>JAHTLZ010000010.1:40276324-40300039 GCA_023846285.1 Phrynocephalus versicolor
TTTTATCTGCTTGTTTGTTTCTCCTTCACAGCCAATATATGAAAACCGCTTGATTTTCTCTGTTTGTGCATGCAATCCAAGGTCAAGTCCAAAGCAATGGGAGGCCAAGCAGCTCACTGTCCAAGGTGCTGAAGAAGGAGCCAACTTGCATTTTACTTTCTGTGAACACTCAGCACTTTTATTTGTTCTTAATAGAGATGGGCACGACTTGGAAAAAAAAATTGAGTTGTCGTTTTTCAGGATGGGTCCGTTTCGACATATTTTGGCAAGAGAAACCCACTGCTGCTACTGTAAAAATTCAAGCATTTAAAATAGCTAATTTTCGCATGTTTCTGTGGTGCTTTGATATGTTTTTGGACCACGATTTCAAAAAAAAATATTGCGGTCACCATTTTGGATCGGCCCCGCCCGCACACCGCAGGGCAAAGGCAGACAAGGCGACCCCCCCCCGCCTGGGACCAGCAGCGCAGCAGTAGCACTAGCCAAGGAGAGGGGGGCAGGGAACCCCCCCCAAATAAAACACCCTTCTGGCCTGGTAGGTGCCCTCATACAGTTTTCGCCTGCTTTTAGGGCTGGGAATCAGGTTGTTTTTTTAACTTTTAAAAACTGTTTTTCTGTGCCGCTTGGCATCGCGGGATCGCCGCAATGCCAGTAACGACAACGACAAATCAGACCCAATTATTCTTTAGTCGGTTCGAGTTCGAGTTCTGGCGGAGTAATTCCTGTTACCGTTTCCGTTCCATAACGGAAACGAGTAACGGAAACAGGAATTCCGCTAAGTCGTGCCCATCTCTAATTCTTAACTAGGTTAACCACTAGCTGCTTTTGTGTCTAAATACTTGGAATTGGATGATATTAATGCTTTTCAAACAATGAAATCTGTTCTTATTGCAGGGCTTTCTATTTATTTTCTGTTGCACAACAATATACCTTCCCGCTAAGTCTGTGTATAATATGCTTCCTTCCAAAATTCACTTGGAGGGATTGCTGTTTTGGTTTGTTTCTTAATTCCTAGGATCCTATCAGCTGAGTTTTACTTTTTTGGCTACATAATTACAATTGCTTAAAGAACTAAAGCACATGCGAGTATAAATAAGAGAGCCTTATTTATATGAGTTGCACGTTCCTATTGACTTCCACAAAGATCTCATGGAGGACGCTGACCAGCAGGACAGCTGCCCTCTGACAAGCAGAGCTTTCTTTGTTCCTCTTAGGAAAGAAGAAAGCATCCTGCATATAAACAAAGGTATGGAGCATGACTGTCTTCATGAAGTATTGAAAATTATATGTGTCGGACATCCACAAGTATCATTATCTATCAACTCATTTTAAAATCAAATACTCTTTCACTCCTCATGATATAGTACAAAGTGCCACATCAACTCTTATTAAAAGGCTGAGCAGGCTGCAGCCAGTTTATTGCACATAGGATGTCATCAGTTATAAAACTGCTTTCCCTTTCTTCTATAAAAATATCAAAGGTGTTGATGATGGTTTTTAATTTCTTGCTGAAAAAACAAGATTTATAGATTGTATATTTTGACACAAATCTCAGACACTGTAATCAAAAACTGTTACAGTCACCCCCTGCCATTTCGTGGTTCAGGTACTGCGGTCCCACTATATTGCAGGATCGCAGTACCTGCACCTTGGGGCTGTGCGGAGGGGAGGTGGCGGGGGGTGATCACGCTGCCCCGCAATCTCCATTGAAATGCATTGAGCCAATGCATTTCAATGGAGAAATTTTCCCCATTGGAATGCATTGAGCCAATGTATTCCAATGGGGAAAATTATATCCATTGAAATGTATTGAGCCAATGCATTTCAATGGAGACGCCCTGGACGGCGGGAGGTCAGACTTCTCGGACCGGTGCACACTGGTGGTGGCAGGGGGATCTGATCGCCCCCCACCCCCAGGCCCCACCCCACCCGCTTCCGCATATCGTGGATTTTCAGGCATCACGGGTCGGGTGGGTTACTGTAACCTAAAAAGTTGGAGCTTAACTTGCATTTTGTAAATCTCAAAAAGCTTCAAAATATTTATCCCAGTAGCTTTTCATGAAATTATTTATTCCTGGGATGGGGGGAACTTTGCAATTTTTTTGCCACATGCCATCCCTCACTGCTGCCCCAATTTCAGCACAAAAGATCACATGGTGTAAGAAAGTCAGATGGTAGGAAGACATCAGTAAACTCAACACCTAGGCTGCTAAACAAAATTATACAATTGAATCCAGACAGTGCTTCTCACTGCAAACCGTGACAACATCTGGGCCTTTCTACCTTAAGGGGGAAAAAGGGTGAGGCACATGATAGGAATGTATGAAAGAAAGATTTGACAGATTCATGGATGATGATCCTTTCAGCGGTTTCCTGACATGACTAGGGATAAGGCTGAGGTTTTCACCTCCACTGTAATTAATGATGAATAGCCATGGTGACAAGGTATGGTGCCCTATGGGCCAGTGTGGAAAGCCAATCAAGAAAAGATAAAATCCCCTTTAAATTTCATCTGCATGCTTTTACCAAAGCTGGCAGTGGTAAGTGAGGTGGGCTAGCAAGCCTCTGGTCTGTTGTCACCCACTCTCCCAATCTAAGTGCTATTATGTGAAGGCACTGTCATCTATCCTATCAAACACTTCTGAAAGTCATATGCCGGTCTTCAGGCTTCTAGTTACCACCCAGAAGTAAAAGTAGTCACAGCTTTTACCTCTATAGGGAAACAGACTTTTGTTATTGACAGGGCCAGTGCTGCAGTGCTTAATCCTAGCATCCTCCAACTGTGAGGCTTACTTGACCTGCCTCTCTCAAGGCCTATTTATGTGAGTGGAAACGAGCGACATGCCCTGCTTTGAGCTCATTAGTGCAATCTTGGACTACAGAGATAAGTAACAAATAAGAAATAATTAACTAAATAACTGATCAGATGCAGATGTGTTAGCATTTCCACTAGCTCTGGCTTTTCATGGTCTGGTAAGACAACAGCATTGAAATGCCAGTTTGGTATCACTGTTAAATTACAGAGATCCTATTTTCCTGTCCATCCTTCATTTTAACGAGTCTTATGTGAGGTCTCCTCCAATCTAGAAATTCCTATTAGATGCTACAATACAATGAAAATGATGATAGCAATACACAAAAATAATTAAAGAAGTCACTGATCCTGGCTTTACATGTAAAAAAATATACTCGGAAGAGGCTGTGACAAGATTTCTAAGAATGTAAAAGCACTGATATATTGGAAGGAGCCATATTAGTCTGCTGCAGCAAACAGAAGATCATATCTTCTGGCAGTTTATAGGCTAACTTCAGCAGCCTGTAGCCCCACCAGAAACACCACTCAGTGGCAGGTTATGGAAGCCTTGTTTTGCTGGCTGATTCTGACCAGAGGAAAGCAAATTCTCCTCTCCTTGTGTTGCCAGCCAGAGCTCACCAAGCTCCACCCACTTGCTGCTCAGGCTGAAGTGGGGTCAAAAGAGATTGGGCCATTGATAGGGACACAAACCAGAAAGTGATCATGAAATAAGTTAGTGCCTCAGTTTAATTTGCATGTTTCTCTAAACTAGATTTGCCCAAATACATACTGGGTTGTTGAACCTGGATAAACTTTTGTGGGTTCTACATTATAGAAAAGTATACATCACACTGAGTATCCTTATTGCATGGGATTGGATCTAATGGGCATGCTGGGTTTTATCACATATCTTTTCCATTATTCCAAATTATACCAGAAGGATATTTTACATTCATTGCTTGTCACCTTTGGCTGCATTAAGCAGTGCTCAATTATGTAATAATTGAATAGCTACCCAATGAGAGACATATAATGGCTTCCTGATTATCTGCCTTTAAATGATATATGAAACAAATAAGTAACATTCTGATATGCTATCATTAGGGTGGGAAATACCCCCCCCGCCAACCCTCAGATTCATGTTCTTCTTTGCTCCCAAGCATATATTTTAATTCACTCCAGCAGTCGGTCTGTTGCTTGTATTCCCTTCATAAAGATAAGTACTGATTGAACTCCCCAAAACAGCATTCATCTTCATTTCATCTCCCAAACAGCTCTAAAGGTGTTAAACATTGTTTAAATTGTTCTGTTCCCCCCACCTTTTATGTGTTGTCTTGCTGATTAAAAAAATAGCAACTTTCATTTATAATTCAGTATGCCTTGGCACAGCATCAACTCTGGTGTGAATAATAGGCTGCAAAAGAAAGGAAATTAATGAAGGAATAGATTATTTATTGGCAGTGTTGTTATTATCTTTTTTCCATTTGCCATCTGTGATATTACAACTGGGCAATCAATAGCCTATTGGAAAGCCACTCTTCCTTCAACCACTATATCTACGGTAGTTTTCAATATGCGCCAGAACATGTCAGTTCTCGCAGCTAAACTGGGCATAATGCGTATGTGTTGTATAATGAAAAGATTCCATGTAGCTTTGGCATGCGACAAAAACGACCATCTGATGGCTTCACCATGAACTAGCTTGTAATATAGCTCTCTGTTTATTCCATCATCACCTGGCTGCCAAAGAGGGATTTGGCCATGGCATGACAAATATGAACTGAGTCACCAGCTTCACATATGGTGAAGCCATCACAGAAATCTCCCTGCAAGCCCAAACTATAACTTGAGTTTTGGGCTCCATGTTAATCATTGCAAACACCATGGAAATTAGCTCCTTTGGAAGTTTTAAATCAGGTATTCCATTGTGCTTTATATTTTCTATGCCATGAAACCATGCCACCCTGAACATACCCATCCCATCTGGTTTTGGAAGCTAACCCGAGATTGGTCTGGTTAATACTGGGATGGGAAATGCCAAGGAAACACCAGCAGATGTTCTTGGAGGAGATTGTTGCTGTGTGGTCAAGGGCAGTCCCAGTTTCAGTTGCCAACTTGCCATCCTTTCCAAGTGAGGTAAGCATAGCATCCTATCAGAAATCCAGGACATCTATTACCAGGTAGGGATGACAGGGCTGGACTCAATGGATCAATGCTTAGGCTCAGTTTGTATTCTTCTGCAGCTTTACAATTCTCAACAGTTCATGTCTCTTTTATTCCAATAGAAATGAATATAACATTCATAACAGCAGATTCTGAACTGTTGGTCTAAAGAGATGACACATTTGCTGGCATGTTTCTCCTATAAACAAGAAACCTGTTCACATAGACAATCACACATTTTTAAAGGTCTTCGGGTAAGCTCTGAGTGCAGTGTCAGCAACTTAACTATATAAACCAGAGCTTGAGGATGTGAGTTTGTTGGAGACGTTGTCTTGACTATGTCTGTGCTTTGTACTTAGTAGCCTGATCTTTGAAGTTAGTGACATTGTTGTGTGTAACTTTTGGACCTTGTGGACTGTGGCTGACTCCATCAGAAGCAACCATAGAGCCTCATGGTTCAGTGATTAAACTGCTGTACTGCAGATACGTATATGCTCATGTCCTGGGGGTTTGATTCCAGGTAGGAAGCTGAAGAGTCACTCAGCCTTCCATCCTTCTGAGATCAAGAAAAAGAGTACCTAGCTTGGGGAGGGGGGTCTGTAGCCTGCATAATTGCTTGTAAACAGCCCAGAGTGCTTTATGCTCTATGGGGCAGTATACAGCATAAGCAGCACACTTTGCTCTTGCTTTGCTTTAAGGAAGTGGGCTGTAATCCATGAAAGCTGCTACCAGGGGATGAAAATCTTAATATTTGCAGTGTTGAATGCCTCATTATTGTTTTTGCTGCAACAAACTAACTGCCCTTCTGTCAACATTTCAGAACGACTACTCAGAAAGCAATGATTTTTGAATAGTTGAAATCACTGGATGAAAATTTATTCTTTGTAGACCTAAATATTTGTGTTAATGATGTGACAACTGGCAGTCTCATTGTTATCAAGTTTCTCAGTTTCCCTTTGGCATTCTCATTCCATCCCACTTCTCTCTCTGGCTGTGAGACTTTTGATATGTATGTTATGTATCCAAACGAATCCCCCTTTTATGCCTCTGATATGAATTTTTGCACAGACTAAAACTGATGTGTGCGCATTTTCACATATGAAATTTATATACTGTACATTCCCCTTCCGGAGCAGCATGAGCTTGGCAAATACATTGATTTCTGTGGAAGATGCATTTTGTCCCTTTGGAAATTTTGGAAACTTCAAAATAGACATTTCCTTAGAGAAACACAAACCAACAAGTTTATTTCCTATTTCTGAGCATCAACATGGTGTGCATGCACAAATTCTGTTCATTTGGATATTTTCTTGCACTGTATACATGGTGCCTCTTGACACCGGCTAAGACTTAATCAGCAGCAAGCTAAAACTGACCTAACCTGGCTTAATGTAGCTTAGAGCCGTTAGATGTGGTGCACACATTTTTTGATATCACACACATCATGCAAATCCCGCAAGTTAGATGGAATAAAATGAAAGCCTTCCTCTGCAGTGGCGCTATTGAAGAACAGAGGAAGGAATGCGCTAGTGAAGGCAATGGCAATGAGGAGGAGGGTGAGAATGATAAAAGAAGAAGGAAATTGTTTCACCTACATCAATAAGTATAAAATAAGCTTTACTTTGTATAAGCAACTGAGTAAACTAGCATTTACAATGAATCAGGAAGCATATGCTCTAAGAACAAAGGAGTCTGATTTAAGTCATGTAAACAGCTTAAATATAGGACCAGATTATATTATAAATGAACTATCAGTGAGTTAGCTGCCATTATGCTCCTCTACACAATCTAAGTTATATTATAAAAGCATTTAACTTGCATACAAATTGGGTAAATTATCCCAGAGAGGCTGATACCTACAGGCAGCCATTTTCATTAAATATAGAGAAATGAGCAAGAACTGGAAACTAGGAAACCAAGCAATCAGGCTCTATATCATATCCATTTCACATTGAAATTAGTATTCTTGACTAATGCTTTAGTCATTATGACATTTGTGCTTTAGTATTCCATCTGTATCCTGCACCTCCTCTAAGGGACTCAGGTTGATATCCATTAGTGAGATAGATTAGGTTAAGGAACTTGTCTAATGCCACGTAATGTCATTCGTGAACGGCTAGGGATTTGAACTCAGATTTCCTTCTTATGTCCCAACATTCTAATCACAATGCTCATTATGATGATGAGTACTTACGGTGAAGTCATGAACAGCACAGAAACTTCCATACCATGGTGGTGTTATTCTTTGACATGTTCTGAGAGGGCTGCTGGATGTGTTGGATTTTCGTTGCAGTGCTTCCTTTTTTGAACTAAGACTGAATGGTAGTCAGGAAGTATATCAAAGAAAACACAAGAGTGCTCTTGGGAAGTACTATTGGGGTTGGACTACATTCAATTCCTGCCTTTAAAGACCCAGAGTTTAGGTGCTGGGCAACTTCCATTCCCTTCAGGGGGGAACCATGGTGAACCATACTAGCCGCATCTCTAAATGTCTGCTTCCATATCTGCCTGTACCTGAACTGAGGTCTTCGGAACTTGGGATGCCCTGAGAATGTCTTTATTTTGCTCTTTAGTAGCTAAAGATCTGCCTAGCTTTCTGTTCAAGACACCAGTCTCCATTTTTCCCTACATCATTTCCCCAACTAAATTGCCACTTTTACTGCCATCACTTCTTCACTATCTTTCCAAGTGGATGAAGTCTCAGTCGGACTATACTGCTTACTAAAGCTACTGAAGTAGCAATGGAGAATTTGAAATTTAACGGTGAGGAAAATGAAAGTAAAATAATACTTCTCTCACCTTCTGATCACTAAAGCAATTGCTATTATCTTTCCCACAAGGTCCTGAACTTCTCAGGCAGCAATGGGTAGTTTCCTTCTTATACAGGAAGTAGGCCTGAAGTGGTCTGGAAGAGAAGGCCTGTTGTGATTGAATGAGACATTGGTATATGTAGGTGGCTATGACTGTGTGTCTGTGGCAGAAAGCCACAAGGAATTCTGGCTGGAAAATGTTTGTAGAATTATGGAAGCAGGGAGTCCAAACAGGCACCTTGAAGACAATGCAGTAATAACTAGAAACCAACACTTTTTTTTTCAAGTATAAATCCCACCATACAAATTTTATCACATTTTTTGATCATGTAGCCTACAGTATTTGGTATATGGTGAGAATGGTGTAGACAAAATATGTCTTGTTTTTATAAAAGCTTTTGATAAAGTGCCCCATGATATTCTGTTTAGCAAGCTAACCAGGTGTGGGCTGCATATAACTGGATCCATCTATTAGGTGGGTACATCATTGGTAAGATAATCATACTCTAACCACTGACAAATACTTATCAGTGGCTTCTCAGACAAGGAGGAGAGACAAGTGGCTCCACCTTGGGCCGAATGCTCTTCAACATGTTGATTAATGACTTGGATGAGGGAGAGCAGGAAATGCTGATCAAATTTGAGGAAGACACAGTGCAGCTATTACCCTGGAAGACAGAAAAAAGTTCTTGGTTGCCAAAAGCACTGGGCTAAATACAACAGAATGAAATTTAACATGGATGAGTGAAAAGGTATACGTATGGGGTGGGTGAGTTAAACCAAACATACAGTTGAATGATGGGTGATATTTGGCTCAGTAATACTAGATGTGAGAAGGATCTTGAAATTGTTGTAGATCACGAACTGAATATGAGCCGGCAATGTGATGTCGCTGCAAAAAAAGGCAAATGTTGCTCTGGACTGCATTAACAGTCTTCTAATCCCATGTGTACTATTTCCCTTCTATTCACCACATTAGACCACATCCTGCATTCTCTTTCCGGTTCTGGACATTGTATTTTAAGAAGGATGACTGTCAGAGTGTGCAGGCTGCTAATAGCTGTTCCTGGAGGCTGGTTAGAACCCCCAAAGTCAGGAGCAGTGCAAAAGTAAAAAAGCAACACCAGACTTAAGGTGCTTTCCCATCACCACCAGAGTTATATTTACAAAAAATATACATATATATGAGCACCACTTCAGAATCAGCAGGCAAATAACTTCATCACACATTCCAGTCCAGTAATCAAAAATCCAGAAAGTGACATGCTGCTACTTCATAATACAGTGACCCCTGCCTATTGTGGGAGTTAAGGACCCAACCTGACCCGTGATAATTGAAAATCCATGATATGTGGATTCAAGTCGGGTTGGGCCTGGGGCGCCTAAGCTGGGGGCTCTTGTACTCCCCCCCCACCTGGTGCTGCCCCGAATGGGCCTGCAAGGGCCTTTCCAGGTCTTTTGGAGGCCCCAAAAGGGCCTCCCTGTGAACCGGAAGTCATTTCTGAGGCCTCCGACAGGCCCTCCCCCCTTACGCCAGGGGGTCTTTTTTCATATACTGTGGTCCCAATTGTATCAGTTACTTATCTCCATCTTCATCAAGTGCAAAAAGTGAAAATAACAAAGTACAGTATTAAGCTAGCCTATTTAATCTTAATTCATTTTACTAAGCACCTTAAAATCTATTTGTCTAACTCAATATATGATAGGCATACATTTATATCTGTTTTTATCTAGTACAGAGGGTGAAGATAGTAAGTTTGACTTAAGATATCCTATCTAATCTACTTTCAAATATTATATCAATATGGCTGAAACTAATACTTAATGGACTATTTTTTTAAAAAAAGAGTTATATCTTGGTCTCTCAGTTTTGAAATGCATTTAAAATTTTCTATTCTTGACTAGTATATTCCTCTTGGAGGTCAGACAAATTAACATTTCAGGCTAGTAATCTCACTCCCCTTTCCATTTCACATCTTAATATTTGTTTACTATTTTAAGGATGGCCCAGATACAAAAAGCAGATTTCTGCATTAGAGTGACCTGTCTAGTTTGGCAAATACAAGGTTAGCTTGGCAATAGTCTTAAACTGGTTTATTCAGTACACATTTCCATTCACTGGTCTCCATTACAATCCATTACAGTTCATTAATAACCAATAATAGGTAATAGGCAATAGGTGGTGTGTCTCCAATATACCAGACAACCAGGGCTTCAAAGGCACACCATCCTCAGCCAAACACAAAAACAGACATTCTAAGTAATTGGCTCATTAAACCAAATGTTGGTCTTTCCTGATAGATCCATTGTCCCCATGAACCGTGCATATCTGCCAAATCCCATCCTCTCGAGACTTGACCTATCCAGACATCCTTCTCATGAAGTACAAGCTTCCCCGGTAAGGCTAGGTTGCACACTCCTCTCCAAAGTTTCAGTGCTCTGCTGTAGTTTTATGTTCCAAACAAAACCAATTTTCGGGCTCTCCTCCACCTCTTCAAGAGAAAGTTCAGTATCCAAAGCAGAGCCAAACTCCATACTCTCGATGAACTGAGTCTTATTTCCAACAGACTTGGCATTCAGTAGCACCGAGGATGGGGCGTGCATGATTGAGCTGTTTACCGTGTATCTGGCAGGAGGTAGCAACATCAGAACAGGACACAGCTTTCAGACATCTGTACTCCATTCTCAAAGATCTCATAAGTGCTCTCCTATAGTGTACTTACCTTGGTCTGTAATGACTTGAATAAGCACCAGAGAGAGTAAGCCCACTAAAAGGTGAGTCTATAGCTGAAGCAGTAGAAGTTGCTGCAACCTTGCGTTTAATACATTTCCAATAGATGTCTTGTAGTAGGGCTGCCCTTGTGGTCTAGATCTAAAAGTAGCATATCCATTGGCCAACAGTCCATCAACTGTGTGTAGATATTTGCAAGGTTCTGCTGTCCTATTAACCTGGGGACTTGAAAAAAGAACATGTTTAGCTACAGCGGGGGTGAGTGGCATCACAGTGTGGCCTCTCAGAAATTCAGCTGATACTTGTAAGGAAGCTAGACAGGTTTTACTTTACTCCCAATTAGTGTTGAGTTCAGCTAAGGCCTCTTTGCTGAAGAGTGGGATTTCCCTTTGGAAATTTCTGAAATACCTCTTCTTGCAGTTGATTGCTTGGTCCCTTGGTGGCAAAGTTGATGAGAGTGCTGGGGGCTTAGAGTTGTTTCTTAGGATTTCAGGCTTAGTTACCTGGCTGCTGATCCACCATCTATAATGTGATTGTGAAGTTTTTTTTGTTTTTTGTTTTTGTTATAGCTATGTTGTGTGGCTGAAGCCCATTTCTTTTTCCTGATAAAACTCAAAGAGAACTACTAAGAACTGTGCCTCAGGCCTATATCTGTTATCCCACTACACTTACATGATGCTTCCTTTAGTCCAAATGTCACATTGTATTATAATAAAATAAAGGAAATACATAGAAGATGAAACATGGGGAACTAGCTGCTGTGAGACTGTTTTGTTCCCAGTCAGGTGAAATCCATTTGCATAGTCATAGAGAGTCCCACAGCCAATATCAAAACTGCCTGGAGTCAATAATCCAGCACAGCAGAATGATAACACAACAAGGAGACTCCTACGCCAAAACAATAAATAGGCCACCACCATATATGGGAGAACAAACATCTTCCTGCATGGGGTGTGGCTGCCAAATTGTAAGATGGTAGATGCTATTCCCAGCTGTTCCTCTGGCCAACTGTGGTGATCTAAGCTCTACCCAGACTCTTTATCATAAAATGTATTTAGCAAAAGGAGGAGGGCTCTCTGCTTTTAAAATGTACTTGACTTACAAACAGAACCTTGCTCATAAGGAAGCTTGTTAGGATTATCTGATTTGATTCTGGGATTACCCCTTTTCTGGGATAACATCAGCTAGGATGAATCACAGGCTTCTGTTCTTGGTCCAGGAGGTCTATATATATATCTGTAGGACTCCTGTAGGACTTAGGTACCATCTCTGGGATGGATCTGACCTCTCTTCCTCAGCCTTTTATTCCATATTTAGGCTCCCTGCCTCTTCATGAGGGGATTGTTCAACATTTTCTGAGAGTCTTAGTGTCTTCAGTGTTAATTTTACATCTGGCATTGCATCCCCCTCTGAAGATAATGCCTTCCATTAAGCATAATACATTACTATAATATTATCCCCCCTCTCTCTGTGTGAGTGTGTGTGTGAGAGAGAGGGGGGGGAGGGAGACCTATCTGTTCCAGAACCCCATTGCAGTGGTTAACTAAAAGACAGAACAAGCCCCCAAGCAAGACAGATGGCCAAAAGTATTATCTCACTCATCTTCCCAGCAACAGCTATTGAAAGGCACACTGCTTTCAGTGCTGAAGATGTCATATAGCCATGATGACTGGTAGTCACTGACAGCTTCATATTCCCAGAATTTGTCTAACCCTTTTTAAAATGACAGGCTGATTTTTCTTTAACAAAGTTCATAATTTAACTAGGCATGATCCAATTGTCCTATTTGATTTACACTGTCACAATTCTTTAAGACTTTATATTTCACCTTTCTTTTTGAGAAAGAGAAAAAGCAGCTCACAGCCTAATAGGAAGCTCCATAAACAAGAAAACAAGCAAAAGATGACCAGAACAACAGATATGAAAAATAAATAAAATACAATAGTATGAGCTGTAAAAAGTCAAATAATAAGCCATCGCAAAATAAGCAGTCAACTAAAATGTTCAGAGCACCAAGAAAACAAAGACAGTTGAACCAGTTTTGACTTTAATAAAAAGCTTTCTTTAAATAAAAGTTATTTATTGTGCAAACTTCATACACACAAACAAAAAAGAAAAGAAACAGAAGAATGAAAAAGACAAGAAAGAGAACTTCAGTAGAAGTATGTTAATGGGAAAAAGTACAATCTTCAATAAGAGATTACTAAATATCAATATTGTATTCATTTGACATCTATACCAGGATATGGATTCTTATTTTTCTAACATTTCAAAACCAGTAATTTAATTACCATAAAGGCATAGAGCATCTATTTGTGTTTATAATCCATTCATTTCTGAGAAACAGGAAGAACTCTTAAGAGATTGTGTACATATGCAGAGTTTAAAGACTGCTGCAGTAAAAAAATATTATGAGTAATGATCCCATCATATCATGAAATTGAAACTGGGCAAAACCAGATTGTATGTTTTTAAAAATAATAGATAAGTTGCAGTGCTATTAATCAGACAACCTATGGAAGCCTTTGTTCAAAGTCTGTAATATCACATCTACATATAATACATTTTTCTTCAATAAGTTACAGCTTGAGATCTATAGATACAGTGAGCATTGAAACTAAAGCCACTGGCTGTTCATCAGGCAAATAATCAAAAGCTTAGAAAGCCAAGGAGCTTGACCTTTGGCCCAGGACAAGGCATTCACCAAAACTGATAAGGTATTGCTTCAGAGGTTTGATTCCTGGAGCAGAATCTCTGACACTGACCAGCCTTCACTAGCTTGAAGAACATAGTTCTTGAGGTAAGTGGTCCTCAAGGTATCTAGACTCCTTGAAGGACCATTGGTATATGTGAAAGATCAATTGCCTCACTTAGGCACTTGGGATGGGGCCAGAGTTAAAAGAGGGCTGGCTTCCAGTATCTTGTTCATGAGACATTCCTGCTGGAAAAAGGATGGAGATGAATTTCATTCTTCTTTTTTTCAGTCTCCGAAAGAGCTTCAGAGGACCTATGTAGAACCCTCTGGAATAGTGTGGGAAACAACATAGAAAAATGCAGGGGGGAAGGCAATTTATGGGCAATACCTTCCACATTCCTTGATTTGGATCCCTTTCTGGATTTCTGTAGGTAGGGTGTCTTCACAGTAAACTAATCTTGATCTAATCTTTATTATTTGTTTTGCAGATTTTTGTTTGTTTGTAAAATTTTAACCTGCCTTTTTCCTTTAAAAATATCAAATGCTACTTAAAACAATCTTCTTTCAGAAGCACCCACAAATTATACTGACCAATAAACAGAAACTGCTAAGCAAAATATAAACAAGTTATTAAATGGAATTTGCTTTGGTCCATTCTTTCTGTGCAGCACTTGCCCAGCAGAATATGGGTGGAAGAATGCCAGCCAGGTAATACACCTTTTGTATTGGGGTCGATTTTAAACACCCCATGAACAATCACATGGTTTAATTTAAGGCCATGTCCACATGTTTAGCGTGTTTTGATCTGTTCCAAACAAGGCGAGCATATTCTCCTACAAAATAACAAAGGGCTAGTGCAGAACTTCTTAGTGTATGCTGTTGGGCACCCCAGCCATCTTGTAGCCGTTATTTTCCTCAGAATGTTGTTGATAGCAACATCTTTGTTTAGTATTATAAGAGCGATTCTTGAAAGTGAGAGTTTGAGCCAGGATAATTTCCAAATATTTTGGGGCAGCACAGTGTTGTAGCCTGGTACCATTCCATGTCACTGGCAGTGTCCTTGATGCCTCACACTTTTTTCAAGTGGTAGCACAGAGTTTAGTTTTTAGGTAGTTTGGCTTCAACTAGTTATCTCTGTAATTTATAGTCATTAGATTCAGAGCCTTAGTTTTTTTCTTGACAACCTCAAAAGTTTCACTCTGTGCATTGATTTCCAGGTCATCGCCATACAGAAACTCCTTGTGAATTCCAGCAATGATTGGTTATAGTAATATATGTTAAATAGTGTAGGGGCTAGCATGTTGCCCTATAGGAGTCCCATTTCCTTGATTTCTCAATCTATTGTTTGTCCCTGGAAGATGACATAGAATCTACAGTTTCCAAGTAGGCAGCATAGGATTTTTGTAAATATTAAATCCTTTGTAATGTGCTGGAGTTTCTTCAGCAGGTCTGCTTATAACAATTGAAAGACAGTATTTAAGCTATAACACTTAGGCAATATTAAATGGATCAAAGGATACAACAGTCCATTAAAAAAAACACTTGACACTTTTCATTCAAGAAAGCTTTCGTGAAGAGAAAGGTCTTCACCTGCTTGTAAAAGGACAGCAAAGAGGGTATCCGCCTGGCCTCTTGAGGGAGGGAGTTCCAGTGTCTGGGAGCAGCAACAGAAAAGGCTCTCTCCTTTGTCCTGTGCCTCTCCTGATGATCCTAACACAGAGATCATAAAGGAAGAAGCAGTTCTTGAGACAGTTTGGGCACTGGCATAACAAGGGAGGTGCAGAAGAATGCATTTGCCCGGGGGCATGCAGCAATCTGGGGGCGCCTGGAGGGGGAGCAGCAGGAAGAAGCCATGCACCATCCCACCAGCAGTCCTCCTTTCACTCCGCTAAAGCTTGGTGATCATTAGCCTGGGGAAAGGAGGAGAGGGAAGTAGGCAATGTATTTTTTCCAAGCAGCACCTCCGTCAATTGCTCCTCCTCCTCCCGCTAAGGCTTGGAGATCATTAGCCTGGGGAAAGGAGAAGGGGGAAGGGTGGGATGGAGGTGCTGCTTGGAAAAAAGTCACATCACCTACTTCTCTCTCCTCCTTTCCCCTGGCTAATGATCACCAAGCCTTAGCTGAGGGAAATGAGGAGGGGAAGGCATGCTACGGAGGTGATGATTGGGAAAAAAAGCATCACCTGCTTCGCGCTATCCACACACTGTGTGGTTTGCACAGGAGAGCCTTAACTGGAAAGGAGACCCACAAAGAGGGCATGAGAAGGAGTGATCCTTCTGTTCCCCCAGGATATGCCTCCCCCCTTGCTGGGTGAGTGAGTCACAGTTGTGGGGGGAGGAGAGGGCGTAAAAATTGACATTGTTCCCGGGGACTCCACACTGTGGCAACACCACTGAGTTTCAGCCCAAATCATTTAGGGTTTTATATAGGTTAATCTAGCCAGGATGTAGCAGACATATGTATAATTTTTAACAAATCAGACCTCTCCAAGAATGAGGACAGCTGGCACACTAGCTTTATTTATGCAACCTATACTGGATGGGATTACCCCCAAAATGAAAAAAGAGGTACGTAGTTTGGGGGTGTTCCTGGACTCATCCTTGAGCCTAGATGCCCAGGTCACAGCTGTGGCCAGGAGTGCATTTGCAAAATTAAAACTAGTACACCAATTACACCCATTTATTGATAAACCTGCTCTGGCCACTGTGACACATGCCCTAGTGACATCCTGGCTGGACTACTGTAATGTGCTCTATGTAGGGTTACCAATGGAAAGTCTCAGGAAACTTCAACGGGTCCAAAGCACAGCAGCCAGATTGCTGACTGGGGCGGGTTATAGAGATCACATTACACCCATACTAAAGCAGCTCCACTGGCTGCCAATCATCTATCAGGCAAAATTCAAGGTGCTGACCTTAACCTACAAAGCACAAAATGGCCTGCGTCCAAGCTACCTCAAAGATCGACTCTTGCGGTATGAACCAGCTCAGGTGCAAAGGTTATCAGTAGAGACCTTTCTCTCCATCCCTCCACCTTCACGGATGTGTCTCAAAAGAACACATGAAAGGGCCTTCTCTGTTGCTGCTCCCTGACTTTGGAACTCCCTCCTGCTGGAGGCCAGGACTGCCCTATCTCTGGTATCTTTCTGGAAGCAAGCAAAGACTTTCCTCTTCAGGCAAGCTTTCCCTGAATGAGGAACTACCTACTATATGACTTTTATATGGATTACCATACATGATTGCATTGACTGATTTCATAAGAACACTAGTGTTTTCCATGTTTACTTTCTACCCCTCATAATGGATTTTTCTTTCTTTTTGTGTGCTCTTTGTGGCTCTAATGTTACCTTTTAATGTTCAGAGATGCCTCTTCTAATTCCCTGTTCTTAACTTGAATATTTCTTAAATGTTCTGGGCTGTATATTGTCGCTCATTATTGTAAGCAACCTTGGGTCCTTTTCCAAGGAGAAAGGCAGGGTAAAAATATTCAAATAAATAAATAAATAAATAAATAAATAAATAAATAAATAAATAAATAAATAAATAAATAAAAGTGTACTCCTGGCCACAGGCAAAACCAGGACACCACCCAGGCTGTCATCTAGATTTAGACAGGGAGTGTAATGCCATCCAGCACAGGCTGCATCCCTTGATTTGCCTTTCAGCTGATCAGGAGCAATTCTATCTTGTCTAGATTAAGTTTCAATTTATTTACCCCCATCCACTCCATTACTGATACCACTCACTGAGCCATAGCTCTCAAGTGCTCCCCATGGCCGCCTGGGATGGGAGGAGATAGGCACAGCCGCTGGGAGCTCCAGGGAGGTGGGGTGCTGACAGCCAGGCCCTTCAACTAGGGGGTGGAGCCTCATTTGCATACAGGATTCCCAGGATTCCTTGAGGTGACTTCACAATGCTCACTGTGACCTAGGTGTCTTGGCTTTCTAGGGAATATATATACCAATCTGGACAGCTGGTGGGGTGTGGGTTAGGGGTTGCAGAGGGAGAAGTGCTCTCTGGTGGGCCACCTGGAGGCTGGCCACACAGCAGCATCTGGAGTTCATCCACCTGCTGCCAGAAATGCGGGACATTTCACCCATAGCTGTCAAGTGTTCCCCATGGCCGCCTGGGATGGGAGGAGAGAGATGCAGCCACTGGGAGTAATTTTTTTGGGAAGACGGTGGTAAAGAGTGATTGATCTTTGAATGTCCCACCCAAAACATGGCACTTGACAGGTCTGCACTGAGCTAGAGACAAAAGCAGCTTCCTTGGATATAGTTGGCAAGAAGAGGTAGAGTTGGGTTTCATCTGCATACTGGTGACACTGAACTCCAAAACTCTGAATAATCACTTCCAGTGGTTTCATGTAGATGTTAATAGCATCGGAGAGAAAATAACATGGGAGAGAAAATAGATCCTACAGCAGGCATGTCCAAACTTCAGCCCTCCAGATGTTTTGGACTACAACTCCCTCAGTCCTCTGCCATTGGCAATACAGGTTTGGAATTCTGGGAGTTGTGGTCCAAAACATCAGAACAGCCAAAATTTGGACATACCTGACCTACAGGCTAGTGGCCAGCTATTCTGAAGTAGCTGTTTACAAAGAAGCAACTATTTTTTTTCCTGTTTGGTAGTGCAACTATTTATGAGACACTTTGGCACACAGGTGACAATATACAGATTAGCAATGCATAAGATTGTGAATAATTGTAATGCATGACACTGTATTGGCCTTATTTTTCAATCCCAGCAGAGGTATGAATCTGTCATCAACTGCTCACTATAAACCAAAGCTGCAGGATGTGCACCTGATAAAAGATGCAAAGATTTCTGCACAAAGGATTGTTTATATGCAAGCTGCCTCTATTGCAGCATGGCTTGACAGAAACAGAATATTCCATATGGACAAATGTTTTAAAATGGCTACTTAAATCCATTTCATTTGTAAAAGGTAGTGGCTACTCCTGTGTCATTTCTTTTAATTCTCTTTGTGTATGTTCTGTCCATCTATCAATTCTGACTACACAAAGGCACACAAAGGCACACACATGTTGGCATGAGAAATGTAACTACCATAAACCTTGAGCATAACTGTCCTACCAGGGATAGAGATGAGTAAAAGATGTCAACTGAAGTGATTTTCATTTCATATCATAATTCCCAAGGTGTTAATTTTAAGCAATGGTTGTGGATCTGGTTGAAATACAAAATGTTATTTCTGTCTGAGACACGAGACAAATACCTGGAGCTGGATGAAGTTGGTGAACTAGCAGAGCCCCTCTGAGATTATTTGCAAGCATTCCAGCAGTAACTTCCATTAACTTTCAGCCTTCACTTAGCTGACTACCTCCAACTTGTGCATAGTGATTGATTCTTCAGTACTGAAAGTCAGAAATCTCTGTTTGTTGCATGACACAATCCATTTCAAATTTCAAGATACCAAAAAAAAAAGATAGCATGGCTTGTGTCTGTGTACTGAAGACTTTCTGGATAAATCATAGTAAGCCTAATAAAGCTAAATGTAAATTTAGTCTTGTAGACATTTCTTGTGTGAGAAAAGATGCTATGGTTGGATACTCCATAGTACTTACTGCTAAGTGAAAGCTAGTTAATGCTGCTTGGAAGCATGCATCGAATCACTGAAAAGGGCAGCAAGTATTATAAATTCAGCATCAGGAGAAATAATGCAGAAAAAAAATGAGGTTTAGAAGAAGGGGTTTAGATACTGATATGCTAGAAAGAGGACAAAGCACATGTCACATGTTTGTCTGATCTTTAAAAGTCAAAACATCCTGGGAAGAGTTTCTGTATCTGTATCCCATGTATTATGCTTCACGACCCCCAATTGGAATGCAGATATCCTATTCAAGGGTGCTGTCTTCTCCTCCTTGAAGTTAATTGATATAATCCTGATGGACTCCGTTAAAGCTGAAGGAAACAGTTCCCTGCATGCATCGGACAGAGGCAGAACAGCCTCACCGTGTTCTGCTCTGCCTTTATGACAGATGGCAGGAGCATATCAATGGCTATTTCCAAGGAGGGAGAGCCTCTGTTTTTTTCTCTGCCACCCTTCTAAAGAATGGGCACAAAAGTAGCAGCTGCTTTCTGGGCACACTTGAGAGAAGTGACAAATTACTTCAGATATTATCCTCCTGGTTACCCGAGATAGTGTTCCAAACATAGTGAAGTCTTTTATTGACTGTAAAGTGTGATACTAATTATCACTTAACACCGGTATAGTGCTTTTCATCTTCAAAGCATTTTACAAACGGTGACTAATTAATCCTCACTGCATCCCTAGGAGGTGTATGTTATTATCCCCATTATAGGGATGAGGGAACTGAAGCAAAGCAGATTAGTGCCTCTCTTAAGACCACCATGAGTGTCAGTGATGCAAGGGAAGTTCCTCAAGACTTACTCACTGCCAATCTTTCACTCAGACCTCTGGGCCACAGCTCTGTGGATAAATTGATCTATCCACAGCAGCAGCTTAAGTTAGAAACTAACCAGCCATTTTAAGAATCCCCTTCTTGATACGTCTAATCCTACTCAGCCGGATGCTCTAAGTTCCCTGGAAACTATGTCACAAACATGCAGTAAGAAGGGGAGTTGTGCCACACTTCGTGCTGAAAATCAAAATGGCTGAAACTCAAAGAAAGATGCACATGTACCATGCTGCTGACTGGGGGGGGGGGGACTTGCACATTTTGGAGTCAGCAGAAAAAGACTGGCTGAAGGAATGAGTGGTATAAATGATAAGAATGTACATTTCATCCCAGAGTCAGTGTATTGATACAAGATGGGAAGACCAAGTACTAAAATCGTCAAAACAGCAAACTTATGGATGGGGGAAAGAAGGGGGTGTGTGAGATTTTCAGGATTTAGAGTCCTCCGTTCTTACACATGAATCTGTCTCAGATACCTGGTAAATAGTGTTGGCACAACCGTGCCTGAGAGCAGGACTGAAGCTACCTCAGAGTGCAAAGGAGACCCTACTGTGTGCTGGCCCAATAACCCCCTCAAATTCAATTCCTTGCCAATGAATATCTGTCTTTCATCAGCGCTCTACCAGCAGTGTTCTCTGTGAGTGGCTCTCCTCACAGCTTTAGGTTTAGGCATCTCAGGCTCAGCTGGAGTTGTGATATCCAAAAATAGACAATGCTTTCTTTTTCTGTCTATCTGTCTGTCTGTCTGTCTGTCTGCCTGTCTTTCATGTCTTATTTCCATCTATTTGATTTTAAGTGTGAGCTCTTAGTCTTTGTGCTAGTCCATCTGCGGCAGTCTATCCTACCCTACTAGATGGGACTTTTGAGGTGACAATAACGTGCAGTAACTATGTTAGAGAAACTTCTGAAGTGTGGGTTGAACTTTTACAATCTAAAGAGCATCACATGAACATGTTTCAAGTTCAACCCAACAAAACTGAACTGTGCTGCAATCTGTCCCTAAAAATTCCCCACAAGTGGTATGCAACAAATTCTGTGTCCTTGCTTACCAAATTGTGGCCTGTTTCAGTTCAGCAAAACTATGTTTTATTACAGATTTAATGTGGGCTATTGTAGATTATCAGTGTGGGTCTTGCAACCCTAATCACACCTAATGAAGGGCACTGCAACTCTGACAAAAATAGCAGGCTAATGGGTGGCTGAGAAACAAAAGTACCCCAAGTGTCCCATCATTAATACCCTTTCCATTTCTCTTCTATCTTGCTTTCTTCCCCCCTCCCCTCTCTCTTTCTCATACCTGTTATGTTCCCAGCCAGTCTGCCCCCCCACCCCAAATTCTTCATAATAGAGAGTTGGAACCTAGTGGCAAGCAGTTCTTCACATAATGATGCCATCAGATATCTGCATTGCAGGTGTTGTTTTCTGTGACTTCTGTAACAAAAAACTATTCCAATCCTAAGATGTCCCATTTGCTTTGACAAGGATGAAAACAGCCTGATGAGGATAACTGAGCCACAGAATATTGAGCATCAGTTATTTCTTTGTGGAAACAAAGCTGACAAATGAAGTATGGTGCTGATGGGGTGACATATCTGACACCCTGAACAAGAGCAGACATGCTAGATACATGGAAATATTTTATTCCGTGTCTTATGACTACTGTAACTAGAGATGGGTATGAAATGAATTTTTAATTCATTTTGTTATTTGTTATTTGTTTCATTAGCTAACGAAACATATAACAAACCAACCCATCAAAGGAAAACAAAATGAAACAAAACGGAAATTTCCATTTTGTTTCATTTTATTTTTTTTAAACCCCCCCCCCTGTCTCCTACCTTGTTGGTGCAGCCTCCTCACCTGGAACTCCAGGAGTGGGGAATTTTAAAAATTAAAAAATTAAACATTTTTAAAAATTAAAAAATTAAAAAATTAAAAAGTCCCTCCGGCCTGTGAGCCAGAGGACAAGGAGAAAAAAACTTAAAAAAAAAAATAAAACAGGGCATGTGAGAGCGCGCGCGCCTCTCCGGGGGGGGGGGGGAAGCCCCCCCATCAGGGACTTTTAAAAATAAAAAAGTACAAAAAAAATAAAAAGCTCCAACCCAGCCCCTTGGGGCTGCATGGTCAGCACCGTAAAAATAAATAAAAAATTTAAAAAAATTCAAAGCCCCAACCCAGCCCCTGGGGCCGTGTGGTCGGCACTGTAAAAATTTAAAATTAAAATTAAAAATTAAAAAGCACTGACCCAGCCCCTGGGGCCACATGGTCGGCCTCAGTGGCGAAGGCACCCCCGGCAGTGGCGGCGGTGGTGGTGGTGGTGGTGGTCCCCTAGTGGCGGAAGTGGTTCAGGTAAGCTGAACCAGTTTGTTTCGGTTCAGTTTGTATGAATTTTTGTTTTAAAAATTCATATGAAATGAAACAAAACAAATGGGGGGGGTTGAAACAGAATGAACTGAACCATCAGTTTTCTGTTTCTTGCCCACTTCTAACTGTAACACTAAATCTATAAATATCCAACTTGTAGGTAACATAAGGCCATCTTGACCTCTGAGCTTTATTCTACTCTCTATAAATTGTTTAATATAGTCAGTATCTCTCTCACAACTGCCATACTTCCTGTTCTCCTATACTTTCCCCCCAGAAAGTAAACTTTTGTTCAATAAATGTCACAGATACAGTGCCCACATCTTGCAAAACTGCCAGAATAATAAAGAGCTTTTATTCATTCACATAGCTTCTTTGGAATGTACACCAAGGTGCTCAAAGACTTCTTTTAAAACAGAAAAGAAAAAAGAGAAAATTAATATTTAACCAGACGATTACATTCTGTCTGCTTCATTAATTTTTTATTAATCTTGTGAAAACATTGTTGATGGAAATGATATTGACAGTTACAAAAAAAAACTTCTGGTAAATGAAGTCTCATTATTCTAAGGAACATGAAGCATCGTCACATCCTCAATGGACAAATCCTGTACTTGGATTGTCTAAATGTCATCAGCGTTAATGAGTACTAATACTGCATCATTCACATGTAACTCATAAGAGAGTTAACTGGGCAGAACACAGAAGAGACGTTTATCTCATTCACATGAAGGGGAAATGGAGTTTAGGGCAGATTTTCTTATCAATCAGGACAACCTCTTCACAGAGATATATTAATTACCAATTTACACATCTTATTTGGCGATAACCCCTGTTAATTCGAGATTGATAGATTTTGTTCTGTCAGAATAACCCAGCTCTTTTAAGGATAATTTCCAAGACTTCAGTGTGGATCTGTTTCGTCCATTTTCATTCTTTACTATTTACAAAGCTGGAATAATATTAAAAGAATAAAAGGTGAACAATGAAGTAAGCTTTGGTTTTCCTCACTTTCTATTTCAATATCAGAAGGCAATAAGGAGAAAAAAACGTATGGGCAAAAATATTCCTCATGCCTCCTCTCTTTCCCTCCTAAACATATTTCTTCCTTGTATCAAAATTAACATTGTCCAGTGATATTGCTTCCTTGGAAAGTAGAACATAAGAACAGCCTTGCTGGAACAGGCCACAGCCCTCCAGTTCAGCATTCTGTCCTACACAGTGGCTCACCGTTTGCTTCAGAGTATTCCCAAACAGATGTCTTGACCTGCTTATGATTGACCAGTGATTATCTTAGGTCAAGGTCTCAGGTATGAAGAAGGAGCTCCCCACCCCATTGTCTCTTTCACATCCTTCCTTTCCATGGATGGTGACAAGTCTGAAAAAAGAAGGTTTCTGTTATCTGTGAACACTCCCCATGCACTTCAAACCTTAGAAAAACAGGGTTTCGGTTTAGGCGAAGCATGGCCACGCATGTCCTCTTTAAATTCACCACTCTCTCTCTCTCTGCATGAGTTTGCTGAGAATAGGAGGGGAGAGTTGGAATAGAGTGCTGTCCTCTCCATCCATCCACTGCACCTCTTCTGAGGAACTGGCTCTGCAGTGATAAGGAATAGAAATAGTGTTGAGAGTTTCCCTCTTCTTCTTCTTCTTCTTCTTCTTCTTCTTCTTCTTCTTCTTCTTCTTCTTCTTCTTCTTCTTCTTCTTCTTCTT
>JAHTLZ010000010.1:40322843-40373989 GCA_023846285.1 Phrynocephalus versicolor
GAAAGAAAGAAAGAAAGAAAGAAAGAAAGAAAGAAAGAAAGAAAGAAAGAAAGAAAGAAAGAAAGAAAGACTGAATAGGTATTCATAACACATTCAAACACAGGAAATGGCTTGATAGTAAAGCTCCTTTCAAAAGCTAATAAGTCACAGTACTAATCATTTATGAAGCAATTTATGTGTGAATGAAAGAACCATGTGTGCTTGAGGTTTTGAAACATTTGCCACAGTATATTGCACTCATCAAGTGGCAGGTTAAGTACAGCATGAATTCCATCCCCAGGTCAGGACCATTGTTGTTGCTCAAGTTAAAAAAGTGTGAAAAAGAATGTCAAGCCAAGATGCAGAAGCCTGAAGCTGAGGATTGGGTGGGAACCCTGGGAATTCCATATTCTGTCTCATTTAGAAGGAAAACAAAAGGTGGAGCAAATAATTGGAGGTCTTGGTACAAATTTATTGTATGAACATGCTTAAATTTATTATCTACTGCACACATGCACCATTAGAGTATGTATGTGCATGTGTATGTATGTGTGCATGCACGCATGTGTATACTGTGAAAAATGAAATATAAAACATGTCAAATCTCCTTTTCTTATAAAACAATTGAAATTGTGGTCCAGGACCTTCTTCAACCAAGAAATACGGTGGAGGTTCTGGACAACTCATCAGCCTGTTGTGACCAGTTTGCTGCTCACTTTGAGGGAAAAATCGCTCAGATTCGCAGGGAATTGGACTTCATTATTGATGCAGATTCAAGGGATGTATCCAGTGTGCCGTGCTTAGGTCCAGTGTTATTGGATGAGTTTCAATTATTGAGACCTGAGGATGTGGACAGGGTGCTTGGATCTGTCCATGCTACAACCACACCACTCGACCCTTGCCCTTCTTGGCTAATTGAAAGATCTGCCAGGGGGGTTCGCACCTGGGTCCAGGAGGTTGTTAACACCTCCTTAAGAGAGGGAGTGGTCCCCACCACCTTGAAAGAGGTGGTGATTAGACCACTCCTAAAAAACCCAAACCTGGACCCAGGGCTGGTGGTTAACTACCGACCAGTAGCGAACCTACCTTATTTGGGCAAGGTGTTGGAGCGGGTGGTGGCCGGACAGCTCCAGGTGCTGCTGGATGAAACAGATTTTCTGGATCCATTTCAATCTGGTTTCAGGCCGGGTTTTGGAACAGAGACCGCCTTGGTCGCCCTGTATGATGACCTTTGCCGGGAGAGAGACAGGGGCAGTGTGACCCTGTTGATACTCCTGGACCTCTCAGCAGCTTTTGACACCATTGACTATGGTGTCCTTCTGGATAGGCTGGCCAGGTTGGGGGTTGGAGGCACTGCTCTGCAATGGTTCCAATCCTTCCTGTCTGACCGTGTCCAGAAGGTGGTGCTGGGGGACAGTTGCTCTGCCCTGTGGCGTTTACGTCACAGGGTTCCCCAGGGCTCCATACTGTCTTCCATGCTGTTCAACATCTACATGGAACCGCTGGGAGAGGTCATCAGGAGGTTTGGGCTGAGGAGTCAGCAATATGCTGACGATACTCAGCTCTACCTCATGTTTTCCACCAATCCAGGTGAGGCAATTTCTGTACTGAACTTGTGTCTGGGCCAGATAATGGACTGGATGAGGGTTAATAAATTGAAACTCAATCCAGACAAGACGGAAGTACTGTTAATGGGTGCTTTGCCGGACAGGTTAGAGGGCCATCTTCCTGTCTTGGATGGGGTTGCACTCCCCCTAAGGGACAGGGTCCGCAGCTTGGGGGTGCTTCTGGACCCCGGTCTAACTCTGGAAGCCCAGGTGGATTCGGTGGCCATGGGTGCCTTCCTTCAGCTGCGGAAAATATACCAGCTCCGACCCTACCTAGATGAGCACAGCCTCGTGATAGTTACGCATGCACTGGTAACATCTCTTATTGATTACTGCAATGCGCTTTACATGGGGCTGCCTTTGAAGATGGTCCCGTGATTGCAACTGGTTCAGAATCGTGTGGCGCAGCTGGTAAGTGGTGGGGCCGCCAGGGCTCACATCACGCCGAATCTGCGTAACCTTCATTGGTTACCAGTTGCTGTCCGAGCTGAATTCAAAGTGCTTGTTCTGACATATAAAGCCCTAAACGACTTAGGACCTAGATACCTGAAGGACCGCCTCCTTCCATATGAACCTACCCGGCAATTAAGATCAAGCCAGGGGGGCCTTTTGAAAGAGCCATCCCTCACGGAGGTGAGAGGGATGGCCTGTAGACATAGGGCCTTCTCGGCAACTGCTCCCAAGCTATGGAATGCCCTCCCGATCGAGATCCGCCTGGCGCCAACACTGATTACATTCCGGCGCCAGGTAAAAACCTTCCTGTTCCAGAAGGTTTTTAATTGATATAATATAGATTGTGGGTCCGCTGGTGACAATTTTAGGATAATGATTTTAGTATAAGGTTTTTATTGATGATTTATTGATATTTTACTATTAACTATTTTAAATTGTTTTATTCTTTGGATTGTAAGCCGCCCAGAGACCTTTGGGTAGTGGGCGGCATATAAGTTAAATAAATAAATAAATAAATAAATAAATAAATAAATAAATAAATAATTTTCCCACAATTTTAATTGTCATTAATTTCTGGATAAAACATGCACAATGGGGCATCTCTATTTTAGATCCAGGTGCTTTCAAAACATAGTAATTGATGCTTTCTAATAAAGAGGAATAAAAATCTAATAGACTCAGTCAATGCAAGTGGTTGCATGCCTGCCACATCTGCTCCAAGAATCTCCCGACACACATGTGCACTATGCGGGACATGGGCAGACTGATAGCTGACAGAACTCATACTAGCACTAGTGCCCATATAGCACTGGCAGGTGGATAACATTGACTACAACTCAGTGGCAAACCAACCTATAAGCCCATACAAAGTTGCTCAGTGATGTATCTCACAGTGTTTATATGTTGCAAACAAAATAGGCTGAAACATAGGTTATGTCTACACCCCCAGGCTGCATATTTTCAATACAAAAAAATTGGCATTAACTATTTTTTGTGTGCAGTTATGTCACATGCTGTGTGAGTAAAGTTAGGGATTTATATGGGTTAAGAAGGGCAAGCTGAAGGTGGTGAGTGATTTAAGACCATGATAGGAGAAGCTAACCAGGCAACTTTTGTATAGTTATAGACCTAAAAGGCTAGACGTCTTCAGCAAATTTATTTCAGTTCTCTTCGTTTCTTGTGTTGCCAATTGACGGTCTGGCCATCCTAGTACTTTAGGTAACTTTCCAGATATTTTTCCAGATTCTTTTTTAAAACACAATTACATTTCAAATGAAAAACAGAATGAAGAAGAAAACATTAATATTTTATCCTACGGGTAGATTTTCTGCATGGTGTGTGGGGAATTAGGTGCACAAATCCCATTTATGCTAATAGACCTTGCGTGTCTAATTCCTTATGCACCGCATTGCAAATTTACCCCCTAGTGTCTTTGATGATACAGAGGACCAGCACAGAGGGGGAGAGAAATGAGCAATTTATTTTATGATCCTGTCAATCATAGTGGCAACCCAAGAAAACTGCAAAGCCAATTTTAACCTCTGTAGAAACAGCTACTTCGACCATATGTTTTTGTTCCCTGCCAGATGTTGTCATTCATCAATTTCTCATTAAGAAAACAGTATGTGTGTAAAAAAAACAAAAAAGGAAAACAAAACAAAACAGAAACTCTGACAAATGTTTCATCCATGAAAAATGAAAAAAGTTACGTTTAAAATATCATACTCTTCCATGGCTTTTCTCAGCTTCTGGTTTCAAAGAAGGTGGTTGTGTCACACCTGAAACTGCCACAAACAAGAAGGATGTATTATGAGAAGTGGAAAACAGCAAATATACTTTTAAAAATCATCATTTTTCATTGAACTACAGCAGGGGTCCACAAACTATGGCCCTGGGACAAGATATGGCCCCCTAGGGCCCTGAATCCACCCCCCCAGGGACCAATTGCAGATTCCACCTCCCCACCCCCTGCTTCAATAGCAAGTCAGCAAGCCGGCCACTACTGCTGCTTCTATTGCTGAGGCACCTCAAAGCTGTGGGCTATGTCACTTCCCCCACCCCACACCCACTGCCCACATGGTTGGGCACTGGCTGCAGCCAAGTGGGGCACTTTAAAATGGGAGGGCTGCAGCAAGGTCCCCTGCTCCCTCCATGGCCCTGAGGCCCCTCCCCTGCCCCCTTCCATCCTGCCTGCCTGCCTTCCTTGTGTGGCCACCGCATGTGATATTGTGGTTGTGAGGAAGGAAGGGGGCAGGTGGAGGCAGCGTCAGCCAGCTATCCGAGCCGGAGCAGCCACAGATGGACAGCAGGTGACCAAGGGGGAAACGGAATGACACCCAGCCCGCTCTGCACTGCTGCCTTACTCCATGGAGGGAGGGAGGAGAGGAGGGAGCACAGCCATGGCTGTAGGCAGATTCCACCGCTGCCACGACTGAGTTAGAGACCAGCAAGGAGGAGGAGGAGGTGGTTGAGAAAGAAGAGAAGGAAAGGGAAGGCTGATGGTGGCCTGGGCCTTGTTTCTGGGAGGCTGGCAGGGCTACATTTGTCTCCGGTTGGTGACAGGTGGGCAGGTGGGTGGGTGAGCCAACTGAGCACCACAGCCTGGCTGGGCTTGGCCAGTGAGCAGGCTGAGGGTGGCTTTGGGCAGGCCTTCCTGCCTAACCTACCACTCTCCCAGCCCTTTCTCCCTCCCTCCCTTGTTTGCAGTGCAACAAGCCAGGCCGGGCCGGGACAGCCCAAGTGTGGAGACTGCTTTCCGTCCAGGGCACAGTGAAGGCATGATGGCCAGGGCGCACAGTTGGATCCGTGTGCAATTGTGCCAGCCTTGCCGCCCCTGCCACGGCTGCTGCTCCTCATCCTAAGCAGCCACCCAGGAGGTGAGGAGAGGCCCGAGTTTGCCTGGGCTGCCACCTGCTTCCCAATGCAATGAAGGAAGGAAGGAAGGAAGGAAGGAAGGAAGGAAGGAAGGAAGGAAGGAAGGAAGGAAGGAGAGCCACTCCAGATGCCGCTGCTGCAGGAGGAGGAGGAGGAAGAAAATGTTCAGCAGAGGCATCCCACAGGGGCACCTCAGGGCAGCGATCTGGAGGAGACGCTGGGGTCCCGGAGACGCACTGATCATGGGCCGATTGTGGGGGCCTCTGCCCACTTTCCCCTCCCTCCCCCCTTTTCCATGTCAGCCTTTTTTTGGGACTGTGGTCTGGCCCCCAGTGGTATCTGGGGGGGGCAGTGGACTGGCCCACTGTTTGAAAACTTTGAGGACCCCTGAACTACAGCCTCCCAATCATTGTGTCACCATTTTACATCTCACTGGTCAAACATTTATGTCACATAAACTTCTGTGGACTTCACTTCACCAGCTGCCAAGCTGATGGTGTTCCTTTTTGCTTAACCTACAGGGACATTATGAGTCAGAAAGAAGGGGCTTGTGGAAGGGTTCAAGCTTGCATTGATTGGAGGGTGAACTTCTGCAGGTTATGATAGGCCTGCAAACTTCTATAATGCTTAACTTTGAGAAACAAAACATTAAATTTATACACTGAATAATAGAAAGCAAGGGATGGACTAACCTGGCCAGAATTTCACCATCAGCACACCCCATGGGGTTCACCAATTACTGAAATTCCCCCAACCAAAAGTGTTTTATTTTTCTTTTAAAAGAGAAATATTTTGGACAACCCCCTCTGTTCTGTGGGGGAAGGAAGTATCTCAGAGGAGAAAGGCCCTTCTGATTAATAGAAAACTGCTGCTCCAGGATTCTTGCAGTATCAGAAAGAAATGGGGGGGAGAGAGAGACCATTCAGGGAAAGAATTATGGTTGATGGGACTTGTGGGAGCTGTGAGAAGCCTTAGAATCATAGAATCACAGAATCATAGAGTTGGAAGAGACCTTAAAGGCCATCCAGTCCATCCCCCTGCCATGCAGGAACCCCATCACAATATTTCCGACAGATTCTCCAAAGAAGGAGGCTCCGCCACCCTCCATGGCAGCATATTCCACTGCCGAACAGATCTAACCGTCATGAAGTTCTTCCTAATGTTCAAATGCCACCCCCTAATGCAAAGTCAAAGAACAGTTGTCAAACAGCAGATAATTAGACAGAAGAAAGCACCAGATGGTTAAGTTGCCTCCATTTTAGAAGTCAGATAATCAACTCTCAACTATGTATCACAATGGTGTGATCCCACCTGATCGAACAAATTTCCTTTGTTAAAGGTCCTAAAATATCACTCAGGTCAATTGACAGACACCTAGGTCCACCTTGAGGTCCTTCTCTGAGAGTCTCTCCAAGGTGAAATTGGGCTGTTGGTCACAGGAGAATGTATGCCCACATTTATGGGATGCCCTCCTCTACGGAAACGGTAACGGGAATTACTCCGCCAGACTTCGAGCTCGAACCGACGAACGAACAATTTTGGTCTGATTTGTCGTGCTTGTTACTTGCATCGCACGATTGCGCGATGCCACGCGGCACAGAAAAAAAGTTTTTAAAAGTTAAAAAAACCGATTCCCGGCCAAAAAGCAGGCGGAAAAATGCCTGCCGTGCCTCAGGGCACCTACCAGAGGAGTTGTTTCTGGAGGTCCCTGGCCTCCCCCCCTCCTCCGTCCTGGTGCCTCAGGGCACCTACCAGAGGGGTGGTTTCTGGAGGTCCCTGGCCTCCCCCCCTCCTCCCTCCTGGGCTGCTCTGGTGGGACTCGCCGCAGGCTCGCAGCAGCAACAAGCCGCACGGCACGAGTCTCACCGCCGGCTCAAGCGGCACGGACGGCACAGGAAAAAACTTTTAAACTCTCCCCCCACCCATTCCCAGGCCAAAAAGCAGGCGGAAAAATGCCTGCCGTGCCTCAGGGCACCTACCAGAGGAGTTGTTTCTGGAGGTCCCCGGCCTCCCCCCCTCCTCCATCCTGGTGCCTCAGGGCACCTACCAGAGGGGTGGTTTCTGGAGGTCCCCGGCCTCCCCCCTCCTCCCTCCTGGGCTGCTCTGGTGGGACTCGCCGCAGGCTCGCAGCAGCAACAAGCCACACTGCACGAGTCTCGCCGCCAGCTCAAGCGGCACGGACGGCACAGGAAAAAACTTTTAAACTCTCCCCCCACCCATTCCCGGGCCAAAAAGCAGGTGGAAAATGCCTGCCGTGCCTCAGGGCACCTACCGGAGGGGGGGTTTCTGGTCTGGAGGGGGGGGTCCCGGCCTCCCCCCTGTCCTGGGCAGCCGGACTCACCATGCCATGCGGTGCGGGCGGGGGATCCAAAATGGGGCGGCGAACGCAATATTGTTTTTGAAATTGTGGTCCAAAAACACACAAGCACAACAGAAACACACGGAAATTTATAAACTGCCAGATTTTTCACAGTAGCAGTGGGTTTTTTCTTGCAAGTTGCAACAAAATGTCTCTCCTCTCCTCCTCTGTCCTCCATTGATTTTATTTCATTTTTTTTTTACACCTGCGCAATGATGGGCTGGCCGAGTGGCCATGTGGGAGTGGATGACCATGCAAATTTTTGGAGCCATCCCACCAATCGCATGGCCACTTGGCCACTGAGACTTCTGGGATGTGCCAAAAAGCCCCCTAAAACCTGCCCTAGCCCCCTAACCCCCTAACCCTAATCTTTGACTCCTTACCCATACGTCACAGACTGTCTTCTTAGTGGGTCAGAGAGGCACCCAGAGGTGCAACCCAATAGCCCACCGTAACCTTACCCGTCAGTAGCCTAACCCTAGCCCTTGCACTAACCCACCTTAACCCATAGCCAGATCTACTTGCATTGCACTACACGCAAGTACGATTCCCTTCTTTGTGGGACATGGCAGGTGCGACCCAGTCCTCGGAGGGTCGTACCAATGGACCAGTTGGTCTCACTGTCTGCAAATGGTATGCATATCCAATCCATATATGGTTATGCATGCCATTTTGCAGCAGCAGGTGAGGAGGGGAGACCCCCATGTTGAGGGGTCTCTTGGAGCCTGCTGCTGCCCCTTCCTAGTGGGTGAGGATAGGAGGCACCCACGGGTGCCTCCAGGAGCCCACTTTCCCTTTATAGCGGGCCAGAGGAGGCACCCACCCCACAGAGGTGCCTCCAGGAGCCCACTACCCCCCCAAAAAAAACCAGTATAACGACAAGGAAAAAACAAAAAACGAACCGACTAATTTTTGCAAAGTTTCGCGGAAAACGGAAACGAGCCGACATGGGCTGCCTCCGACACACGACAACTCGAAAACGTCATTTTCCCTAGTCGTGCCCATCTCTATTGGTGAATTCTTGGATGCCTTTATATGCTAAACACAGTTCCTTTGGGGGGCCTTTATCATGGCATTTTCATCAGTGGACTATTCTGTGTTTTTTTTAATGTGGCTGTTTTATTTTCAAGGCATAGGTGCAGAATAGTTCAGTCTTACCTGCCATCAGGCATCCAAGCTAGAACTTATGCCTGCATTAATGTATTGTTGGAAGTCAGAGTGACAAACAGCTGCTAATTAAAAAGTCCTCGTGTGGCATGAAGATTGTGTGACAAAGCACACAACTAGGACTTTGATTGGGGACTTGTTCATTAAAGGCTGTTTGGTGCTCCAATGTATGTTGACACACTTCATAAATGCTCACTTCGTTGTTGGCTGATGTGTAATAAAAACTTGTTCCTTCTCTTTTATAATTGCTTTAATGTTGTTTGAAAAAAAACATTATTTCTGTTGGTTTTGTTGTCTTAATTTTTTAACTTTATTTTTATGAGCTGAACTGAGAAGGGCAAGTAATGGCTGATATACTAATGAAATAAATTAGATATTTAAAATAAGTAAATAAATTAAAATAATATTGTATGTACATGCAAGTAGAGGACGACTTCAGTGGTTACCTCAGTAGCTGTCACCCTAACCCTACCATTGAGTCTACATGCTGTTTACAATAAAACTGATTGTGAGAAGACACATGTCACACCTGATAAACAGCTTGATATATTTTCTACACATATAAATATTACCTCAGAGATCTGATAAAGACTTGAGCGGTAATAGACCTTTAGCACCCTAAATCAAAAATTGAGTCAAACTACAGTTGATGGCACCGATTTCCAAGTAATTCCTGAGAATCAGGCTATGAATAGCATACTCCAGACATGCTTCATGACTGACACTATATGTCTGGATTATTGTGATTCTTAAAAAGCCATCCACTGAAAGCAGACGAATACATTAATGACAGAATAAGCAGCTTTGGTTAGTATTTGTTTAGCTGAAGGCTGTCAAAGGAAGTGCTTCCTATTGTACACACAGGAATGTCAGTTTCATCCCTACAGTAGTAAAATTTAATTGTCGCTAAATACTGTACCTTCTGTTTTAGACTAGAGCTTTAAACATACCCCCGCCTAAAAAAACCCAACAGGACTTCATTTCCTCCTTCAAAGATAATGAAACGTCTTTGCTTTTATAAATACCATCAACATGTTGTAAAGGTTTTGTAGGATGCTATTAAACAGCTGTTTTGTTATTAATATTTTAGTGCCCTCCATTTTTCCCCAGGAGATATTGATGCTTGCTATTATTTCAAATGCTGGTTTTCACAGAGTTTTTAATGGTTTGTGTATATCTCCAGACAGTTTCAAGTACTTCAGGCTGTCACAACATGTTAAGTAGGCAAATCCACCAACAGCGTAGTTTTCAAGAAAGATAATTTTCTTTGCACAGCTTCTGCACCGCTTTTCCTGACTTATTAAGCAGGAAGTGCCTGGCTGATAAACAAGGCAAATACATTAGAGAGCAGGGGATGTGCCAGTTGTTGGAGGGGAAAGCCTGCAAAATTCTCCCAAATTCCAGACTTTCTGTGGATGATGACTGTTCTAAATGTTGCAGATGTTACTGCTTTAAAACATGGCAGAAAATTGTCATTGTTACTGCTGTTGCTACTGCTTGTTATTATGACTGTTCTGAGGTCACAGTATTTTGACCTCACAACAATATTGTGGTCTTCCTCCTAGTGTTTTCCCACAGGTTTAGGGTTCACTCTTCAGATCCAGAAATGCCACTTTGCCTAACTTGACAATGGCTGACAATTTGCATACCCTTTTTGACAGTGTCCTGCCACCTCTCTTTTGGCACACCAGCCACTGATTTTTCAGGTGGTAAGCAGTTTGGGCAGCACTGGAAGGTCCTGCTCTGATGATATGTCCATACCTATAATGCCAGCTTTCTCTCATCTTCTCTGAATTTAATATGACATCTAGTTTTGTCAGGCAGTCTCAATTTTGACATGGTTAAGTAAGGAGACACCCAACATACAACTGAGCATATACATTTCCTTGGCATGGAGGTGGCTCTTTGTTGTTGCTGACCAGCAATCTGTGCCACACAGTGCAATGAAGTGGGAAATCATCTTTTAAATCTTAGGTATGAAATGGATTGACAGACATTTATCAGTTGCAAAGCACACTAGTGAATTCTCACCAAGGCAACCACCCCACATTCAACCTTGCTTGCACGTTCCCTCTGATGCCATCACTGCCTTTGCAATGGGAGCCAAGAATGGTAATATTCTCTGGGCACTTAGTTTTCTTGATGTTTAGGTGGAGTCCAAAGACATCAAGGTGGCCATTCCATGTCTAAACTTGCCATTGCAGTTTAGTAGCAAGTATGGGAGCATTCTGCTGCAGGTCTTGTGTAATGGTATCCATAGTAATATAAACAGGAATGACAACAGTGCTGAGCCTTGGTACACACCAGCTGTCACTAGAAATCTCACAACAATACTGTGACCTCACAAAATACTGGCAGTATTTTGAAGGTAAAATTTGTGAATGAATGAATGAATGAATGAATGAATGAATGAATGAATGAATAGGTATAAAACAGAACACCTTTCCCTATTTCATACATTTTTACTCTATCTGGTCTCTACTGGCACACACCTGACAACCAAATATGTTCATAGCCTGCACATTCAGCCACAATAATTGATGTCAGACCAACAAAGCCTATATTGAAATATAGAAAGGGTGGGAACTGTACTGAGGTAGAGGTAAGATCTGTCTTGCTGTCATCAATACAAGCTCCACCCCCTCATGCCATTGGAGTTTCCCATCTTATTTTTCCCATGCAACAGCTATGTTAGTGGTGGAAATATCTTTGCTGTCCTTTACACCGGAGTTGTGTAATGTGTGGCTTCCATATGGGGAACTGATTTGAAAATTCTTTCTTTCCTAAATGCCATTGGACAAGTAACCAGCTGTAAAACTGCTCCATGACACATGTTTGTTGTGAGGATCAAATTATTTTACTTTTTGAAAAGATTGATATAAAGATGAATGAGTGGTGGCATAGAGAGATTAATAGAAAGTAATTAGAAAGGGGCATTAAATGGTTTTTTTGTTACATTTTTCATTTTTTGTTTTATTTCCTAATGAAATGAAAAATGAAGTACTCTTTTTTAAAAAATGAAACAAAATGAACTGGGAATTTTTGTTTTGTTCCATTTTGGGTTTGTTTTTTTTGTTTGTTTGTTTTTTTGGACAAGTAGAGCCGGGTGTGTGAGACCAAGCAGACCTACTGCTGATAGAGCAAAACAGAAAGAAGTGAGCATTGGTAAGTTTCTGGGCTGAAGCAGTTCAACTATGGCTGTTTTACCAGCCCGCGTGCCAGACAGCGTGCGATATTTCATTTTAACATCAAAGGGAGAAAATAGTACTAGATTATTATTTCTAGATTAGTAGCTAGTAAAACTGTAATTTTTTTCAAGGCCCAGAATACTGCGCTCATTAAAATGGAGTCTGAGGAAGCAGCTGTAGTTACCTGTAACACTTGTGCCATGTTTGTCATCTTGACAAAGCGTGTGCAGAACTACACTTGCTGCAAGTGCAAACTGGTTGCACTATTAGAAGAGAAGATCCAGCAGCTAGAGGCCCGCATATCGAACCAGCAACAAATTAAGCAGCTTGAGCTGTTCTTGGACAGAGCAGAACAGACTATCGAGGTAAAAGTAGAGACAGGGCACACTTCTGAGGGAGAGGTCACTTCCCCAACTCAGGTGGTAGATGTGTGGAGGAATGTGACTCAAAGGAGTAGAAGGCCAAGGGACTGCTCAGAGAGTCTCAAATTGCATAATCAATTTGATCCTCTTTCCCTCATCACCCCTCATGAGGCATGCACAGAGGAACAACTGGTTCCACCTGAGGATCTCTCCCTCATCACAATTGATGAGATACAGGATCAGGTGCATGTAGATGAACAGGCTGCAGGAGAGAAGCTCCTTGTACTAGGGGATTCTATAATTATAAATGCACAGGGATGGATTTGTGATGAGCATGATAACTGTATGGTCACTTGCCTGCCAGGTGCAAAGGTTGCAGACATCATGAGAAAACTAGATCGCTTGTTAGAGAGAACTGGGAAGGAGCCAGTGGTCATGGTACACATTGGTACCAATGATGTTGGGAAGGCCAAGCGGTCAGTCTTGGAAGCCAAATTCAGGTTGTTAGGAAGAAGATTGAAGTCCCGGACTTCCAAGGTAGCATTTTCAGAACTGCTACCTGTTCCTTATGCAGGACCCGCCAGGCAGGCAGAGCTCAGAAGCCTCAATGCGTGGATGAGGTGATGGTGTCAAGAGGAGGGCTTCAGATTTGTCAGGAACTGGAGAACATTTTGGGACAAGCCAAACCTGTTCAGGAGGGACAGGTTGCACTTGAATTATGATGGGACCAGATTGCTGGCACTCAAAATCAAAAAGGTTGCTGAGCAGCTTTTAAACTGATAACTGGGGGAAAGCCGACAGGAGCTGAGTGGCATCTGGTTCGAAACACCTCATCCCTGAGGAATGAGGTTGGAGACGGAAGAGAATCACATAGAGATGACATAGCAGGTATTAGCACTGGAAGAATAATGGAATCTGATAGTTTGTCTACTGAAAATAAAAGCTGGGGGGGGGACAAAGCAGCAGCTGTTGTTGGGGGACCCACTGTACAGGTGCTTCTATGCCAATGCTTGAAGCCTCCGAGCAAAGATGGGAGAACTTGAACATTTAGCAGCTAGGGATAACATAGATATAATAGCCGTAACAGAAACCTGGTGGAATGTGGAGAACCAGTGGGATACAGCAATCCCAGGCTATAAACTCTATAGAAGGGATAGAGAGGGGCAGGTTGGAGGGGGAGTGGCCATCTATGTCAAAGAAGGGGTAAAATCCAGCAGAATGGAGATTGACAGAGGGTCTGACTCCACCATAGAATCACTTTGGGTTAAACTATCAGGTTCTAGGAGTTATGTGATAGTTGGGGTATTCTATCATCCAACAGATCAAAAACTTGAGGGGGATATTGAAATGATGAGAGAAATCATGGAGGTGGTAAAGAGGGATAGGATAGTAATCATGGGGGACTTCAATTATCCCCACATTGACTGGACCAATGCGAGCTACAGGCAAGAAAAAGAATCCGGGTTTCTCGACTTGCTGAATGACTGTGCCTTAGAGCAACTTGTCATGGAGCCCACCCGAGAACAGGCAACTCTGGATCTAATACTGTGCGATACTCAGGACCTGGTCAGGGATGTGAATGTCACTGAGCCTCTGGGGAACAGTGACCATGCTGCAATTTCCTTCGCCATGCATGTCGGAGGAAGAGTGTCAACCAAATCAGACATAAAAACCCTTGATTTTCGAAGGGCAAACTTCCCTCAGATGAGGAAACTAGTTAGAGAGAAATTGAAGGGGAAGGTTAGAAGAATCCAATCTCTTCAGAGTGCATGGAGCCTGTTTAAAACAACAATAATAGAGGCCCAGCACAAGTGCATACCACAAAGAAAGAAGAGCTCATTTAAGTCCAAGAGGACACCGGCATGGTTAACGAGTGTAGTTAGAGAGGCTCTAAAGCGCAAGGACAGGTCTTTCTGTAAATGGAAATCCTCCCCAAATGAGGAAAATAAAAAGTAGAGATGGGCACGACTGAGCGAAATTTTCGTTTCCGTTTTTGTTTTTCGTTTTCGTTATGTAACGAAACAAAAAACAAAAAATGGTTCAAAATGGAACGGAAACGGAAACGAAACGACTAATTTTGAGCCGTTTTTCATTTTTCGTTACTGGAAAAGCACTTAACGGAGCTAAATGGGAAGAAACGAAAAAAATTGTTTTCATTTTCGTTTTTTGTTACGTAACAAAACGAAAATGAAAAATTTTGAAAATTAGCTCACGAAAACTGAAACGAAATGAAACGGACCCCTAGACGAAAATGAAAATGAAAATGAAAAATTTTTCTGAGTCGTGCCCATCTCTAATAAAAAGGAACACAAACTCTGGCAAAAGAAATGTAAGAAGATGATAAGAGAGGCAAAGAAATATTTTGAGGAACTCATGGGTAGCAATATAAATGGTAATGATAAAAGCTTCTTTAAATATATTAGAAGTAGAAAACCTGCCAGAGAACCAGTTGGCCCTCTGGATGGTGAGGGAGGAAAAGGGGAGGTTAAGGAGGACTTGGAAATTGCAGAGAAATTAAATGAGTTCTTTGCATCTGTCTTCACGACAGAAGACCTTGAGCAGATTCCGCTGCCCGAATGGCCCCTCTTGACTAAGGAATTAAATGAAATACAGGTTAAAAGAGAGGATGTTTTAGGACTAATTGATAAATTGGAGATTAACAAGTCACCGGGCCCAGATGGCATCCACCCAAGGGTTATTAGGGAACTGAGAAATGTAATTGCAGATCTCTTAAAGTTAATATGCAACTTGTCTCTTAAAACGGCCACAGTGCCCGGGGACTGGAGGATAGCAGATGTCACACCATTTTTTTTTAAGGATGGAGGGGGGACCCGGGAAACTACAGGCCGGTTAGCCTTACATCTGTCCCAGGGAAGATGGTGGAAAGCCTCATCCAAGAGAAAATCTTAAAACACATAGAAGAACAAACCTTGCTGAGAGAAAATCAGCATGGCTTCTGTAAGGGTAAGTCTTGTCTGACAAATCTTTTAGAATTTTTTGAAAAGTTCAACAGGCATGTGGATTTGGGTTAACCGGTGGATATAGTCTATCTGGATTTTCAGAAGGCTTTGTACACAGTCCCTCACCAAAGGCTGCTGAGAAAATTGCACAGTCAGGGGATAAGAGGACAGGTCCTCTTATGGATTGAGAACTGGTTGAGATCTATGAAACAAATAGTAGGTGTCAATGGGAAATGTTCACAATGGAGAGAATTGAAAAGTGGTGTGCCCCAGGGATCTGTCCTGGGACCGGTTCTTTTCATCCTGTGCATAAATGACCTGGAGTCAGGGATAAACAGTGAGGTGGCCAGGTTTGCAGATGACACAAAACTCTTCCATGTGGTAAGAACCAGAGAAGATTGTGAAGAGCTCCAGAAGGATCTCTCCAAACTGGGGGAATGGGCTGTGAAATGGCAAGTGTGTTTTAATGTAGCCAAATGTAAAGTAATGCATATTGGGGCAAAAACTCAAAACTTTATCTATCAACTCATGGGCTCTGAGTTATCCGTAATGGATCAGGAAAGAGATCTTGGTGTGTTGGTGGACAGCTCCTTGAAGGTGTCTACCCAATGCGTGGCAGCAGTGAAGAAGGCCAATTCCATGCTAGGGATTATCAAAAAGGGGATTGAAAACATTATAATGCCATAGTACAAATTGATAGTAAGGCCACACCTGGAGTATTGTGTACAATTCTGGTCACTGCATCTCAAGAAAGACACAGTGGAACTGGAAAAGGTGCAAAAGAGAGCAACTAAAATGATTACTGGGCTGGGACACCTCCCTTATGAAGAAAGGCTAAAACATTTGGGGCTCTTTAGTCTGGAAAAAAGGCGCCTAAGGGGGATATGATTGAGACGTACAAAATAATGCAGGGCATGAGTAAAGTGGATAGAGGGAAGCTCTTCTCCCTCTCCGAAAATACCAGAACTAGGGGACGTACACTCAAATTGAGGGCTGGGAGAGTAAGAACAGACAAAAGAAAATATTCTTTCACCCAGCGCTTCCCTGCCACAGGATGTGGTGATGGCATCTGGTCTGGATGCCTTCAAAAGGGGATTGGACAGATTCCTGGAGGAAAAGTCCATCACAGGTTACAAACCATGAGGGAGATGTGTAATCTCCAGGCTTAAAACCAGGGTACTTCAAGGGCCAGATGCAGGGGAGTGCTATCAGGATACAGATATCTAGTCTCATGCGCTCCCAAACGCATCTGGTGGGGCCACTGTGAGATACAGGAAGCTGAACTAGATGGGCCGTTGGCCTGATCCAGCATGGCTCTTCTTATGTTCTTTTGTTCTTATGCCGGCCTCCCCCTTCCTAGCACTGATCAGCTGGAGGGGGCAGCCAGTAGAGTCCTGTGCACCAGCTGATCGGCGCTTGGGGCAGCCAGTCACCACTTGGGGATCCCCCCCCCCCGAGTGCCTACTGGGCCACTTTTAAAGAAATTCATTTCATACAAAACAAAACAAAAATCCCCAAACAAAACATAAAAAATGAAACAAAATAGAATTCTTCTGTTTTGTGCCCATCTCTAAAAGTAATACCTTTTTTATCTCCAAGCATTTTTTATCGCCTTATTTTATCCATATACCATATTCCATATATCAACAAGCATCAAGTAATTATGAAAGATGACTGGCAATCAGGATCTTAATATATATTTTACTGTCAGATTTTTATGAACAGGATGATTGCTGTGGGCTGCTTTGAGTTATAACCTGGCAGAGTCATGGACTTGATGATGGAGTGTTAATAGCCCAGAATGTTCTAGCACTGTGTTCGGATAGAAACTTATTCAATTACTTCACTTTATTTGTAAGACTGTCCAACAACATATGTTCTCAAGATGTGTGAAGAAACAATTAGTACACAAATTGTCACAACAAATCTTCTCCCTCTGGGGAACTCTTTTGACCCCAAAAATGTAATACATTAGAAAAACATTTTTTTCAGCAAAACATGATGTCAAGAACCACAGATGATATAACGCAGGAAGGGCCTGTTCAGGAAAACACTTAATTCTTAGTAGCAATTCGCACACATACTTACACATTACTTACAAGTATACAGGAACTCCGTTCATATACATATTCATTCACAACACACAACACTTTCACTCTTTCTCAGGGATGGGGGCTCGAGTTGAAAAACACACTATTGAGCCAAACTTAAATTCCACTGATGACAGAAATTTGACTCAGGGATTTTTTTTTTCAATGACTCAGACTTGTGACGTGGAACCCACCACTTTGTGTGTGTGTGGGGGGGTTGTTTAGTAGGGAATGAGACTTGGTACCAAAGGCTTGCATTCAGACATTGGGCTTTGACCTAAAGACTTGACAGCATACTGTTATTTCTCTCTCTAGCCCTATTCAGTTGTGCTTTAATTCTTGCAGAGTGGATATATTTTGGTACAGTAGCTCCTTCATCATCTAATCACAGAAACAAGATGAAAGAAAGGAGACTGGTGTACATGAGCGTCTTCTGTACATGAGCCAGAATCCTTATTTTTAGGGTTTGGTCTCACATATAAAGCTTCATCTTCCCCAGTCACATTTCTGTGATTTAGGAAACAATAGAAGAGCACACAGCTAGTACACTTAACATATTTGGGCTTCACACTTTTTAAAAAGTGACTGGACAGGGCTTCATATTCTCTCTCACACACACACACACAAAGAGAGAGAGGGGGGGAGGGAGAGAGAGAGAGAGAGAGAAACCACACATTTTTCATATAGAGCAATACATGCTCCCCATTCACTTGCTGACATTTCATTCACACAAGCCCACAGACAAGTCATTCACATAAATGTTTGGCTTGTATGACAGATGGTGAGAAAGGGAGCCCTTTCCCATGCAGCAGTGAAATGTGTCGGCATTCTTCTGCCATCACACTCATCTTTCCTGATGAAGAATGCAAAAGCCTAGGGATTCTTTTCTATGTTCTCCTTTTGTCAGAAATAACACAGAGACTCCCAGTTGTCTTTTTGTTTTGGAGGTGTGTGTGTGGGGGTGGTATTTGTAGGAAGGCTACATTCCAATCCAGGTGTTAGTTGGTCACTCTACCCACTGCAAGGGGTATCGTAGGTCACATGAGGTCCATAAAATAAAGGTAATACTATCTTTCTTTTGTCTAAAGCTTTATATCCACCATTAGAGATGGGCACGACCAGAAAAAAATTATTTTTTGAGTTGTCATTTGTCGGGACGGGCCCATTTCGGGTCGTTTCTGTTTGTTGCAAAATTTTTCAAAACTTTGTCGTTTCGTCATGTCCTTTGTCGTTTGTCATTTCTATCGTGATTTAGCGGGATTTGACTTCCCAGAGCATGGGGTTAGGGCGTAAGGGCTAGGCTTAGGGTAACGGTTAAGGTTAGGGTGGGTTAGTGGGCTGTACCTCTGGGTGCCTCTGGCCCACTAAGAACACAGTGTACTGGTGTATGGGTTAGGGTTAGGGTTAGGGTTAGGGTTAGGGTTAGGGTTAGGGTTAGGGTTAGGGTTGGTGGGCTTTTTATGCCCTCTCTGGCACATCCAGAAGTCTCAGCAAATCCTGGCCATGCGATTGGTGGAATGGCTCCAAATATTTGCATGGTCCCATCCCATGGCCAGCCCTTCATTGCGCGTGCGCAGGTAAAAAAATAAAAATAAAAATAAAATAAAATAAAATCAATGGATACGTTTTATTGCAAGAAAAACCCACTGCTGCTACTGTAAAAATTCAAGCATTTAAAATAGCTAATTTTCGCATGTTTCTGTGGTGCTTTGGTGGGTTTTTGGACCACGATTTCAAAAAAAATATTGTGGTGGCCATTTTGGATCCCCCCGCACCGCATGGCAAATGGAGACGACGAGGATGCCCCCCCAGCCTGGTACCAGAGCAGCCCGGGGCAGGAGAGGGGAGGAGGCCGGGGACCTCCCACCCCAGAAACCACCCCTCTGGTAGGTGCCCTCAGACAGGCATATTTTCGCCTGCTTTTTTGGCCGGGATGCCATGAACGACAACGACAAATCAGACCCAAATTATCGTTTATCGGTTCGAGTTCGAGTTCTGACAGCTTAATTGTCGTTACTGTTTCCGTTACGTAACGGAAACAAAGAATGGAAACGGAAACAAGAATTTTGCCAAGTCGTGCCCATGTCTATCCACCATGCTAAAGGTAAGTTCCATTCAGTAGGGCTTAGGTATGATTAAACGTGTATAAGATTGTGGTGTTTATAACTGGTTCAGGAATCACTACAGTGTTATTTGCACATGTAATCTGCAATGGGTCTTACTCAGAATGACCAGTGGTGTTCTCCAGGCCCATATGGTTTTCATTAACCATTTTCATTATAGGAAAAACAGAAAATATATTGCATTTTTTTGTCATTGAGTGTTTTCTGAATTCAAATAATTAATTAGGCTAGGTGCATAATTTGAGAGTCAGTTTATTCCAAGCAAGTCAAGCATTTACTAGACTTTTAATAAACATAAATATGGAATTGACAAGTTGACTGAGTGGTGTCATGCCATAGTCGATTAACTCTCCTGTTCTTATGGATTCTGGCCTGGTATTTGATGTTCAGGTCAGTGCTTTGTTCTAAATGCTGAGGCTGCTGAGAGGTGAGCTTCTGAATTCTGATTTTGCTCTCAAGAGAAGAAGGGGGAAATTGGGGAAAAATTAAAGCAGCGAATGACATACCCAGCACTCTTAGGAGAGCTTGGTTAGTTTGCTGGTTGAATTCAACCGCTGGGCAGGGGAGGGGGATAATCCAATTAATTGGGCTTCTTCAAATCCTTCTGTGCATGCAGAGGATGCATGTGAATTTCTTTCAATATGGCACTTTACATAAATGGATAAATCAGCTAATGAAAGGACCTGAGGCATATACACATATTTTTGAGAAATGTCTACAGATTTTATGGAAACATTTTATAGCCATAATAGATCTGCCATGCTTGTAAATAAACCTTATGCTATGCACAGTTAGAGGCAACTCTGCTTAAATATTGTTATATTATTTGGACATCCCATTCAGTCCATTTAGAACTGTCTTCCCCTCACATAGGACTGGTCAGATTCAATGCACAGAAAGCATAAGAGGCCCTTTTCATCTTTCATCCCAACTTTTTTTTTTCATTCTAACACCATTTCCTTAGAAACATATTCTTTAGAGCTACAGAGAGTTCTGTCTCATCCTTTTCTGAACTTCATTGTTCTTGGGAGGTGAAACATTCAGAATACCATAAAAGTGAAATTTCATGCTGCTAAGTTCGAGGCAGTAAAGTCAATTTTTAAAATGTTCCTTTTGCATTTTTCTCATGCTTGTATCTGAAATATAAAAATCACCCACTTTTCCATGTCCATTGGCTACATGTAAGCTTTGAAAACTACAGGGTATTCTTTATTATTAGCATTTGTTTGTTTGTTTGTTTGTTTGTTTGTTTGTTTGTTTGTTTTGCAGAAATTGAGGTTTCCCCATGCTCCTGGATAAGAACTGTTATATGAAGTCCACATAACTGGATAAATTTAACTCAGTTTAACTGGATATGGCTGGTGTACAAGCAAGGTCAAACAATGCCCTGAATCCAGTTATTAATTCTAGTTAGATTAGGCCCACTGGTTTAATGTAACTGATGCAAGGGTTGACTTACAAACTTTCCATTGATTCGCTTGTTTATTTATGTGGGGCATAACCACTGGCTTTAGGTTTGCCATGCAACCTATTTCATGTTGTCCTTCTCATGCAATATGTAAAGAGAAATTTGTCCAGGAATTTCAGAGATAGGAAATTCCTATCTCTGAAATTCCTGGAGTCACAGGAATGCAGAGGTGATAGGAAAATGGGAAAAACTGGATTGGTTTAAGCAAATGTTACTGAGGGAGTGAGTATTTTTATGTAAATAAACCTGGAGGCCTTATTTTTACACCTGCAGTGACTTAGGAATTACTGGCAATATATATCTTCTACTCAACTTTGGACTTCTTGGCCAGACCCTGCTGCCTGGTCTAATTTGAAAGTTTCGAGGTATTGCAACCTCAGGTGCTGTTTTGACTGTGTGGCTGTGGGGGTGGGGGACCCTTATGGGCTGGCATGATTGTCAATCACTAATAGTATTAACCTACTAGTTTCTTCCCTGGCTCTGATTCAAAGATAGGCACACCTCTTTGCTAAGAGCATTTCCCCCTCTCCTTGTTTGTTGAAAGTCAGTAAGTTTGTCAAATCCTGGTGCTTAAAACAGACATGTTTGTCCCCAGTTTGCTGTTATATGTTCACTGTAAGTAAAGATGGGCAGGATGAGCACAAACTGCTGGTTTAGCAGTTCATGTGGTGCATCATTTGGACAAACAGGTGCTTAGTGGTCCTCACCCCTGCCTCCTCTGTCAGGGGTCCCACTCAGAGGCAGCACCCTGGCTTCCTTGCCCTGACTCCTCTGGTGCTGTCTCTGAGTGCATCTCCACTGGAAGAAGGAAGGCTGGGAAGCACATGAACTACCAAGCTAGTGCTTTGTGCCCATCACTAACTGTAAGAAATGAAGCATTTTTATTCTTTCTATCACTCGTGTTTCAGAGTGAGTTATTGGGACTGTGAGTGCCAGTTAGTGAGACAAGGAAGTGGCCTAATCTGGGGAACTTGAAGCTAATTCTGCTCTGTGAATCCTTGCACTTAGCTAGATGAATTTAACCAAAATTCAAAACTTGGTAATATGAGGTCCCTTGCATTCAGAGATATGCAGTATCTTCATCAGAGACCACATCTGGACTCCCCACATCTTTATGAGGGGAATCCTATACCATCCCACCATAGAACTCACATTCAGGCTCCAATACACATGGACTACCATGTGTATTTTATATGAATCTATAGGTTCACATAGACTTTGTGTTTATAACTACTTATAAACTTGTAGCTTTAATGTCATGTTGTCTATTAATGCTGTAAAAGATGTCCCTCAATTCCTTGTTCTCAAATACTTGGATATATCTTAATTGTACTGGACTGTATATTATCCCTCATTACTGTAAGCCGCCTTGGGTCCTTTTCCAAGGAGAAAGGCAGCATAAAAATACTCTAGAATAAATAAAAAAAAGAAATAGCTCCTGAGAGGGCTGCCATCTGGTGCAGACCTTTCCCAGAGAGGCCTGTTAGGCTCCTCAGTTGGGACATGGCAGCTCCATCGAAAGAGAATCTTCATAATGCTGTTACTGCACCATGCACATTTATCCTCCAGAATGTTCAGAGTTTCAGTGAAGCCCACATTTTTGTTGTCCATTGTGTCACTGTGGTTCATTTTTTTTCTGTAGGACTATTTTCCCCCAGTTTCTTAAAGCAATTGGTTGTGAAACCACTTCTTAAGAATGATTGTAACAATGAGCACCCCATCACAGGCACCAACTCCATGGGCAAGGAATTAGGGAGAATGGTGGTTCTTATCCAACCCTAGTAGCTTTTAATGTTATTAATTATCTACCCATCTTTCATTGTGGTTTCAGTTGGGGATTGGCACTAGGCCAACTCTGCATCCTCCCTAAGGAACATCCTCTGTCAGGGAAGAGATGGACAATTTGATTACTTTGCACCTCCAGGGGGCATATATCTTCCCCAGGTGCAGCAATTGGGGGGGGGGGCTGGAGAGGGGGAGGGGGAGGAAGAAACCTCCCCCTGAGGATATTGCAGCTGCCACCTCATCCTCTACCATGCGCCACCTCTTTCTCCACCACCTCTCCTTGCTGGTCTCTAACCCAGTGATGGTGGTGGCAGCTTCAGCCTCCGGCCATGGCTGTGCTCCCTCCTCCCCTCCCTCACTCCACAGAGCATGGCAGCAGCTCAGAGGGGGCTGGGTGGGCAGGAAGTAGCTCCGTTTCCCCCTTGGTCGCCTGTCGTCCATCCCTCCAGCAGTCCACTGCCATGGCTGCTCTGGCTCGGAAGGCACTGCCTCTGCCTGCCCCCTTCATTCCTCGCAACTACAATAACACAGGTGGCAGCCACACAAGGAAGGCAGGTGGGCAGGGTGGAGGAGAAGCAGGGGTGGGGCCTCGGGGCCATGGAGGGAGTGGGAGACCTTGCTGCAGCCCTCCTGTTTTAAATTGGCTCGCTTGGCTGCACCCGGTGCCCCAACCATCTGGGTGGGGGGTGGGGGGAGTGGGGGACATTGCTGTAGTCCTCCCACTCTGAATGTCCCACTAGCCAGCATGCTGATCATCTGGACAGTAGTTGAGGGGAGTGGGAGAAGTGACATAGCCCACTGCTTTGAACTGCCTCAGCAGTAGAAGCAGCTGCAGAGGCTGGCTTGCTCGCAAAGCAGGGGGTAGGTGGGGGTTGCAATTGGTCGCGGGGGGCAGATTCAGGAACTTGGGGGGCTGCATCCAGCCCTGGGGCCTTAGGTTGAGGACCCCTGTTTTATTGATACTGTAAGGCTCAGAGACTGACTGTTCATGATCTGCCCCATAGTAGCTGCAGGATCAGGGCCAGAAAGATCCTAATTGTGCAAATTCAGGCCCTGCCTATGTAGCAGCTGCCAAATCTCTCTTGCATTTTACCTGGGAAGCCTGGCTCTCCATCCCAGAACTTGCCTCAGCAACAAAGTTTTTTGGTTGAGCTGTCCTGTGTGATGCCTTGCCTTGCCCTTCTACTCTTATCATTCTTGCTGTGGTGTTCTTGCCTGCCTGGCTCCTGGCTCTGTACCCCAACCTCTCTGTAAGTGACTTTGGTACTGGGCCCTGGTGCCCTTGCTTGGAGCCAAGGGCAGCCAGGAGTACTTGCATATAGTAACATGGAACCAGACCAAATTGGGGGGACCTTTGGTGAACCCATATACTCTGTGTTCCTCATTAGATTTGTGACAAGATGTGAGCACATGGATGGTAGATGAAAATCATGGACCATATAGTTTCATATAATTATTCCTCATCACAGAACATGTCTGTTAAGGCATCAGCCTTGACTTTTGACTTTCTGACCCTGTATTGTAAGTCAACATGTGAAGGCCTTAACTCTGATTGTAAATCAGCTTGTTTGTTTATTTGGGTTTTTTGGGGGTGGTATGGGGTAGGGTGTTGTGCCATTGAGCAGTTTTGCATTAAGTGAACATGTACTCTAGCTTAATATATGTTTGCCTTAGAATTCTGTTTTAGAATTCTATAGCTGAAAGCAAAACAAATTTAAACAGTATTCATGATTAAGTAATCTTGCATCTGAAAAGCTTTCGGGAATGATATAACAATGTTGGGCTATCTTAAATTATGCTTTTTCATTACATATTGTCTCCCTTACCTTTCAGCAATGTCTCTGTGGGTAATTTCAGTCACCTCAGCTACCAAAGTGTTTGTAACATCAACAAAATTGTGTGCATGTCAATTATGTGGGTTGGAAAGGATTACACAGTATTACTAAATCATCTTATGTAAGTAAATTTTAGATGAGTTTCCATTGTGTTTTTATCATATAATCCCAGAATATAAAATTACATCTGATGTATCTTCTTTTAAGAATCTTTTTTTCTATTAATCCTTCATTTCCAATCAGAAGCTTTTTAAAAATTTTCAGTCTAAAGCAGCTTTGCTGGTTTATTTATTTTGCTGTTATACTTTTATCTTCTGTACAATTTATTTCTTCAAAGAATTATGTTCCCTTGCCCTTGACACTCTTTTGTGAATTAAAACAGGGAATGACCTAGATTATGAAGTATGAAGAAACCACAAGAGCCTCCAAAAAGATAATTTCCTCTGCAGTTATATTTCATGTCTGTTTGTCTATTCTTTTCATATTCTTACTCAAATTCTATTGGTTATTTATATTAATATAATTGCAGTGGCATAACTCACAGCAACACATAGCTGGTATTTGCTAACTTTCCACTTGTATTCCTCTCCATACATATCTTACAATTCTATCCTCACTTGAGGGCAAGAGAAGCCAAGACTAATGTCTCCATCACTTGTCAGATGTACATAATTGTTTGCCAACAGCAACAACCCAGCAGCTTAAATGCCATGGGATGGTGCAGATTTTTTTCAGTGCTTCCAAAAATGGTCCTGTGTGTACAAACAAATCATTCAGTCAACAGGTTCCCAAAACATAGAGTTCAACCAGTAGGACATCATGGTCAGTAATGTCAAAAGTCACCAAGATGCTAAAGAGAAGCACAGCGGCCTAGCAAGGTCTTGGGGTGCCTGGGGACAAAATTGCTTTTGTGCCCCTCCGGCACTCCCCAACCCCATTGTATCCACCCAGCAAGGGGGGGGGGCAATCCTGCAGGCATGGAGGTGGTGAAGAAAGAAGGGACGAGAAGGACAACGGTGGCCTGGGCCTGGTTCCTGGGAGGCTGGTGGGACTGCATTTGTCCCCGGTTGGTGATGGGCGGTCTGGCAAGTCAAGAGAGCACCGCAGCCTGGCTGGACTCTGCCAGTGAGTGGGCTGCAGGTGGCTTTGGGCATGCCTTCCTGCCTCCCCTCCTTCTTTCCCAGCCCTTGCTCCCTCCCTCACTTGCAGCACACCAAGTCGGGCTGGGCTGGGTCAGGCCAAGAGAGGAGGCAGCTTTCCCTCCAGGGCACAGTGAGGACGGGATGGCCAGGGCACACGTCTGGATCTGCGTGCAGTGGCACTGCCTTGCTGCCCTTGCTGCAGCTGCTGCTCCTCATCCTGAGTGGCCACCCAGAAGGTGATGAGGGGCCTGAGTTTGCCTGGGCTGACACCTCCTTCCGGATGCAATGAAGGAAGGACGGAGAGTTGCTCCAGCCGCTGCCACTGTAGGAGGAGGAGGAGGAAGAGGCGCAGCAGAGGGATCCCAGCAGTGGCACCTCAGGGTGGTGATCTGCAGCAGGAGGCATTGCTGGGGCCCTGGAGACACAATGATCATGGGCCAATCATGGGGGCTCTGCCCACTTGACCCTGCCTCCCCCCTTTTTTCCATGTCTGCCATTTTTTGGACTGTGGTTCAGCCCCCAGTGGTGTCTGGGTGGTGGTGGACCAGACCGCTGTTTGAAAACTTTGAGGACCCCTGCAATAAAAGAACCAGTCTGAGAGTTGACCCATACCTGTGTATTGCTGTCATTCATAGCTTGCAGGATAGATTCAATGGTGGGAAGGAAGTGGAGCTGTTATAGATGCATGGTCACCAAATTAAATGCAAGTATGGGAAAGGCATCTTATGAGTTCACTGTTCTCAAAAGTATGGTGACTGGAAGTAAAGCGAGTCCCAATAAACTTATTGTCTTACTTGCTGCCCGGTTGGTCACAAGACCCAATCCCTCTGCATAACTACTGACTCTACCCATCCTGACAGCTTCTGTATGTGAGAGGTGGACAACATGCAGCCTGCATGACCCTGAAGATGATCCTGTTTCTCCAGCTCTGAATGCCTCCAGCAGCAGTTTTTCTATTTAACAGAATGCACAGTATCATGTGGTATCATGACTGCTTTCAAGAGGTTTTAATAAACAGGAAGTGGACTTCCACTTAGTTTTGATTCCATATGGAGATGTGAGGGTGCATCCCAAGCAGGTCTGAGATGAATTAAAAAGGGACATGGAACCTGTGACATATATGATGACCTTTAGAGCCAGTTGTGTCTCTTGATACCCTCAAATCATTTCTAAAACCTGGTAAAAAGGAAAAGGAAGATCCATCTATAAAGTATGATGATTCAGCATTCCATTTCCTTAATTCAAACTGATCCTGCATCGGTGTAAATCTGCCCAGTTTTGGGTTTGGGTTCAGGATTTTCCCCAAATCTGAGGAATGTGCCTAGAATGTTTGTGCAAACCCTGCCAGCACAAAGGAAATATGCTGAGTTGCAGTGTAACTACTGTAGGATCAAGGGCTTTAGTTCAATTGATCCTACTTTAAAAAAAAAACATAAGTAGGGCAAAACAGAGAGCAACTATAGTGATAAATGAAACAGACATATAGTTGCCTGTTTTATTCTTTCAGAAACAGCGTATGAAAATAGGTCATCCATCAAACTTGCATTGATTTTAATAGCACTTTTGAGATGTTCTCTTTCTATTATAAATCAAATACTTTAAAAATGCTTAATTAGCTGAACCCTAGAGTAAACGGAACACCTCTTTTGCATAACACATTTACACAGTGTAAGGTTTGCATTGTAAGTAATGTTAATTGGTAGGGGGCATTTAATACAAGCAAATGCAATTTGCTACATCACATACAGGCACAGGACTTACACATGGAAGAAACTGTGTCTAGTCATTCCCAGTATCTGAAAGCTGTTACTTCATCCTACGGTGCTCTATCTCTAGATAGCTAAATCCAAGTAAATCTCATCTTGGAAGCTTTCCCATTCAGGAAAATTAGTCTAAGAAGAGATGTTCCAGCTGCAGGGACCATGGAAAGAGGGAATGATAGCAGACAAGGGACCCTTTTGAAATATTTTGAGGCTGCTGCTGATTATCATGAAAAAGAACCTGGAAACAGGAGGTGAGCTGAAATACAAACAGAGTGACAGACAATTGAGATGAAAGAAGGCAAACCTAACCATTATGATTCCAGTTTTTTTGCCACTTTATAATTTTCATGAATCTGTCATTTCAGAATACAGTAGTTGAATTCCTTTTAAAAAAGGAATTTGGTAGTGGATGACTTTGAACCTACTTGACCTTAAAAACACTTCCAGGGTGTTTGAGCCTTTGTACTTACCATTTACCAGCCACCTAGGGTCTTTTTGGAGAGAAAGGCGGGATAGATCTATTTTAAATAAATAAATAAATTTCACAATTTTAAAATACACTTTGTTTTCTGTTTCTTTTATTCCAAGCGGGATGATGGGAGGAAGAATAACTAGGCTACTTTCTTCAAATATTTGGAGAGGGTATCCATGTTAGTCTTTTCAAGAATTCCAGGCAAAATCAAAGAAAAACAAAACAAAACAAAAGACACAAAACATGTGGCACCTTAAAGACTAACTTTCATATTTTAATGTAATTTTTCTGCTGCTATATATCTGAAGAAATGGACGTGTAGTCCACAAAACATTTCATTGTGTCTTTTGTTTTGTTTTGTTTTCTTTGATTTTGCCTGGGATTTTCAAATTTTTGATCAGTGTGAGGAATTCTGTAGAAATCTTTGCTCCCTTTTTATTCAGTCACATTATACATTGTCATGTATATTAATAATCCTACTATTTTAATACTTATTTCTATAGTGATGTAATACTTGTTGATTTTTTAAATGTTTGTATATTTCTTATTTTAACTCTTAAATGTTTTATGATGTAAGCCACCTTGCCTTCTTTCAAGGGAAAAGGCAGAATTGAAATATTTTAAATGGATGGATAGATGGATGAATTAATAGTAATTCACAGGGCAGCCTTTTAAAATGATTTAGACACCACACATGCTCCAATAAAGGGCTTGGGTGCTTCAGTTATATTTAGAGATATAAAATCTTTGGAAATTCTGAAGCCTCGTGGGACAAAACAATTTGGAGGAAAAAAAGAAAAAATGGAAGGGGAAAAGGGTTGTTGTTGTTGTGAGCATGGATTCCAAAAATCTATTTATCTCTGTAGTTCTGAATATTATGGGCCCCCCTGACATTTTCCTCTGTCAGCTGGCTAGCCACAGTTAAGTTTCAAAAGATAATGGTTTTCCAGTTGTTCTATCCACCCAGCCTTATTTTTGGATATTCAGCCACAGCCCAGGCGCCTGAGAATTGCCTCTTTCTAAACTTGTCTGCAAAGTTGTTTTTATCAAAACCTGGTGTCTGCCTTGTGGTTAGAAGACTGGTTTGTATCGAAACTGCTTGCACAGATGTTAGAAGAACCCAGGGGAGGGGGGAACCCCCGTATCTTAACCAATCATATGTAGACACACTACTCTATTTGCCTACTAGTCAATCATAGTTTTACTGCTGTATGCTTTCTAGTGACCAAAGAGAATAAATACCAAGCCCATGGCACAGGGGAATTGTCCCTCTCTTGGAGGCACCCAAATGAATTCATTTGTATCTTGAAATAAAATTCTTAAGAGCTATATTGCAGCTTCCTACAAGTGCATCAAATGCAGCCATAAGATTAGAAACAGGACTGGTAACAGTTGAATCAAGAATATGGATAGCGGCTATCACGTATTGGTTAAAGCTGAACCATAACACCACAGGTTTAGTGCATTTGACACTGCAAGATACTTATGTCCCCCCCTGGTGGAAGATACTGGAACACAAATTAGGGTATTATGGATTTTCACAACATTATCTGTTGTCAATGGATATGACCCAGGCCAAATCTATTAGAAAGCAAAGGATATTAGATGTAGAAAGACATCATGACCTAAATAAAGCTAAAGGAATTATAAGATCAAATCCTTTGAATAGAGTCCTACCTATGCCATATTTAAATGACTTAGAAAGTCCAGAATCTAGAAGAGCCTTTATGTTATTACACATGGACCTATTGCCCTCTGCAGTATTACTGGGAAGATATAATAATATTCCCTATAAGAGTCGATTGTGTGTTTGTGGTGAGGGAACCATTGAGATGCTGAGCCATGTGCTACTGGACTGCAAAATATATAATCATATCAAGGAATGGTTTATCAAACCGATTATATCTTCCTTGGAGGGTAGAAATAAGGAAGAGTGTTTACAGAAGCTTTTGGAAAACAAGAGTAAAGAGATTACTAAAAGAGTGGCCAGTTTTGGGAAGATGGCTATAAAGCTAAGAATTAGCTGGATAAGTAATAATGATGGAGCAAGGAGTGTTTGAAAAATACAAGGTATTAAGTTATTTACATACAGTTTTTTTGTGTAGGCTGTATAATTATGTATATGGTGATACCATTTTAGAGATTTTAAAAACATTTTTGTGTACACTTTTAACTTCAATTTTAACTCTTATATTAAACAATAAGGTATTCAACTTCTACTCTAATCCTCTATGATTATGTGTTGCTCGTGAATATAGATATTTGGATATGAGTGATTGCCATACTGCTTTTATTGTATTTGTATTTGTAATTATGTAAATGGTGATACCATTTTAGAGATTTTTTTAACATTTTTGTTTACCCTTTTAACTTGAATTTTAACTCTTATATTAAACAATAAGGTATAAATACAGTCAACTTCTATTCTAATCCTCGATGATTATGTGTTGCCCGTGAATATAGATATTCGGATATGACTGATTGCCATACTGCTTTTATTGTATTTGTATATAGATATAATGGCCATTGGCTATAATAAAAACTAATTTGATTTGATACCAAGCCCATGGCACAGGGAAATTGTCCCTCTCTTGGAGGCACCCAAATGAATTCATTTGTATCTTGAAATAAAAGGACTCTTATTCTAAAACTATTGCTGCATCCGGACAGAGTCCATAAGGACCCCCACATATTCTTGTGTGGGTCACATTTTTGTGGGGGGGTTTTTTGGGGTGGTGGTGGTTGTTTTACAAAGATTCCAGAAATTTTGCATCTCTAGTTGTATTGCAAAATAACTTTTGTTCAAATTTAAAAAAAATCTATAAACTTCTTTAATACTAAGTATCATTGGGGAGCATGCCATGGTACTAATTAATCTCTCCTTTTTTCCCCATGCCGTAGAATGGATATCACCTGTTCCTCCATGTTTTTCTTTTGTCAGCCACCATTCCTCTCTCCTCCATGTTCTGTTTTCAAAAAAAGCTGCCATATGTGCTTCCTTTAAGCAAAAGGAAAAAATTGAGACTGTTTCACCGCTAACCTAGAATATCCCAAAGCTATGTTTTTTCTGCTTCCAAAGGAAGCAGTGAAATTAGGCAGATTTCTCTGTTCTTTCTTTGATCCCAAAGGGAATAAACAAAATCTGAATTTCTCCAAAGGCTTTGTCATTTCAAGTGTCTTCCAATCTGTTTCTGGTTTTGAATTAAATGGCTTGATTTACTTTTAAAGCTTTTTTATGGTTTAGAGTCAGATAATGTCCTCTCCATCATACAGTAGACATACTGGGACCTGCAGATTTTCTTTAAACACCTAGTCTCAAGTGCTCCTCTCTGTTCTAGGTAAACTGGTCGAAAGTATTATTAAAAATAAAATGCTTAAGTATTCAGAAGGGCAAGCTAAAAAGAATGAACATAGATTATGCAAAGATAATCCTATTTTACTCCACTTTGACAGTCCTTGGAAAGTGTCAGTAAACATGTGGCAAGAAGACAATGTTTATTTGGATTTTCAGAAGTGTTTTAATAAAATTCCTCACCAAGCATTCCTGAAGACATTTACCAATGAAGGGATAAGAGCAGAAGTCCTTTTCATTTATTGTTGTTTTAAATGTGTTTGAAATATTGATTTTATTTATCATTTTTCCTAATACTCATTTAATTCTTTTATGTAAATCATCCTATACTGTACTTAAAGTGTTCTGCTTATATGCTTACTGATTTTAGCTTGTAAATATTGTTGTTTTTGAATGATGTAAGTCACTTTGAGTCCTTTCTGAGGAGAAAGTCAGAATAAAAATAAATAATAAAAGTTGTGCTGTTTTGTTTTGTTTTGTTTTTTTAAAATTAAACTAGATTTTGAAAACATTGGGCAAAGAGTGAAAACACCACAATCCATTCCTGCAGAGGAAGAATGGGGTTCTTGAAAGATCTAACTAGGCCTGGGACTTCTTAACTTATCCTTAAATGAATTTTGTGTGAGGAATGAGATCATCTTGTTTGCTGATAGCTCTAAGTTTATGGAGTTAAGAAAGAAATTGTTTGCAGAGCACCCCAAAGATTTCCTCCTAACTGGGATAATTGACGGTGAAATAGCAAATGAAGTACCATGTTAACAAATGGAAAATGCTGCCTATACAGACTTTTAAAAACTCACAATAGGGCATAAATCCAGTATGATAATGGTGTTACATTTCCTTTCCCCTTTCAATATAGGCTATGAGTGCTTTCAACCTATTGGTGCTAGGTGGTTTCTAAGCATGGTTTCCAAGCACTTTTCCAATCGGTTTCTCAACATGAATGTTTGTGGGGAGTGACATTTCACCACACTTGTGGTATAATTGTTCTGCAAGTGGAAATCCGCCACTAGATCCATGGATATGAAGAGGCAAAAAACAGAACAAGAACTCTTTATTTGGAGGTCCAGTAATAATAGAGCATCATTGATCTACTGGATATGTTCAGCCTATCTGCTGAACCTGTATCTAATTCCATTTCCATGGCTGATCAGGGATTTCTCACCAGATCATCTAAATCCTAGTGTGGGGTCACGAGAAAAGGGTGGACATTGAAATGAAAAAACCGCAAACAAAAGCAGAGCGGTTTTTCCTTAGATAATGCTTCAGGGACAGAAACACTATTCGCAAACAGATACCAACCAGATCCATCAGGGAGAGCCAGCTCGTACTCAGGGGAAGGAATTTGGCCTTTTCTCATGCTGCTGTGTACCTAAATTTTTGGATTGACAGAGCTCAATTTAATATAATATAATAACCCTAGACTACCCTTGCAGATAGGGACAGTAATGCCTTGATTTCTCCCCAGTGCTAACTAAGAAATATTGTGGGCTCCTGTAAGAGTTAGTTGAGGGTCCCCACAGACCCAGACCTTGGGGAATAGGCAACAACAGCTCCACCTGGTCAGAGGAATTTTCCTTTGTTCTCCCCCTGATTCCCCCTTTCAATTCTCTTCTGCCTCACACTAATTCCTTTCCTTGTTTGCCCTTCCTCTTGTCACAGGAAAGCAGATAAGACTGCAACAATGAGAAAATAGAGAAACTCTTAACTTCATCTGCATCTGAACACAGTCTGCCTTTAGAGCCTGGATCCTCTTTGCATTTCTTTGTTTACATTTGTCAGTTTATATTTTATAAGTTCATACCATTGGCTAATTCTGTTTTACCTAGAGTCCATCCCATTTGTCAATTTGTATCCTGGAACAGTCACCTGATTGGTTCATTTTGGTTCATTTTGTATTCCCCTATTTTCTATAAAGCACCCCTGAACCTGTTCTTGGGGGCAGATCTCTGATTTTTGCCTCTCAAGGGCAGGGCCTGTTAGTTCCTTTTTTGACCAATAAACAAAACATATATTTGAACTCTCTCTCTCGTCAGTACTTTATTGGAATCTTAGATCTGGTGTTTGTCCAGAGACTATCTCTGTGATCCGATAACCTGGGTTTCCCTGATCCAACACTAGGCTAACACTTCATGCACCATACTGCAATAGTTTTCAGGGGTAACCACAAAAAAGTGTTGTTGCTCATCAGTGTAAATATAACTAACCTAGTTGGACCACCTTGTATATATCAACTTGATTTAGCTAGGATACTGATACCTAAGGGAAGCTGGTGTGATGTAGTTGATATAGTGATAGTCTAGGAGTCAGGGTACCTGGGTTCAAAACCCTACTTGGTCATGGAAACGTAGTAGCAGTACTGTTAAAGCCACTTGTTAGTAACTCAAATATCTTGAAAACCCTATTAGGGTTGTCATAACTCAGATATGAGTTGACGGCACATAAAACTCTCTCTTTCTCTCTCTCTCTCTCTCTCTCTCTCTCTCTCTCTCTCTCTCTCTCTCTCACACACACACACACACACACACACACACACCTAAAGTGGAACTGATATTTATGTGTGCATTAGATTCTAGCATGCTTTTAATCACACATGTCCTCATAGGTATTTACACCAGCCCATACTGAGACATCAGTTCAGTTCTCAAACCTCCTGAACCTTCCCTGTACATTTTCTCAATTGCTTTGACCCACTCTTCAAAGGGGCTACCTCATCCATTCTTCTCTATTCCTAAATTAAAAAAAACCACAGGACTATTTGCTTAGAGAACAAATGCATACAAAGATGCAGCCTAGCAAGACTGCTACTTGAAATTGGCCGGTCTGGCACATAACACCTGAATTTCTCCTGAACCAATTCACAATCCTGGTATGCCTTCTCATTTACGTTCTTCATTCAGCATATTGCTCCTGAAAGGTCCTTTGGGTCCAGTAAATCTAATAGCTGCATCTTGCAATAGAACAGTACAGGGTTCATAATCATTCTCTCTCTCCCGCCAAATTAGCAAAACTGCCCGTCAAAATGATGGCCTTCATTCCATTTTCTTTCTTTCTTTCTTTCTTTCTTTTTTTTATTCCACACTCTGCAAACTACCGCTTGCTTGTTAATTAGTCATCACTGTACCTATGCCATGGTTTCTAAGACTACAGGGAAAGTTGAAAAGCATTAGGGTAATAAGCAAGGCAGTAAGGAAGATTACTGGAGGATATACAATGGGACTCCTTCTCCTCCGCCCTGTTTCACATGAGAATTAATCACTTTGCTATTGCTCACAACAGGCTTGCCTTACAACAATGTTTACACCTCCTCCTCTAATGAAGCCTGTGCTTCCATCTCTTATATATATGTGAGCTTCAGGTGTGGTGTCCAGCATTCCTGCTAATCTGTTAAAACAAATAGGAAGAAGAATGGCTAATGTGAGCAGAGGAACAGAGAACTTATCATAGGAGACAAGGTTAAAGAAGCTCATCCGGTTTAGCCAGCCAAAAAGGAAAGCTGACAGGAGTCGTGATTATGCTCCAGAAATAGCTCAGTAACATTCACAAAGAAATCCAAGTGAACTGCAGGAGCTCAGTGTTTTAGAAATGGTTGTGAACAAAATGGGAATAAATAGTTGACCCTGGATAAATGTTGTGTAGAGAATTAGAAGTCTGGGGCTAGCAACGGAATTCCCCCATCCACCTAGTAATGTCGGTGCTCCAGACACAGGCACAATCACATATTGTGAGATGATACCGAGACAGCAGAAGACAAGAGATTCTAGCAGTTGTGAGATACAATGTATAGAGTCTAGTCTGGTAGGCTTGTGTTTTAATTGGGTCAGTATTGCTGCTTATTTTACTAGCATGATTATAAAATTAGACATGGAGGTTAATGGCAAGAGTCATAAATTCTAATAGTGTTCACTCTCTTACATTATAAGTATCCATCAGACCCATTTTTGAAAGAGAGATGATATATAAATCACACCAAATCAATGGCTGAAATCCAGCAGTAAGTCACAACTAGAATAGGCCATTCAGACAATGGGGGTTTGATTACTCAACATCTCTGTACGTTCCACGGATTCAATGGGTCAACTGTAGCTGAACTTAGTAGTAAATTTTGGCCAATGAATATTTCTCCAAGTCTTCATAAATGGCCATTGCATACTGAATAAGGTTCAAGGTAATGGTTTTGGTTTACAAAACCCTGCATGGCCTGGGACCTGTCTATCTGGCAGAGTGGATCTCCCAGAGGGCAACTTCGTCCAGACCGACCAGAGCTTCACTTTACAGAGCTGAATCACCATACTAGGTCTACAGGCTATATTACTCCTAATCTGAAAATATGGGGGATATTTTATATTTCCAAAGATCTATATGTTTCTCAGGAGTAGCAACATCAGAAGCAATGTTCCTGATAAGATAGTGGATGGTTTGAACAATTGCTGGACAAAATGTTTTAGTACCAGATATAATGTTACATCAAGCCAGGGGGCCCTCTTGAAAGAGCCATCCCTCAAGGAGGTAAGAGGGATGGCTTGCAGACACAGGGCCTTCTCGGCAGCTGCCCCCAAGCTATGGAATGCCCTCCCAAGTGAGATCCGCCTGGCGCCAACACTGATGACATTTCGGCACCAGGTAAAAACCTTCCTGTTCCAGAAGTTTTTTAATTGATACAATTTAGATTGTGGGTCTTCTGATGGCAATTTTAGTGTGATGTTTTTAGTAAAAGGTTTTTATTGTTGTTTTAATTATTTATTGTTGTTTGATGTTTTTAACTGTTTTAATTCCTTGATTGGAAGCCGCCCAGAGACCTTTGGGTAGTGGGCGGCATATAAGTTGTAAAAATAAATAAATAAATAAATACTGTACATGTATTATTAAGAGAAAAGGGTGACATTGTCCCTACACATTTTCACCATATCAGGCATCATTTTATACACTTTTATCTCCCCTTCCTTGCCTCGTGTCCAGGTGGCATGTTTCCTCATAGGATAATTGCCTCAGCCCTTTGAGGCTTTTGTCTTTTGAGTTCTAGAATAACTACCATTTGCAAGTGGATTTCTTCTCTTCCCTGACTCGCCTGTCTGATTTTACTGGCATTATGAATTGTGAACACAGATAAACCTTTAGTATGGAGTGCTTGAACGCATTGCCATTGGCTGCATTTGAAAGTAACAAATTGCACTGGGATTCTGTTCAATGACAGAGTATGTCTTTCTGGTGGTAAGGAAAACATGGAAGACAAGGCATGTGGGATTCTTTGATGCCCTATGTCTGCAGTTCAGTGGGGAAGACTTTGGTGGTGCCACCTCCCTCATAATGAAAGGATCAAGAATGCCTGCTCACACTAGATTTGTGATGCTTTTATCAGCAAAGGCAATTCTGTCCCATTCCATATGGCAAGGTTTGCTTACAAATCAATTTGTTGCTGCAAAGAAAGATGCCCTGATCATGCACTCATGATATTGAATTACTAAATTACTGTGAAGGTACTGAATGTTGTTGTTGACAGTCTTTATGTTTAAGCATACACATGCCCAGGATTTAGCAGCAACCAGGAGTGCATTTGCTTGGTTAAAGCCTATTGCACCCATTCTTTGGAATGTCTGGTTTGGCTACAGATTATGGTAACACACTCTATGTGGAGCTACCTTTGAAGACAGTTTGGAAACTTCAGCTGGTTCCAAATGCAGCAACTAAACTATAGACTCCCAATTTTACTGAAAAACTGGGAGTCTATAGTTTAGTTGCTGCATTTGGAACCAGCTGAAGTTTCCACAATAACTTCACTGGTTACCAGTCCATTTCCAGGCCAAATTCAAAATACTGGTCATTACCTATCAAGGCCTATACACCTTAGATCCCAAATAATAATGGTTCACTATATGGACTTTTAAGGATAACAAGCATTGAATAGGTTTGTTGTGTCTTTTAAATGAGTCACTTAATGGTGTGCCTACCTAATATGATACTCAGCCTTCAAAATTCAACTAAAAGAGAATTCAAACACAGGTGGATTGAAACTGCAGTCTTCTTTGCTACATGATTGTATCATTTGGACAACATGCCAGCTAGCGAATATAGTCAAATGAACAATTGATTATATACAGTACTACATAAAAATCAGTTGGTTTTGTAAAAATAGTGTAAATCAAAACTAGTATTGCCAGCTAGAAAAGATTCATGTTCTGTGAACGTGACTGCTCTTTGATTACTGGAAAATTTAAAATTGATCTTTTTAAGGGACAAATCATGTTGATAACTTAGAATCATTAACTTAAAAGAAAGAGTCACCAAACCAAATGAAAATGAATCTTCCTTTGTTCGTAAAGACGTATAATCAAATAGAATATGAATTATTCATTATAACTTGTTTATCTGACAGTATAGACTAAGAAAAAAAATGTAACAATGTCTGAGAAATTTACAAGTTGCTAATAATTTATTCAATAACCTGATCAAGTAAAACTCTTATTCACTGAAATGTGGGGCAATGTTTCGAGAAAGGATACATGTGCAAAGCTTTGAAATCTCAAGATTTCTAGCACAACACTGAAGTCTTCTTTGAGTGTAAATCTAACTGTTTCCAATTATGGTGCAAATGTTCCCATTATTATTGATGGGCACCTATTAATGTCTAGAGATGAACATAATAGAAGTGGGCTTCCTCTGCCATTCCTGACTCAATTTGTATACATTCTGCTGAAAAGATGGCCAGAGAAAGAACCCTAGACACAAAAAGTGTATCTCCATAGGATGTCTCTATACTACCATAAATTAATTTTTTTCCCTTCTGGATCAGAAGGAGGAGTTATATATAGTTCCAAAAATGATCATCCAGTGAAATGCCTCTGGGAAGCCAACAAGGCGGTGTGAAAGCATCAGCCCTGCTCTATGGCTTCCAGCACTGTTGCCATCCATCTGGCATTTTAGTTATGACGGCAAACTCTGTTACTGTCTGTAACAATATTTCTACCCTGCATTCTACTTGAGCAGAGTCTCAAGACAGCTCCCACGAGGAAAGGAACCGTAAAAACATTTGCAAAATCTTCCCGTATCTTTCTAAAAGAATGCCATAAAATGTACAAGACAGCAAAGCTGCATTATCCTCTCAAGCCGAGGCTATGTGCCATCAACAACACTTACAACACCTGTCCTCTTTAAGGTAGCTATTTGCTTGTGGCACTAAATAAAACAATGCAGGTTAAAGCAAACAAAGTTTCTAAAGGCTGGTAGAATGTGAAGGTTTGGGAACATTGCTGTGTTGGATTAGATCTCCCAGATTCTGGGACTATAGTCTTGAAAGACGACATTTTCAAGGCCTGCTCCTTCTCCCTAAAAAGAAAAGCCTCACCTATTTCTTCTTTAGAAGATGTTCCGCCATCTTTGTTTTCTTCTTTTACATGGAATTTTTACTTTCTCTTTAACTGCTTGCGTTCTCTTGTAGCTCTAATGTAATGTTATCTTTTAATGCTGTAAGATGTCCCTCAGTTTCCTGTTCTCAATACTTGTGAATTATGAATGTGAGTATCAGATGTGTGTGGATGCATCTTCGTGCAGGTGATAATCCCCCAGCTTGGGTTTTTTTTGCAGCCAGTGTGATTCTGAGCCTCTTTTTTCCTTTTGTACTCCCTGGTTCACACCTTGGGGGCAAGGTGGGGAGGGAAGGCTTTGGTGTCCCATGCCATGGCGAGCAAAGCAGGTGGAGGTTGCCTGAAGGCAGTGTATGTGTGTGTGTATGTGTGTTTGCAGCCCATGAGTGGCAGGGGAGACTGAGCCTCCCTCTTGCCTCCTTTTTGGCTCACTGGTTGCATCTGCTGCTGATGATGATCCTTTCCCTTCCTTACTCAAGGGAAAGAAGGTGCAGCAGTGGCAAATGCAGCCATGTGGTGGTTTACAAAAGGAGTGGGAGGGAGGGAGCGAGTGAGGAAGGGAAGAAAGTAGCAGCAGCAGCAGCAGCAGATGCACCATGTGGCTGTTTGCACCCTGGACCACCATCAGCGTTCTTGCCCACAATCACCATTCTCCCTGAGGAGGTGGGAGGGAGGGAGCGGAGCGCAGTGCCAGAGCACCCCAGCTTGCCTTTCCATGGTGGAGGATATACATATAAAATTGTTCGTACCTGGAAGGGGGTGAGAGGGACTTGTAGTATTAATTAGATAGAATATCGTTTGACTATATCTGTATACATACAAATATATAAAAACAAGTCAACTAAATGCTAAGTATTTTAAATGTATTTTATTTGTTGTTATAAGCAACTTATGTTATGTATTTCAACTATAAACATCTGTGTGAGACTCCAATGCTTTGGTAACAGAAGTAACTTTGAAAAGGTTGCAGTGTCAGTATCTAAGATTGTGATGCATGGTAACTGCCATGACTCCATGTTGTGTAGTCTTGGGACCTTTCCTTTCCTGAGGCACATAGAAGTTTCTAATTGAGGAGTTCAGTGTCTAGCAAATAAATAAATAAATAAATAAATAAATAAATAAATAAATTTCAGCAATTGTAAATAGATACCCAGCCGGCCTCTTACAACAGTGTTCCATAATAAATGGTGTGCTCCAGAGAAATAAAAGTTTTTGCTTGCCTAATCTCTAATTGCATGCCTTGTGCTTTACAAACCACCCACAAAAATATTACACTAGAATTACAAAGCAATAGTCTCTCATTATCTTGTTCTTTTGGAATTAAAGAAACAGCAATTAGTGCATCCATTTACCATTTTAAAAGTATTATAAACACAGGGAAACAAGCTTTGTTACACTGTCAGATTTGGAAAATCCTGTCAACAAAAAATGCCCCTGTGCTTTCCTTTTGTCTCAAAAGTGTTTGACTGTATGATATTTACATTTCACAAGTAAAATTTAGAGTTATTTTCCCATGCACTTGACTGCAGATGAGGAAGAGATAACCTGGGACCAGTGAGCCCCCCCCCCTGCAACAGTGGACTCCCCAACTCCATGGGATTCCCAGTCTACGATTCACCTGTGGACTGGGGCATCGGTGAAAGAGAGGTGAATGACACCCTCAAGGGCACAGGACTGGAATTTAAGGGAGGTTTAAGGGGGTTTAATGCAGGAGAGGAGGGCTACTAGGCAGACAGCATGGACTCTGAGCAAGGCCCAGAATGTACTGTCACTGCTGGAGGGCTCAACGACTGTGTGGTAGATGACCTGCCTCCATGATCCAAATCTGGATGTTGGGTTGAATTGTTAATATCACTGGAGGAAGCTGCTGAGCTCTGTTGGGACCAGGCCAAGCACCAAGAGGCTCAGAGGCTTGAGAACTATCATGCATGCTGCCAGCAGCTGATTCAGCCTGATTATGTGTATTTGGAGAGTCAGCCTCTGGCTCCTTCCCATTCTCTGCTCCATTATAAGGGACAGGCCAACTAGGTCCTTAGGAGGATTACTGCACCAACAGGCTATGGACTATGGAGGCATAGTGGAGGAAGGGGCCTTTGCTACTTATTGATAGTGACATTTGACCACCTACATATCTTGTTGAGGCACCCCATGCCTGGTAAACCCGTGAGGTACCATAGAACTGGTGGAGAATGTGGGGTTCCATTCCTACCAGTGAAAGACATTTGAATGGCATGGCCCAAAGATAGTAGTAAAGCTGTCTCCCTGTCATTTAAATTGTTAAGCTTTATGGTTTTGGTTGGGTTGGTCCTTTAAAAGCTCTGTTGCTCCAATAAACAGCCTGTTTCAGCAACTACTCCCTGTCTCATCATGGAAGGGTGTGTGGTGGCTACTCACATTCATACTTTACAAGAAATTTAAATGTAAGGATTAAAATTTTAGGAACCAAATCTGGGATATATTGTGGTCTCAATCCAACAAGGTTTAGATTGTGCATAAGCAGTCTTCCAAGAGTAAGCTCTGAACACCAGCGGTGACAACAGACAGACAGACAGACAGATGACAGAAAAGAAAGACTCCGATCCACACTTGATGATAAGATCCAAGCTTGAAAAGTGAGTAGGGTGCAGACATTCAGTCCCAACTGCAAGATCAGACTGCTTCTGTAAGATATTAGCTTCTAAGTGAATATAATGGCTAGAGATGAGCATGAATCCATAAAATGATGTTTTGGTGTTTCATTTTTCATTGTGGGTCCATTTCGGTTTGTTTTCATTTTTCGTGAATTTTTTGAAAATATTTCATTTCGGGTTTTTTTTGTTTTTTGTTTTTCGTTTTTACCAGGATTTTGTGCAATGTAAAGCATTTCCGTGCACGGACGTCCCCTAATGCCCCAGACCAGTGGGATAACACTTAAAAAATATGATGCTGGCAGAGACACAGTATAGACTAGGTATGCGGGGAGGCTGCAAAGGCAGCAGCGGGCGTTGTGCAGAGCGTAAGGCAGCCGTAGAGTGACTGCACTGCAGGGCACAGGAGGGTACTCACCGAGAGGTATGCACGCACACAGGGAGGCTGCAAGAGAAATCTCTTCTTTCTCTCCCCTAAGAGCCAGGCTGCAGCCAGCAGGAACACAGAGCCACACACCTGCCTAGCTGGCCTAAAGTAATGAGTCACAGAGACAGCAGTCCCACCCTAACTCCCACCGCAGACTGCAAGGAGGACGGGGGCTGCCAGAGCATTTTATGCCCTCTGCGGCTGCCACACCTACCCAGTCTGCAACCTGGGCATGCTATTGGTTGTAATTGTCTAATAATTTACATGATCCCATCACATGGCTTGCATCCATCTTGTGGCTGGAATCCATTTTGTGTCATCCTTAAAGGGAAAAGAAATTATCCAGTTCAGTCTCTGGTATCTCTACTGGCCAAGGATCTGTGTCTAGGAATGACCTCTCTGTCTGATACTTCAGGAACTGTTTCTAGTTAGAATGAACACTAGTTCGACTACTATCAAACATACTCAACATAAAACAACTCCATAAGTCTTGTTTGGAAGCTGTGCATCATCAATTAAATCTCAGCAGCATTGGTGGAGGTGGTCTAAAAATGATCTGTTGAGTTTTAGTGTCCCTACATAATTTGGCACATGCTTACAGGAACCACCAGCATGTGCAGCTAAACACAGAGCAACTATTTGCACAAGACATCAGATAAAATATCCTATTTATTGAAGCTGGTATTGCTGTTTGTGGATATTCTCTCATATCCTCCCGTGATCATCTAAAGAGCATATCAGCACAATATCTGACAGTCACATTTGCGCTTTCTGCCTTTCATCATATTCTTTTTTAGTTTCTTCCTTCCTCTTCCTCATTAATAAGAAAAGCAAGTAATCATCAATGAACTATATTAAGGACTATTTTTATATAATGCATAATTTCAGCCAATCATCTTTAGAATGAATGGAAGTTATCACTATATTCCACAGCTGCATTTCACTTTGCTTCTTGGGGCGTGCACCAAACAGGATTTATAAATAGATCTGCAACTATTGTGGGTGCAAAGCGATCAGTTCATTTTCAGATCTGCTGTTCTCCAATATTTTAAGTTCAATATATGGCTATTTGAAAAATAAATAACATGTCACTGAAACAATGTGGTTTAGTTCTTCTCCACAGCTAATGTTGTTGGGAAAGTGTTTGACATTAAGGATATCACACACAATAGTCTATGGAAGGGTTGAAGGTGGTATAATAGAAGCATCATTTTGTCTTGTTTCCGTTGGTTGCTGTCATCTCTGTTTTTCTTCCAGTTTTGAAAGAGTACAAGACAATAAAGTGATTAATGTGCACAACATCAGCAGTGCAGCCTCTGTTACACCTCCTTTCTATGACAAATAAACAATAAGTTCAGTCTTTGGCTACAACTAAACATTAAGAGAAAGACATACTCCCTAAGTTTAACCCATTCCCCCTCCCATCAAAAGATTTCATAAAAGGAGGTGTATGCCTTGGCATCAAACGTGCAAATTAAGACCATGCTTACTTTCCAATGTCAATTCACACACAAAAAAACAGACTAGCTAGTTTGTCATACCATGGCCCTGCCTCATTTGCTGTTTGGGAACTTTACGCCAGAGATTAGCCACAAATACATTGCATTCAATTGAGCTATCAATTAAGTTAGGGCAGCTGCTAACATAAGTGGCCATGACTTTTAAAAATGAAATCACTCGGTTTAAGCCTATGTGGTTTGCAGGAACATTTCTCCAGCAATATGTTAGATTATCATTAGCCAAGGAAAGGAGGGTGCAGGGAAGAGCCTTTTGTGAAGACAAATAAGTGGCTCCAATTGAACTAAGCAGCCAGAAAGAAGATAGTTTTGTAGATGCATCCTCTCCTGTTGCAGTTTATAGGTTCTGTGTGGGGGGAAAGGAAGTAGGGGCATGTTGTCAAGCCACTTTGTGCAGCCTTTGGAAGAAGGTGCAGCCAGATGGAGAGAAGCAGCAGCTTTTCTCTCTGAAGATGATGCATCTCTGCTGGAGATGCTACAAATGGGGAGGGGGCAAGAAAGAAAAGGAAACAGATTGAAGGGAGGGTAACATAAGAAGACTCAAATAAAACAATATGGAAAAAAATAACAAAACAACAGGAGGTGAAGAAAATGTGATCTTCAGCATCTGAAATCCATTAATTCCTACGGCATTAAAAAACTAATTCTTGATTTAATTTATTTATTTATAATTACTTATTAGTCATTCAGTGACAGAGACTTACAAGGTTTTGAGAGGCACTTGTCCCTCTCTCTCAAAATATTTGTTTTTCCACAAGTATAATTTATCCAAATCCATCTCTAATTCATTAGAAACCAGTTCTATATACAGCAGACTGTTCTATGTTGGATTAAAACCACCCCGAGTTCCTGTATGCAAAAAGGTTGCGGTATAAAAATGCACCTAATAAATAAATAAATAAATAAATAGCTTTGTGTGCACAGCAGCAAGTTAGTGCTGATTGAAATCTTCCTCTTGCAGTTTTGGGGTACACTTTGTTGTATTGTGTACAATTCATGTGTACTCTGCAGTCACTCTTATCAATGATAGCTTGCTGCTGGTGATTCTATGGTTCCCATTATAGAGCTGCACAACATGATTTCAGCCATGGAGAAGTGTTTTCTATGACATACTTCAGTCTACTTCATTTTATTTTAACTGAAGGCATTGTAGATGGCTGTTCTCTACATTTGATCCTCACAAGAACCCCAGCCATGTTTGTGAGGTGGGTCAGATTGAGCATGTATGGCTCAAACTAGAAAAAAAGTGGATTTCCTAAGAATAGAGTTTTCAAAAAATGCAGTTTCTTTCTTTCTCTTTAAAATTTTAAACAACAGCTGACTGCAGAAGAAGAAAAATCACCTTTATTCTGCACTGATAAGGATTCAGTACAATAGCATAAATAGAAATGTCAAGTAAAAAATAACATGCATGTTTAAAGTTCCACATCCAACATCAGTGAAATTCAATCAGATATTTTAAACCATAAATTACCCTAATGTGTGACCGTTTCCCGCCAATTTGCCAGTCTCTACTTCACACAAAGTTCCTCTCAGCTTGGAATCCTTCCCTTTGATTCCCAGGAGCTGAAATCCCATTGTGCTGCTCCACAGGCACAACACCATGCTGTGGAACCAATTCGGGAAACAGTGGCACAGGGGAAGCACTAATCCTGAAGCACTTCTACATACGTGCCATGAAATGGCTGCAATGTTTTTTTTTAAATATTTTTATTAAATTTTAAGCTACATACAAACAACATAAGGAAAGAAAAAACTACAATAAACAATATAAGTGTACCCCCATCCCACGGGACCACCCATGCATTCTTCTTCGTTGCTCCATCTTCTATTATTCTAGTAATCTTCTTAAAGTTCTCTTCTCCAGAATTGTCATGAGATATTCGTGGACTCTTTCCCTTTTCCTTCGACTAATACATAATCTATAAATTTACCCCAGATATCGTAGAAAATGTCTTTTTTCATTTCTCCTCGTTTGACCTTTAAACTGCAAGACAATTTATCATTTATAGCTATATCCCAAAGTTCATTATACCAGTTTTCCATCTTGAGTTCTAGTTTTGACTTCCAATTTTTTGCTATAATTAATCTAGCAGGAGTCATAAGATTTGCTATTAATTCTTTCGTTGTAACATCATAATTTTTGCTTGTTAACAATGATAATAATGCTATCTCTGGATTACAATCTATGTCTATCTTAATTATATTACTTAGCTCTAAAAACACTTTTTTCCAGAACTTGTGGACTATTTCGCATTCCCACCAAAGATGCAAATATGTGCCAAGCTTTTTTTCACATTTCTAACATATCTTAGAGTAACCAGAATTCATTCTATTCAGTCTAACTGGGGTTAAATACCATCTAGAAACCAATTTAAAATAGTTTTCTTTTATCCTGACCGATAATGATCTCAAAATTCTCATATTCCAAATTTTCATCCAGTCTTCTTTCTTTATCTCTACATTGAGATCTTGGTTCCAGACTTCTCTCAAAGTATTTAACTCTTTCATTTCCAATGATTCCCCTAATATTTTATATATTTTACGTGTTATTCCTTTCACTGAATTTTCCTGTTCAGATTCGAGCATTAATAGGAAGTGTTCAAATTTTGTGCACTCTCTGGTTTGATTATTTCTTTTCCCCCAGTCCTTTGTCCATTTCCCCAATTGAATATAATTTAACCATGTTAAATCACTGGATTGCAAAATAATTTTATGTCATGAATTGTTTTAATCTTGAGCATCCAATCCTTTAGTCTGGCTATTTTCTTAATTTTAAATAACTCCAGATATTGCTTCAAGTTGACAGGGAAGTTTTCCAAGTCAGTAACTAAAGCCAGTGGGGATCCCTTCGGAGACAAGATTTTTCTACATGTTCTCCATGTAGCGATTAGACTATTCAAAAGGGGGTTATCAATCTTTGGTTTGTTTTTGACTTCCGTGAATAAAAATTTATTTATTTTCCCCTTTATGTCTGAAGATTCTTGCTCCCACCATATTAGCTTCTGTGGTTTAAAAAGAATTTCCCCCAGAGAACTGAGTTGATTGGCTATATAGTAATTTCTTATATTGGGTATACCTATTCCTCCTTCTTTCTGGGATCTATACCACAAACTTTTATTTATTCTTGATTTTTTCCCTGCATTGCAAAACCTATTTATCATGTATTGGAGAGTTTTAAGTTCCTTTTCTAGAAACTGAACCGGTAGCATTTTAAAAATAAAGTTAATTTTTGGAAGTATTTTCATTTTTATCAATGCAATTCTACCAAACCACGATAAATTTAATTTAGAGTAGGATAATAGTTTGTTGTTCATCTCTTCTTTTCATTTTAAAATAGTTCTTTCTTTAGTTTTAGTAAATTCTTTATGCAGTTCTAATCCTAGATATTTAATGCTTTTTCCATTATGTCCGAATTTTTCAATTATCTTTAAGTCTTGTTTTCCATAATTGAACAATAAACTTTCTGATTTGTGCCAGTTTACGCATAATCCTGTTATTTCTCCAAATTCTTCTAAATGAATTTTTACTCTTTGAATATTCTCTATTGGGTTTACAATAGTCAAAAGAGCGTCGTCTGCGAATAAACTAATTTTAATTGCCCCATCTTTCCCTACACCTTTAATAGATTCATCATCCCTTATAGCATTTGCCAGGAGCTCTATAACAATACAAAAAAGAACTGGAGAAAGAGGACATCCTTGTCTAGTTCCCCGGCCTAGGGTAATTTGTTCAGTCAGTCCATCATTAACTATTATTGAGGAAGTGCCTTTTGAATATAATTGATTTATTACTCCCAAAAAGGATTTCCCAAATCCCCATTTTTCTAACAAGATTTTTAATGTGGACCATTGAACGCAATCAAAAGCTTTGAAAAGATCTAGAGACAACATTCCAGTTTTAGTAGTACTCTTTCCCATTTCGTAAAGAGCATTCAAATTTCTTCTAATAATATTTGCCATTTGTCTACCTTTTATAAAACCACATTGATCCTCTTTAATATATTTAGCTATAAATTTATTCATTCTTTTAGCCAGAATTGCAGTAAAAATATTAGCATCTTGATTTAATAAGGATATTGGCCTGTATGACCCAATGTCCGTTAAATTTTTATTAGGTTTTGGTATTAAAATAGTTAAAGAATGGGTCCATGATCTCGGGATTTGTTCTCCATCCAAAATTTCATTATATAGCTTCTTTAATTTGGGTATTAGTACTACTTTAAAAAGTTTATAAAATTCAGGTCCCAGAGCATCCACTCCGGGCGTCTTATTATTCTTTAATTTGTCTATTACCTCACTTATCTCTTGGTCTGTAATAGGCTTTTCCATTTCCAGCATATCTTCCTGTTCCAATACCCTTTTTAAATTTTTAGTGATATACCTTTCTATATCCTCCTTGGGTTTATTTTTTGCGGTATATAACGACTGATAAAACTCTTGTATAGCTTTTAACTTTTCCTTCATTTGTGTACATATCTTGCCTGAGGAGTCTTTTATGATCCCTATTGTGTTCTTGTCTTGTCTTTTCTGAGCTAGTCTGGCTAAAAGTTTTGAGTTCTTGTTGCTATATTCAAAAAAGTTTCTCTTTAAGTAAAGAAGATTCCTTTGTGTTTGTTGTAGATCCAAATCTTCTAGCTCTTTTTTTCTTGCTTCAATCAACCTCAATATCTTATTATCCTTAGTAAAGAAAAATTGGGTTTCTAAATCTGCTATTAATTTTTCTAAATTTCTTTTATTGAGTTCTTCCTGTTTTGGCTGCAATGTGAACTGTGTGACCACGTGAATGATTAAATTGTGCAACCTTCAAGGCATGGGCAGAATGCCCAGCAAACATGCGCAGGCATAACTTTACATTTTGTGAAGGCAAGCTAGATTTCAGCCAGAATTTCTTCCCTCTTTTTGCCTGCCTCCTGTGTGAGGAGAGGGAAGGAATGTAGATTCAAGGGGGTAGGAACCCCTTTGGAGTTGAATAACTTGCCCCCCTGTGCACCAAACCTCTCCAAACAGGGGGTGCTTCAAGGGGAGAGCTTGAGGAAGCTTGATTGCAATTTCCATGCTGCTAGATGCCTGGGATCAGTATTTTCAAATACAGTGGTACCTGTACTTACGAGCGGCTCTGCTTATGAGAAATTTGACTTATGAGCAGAAAAATGTTTTTTAACACATGCCTTATGAATTTTAGATGAGGTTTGCTCTACTTACAAGCAGCTGGGCAAAGGGGTTGGGGGTCAGCGATCATGTTGCTGCCTGTCACCGGCTCGCCTCCCCCAAGTTCTCCCCAGCCTTGCCCCACCTCTCTCCTCTTCACACGAATTTTGGCAGAGACTCCAGTAAAAAGGAGGAGGAGGAGGGCTGGATCCTTTTGAATTTCCCCACCAGCAGGGGAAGTCCATCCCTAGGAATAATTACTATCGAAAGGACTCCTTTCTCTCTATCAATGTCAAATTGTGAGTACTTCAGTTCTGTCTGAGGAAGCACAGCCTAGCAATTCACAAGGGAATCATATTTAAGAATGCAAAAAAGTACTTTTTATTAATGAAAACAAATTACACCAATGATCAATGTTCTGTCAGTTGAGAAGAATCAATGAATTATCAATACCAACTCATGATTACACCCAATGACATGTTCGCCTTGTCTCACACTGTGTAAGTCTGGTTTGATAGCACTGTGTTCTGTTGCAAACAGCTCATGTTTTTGATTCTTGTACAGCTCCTTGAACACTTTGAGGATGCCTGTCCATTCAGCTTCTCAACTTTACATTAAACTGCCCTTGATCATTTGGGGGTTTTCCCCATGTTTTTCATAATAACATTTCTCAATGGCCCCTATCCCACGGCCAGAAGAAACGGCTTAACTTAAAAGGCGGTTTTGCTGCGGCAACAGTCACAAGGTTAGAAAAGGTGTTTTCTGTGTCCTCACGGAAGTGGCTGGGAAGAGGGTGTGGGAAGAGGGGAGGGGAGAGAGAAAAAAGAACCAGGGTTGGTATCGGAAGCAATATCCCTCTCTTCCTCAGGTTTTGTTTGCCGATGTAGGTTATATTGAAAAATGAGCTAATCCTGATGGTAGTTGTCAGGGTGTCAAGCTCTCCCCTTGTCCCCTTCTCCCTCCCACCCCCCCCTCTGGAAATTCCATTTGTCAGTATGAAAAGAGAAATAGTGCATTACAAACATGGCTTCAGCCTTTCTAAAGAAGTGGTGACATGAAATTGGACCAAATTGCACTCTCTACTATCCCTACAGTTATTTAGGAGAGGAGGCCACGTATCTCCTTCTTTGGTAAAGAATATATGCCTGCTTGTATATATGCATTGAAGGACATGAGTTCTTCACCTTGAATAATTTCCCTTAGTGGCTTGCAAAGAACCATGGCTACAAACAAGAATTATTAGACTAAGGGCATTAAAAGCAGCATAACTGAAATGAGTAGCAGGAAGAAGCAATATCTAGGCACTAGGGAAACTTCCAAAGGGGAATGTGAATTTTTTATTCCCTTATCTAAAGGAATATATTTGGGTAGGATAGAAAAGGAAATGCCTTTTTTTGCACTTCCTTTCAGCATCCGTCTGAACAAAATGCAAGACATGTCTCCTCTTCCATCCTATCCAAATATAAAATGAATTTAATGAAAAATAAATCTTCAAACCACATGTAAGGGAAAATATTTGACCATAGTTTACTTAGCTTATATCCCATAAGCATGAAGAAGCTCCACACAAAATCATATCACAGTAGTAGGGATAAAGATTGTCAAGTGCCACATGATCCTTGGCACCTCTCAGCCATCTTCAATGGAAATGCTGTGTTTGGTTTGTTTTTTTGTTTGTTTTTTTGCTATTTTTAATATTTCATGTATGTGCTGTTTTAATATACTGTATTAAATATTTGTTGTAAGCTGCCTTGGGTGATTTCAGGGAGAAGTCCGGCATAGAAATAAAGTTTATTTATTATTATTATTATTATTATTATTTATTATTATTATTATTATTATTATCTTCAATGGAAATATGCCTGCCAGTGCAGCATATAATGTTCTAACTATGATAACTCTAGAAAATTGGGTTCCCCACTTCTTATGTATTACTAAGGAAAGTGAACATGATGGATCTTCTCACGTCTAAAAAACTAATAAATTTAGTATGTGAATTCAACTCCATTAAATCTACTGCATGCCCAGAGTAAAAAGTATGTACAGAGTTATAGCTGTGTATAGCTGCCAAAAATGAATCCAGAAGGAAATGAAAAGCAGAAAGTACAGCCTGTGGCAGCCATATTGTCTACTCTACTGTCATACAGCTTCCGAAAGTACTTCTAGTTACCTGGATATGAGAAAATACTGATCACAATTAAAGATTAGTAGTGGTCTGTATTATTCTGTTATACTACTTCAACAACATATGGACATACTTCCTCGACAAAAGTATTTAGCTGTTGGGTACTGTTTTATCTTTATGCTTTTTGTTGTTGTCACCACCCTCATTGTATTCTCTGAAAGCATCTTGAGATCAACAAAACAGCAGAACCTTGACCCCTGTAAACAGAGAGTAAAAGATTGTATGAGTGCCAGCCATGCTTTGACTGAATCTTGGCTTACTCTACATAATTCTGTGCAGGGAGTTTGAACAGAAGGTGGCTTGTAAAATTACAGCTTACTTACTATTCAGGTGCCAGAGTATTAACTTGAATAAATATTCACAGCACATTTCCTGACTCCTAATGTTGACCTCTTGCTGAGCTTTTCAGTCTAATGATAAAGTCTTCCATGTGTTCCATTCCCATATAAAATTTTAAAACCTTTGATGCATGCCAGCTCTGAGCTTTGGGCAAGCAAAGTTCCAGAATCTAGCATTATGGGAGTCTTTGAGGATGGAATTGTCACAATTTCAATAATAATATCCTCTCTTCATTACAGGCCTGGCCATGAAGACTTTGAAATTATTGCAGTGTTCATTGGTGAGCTCCCATAAAGTGCCATGTTGCTGGAATCTCTAGTTACTCGCTATTATGTCCCATCTCTTAGGAGAGGTCTTTTGAGCTATATTTTGCCCTCAAGAACAGAATGCAGGATCCTAGATACTTGTTTACCACTTGTTTGGTTTTCAGCTTACTCTGAAGAAGAGATGAAACCCACCAAAATTGGAAAATAAAATTCTGGAGACAACAGTGGCACAAATCACTGTGCTTTCTACACACACACACACACACACACACACACACACACACACACACACACA
>JAHTLZ010000010.1:40373999-40394393 GCA_023846285.1 Phrynocephalus versicolor
ACACACACACACACACACACACACACACACACACACACACACACACACACACACACACACACACACACACACACACACGGGGGACACACACTTAGTCTTTGCCTCCTTTTTCTCTCCCTTTCTGTTGTATTGTTCATTTTAGTGCAAAAACTAATGCAATTTTATAAATTTTAAAAATGAAGGAAAAAACAATGCAATGCAATACAAAATTTATGCACCTGGTGTCAGTTGTGGAGAGTATTTGCAAGAATGTTTGGCTTCTTAAAGTAAACTGAAATAAGCCTAAACCCCTTGCTTAGAATGAATACCATGTTTTCTACAGAACTGAAAGAATAATGTTCCACCTGCGTTGGACAAGCAGCGAAATGAATTGCCTTCTGTGCATATTGGCATGCATTTATCAACCTTGCAGTAGGGGATATTGCCAGTTGGATATGTTACACATGTAACATACCCTTCTTTCTACCAGGTCCAGGCAAGGTATTTTGGTACCTAAGACAAAAAGCAAAACAATATCTGACGGCATTCAATAAACAAAAATGGACCCAAGTGGCTTTTGGATATACATCAGTATAGGCCAGTGGTGGTGAACTTTCAGCACTCCACTCTGACAGTCCTTTATCATTGGCAGTCTAGGCTTGGAATTCTGGGAGTTGTGATCCAAAACATCTGGAGTGCCAAAGATTCGCCACCACTGGTATAGGCCTTGATGAGTCATGTCCATGGATGTCACCAGCTGATTACTTAGGGGATGCAGGGTGATGCAACAGTGTCCACTTTTTTCCAGTGGCATAGCTAGAGTTTCGAGCACTCGAGGACAAAGTCAGTTTTTGTGCCCTCTCCCCCCAACCATGTCTCACCCACCCAGCAAGTGGGGACAGATCCTTGGGGAACAGTGGGGAAGGGGAAGAAGCCTTGCCAAGTCAATTTGAGCCAGTTCTAAGGATCGCAAGGCATGGAGTTCATAGCTTAATTCTGAGTCACCTCAGGACTCTACCTGGCGCTGCTTCATTGGGACAGAGAGGGAAGCATAAACAGAAGGGATCCCTCCTTCCCTCTCGCACGTTCTTCCCCCACCCCTGCTGCCATGTTGTTGTAGAAAGGGGACGGGAAGTGGGCATTTCAAGGGTGCCCAGGAAATCCTCCTCCTCCTCCTCCTCCTCCTCCCTCTCCCCCCTGCCCCGGGGGCTCCCTCCATGCCTTTGGCTGCAGGAAACTTGGAGGGCACCCAGATGGCAAAGTTTGGCTTGCAGAGCCCTCTGGGAAAGGGCAGCCACTGAAGCCGGGACCAAGGGGGGCTGCACAGGTGTGGGAGAGTGAGCGACGAAAGAAGCATGAGGCATTGCAGGTGGTGACCGGATGCAGAAGGTTAGCACTGGAATGCCAGGTGGACCCAAGCAGCCCGACAGAGAAAGAGAACACAGAAGGGATGAAGTCCTTGCCTGCTGTTCCCAGGATCGTGTCAGTGTTTGGCGAGGGAAAGGTGTGTGTGGAGCTCAGGGTGCTCTCAACCCTGCCAGCTCCTCCAGACTCATGTGGAGAGGATGTTTTATGGAACCCTTAGATCTCTACACTCTGGAGCAAGAGCCCTTGTCCACCCCCCCCCATGCACATCTGCTCCTTTCCCCAAAGCATATATTATATCCCTCATTCTGCCCACTAGGAAGCTTAGTTCCAACTTCTATAGGCTCAGACAGGAATGTTTGTCCTTCAGAAAGCCATAGGGAAGTAACTAACAAAGATTCAGGTATGCACAACTGCAGATATATGTCATTAGCCATCATAAGCAGTGTCACTACAAAGCCAGAGGTTTTCTTTTATGAACTGGTCATATGTGAGAATTAACAATACAATGCTAAACTGCTCAGGTGAACAGCTCATTCATGTCAGGTCTTGTATGGTACAATGGCCTGATCATTGACAAAGGCTCCTGGAGATACACTTATTTATTTATATAAAATATTTTTACTCCACTTTTCTCCTTAAAAGGGCCCAAGGCAGCTTACAATGGTTAAAAATGAGAATTAAAAGTCTACACTACTATGAAATATAGATTATTTACCATAGTCCTGGTAGCTATGTTCACCTGGGTAGCTCAACTGACATGTGTTTCAGCAGCCAATTGCCCCAAGTCAAAAAGACATTTGTTAATGCACACCAGTCACTTGACATGGTGTGGCAGCAAATGCAAATACTGTCTTTTTTAACTTGCAACAATTAAGTACTGAAATTTACTCAGATGCAGTCCAATGAACATATGGTACATGTGCAAAAGGATGATGTCTACCTCCAATCCCATGATCTTATCTTATAAAAAATCATTGAGATACTGCTTTTATTTTAAAAGTGATATTGTTATTGTTCCTTAAAGGTGAAGAATTGAAAAGTGACTTGGGAGTCTTGTTTTATTGTGCATGTTTGTATAAGATTCTTCTTCTATGCCACAGACAGGACACAAATTATGGTGAAGGAGTAGGGATGGCACCTTATGAAGAACAACACACTGTTTTGTCATTTTGTAAGGTTTTGAACTGTTTCAAAATGAAACAAAACAGAAGTCAGCACATTGTCCCAAACTGAAATGAAATGATGTTTTCAGTTCGTGAGGAAGTGAACCGGGGAACCGCCACCACATCTCACTCAATCAGCGAGATCTGTTGACTGTTTCCCTGCTCAGTGCTTGCCCGTCACTGCCTCCCAGCTGGTTTTGACAGCTCAAGCTGTCAAAAAATTCCAACTGGAAGGCAGGCAGCTAGGGAGGACAGAGCAGCCAGACTGCAGTAAATTTGCTGCCTGACTGCTCCTTTCTCCCCTGTCACCTCCTCCTCTGAGGGGTGTGTTTTGTACAGGGAGTGTCATGAGCAGTGGGAGCAGCCTGCACTGCCCACAGCCCTCACTGTCTCCCCCCCAAAAAAAACCCTACCTTAGAGGAGGGCGGAGCAAATGAGAAGGAAGTAGGCAGTGGTAAATTCAAGCTCCATTTGAAGTTACCGCTGCCTTTTCCTTCTCTGGTGCTCCCCCTCCTTCCAGGGGGATTTTCTGGACAGGGAGGGCTGTGGGCCATGAGGTCATCCCCCACTGTCCACAGCCCTCCCTGTCCAAAAAAACCTACCTTGTTGGAGGGGGAGCACAGGAGACCGGCAGGGTTGTTTTTTTGCCACTGCCTGCTCCTTTCTGCCTTTCGCCCCTCCCCTGCCTCCCAGATGGAGCTTTTAGACAGGTTGGGGTGTGGAGAGGGGGACACCTCCCCCCTCCCCCCTCCCCCAACCTTTCAAAAAGCCTCGGCTGGGAGGCAGGTTACAAGGGAGAATGGAGCAAGCAGGGGAAAATTCAAACCAAATGCTGCTTGCTCTGTTCTCCCTTGCTGCCCACCTCCCATCTGGGGTTTTTGACAGATATGAGGAAACAATACGGAAACTCCTGCCACCTAGGTGGGTTTTTTGACAGGTGGGGCTGTACCTACCTATCAAAAAAAACCCACCTGGGTGGCAGCAGCTCCCAAATAATTTCATTATTCATTTCATTTCATTATAAAACTTTTATTAAAAAGTCATTTAGTAATACAATGAGTAACAAATCAAAATGAAACAGAACACTAATTTTCTGTTTCATGCCCATCTCTATGCAGGACCAAAGAAAGGTCCATTAAAAGAGATACATTCAAGCTGTTTCTCTCTGACACACACATTTGCCGGAGAGAAATTGTGTAAATTTCTTTGTTCAGATGCTATGTGGACCACTGCCTGGGTCTATAGCTGTATGTGGAGTATAGATGTATTAAGTAAATTTGTAAATGAAAATGGGAGGGGGTTGGAAACAGGAGCTTAGGGTCATTGTGAATACCACTCAATTGTGAGATTGTTTTCTTTCGTAGATTCACTATATTCTTTATTGGGCAGCTTCTAGAAAATATTTCCAGGTGTGTGGCTTTTAATTTTCTTTGGGGTACCTGTGGTGATCTTGAAGGTATTGATATGGGAGGAGTGATCTGATGGTTGTTCAAGTTTGTGGTAAAAACAAATCAATTACAAAGAAATACAACAGCAACTGGCACCAAAGCAGTTTGTTCAGATTTCTGCATTTTTAATACCGCAAATATTGGAGCGAGCTTTCATAACTTGTAAGGGTGCTCAATATGATCCTAGTGTGACTGGAGGCTCCCTGAACTGCTTTCTATCTGCTCTGACAACATACAATTGTCCCTGCTTTGCCACTTTATCTCAAATTTGGAATGCATATCTAGTGCTTATGTTACCTGGACTTCTCTCTTTGTTTGTACAAGTGGGGGTGAGAGAGAGAGAGAGATGTAAGGCATATTCAAGCAAGGAAGTTTTGGTGGTGTTTTTCTGAAATAGCAAATCCTCAAGCTGATGGTAAAGTGCATTTGTCACCAACTAAAGTTTCAAAAGGTGTTTGCTGTGTAGCATGGGGGTCAACTGCTGAATGTTCAAATAGTCAGAAATCCCCCTGTATGTGAATCTGAAGTAGCTCTTTGATCCCAGGCCACAGATGACAAATCCCAGCTAGAAGAAAAGAAATAAAGAGTAAACAACATTTATCAGAGGAGTTCTCATGTCAAGACTACTTAAACACCGTCTTAGAAGTTTGATCAATATGGTTTCATGAAAAAAGATTGCTATGAAAAATCCTAATTTTGAGAATTAAGCATAAACCCAAGGACTTAATTTCTTGATTGTCCAGACATGGAGGCTCACATCCACAGGGAATTTCTTCCAAACATTTTCTGAACCTGAACATGAGACTGTTAGACTCTGTACTATTCATCTTAACTAACGAGCACAGAGAAATCTATTATATATCAATATCTAAGACACTGAAAAATTTAAAGAGTCTCAAATCCAGTTTATAAAATAACTCCAGGAGTTAATAATAGGGTGTGTGTCTGGGGGGGGGAGTAATATGCAACATTACAGCTCCTAGAATAATTTATCACTCCAGACATTGTTGCAACGTTGTTGCATGGAAACACAAGACCTTTAGGTCCCTGTTTGTCTCCATGGTCGAAGCTGCTTCGCTTAAGGGGAAAGAGGAGTATAACAGAAGGGCTGGACACATTTTTCAAGTCACTTATTCAGGTGAAATTATATTGAAATATATGGAAGAACTCTGAAGAGATTTTGGTCTGAAGAAGGAAACTTTTTGAGTTATTTGCTGAGTTCAGGCTTTTGCGTTACTAAGGGAAGTTGTTTCAGCTCCTAGATTTCCAAAGCACTTATAAGAGTATCTAGGAAATTAAATTTGTAACAAAGAGTATGGTCCTAAACCACTGGGAGTTGCTGCTGAAGTAACTGCAACCTAATGGAGTTTTCCATCATCATGAGCCCCTATAGCCAGTCCAATGTATCCAGTCCATCAATTTTGACTGGTATAAATGGTGCATCATGGTGGGTTCAGAAGCAACAAGCCACTTTGGCCATTCAGTTCTCATAAGAGAGGCCTAATCAGGCTATTAGCCCTAGAGCCAGTCATCCATGGAGCCACTCTAGTTACCAATTTTGGGGAGTGGGGTGGGGAGAATATTTATTTATTTATTTATTTATTTATTTATTTATTTATTTATTTATTTATTTATTTGTGTGTGTTTGTTTGTTTGTTTGTTTGTTTGTTTACCACAGTCTGATTTTCCTCAAATGGGAACTCTGACCGGTTTACAATAACAACTTATAAAACAGAACACAATACATAATAATAAGAAGAAGAAAATAAAGAGGGAAACAAAACAAATGAAGCGGGGATGAGACCCAGTATACTCTGGACTATACTATACTCTATTATACTCTGACCAGTGTGAAGTGGCAGGATCTGAGATTTGGTGTGAGAAGTTCTGCCACTCCTGTCCCTACTTTCTGTGTCCATATTAGAGATGGGCACGACCAGAAAAAATTACTTTTCGAGTTGTCGTTTGTCAGGATGGGTCCGTTTTGGGTTGTTTCCGTTTGTCGCGATAATTTTCAAAAAATTGTCATTTCCGTTTTTCATTTGTTGTTTGTCATTTCCACTGCAATTTAGCGCGATTTGATGTCCCAGGGAGCATGGGGGCGTGCCGCAATCAGGGCTGGTGCTAGGTGTTTTTGCACCCTAGGCGGCGGGCGGGATGGGGGGCAGCAGTGGCGGGGGGCCATGGGCGGGGGGCCATGGGCGGGTGGCGACAGTGGCAGGGGGGAGGCGCGGGTGGGCGAGTGGGCAGCTGGTGGCCGCAGGCAGGCGAGTGGGTGGGCGGCAGCATGAGCCACAGGCGGGCGGCGGCATGGGCGGGCGGGCGACATCCAGAAGTGTCAGTCAAAACCTGGCCATGCCATTGGTGGAATGGTTCAAAAAATTTGCATGGTCCCATCCCATGCCCAGCGCACATGGGCAGGTCTAAAAAAATAAAAAATAAAATAAAATAAAATAAAATCAGTGCAACCTTTTACTGCTATAAAAAACCCACTGCTGCTACTATAAAAATTCAGGCATTTAAAATATTTAATTTTCACATGTTTCTGTTGTGCTTTGGTGGGTTTTTGGACCACGATTTAAAAATAAATATTACGGTCGCCATTTTGGATCCCCCCCACCACATGGCATGGACTCTGGAGATGACGAGGATGGACCCCCCCCCAGCCTGGTGCAAGCAGCCCAGGACAGGAGAGGGGGGGAAGGCCGGGGACCCCTCCCCGAGAAACCACCCCTCAGGTAGGTGTCCTCAGGCAGGCATATGTTCGCCTGCTTTTTTGGTCGAGAGTTGGGTTTTTTTTTTTTTTTACTTTTTAAAACTTTTTCTGTGCTTCATGCCAATGGCACTGCATGATCGTCACGACGCCATGAACGACAACGAAAAACCTGACCAATTTTTTCTTTTGTCGGTTCGAGTTCGAGTTCTGATGGCTTAATTATAGTTACTGTTCTCGTTACGTAACGGAAACGACAACCGAAAATGGAAACAACAATTTCGCCGAGTCGTGCCCATGTCTAGTCCCTATAGCACCCTAAAAAGCCTAATCCCATACCCCAAAGTTACCAAATATTTATCTTTCTGAAAGATAGTGCTCTGGTATTCTAAATTTGTGAAGCGGAATGGAGGATCAGCAATTGGAAAAAATACATATATATTACAATGATATATAAGAAACATTCTTCCTCTTGCCACTCATTTTTTACACAATCAGGGGGACAATGTCTCCTGCTCCCTCCCCCTGCCTACACCAACTGAGCCAATATGGTCCCCTTCCTGTGCAGGCTGGTAGATCTGATGTCATTGCTCTCAGTTTTATTCTGGAGTTTACTGGAGTTATCAAACATGTTTAATCTTATCCCCAGGATATGTTTAGCACATTGAGTAGTTCCTTTAAAATCTATAACCAAAGCAGACTAAAATCAAAGCAGATACACCCTCCCAGCCTCCTCTAACTTTCTCCCTACTGTACATTGATGTTGGCTGGTGCATGAAGGAAACATATCAAGCCTATTCAGGCCATAGTTCATCTTATGAACCTATATCAGACCAGGGTGACATGAGGTGAAAGTGAACTATAAAATGGAGGACTCACAACTAGCTTTCCTCAGACTGATGAATCTGTCTGGATGAGCAGCGAAATGTTGCAGTCTCTCAAGAAAAAGAAGTCCAGTTGCCATGACTCAACTTTCAGATAAACTCACCTGGATGACTGAGAATCTTCACAGACATATCATTATAACACTTTTTCTAACATTTCTTGTCAAGTCAGCTCACTTTAGAGTGTAATGCATTGGTAAGAATTTGTCTTCTTTAATAGACATATATATTGAATACTGTCACCCAGGAAATCACCCAACTCATTTTCTTCTTCATATTTTAATATCCTGTTTAGCCACTGCAGGAAAGAAATGGCCTATAGAAATGTTAGGGGTAGTTAACTTTGTCATACATTTGGTTTAGCTATTAAGAACTCGTTGATTAATCACAGGGGAATTTAAAAGGTTATAAAATTTTAATTATGGCCACTTCTTTAAAGCCAATAAAACATCAATTTTCACAAAATGCCTGTCTTATTACTAAATAAAACATGGAGACTACTTTAAAATTAGGTGAATCAACTCCACTTTCTTTCCTTGGGCTCCCCTCTCCTTGCATGCAGAAGGCAATAAAATATTTGAAAGCACCAGTTTCTAACTTCAGATCCCCAGAGCCTCTTGAGGTTCAGCAGTCAGAAGCTCTATCCACCATACCCAATGATCAGGGTTTCTTGGAGCTGTGCTCCAGGAACATCTGGGAACCCAGGTTTGGAATGCACCACTTCAGAGTATCAAAGTAGCACATATTTATATCAATATTTCACCTCTCATATGAGGACACATATGTACAGTATGTTGGTAGTGTAGGTCTGTGTATATGCATAGAACGCATGAAAAATCAGGCAGTGTTTTGGGATTGATTCATTCCAGATATGTTGGAAAAATATTGTGAATACTTTGAAGCAACAATAATAAAACTTGGGGGGGGGTCTCCTCATTGTGTGGCTTGTCTCAATTGAAGAAATAAGGTGAACTATCAGAAAGGGAATGGACCATCTACAAAAGATCTGGAGCCAATGAAATGGTTAACAGTCATCAAACATGGAGGCCTTATGTTGTGTCTTTTAAAAGAAAATTATAGACATCTCTTTGTGCATCGTGAACTATAGATTAAACTGTAAACCGCCCAGAGATTACTTGAAGTGGTATGGGGTGGAATATAAGCAGAACACATTGCTTTGCTTTACTGCAAGACTGAGACGAAGCTAATATAATGTACAATGAAGAAAAGGGAAGAAAACAAATCCAGAGGAGAAAAAAAAATACCTGACAAATTGGTAGAAACTATTCAGTCTAGACTGAATAAAATAAATATTATGTTGATAAGGATTTATGGGCATGAGAAAAGTCAAAAGTTATTATAAACAATACTGAAGTGTTAAACCCGACTGTGGGTGTCAGATACATCTCTCTGAAGGTCTCATTGACACAACTAAGGGATTGGCATAACCACAAAAAAAGATAAACCGTGTGGGTGCCAGTCTATGAAGAACAGCAAATATTTTGTGGTTAGCTAGAATGAAGCCAAGCTAGGAAGTAGGAGACAAGACTATGGTCATGGTGACCCATCCTCTAAGACTGTTGGCACTATCTCACAGTGTGGAGGTGTCAATTTGCTGAGAACAACAACATGGTGATTAACCAGGAATAAGGAACCAACTTTGAACAAGGAAATAGGGTCAGGTCATTCTAGGTAAGCACATGTGGGCATGTGTAGGGGCATACAAAATATGTCAGTCTTAGATCATACACCATGCAAAAGAGTATATAACCATCATCAGAAGCCATTTAGTCCTATGTCCAGGACAGCAGGGCAGATCGAACCGTCTGGCCTGTGCTATGTCTTAGAACCTTAAGGGGCCCTTGGACCCTTAAGCTAAGATGTCTACTAACCTATTTTCTGTACTGTATGTGTTCTGCATTGTATTTCTACCTGTCTTTAATAAACCTTTTGCTATATATCTAACTCAGCATGGCAATTTTGATGAACCACCAATGGTGCATCGGCAATTTATAAAGAACCACCCAATGCCAATTTTTAAGGTACTTTCTTGACTTTATCAATATGATGCAGGATAGGGAGGCAGACAATATTTTTATACAATGTTGGTCAATTATGCATTAGTTAAGGGATCCAGTCAATGAGGCACAGGACACCAACATGCCATTTAGAAGAGGTTGCTGGTTGTGAAACTAGCATGAAACTAGCAAGGTGGCCTTCTCTTTAACCAAGTAACTAATTCAGCTAATAATAATTACAACAAGACTGTCTGGTGCAACTCTATTTTTCTTATCTAAGATACACTGGTACTGGAAGACTTCAGTCAAGTTATTGGGAAATGGAAGATTAAAGAGGCAGTATAATTTCCAATGCCTGAACCTTGAATAAAAGAAAAGTCAGGACATCTGTTAGTGCAATTTGTAGAGTTGAAAGCAAGGAGCAATGCACTTTATCTGCTTTTGTGGGAAATAAATCATATTACATGTATTTACACTAATTACATAATTAGCCATTCAAATTACAGTATGTAAATACATAGTAATCAGCTAAATTTTGCTTGGAAAAACAAGGTAATTCCCATGACAGTAGCTACCTTTAAAGAATGTTAAGTTTGAGAAAATTTCAGGGAAATGCAAGGAGAAAATTAACATGGTATAATTAAAACTCTAGTTAACTATGCAAATTAACATCAGATTTGGAAACCAATATACCATTTGCCTGCTGTGTCCAGCATGTGGCTGACTTATAGGTGTATTATGTGCTGAGTGCACACTGAAGGTTGCTGTAGCACATTGCCAGAAGCAATCTGAATTTAGGTAGTTGTTGCTTAATGAACTTTTCATGGCCACACCACTCTCTTTTGTTTGTTTGTTTTTTAAACATACAATATTCTATTTGAAACCCTCTCCAGCATTTTTTTTCAGGACATTTTTCATTCCCCCATCTTCTTCCACACCTCTCTTTCAGGACTAATTAAAGGGCCAAACTAGATGATAATTTTGTTAAAAGGAGAGTTTGCTTAGGAGAAAGGGGTTAGTAATTTATTGTAGCAGGAATTTGCATTGGGCAAAATAAACTTGCTCTTATTTTGTTATTGAGCAATTAGTAAATAGATTTACTTGCATAACTGATACCTCAGTCATGCAGTACTGAAATATTTGCTTGCCTGGAGGGACAAATGTTATTATTTATTTATTTATTTACCACCCAATTTTCCCAAAGGGAACTCAGGGTAGTGAACAATAGAAAAAGGATGCACAACTTCCACGCATATAAAATAATAAACACCAATCCAGTAAAAAAATGAAATCAAGAATACTAAGGCAAGATGGCGAAAACACAGGCGGACAAACAAACACATGACACAATCAACCTCCTTAATCACTGAAAGCAGCCTTAAAGAGCCAGGTTTTCAACAGCATCTTAAAGGCCAAGAGGGACTCCACAGTCCTAACTTTGCTTGGAAGACAGTTCCAGAGTGTGGGGCCAGCCAGAGAGAACACACGATTCTGGGCAAATACTTTATTCGCCTACCGGGGAGTGACAACCCGAAGAGCAAGGGACTGTGATGTTCTGGTGGGCCATGCCGACATTGACCTTAGGATGATATGCTCCATCAGATATTCTGGTCACAAGCCATGGAGGGTTTTGTAAATCGAAACTAATACATTGAAACTTATTTGGGAGGCAACGGGTAGCCAATGCAAGTGAGCCATAATGAGGATGTTGCAGTCGTATCGACCTGCACCAACCAAAAGTTTGGTTGCAGCATTCTGCTCCCATTGCAATCACCAAGCAAGGTTCAAGGGAATCCCCATGTACAGAGCATTACAATAGTCTATCCTCAAGATGACCAGCACTTGCATGACTGTCCTCAGGGAGCACTCATTAAGTGCAGATCTGGGTGATTAGCCTAAATTGGTAAAATGCTATCCTGGAGATGGCTGCCACCTGGAACTCCAGGGACAAGGATGAGTCCAGGAAAATGCCCAGATTCCTCACTCTCTCTGCCAGCTGGAGTACAGTCCCACCCAAACTTGGGAGAGGGCCACTATACCCATCCAGAGAACCCCCAAAGAACAGAACCTCAATCTTCTTGGGATTGAGTTTGAGCCTGTTAATCCTGGTCCATTCCAAAACAGCATCCAGGCAATGATCAAGGATCTGCGCAGCTTCCTTTGCAGAGGTGGAAAACGAGAAATAGAGCTGTTTTATCATCAGCTTACTGATGACAACTGACTCCAAATCTCTGAATGACCTCAGCCAACAGCCTCATGTAGATGTTAAAAAGAATGGGGGAGATTGCCAACCCCAGGGCCCCCCAGTGGCTGCTCAGCATGTGAGGGATGATCTGTTTAAAGAGACTCCCTCTTCCCGCCTCCCAGAGGGGGTCTCTTTAAAGATTTTTCCCAGCGTCCTGATGATCGCCGTGTGCTGATAGGGTTTTTTGCCTGGCAGGGGGCCAGTGCCTCTCAGCTGAGAGGTGCTGGCTTGGGGCAAGCACCTCTTTTTTCTCCCAAGTGCCCACTGCGCGTCCCCTGGGGCCAGGTGGGCGCTTCTCTGTTTTCCTTTTTTTAGGGCACAGATCTGGCCAGCCCTGGGGCTGTGTCAGTGCTCCTTTATTTTATTTTATTTTATGTTATTTTATTTTATTTTTTACTTCTGACCACATGGCCATGTGCGGGCTGGTCCCAGGAAGACTGAAGACCAGCAACAGGTAGGGGACATCACCACCATTAATGAAACGAACAGAACTGAACCAATTTTGTTCGGTTTGGTTTGATTTGTTCTAAATTTACTCTGGGGTTCATTATTCATTTCATTAGGTAGCGAAATGAATAACAAATAATAAAACAAACTAAAAGTTTGTTTTGTGCCCATCACTAGTCCTCAGCTATTGCCGCTCCTGTGTTGGGCCATCCTCCTGTTTAGTGGCTGTTTGGTTTCTCCAATGTAAAGCTCTGCAAATTCCTCTCTGCACTGGAGGACCGCATATACTATATTGCTCCTCTTGTGTTTTGGTGTCGGGTCTTTTGGACGGAGGCATCTCTGACTTAGTGTGTTTGTGGGTTTGAAGCAAATGGTTATGTAGTGTTTGCCAAAAACCCTTTAAAGCTTTTCAGACACACCAGCCATGTAAGGAATGACCAGGTTCTTCCATCAGCTCTGGGTCTCAGGCAGATTTGAAGGACATTTGAACAACAAATGACACCATCAGCAGTTCTACTATCTGGAGAACGGCTGGATAGCTCAGTAGCTTGGGCCTCTCTGCAGAGCCAGAGTTTGGAAGTCTGATTCCCCACTGTGCCTCCTTGACAGGGGTTCCTTCCAGCTCTGCAGTTCCATATTATATATACCGGTATATGAATATTATATATTCATCCATTCATTCACTGAAGTTTTATCTCCATCCCCAATAAAATGGAACACAGAGCCATTTTTAAAGCTGTCCAAGTTGGTAACCATCAGTATGTCTTACGGCATTGAAAGAGAGAGTTTAGAAGGATCTGCCACCTATCAATGGTTTTGAATCACCAGTTATTCTGCCTCAGAACTGTTCAATTCTGCCTCAAAATCTTTTGCCTACCTTCGTTACTTCCCTTTGAGAAGGCAATGAAGGGTTTCCCATGTTCTAAAAGGTAAAGAAAGGGAATAATTTTGGCAGCAGTGTTTTAAGCAGAAGGGAGATGGCTATGGCATTCAAAGTGTAGTTGTATGCCTCAAACTCTTTAAAGGTGGCTTTTTAAGTTAACATCTCTATGTATTTGGAGGTTCTGGAAGTACAGATGATGGAATGAGAATCCACCTATGTCTATGTGATGGAATGTAGTAGAGATGGGCACAAATAAAAAAAATGGTGTTTCAGTTTTTCCTTTGTCGTTGAGAGGTCTGTTTCGGTTCGTTTCCGTTCATCACAAATTTTTGGAAAAATTTCGTTTCCCTTTTTCATTTTTTCGATTGTTGTTTCTACCCGCTTTTTGCGCGATTTTTAAAGCATTTCTGTGCACGGGCGTCCCCCAACGCCCCACACCAGAGGGAAAACACACAAAAAATGGATGCTGGCAGAGACACAGTATAGACTAGGTATGCAGGGAGGCAGCAAAGGCAGCAGCGGGTGTTGCCCAGGGTGCAAGGCAGCCGCAGAGTGACTGCACAGTGGGGGAGGGGAGGGTACTCACCAAGAGGTATGCACGCACACACAGAGAGAGGCTGCAGGACTGAAGCTAGAGTCGCAGAGACAGCAATCCCACCCTAACTCCCACCACAGACTGCAAGGAGGACGGGGGCTGCCAGAGCTTTTTATGCCCTCTGTGGCTGCCAGACCTGCCCAGTCTGCAACCTGGGCATGCTATTGGTTGAACATGACCCCATCACAAGGCTTGCCTCCATTTTGTGGCTGGTGGTGACATCCATTTTAAAGGGAAAAGAAAATACATCGCGATGGGAGAAGACAAAAACAAATGTTTTAAGGACCCCAACCCCCTGGTAGGTAATAATTTCAAATAATTATTGCATTATCGCTGCATTTTTACAGATGTTCAGGGTGTTTTAATACCCAAGAAATCAATCAATATTAGGCATCTGGGAGCAATTTTGGGTCGATGTCCCCTAACTCCCCTTAAAGGGAAAAAAATACAGCGATCTGAGAAAAGACATAAATGCACCTTTTAAGGACCCCACTCCCCGGTAGGTATTATCAGACAATATAAATAATTATTGCTGCGTTTTTTGGATGTCCAGGGCGTTTTTTAACATTTAAAACAGCTCATTTCATTGTGTGTCGCCATTAACGGAAACAAAACATAACAACCACAGTTTTTGTGGTTCTGTTTGTTTCGTTGCATTTTCATCAAAATTTTTGTTTGTCGTTTCGTTACGTAACGGAATGACTAACGAATAACGGAAATGAAAAAATGTTCGTTCCATGCCCATCTCTAGAATGTAGTATATCTTTATTAGTTGGAAGCAATATCCACCATTCTGCATGCAAGTGCCTTAAATGTTTTTTAAACAAACTGCCTTCTTTCCTAAAAAAAAGATGACAGATTATATACCTGAAACAATACTTAATAATTAAAGTGATTGTTAATTTGGTGACACTAACTTTTTCCTATCTGGAGGCACATAGATTTCATCCTATGAAAGTGATTTGATGAAATCACTGAAAGAGAACTATGTCAAGAAAATAATTTCCTTCTAGAATGTGTTTGGGATGTCCAATGGGATGTAGTGGACTGGATGCCAAACAGGGAAACAAGAAACTGGAATTCAGTTCCCCAATTGGCCATGGAAAATTGTTGGAGGACTGGTGACATGGGTAAAACTACTCTCGAAATATCTTGCATATGTTGGACACTCCAGCAGGGACCATATGTTAGTTCGGATTCAATAGCAAATAACATTCCAAGTGTGGTTTAGATAGTAGGTTAGAGAATGGGATTTTCTAAGAGGTTTCCTCTGTATTTTGTAACGCATATCCCTTCTACCATGTAAGTACCTTACTTCTCTATTTCAGGCATATATCAGAATTCAAGAAATATTTAGGCTGCCATCAAAATGCGTACAGGGGAAATACATTGTCAGAACAAGATACCTTGCTGCTAAAGATGAAAGATAGCATGCTACCTCCTCCAACATTAGATGTAGAGGAGATTACTGGACTGCTAATTGAAGGTTACTTCAGTACAGGTAATGTGGTGATATAATCCACAGAAATCACTGAGGGTACCCTGAGCTAGGTGTAAAGTGCAGAACAGGCCTGAACAGTTCCTTTTTCCTCAAAGAGAGAAGACCTTGTTGAAAGGCAGAAGGGACATCACAGCACTGCCACTGGTGCTCACCAACATATATTGTCTGCTCTGGCCCCTTTCAGTTTGAATAAGGTTGGAATAAGGTTGGAATAAGGTTGGAATAAGGTCGGAAATATTGTGATGGGGTTCCTGCATGGCAGGGGGTTGGACTAGATGGCCCTTGAGGTCTCTTCCAACTCTATGATTCTATAATTCTCTTAATCTTTGGTCTACAGGTTACATGTGCATACACACTGTGTGTGTGAGAGAGGGGGTGACTTTACATATGAATTGTGCATATTCAAATTTAAAGAAGTAATTCATGCTTCTCTCTCTTTTTTCTCCTGAAACCCTCCAGTGCTTTTGAATGAATTTAACAATAAAACATACAGAGACATCCTGAGTGTAATCCAGAGAAGATAAATCAGTATAAAGTCTCATAGAGATCAATAAAGGTTAGGTGCTTAAGTCCTATTTCTCTTATAATTATGCCTTCTGATGATGAAAAGAAACTGGCCAAACAGATGAGTTAAAGTGATTTGGACTGAATTGCCATGCATTGAATGAAGCTGGTGGGCATTTTCTTACAAGTTTTCACCCACTGAGGTTGTAAAACAAGAAAAGAAATAGATATTGGATAAATTTCTTCATTGTTAGCTGAGTGGAAAGTTCTTTATTAAACCATTGAGGTTTCCATAGACATCATCACCCATTTTTTTCTTCTTGTTGGAACAGTTTTAGATTGTGCCTTTAATATGTCGCTTTTTGCTATCTTTAATCTCTTTGGCAAGTCTAAGTTCATTTTGCACTTTAGCTTTTTTACCATTCCCCCTGCATATATTAGCTATTTGCTTATATTCCTCTTTGCTGCACTCCCCATGTTTCCATTTCCTGTACATGTTTATGGACATGACTTTATTAACATGAGCCAGTTACAGATGTGGCTGTTATCTGTTTCTACTAACCTTCAGATATGTTACCATGGGCTAGGCCAGTGGAAGTGAACCTTCATCACTCCAGATGTTTTGGACAACAAATCCAATAATCATTTGTCATTAACAATACCAGCTTAAAATTCTGGGAGTAGTGGTCCCAAAAACATCTGGGGTGCTGAAGGTTCACCATCACTGGCTAGCCCAAGTGGACTGAGGTAAATACTACATATAAAAAAGGGAAGCTGGTGATAGCAAATCAAAAGCTTATATATCCTAAGTTGTATGTGCATTCTCTGTAATCATAAAAGCACTTCAATCTATGGCAGCTCGGGATGGACACCTTATGAAAAAACGACGTACTGTTTTGTCATTTTGTAAGCTTATGAAACCTTAGGAAATGAAACAAAACAGCAGACAGTGTGATATCTAGAAAAGAAATGACACACCATTTTTTGTTTCAGAAAAGAAACAATTCATCCTAGCCTCTTGATCCAGCTATCTTGAGAACAGGAAGTTTATTTTTAAACTGATTGATTTGTTTTCCTTCCTTCCCATGCCTCAGTTATTGAGATAACTTATCTCTGATCTTGAGCTGCCTGCAGTTAGCCAGCAGTTGAGCTCTTCCCTTTGCTGGCTGTGTCTGCAAGTTTATTTAAACTGATTATTTTCCTTTCCTGATTAAGTTGGACTGTGGAGGTTGTTTTTTTTAAAAAAAAATGTGTATATTTTCCTTCCTTCCCTCATTGTGCCACCAATAGCACTGGACCCAGAACAGCATTTATGATCATGTTTTGGGTGCAATCAGTCAACCAATTATAAATCCATCTAACAGTGGCACTTCTATCCCACATTCTACTAACTTCTTTGCAAGTATCCCATGGGGAACCTTATTGAAGAACTTACTGAAATCTAGATAAACAACAAAACAAAATGCTATATTTCCATTTTGTGCCCATCTCTAATGGCAGCTCATCTGAAGATGAGCGTACACAACTACTGTCTGGGCTAGGTAGGTCCAGAAGGTCAGGTATGATGGCCACAAAGAGGCAGGGCTTAGAAAGCCTTTAAGGGCTGTGATCAGTCCAGGCTGCATCATCAGAGAGAAGGTCACAAAGCCAAGGGTTGCATCTTACCTTACCCTTAGTGGTTGTCTCCAAGCTGGGCTATAGGGTTCTTGGGATAGATAGCTAAGCCAAGCTTCCCCCTTATTCCAAATACCAGGTACAATGCTGTTGCCCATGAGGCTCTCCTTTCTGGAGACCAATCTTTGCCATTGGGGAACCATCTCCATCTGGCAATGGAAGGGAGATTTTGTTGATGTTTTCAGCTATTAAATAGAGATGTAGAGATGAAGGAGGAAGAGGAGGAGGAAGAAAGGGAACATGAGAAGATAAAAAACCCTAACAGATGGAATTCTGGTTCTGATTTTGCTGCAGTGAAACACCTCAATAAGCTCTTCGGCTTATCAAGCTAAATTCCTCCAGATAAACACGACCCGAAAGGGTAAGTCCCCCTTGGAGGGGGGTGAAGAGAGGCAGCATCTTGGGGCTGTGAAGAACTGCGGTGGCAATCTTGGTAGCTTTAGAAATTGCCTTATCTCCTGTTTGGGGAAACGTCCATCTGCCATCTTTCATGCTGGTGGTTCAAACTGCATCCACCGACCAAATGTAAACAACTGTAGATATTTGGAAACTTTACTGCTGTAACTAAGACTGTATGTTTTCCCCTGTTTTTGTGAGCTTGGACACTTTCCTGCTTCAATAAGTACTCATTCCCTCCCTTCCTGAAAAGGCAGCTACAAGCGTGTGTTGGGAGATTAACCCTTAAGACAATCTTAAGAGGTAAGTCAATGCACAGTGAAGACCAGTTAAGACCACTGCTAACTATTGTCAACTAAATAGGCCAGTTTAACATCTTTGTTTATGAAACATCTAATTAATGGAATATTTGAACATGAGAAATGGAAAATGGAATATAGAAACCAGCTTGAAATATCAATTTGTTACATCTTTAAATGTTAGCCAGGCAAAGAGATGTATTTTTTTTCCTTTTAATACAGTAAGAAACAGAGAGACCAAGATGTAATGTTTTTTCTCTCTCTTTTAATAACCCAATAAGTATTAATCTTAGACAGATAAGGTTTTGAAAACTTGGTAAAATTTATGGGAAGAGAGAAAATATAGTGAGTTAATAATATCCATCGTGTATCTAGGGTCATAGATTAGACAGACTAGCTTGACATTGTACTTGACTATCTTAAGTTTTTGTATTAGACAAAAATAGATGTAAGCCTATACCTATTATATATTGAATTAGTCAAACATAATCTAAGCTGTTTTATTAAATGAAGAATTAAGTTTTTAAAACTGGGAATATTGCTAAGACTAAACGAGCTAATACAATATTGTAATCTACTATATGTATCTTGTGTACTGGATGAAGACAGAGATAAACAGATGAACATGATACTGATGGGAAATCATTAGAATAATATTAATGGTAAAATATTTAGCAAATATGGAAACATGAAAATGTCATGTTTAAGACGAAAAGAGAATAATGAAACAACTAGGTCGATCTATTGAGAAAAACTTTTGATATATGTAACATGGCAGGAGATAAGCAATGTATCTGTTTTTACTTTGTTTTTAAAATAAAAATAAAAAAACTAACAGATAATGAGCTAACTGGCTGCCAGGCTTTATCATTTATCCAGAGACAATCATTAGAACTCAACAAAATAAGGCTTTTTTTGTCTTCCAGTATTTTACTTCCAGTACTTATTTTACTTCCAGTATTTATAGGGTATACACAAATTTCCCAGGATACACATGGCTTCTTTAGGATGGAGGGTTCAGAATGAGAGCAGTGAGTCATCCTGACATGCATTGGGTTTTCCAGCTCAGCCTTGTGGTTGCATGTGATGACTCCTGCCAGACCAATGTTGGGCAACTGCTTTGATGACAGCCATTTGATTAAAAGAACCATCCAGGGTATATTCTGGGGGGCTCTAGGAATATATAACTCTATATAACTGTACCCTAGAGACAGTTAGTTTAATCCTGCTTGGTGTGTTGGGAACTCAATTCCTGGAACACACAGCCATATAGATTTAGTCATCAATGTATCAATTGTGGTGGACCCCATTCATCCATTGCCTCTTTTAGGGGGAAGTTGGGGCCCACAGGAGGAAAGGCATTCTGGGGTGTAAAAAAAAGCTGCCAGCATAACCAGCAGATCTTCCAAACTGGCCCTAGCCCAATTTCTTTGCCAGCCCTGAAAGTATGGCTGAGACAGGGGAAATAATACTTAGACAGGAGAGCTGCTATTTATTTGCTAGAAGAGTTCCAGTTAGGCTTTCATATCCCAGTGAATGGGGTTAGGTTTGCAAAGTTGTCTAAGAATTTAAAATCAGTTCAGGGGTCAGAAGAAGTTGGAAAACTATGCAAGGAGGTAGCTGGAGGAAGGGTGTTGGGCCCATTTGAAGAATCACCAGTGCCTAACTTGACGGTTTCTCCACTAGGGATAGTGCCCAAGAATTCACCTGGTGAATTTCTTTTAATTCTCCACTTGTCTTACCCAGAAGGCAATTCTATGAATGATGGGATTCTCCAGGAACTTTGTAGCGTTCCGCATATGTCCTTCAACACAAGAGTGCATGTCATTCACAGGTGCAGAGTCAGAGTGGAAGTAGTGAAGTGAGACATCAAGTCTTCATTTCCTCTTCTCCCCATGCATCTGGATGATTTTGACCTCTTTAAATTTTGCATTTGAGGGAGCCTTTTACATTGATATGGTATTGCCTAAGGCCTGCTCTTATTTTATGTGTAGGGTTTGAGTGATTCACTATCTTTTTAGAGCGGGCACTGAAGCGTAGAACTGGGTTCATGCAGACAGTACATTATTTAGAGGATTTTGCTTTGTTTTGCGTAAAGTTAAGGACACTATAATGCTAGCAACTTATGGCTGCTTTTCAAGAATTAACAAGTAGAGATGGGCATGAAATGCATTTTTTTGTTTTGCTTTTCATTTTACATTTTGTTTCAGAATGAAACAAAAAACAAACTGATTTTTAAAGAAAAACAAAATGAAACAATCTGGAAATTTTCCATTC
>JAHTLZ010000010.1:40394433-40453756 GCA_023846285.1 Phrynocephalus versicolor
ACTTGTTAATTCTTGAAAAGCAGCCATAAGTTGCTAGCATTATAGTATTTCAATGCATTCCTATGGGGAACTGCTTTAAACAACCCACACCTTCCCTCCAATTGGGCACATTGGGGGTGAAAGGCATGGGTCATTTTCAAATGCTAAAAACATTTTAAATTGCCTGTGTGTCTCCCCCAACATGCCTGATTTGGGGGGGGGATTGGAAGATCCTTTAAAGCATCTTTAGCCACCGAGGCAGCTTGCCTCGGTGGCTAAAGACATTTTAAAGGACCTGCACTTCTCCCCAACACGCTGGATTGGGGAGGAAGAGAGGGGTTTAAAAACTTTTTTAAGCCACTGCTTGCTTCAGTGGCTAAAAAAAAAAACTAAAACCCCACACTCCCCCCCCAATCATTGGGGGGAACAGTGCGGGATTTTGAAACACAATGAAAAACAAAACTAAACTAAAAATGAAACAATTTTTAAAAAATCAAATTCAAATGAAAAGAAAAAACCAAAACAAAAAAAACCCAAAATGAAACACCATTTTGGTGTTTTGTGCCTATCTCTACTAACAAGAGATTTAGGAGCCTCCCTAGCTGAAGAAAAAAATATAGGGATTGTCAGTAGTGTTGATCTACCTGGGTTTCAAAGTTGATACCAATGTGGCAATCCAGCCAGCTGTCTGGGGCTAAATTAGTAGATTTAAAGTGTAGGCTTAGGAACTGTCAGCTAAGAAAAAAATTCTTTCTGGAAAGAGCTTTATGCAGTGGCGGTCCGTCTTAATTTTCTTGTAAAATAATATAACCAGGCCTAACCAAGCTGTACTACAGAAAGTGGATCATGGCAGGGATTAGAGGGGACCTCAAGGTGTGGCTTTAGGTTTGGGAGGATTTTAATGGGATTGCCTTTTGGAGAGCTCCCTTGAGATTAGGGGCATAATTTCAAATTAAGGCAGATGCAGCTGGTTGCTTGGGCAATGGAATATATTTTCAAGGTCAATGGCTGGAGTGAAGTGGGGCAGAGATCATGCAGGATCTGACCTTTCTGGAATTCTTTCCACTGGTAGTGGCCTTGTGGTTGTGGTCAGACATTTGGACAAACTCTGGGGATATTTATTTATTTATTTATTTATTTGGTGTGAAGGTCTCAGTAAAGCATGGTATTAATAAAGGCCTTTACCTTACATTGCCTGTATTATAACATCATATTTGATGATAGGCATATCTCTTGGGTAGAAAATGTGTCCATAGATTTCCTGTCCTGTCAACAGATTGCTCAGGGTGTGAGTTGGCATTATGGGCTCAGGTTCATCCAGACAAGTTGCCACCAGAGGTTTGGAGCCTTGGAAGGTAGAAGTCAACTGGGCCATTGCCTTGGATGTGGCCCCCAGTAGATGAAGGAGTTATATGACTGCATGTAAGGACTTATGTTTATTCCATAATAAGAAAGGACTAGGGCAGAAGAGACCCACCCCTGTTGATCTTTTTTGTGTTTTACAATTTGGGGTACATTTGCACAAATGATTAGCACACAGTTCTATCAGAGGCAAGATAGCTGCCTTGGCATTCTATTCTTAGGCCTGAGGTTACCATACTTTACTTCAGATTTTTGCATACGTAAGATGGTGGAGGGATAGGGCAAAGAGTGGGGTGCCACATCTGACAAGCATAGTCCAATTTCTCCATCCATGTTACAGCAATTGTCAGGAACTTGGCCCTTGGTTTGCAAAGATGCCTATGGAAACTGTATGTTTAAAGTTGCAACGATGGTGGCATTTTTCAAGGCATTCTGAATCAGTGAATTGGTGGTGGCATCCCACAGTCTAAAACAGACCAATGAGGGTGTCTTTGGGGAAGTGTCCATGATGATGTCCAATAGCAGCCTTGGAGGACCAGCTATTCCAGTGGACCACCGATTAGGGGGAATTGTTTCAACATCAGGATAGGTTACCTTTAGCCAAATTCCCGTTTTGGAAAGTTACCTCTGGGGCACTGCAAAATCCAAGCATAATGAATGGAAATATGAGACACATTCATTCTGCATTGAAGCAGCATCAACAGCAGCAGCACGAGACTATGGAATTGAGGACATCACATGTTTGGAAAGATGGACATCTCACAGATGTCAGTCACATGTACACACTGCCACAGTCATAGGTTGCTGATGTTTGGTTTACTTTGTTTTTACAGGTCCAGCTCCATTGTTGAACCAGATTTGAATTTTAGCTCCCAACTTTGTTTCCAGATCAAGTTGGGGGTGGCCGCTGGGCATGGGAGCTTGGGCAACACTAGAGGTCAAATGGGTTTGTTGTGGGATGGGTTCATAGACCTAGTCTCTCATGGCTGTTTCATGCTACCCATCAACATTATTCATGTTCACCCAGATGGAAATGAGTTAGCTCAAAAGACGGGCCAGTTATATTTTATTTTACAGATGACTGTTGATTTGTAGGCCTTAGCAACCAGATTTCCCAGGATGAGAGTGGTGTGTGTTGTGTATTGATCTGTAATTGCTGGTTGAGTAACTGCCTCCCTGTTCAAAAGGGAACAGGCCTATTGGTTGATTATAGTTGCTGCATTTGGATCTTCAATCCTATTGGTTCCTGCCAAAAGGCAGCCTTGTGATTGGTTGTAATTGTTCCCTCCAAAATGTATCTTTTCCTAGCCAGTCCTGGCCCCTATAAATGTAACCTCCTCTCCCCAGTCCCCAGTCTTGTCTCTCCCTGATTAAAGAGCTGTTCACTAGAAGCTGTTTCCAGACTGCTTTGTCTCAGAGCTGAAATCACTGCTGAATCACTAACCCCACGCTACAATAGTGTGGTCAGCAATGCTGCCACGGTGGGTATGGCAGGCAGATTGCGACCCAAGGCACATTGATAAGGACTGCAGCAGGGTGAATAGGGAAGTTGCTTGGCTGGTGAATTTTGGATTGTGTGCAAAAGTGACTGCTTGAAGAGAGACTGTTTCATCTCAGCCAAAAGCCTGAGTTCTGAACAACTGGATAGGGCTACAGTTACACCCCTTTATGCAACTTTGTCCCTGAATACTGGAAACCCTGCTCTATTATTATTACTATTTTTTTAAAGGTAAGGTCTGAATTGGCTAAGTGGATATATTTGCTTTTCAGTCTAGTTCTACCAGTCCTGATTGCAAGGGTCTCCAGTGGGCAGGGAGATATCTGAGGGATCCCACTGAGATTGTCTGGGAACTGCTATTCAACCCTGCAGTCATGATGGCAGTAGCTTCAAACAGATGGTCTTCACTCTAAGATGAGGATGATTCCCAAGATGACAGCAGCAAGCTGGTTGGAGGCAATTACGTTATTTGATCCGAGAAAAAAGAGCATATTTGAACATACTGCAGGCACCAACCTGGGTAACAGAAAAAAGGCATGACATGAGATCTTTAAAAGGCACATAGGTCCTGCGCCATATGTGAAGGATTCACCCAGTGCATTAATTTTCCTTTTTTTCCATAGCCAACATTAGAATGTTTTAATCCCTCAAAGGATTGTAACACACATGGAAAAACTGCTTCAACCAAGAGAATTAAAGACTACGTCTTAACTTTCTTCGTAACTTTCTTCTTTCTAAACACACACAGACACACACACACCATACAAACAATGGCTATATTTTCTCCAGTATTTTTGAAGCCAGATAATTAACACGTTTCAAACCAGCAGACATGCCCTTCATACAACTATAACAAGTGGCTGATGTTGGATGTGGTCTTCCCATCATGTGGATGGGATTACTGGACAATTCTTTTTGTGCCCCTTTTCTAATAAATGTTTCTCATATACATTTAGGTTTAAGAGGCATGATGTAGATTGCATGAGAAGAAAGCTTTACATATTAAAATCAGGAAATAAATTCCTCTGGATGTCATTCCCTTCCTACGTTTCAGCCTTCCATTTAAGAGGCTCCACCAGTATATATGTATCTGGCTGGCTAGTATCTTAATATGCAGAAAGCTGGACTAAATCTGTTTTCAGTCTTAGACAGGAGAGTTCTTATCATCAGATTTGGAAACAATTCTATACAAAGAAACTCTAGAGATTCTGCTTTCACTTCCATTTTCTCATCTGCTGTTTCCCCTTGTAGCAAGATACCTGCTTCTTTCTTTCAGAAGACTTGATTACAATCAATAGGTTATTGGGAAGAGCACAATTAACACTCTTCCACTCCTAATAGTACTGTCTGTTCAGCTGCTGCTATGTTAATCACAACTGTGCTGCATGAATTTCTTCTTCAATTGCAGTGAGATTAAGGAACAAAGATATGCCTGAGCTTATTATTTACCTATTTGGAGTTGGGTTTTTTTTTGCCTAGTCACATGATGTTTATTCTTTGCTACATTGTCTTATGCATATCTGAGTGATTTTAGCCCCATTCAAGCATGAAATAACACACACAGTTGCCTTATCACACTTTGGGTACTTCACCGGAAAACAAGTGTTTTCTTGTAATGTAAAAATGGTATGAATGCTGGGAAAAGTTGAAGGCAAGAGGAGCAATGAAAACCCAGGTAAGAGTTGAACTGACTCAATAAAGCAAGTCACAGCCTCCAGTTCCAAAAGCTGAGCAGGACTGTTGAGAGGAGGAATGTCTGGGTAATCAATAATTTATAGTGTCACTGTACACCAGAAGCAACATGTTGGGCCATAAAAGCAAGAAATAATAGTAACTCTAAGGCTGCTTTCACACGACCCCTAAAATCCGCTGCAAAATGTTCGCAGATGCAGAGCATAAAATTGTTTTCCCATCAGCAGCGGATTTTTTAAAAAAAGTACGACCATGCCCACTTAAGCGCACCCCAGCACATTTTACAAGTACCTGGTCTGGAGGAAGTAAAATCCTTGTTGCTGTTCCTTGTTGCTGTTTTAAAGCATTGCATGCCTGGCCCTCCTCTGCTTTTTGTTTGTTTTTGTTGGGTTCCTCCCCCCTTTTAACAGACAAGAATCCTAACGGGCTGGAACAATTAGCTGCTGCCGATGGCAGGCGGAGGTGAGCCTGCATTTTTTTCTCTCTCCCCTCACCACAGACAGAAGCAATAGAACCAGAGTGTGTGAGGTGGGAACACAGGAAGCAGAACAAAAACTACATTGGGGGGCATCTGCATTTAAGTTGCTAGCAAATTTTAGGGATCATGTAAAAGCAGTTTAGCCCCCCTCCACCTCCATGTTTAGTTGCAGTAATACAAGTCGAGGGCAACAATCAGAATAGCAGAACTTATGCTATGAGAACATGGTTCCCCCCCCCCCCGTTTTCTAAGATTAACATCCACTTGTCCACATCATACTCTTTCCCCACCTGTTCTCTATCAAGCTGATTGCCACCTTTCACATTTGATTTTTAAAAAAATCCAACACCTCCGCTCTGGTGTTACTCTTTTAGCGCTTGTTTGCTGGACCTTATTTGTGCGAACAAGCAACAGTATGTTAACGCCTTGATTTCTAAATCCCAAACTGTGTGATTTCCAAAGACTGGTCTGTGGGGCAGTAATTTGGAAGCAACAACCTAGCATATGGATTGGTTGGTACCATTGTATGCTGCCAAAGAATTGTTTGTAGAACTATCACAAAATTGTTTTGCACGGCATGCCACTTTTTCAGTGAATTGGACTCACTATCTTCAAAATTGACCTATAATATCTTTCTACAAACTCTTTTGTTTTTACTCTCAATCCAAATGTCACCATGACTGTTATAATTTTCACTTCCTTTCTTGTCATTCTTTTCACTAAAAACTATGTTTGCTATATTTGTCTATCTTTGAAATGTCTGTTTTAAATTCTATGTTCTCCGTTGACTCCAGTGTCTGTTGTTCTGTCAAAACCCTTAGCTATTATCTTCATCTGTAGCAGTGATGCTTCCTTGATTGTGTTGACTGTTAGTAACACAGTCACATTTCAGAATGAAAAGTGTGTGTCCTTAATCATAGTTCAAATCTGTTCTGTGCACATGAAGAATGATGACTGAGCTGTGCCACAAACACACCTTACCCTAATAATAATGCTATTATGATATCAATGTCAAATTGTGAGTACTTCACTTCTGTCTGAGGAGGCACAGCCTAGCAATTCACAAGGGAATCATAGTTAAGAATGCAAAAAAAGTACTTTACAATGTTTATTAATGAAAACAAATACATCTGTGATCAATGTTCTGTCAGTTGAGAGTAATCAATTAATTATCAATACCAACTCATGATCACACCCAATGACACGTTCGCCTTGTCTCACACTGTGTAAGTCTGGTTTGATAGCATTGCATTCTGTTGCAAACAGCTCATGTTTTTGATTCTTGTACAGCTCCTTGAACACTTTGAGGATGCCTGTTGTTTCAGTTTATCAATTTTACATTAAACTGTCCTTGATCATTTGGGGTTTCCCCCCATCTTTTTCATCATAACATTTCTCTATGGCCACTATCCCACGGCCAGAAGAAAGGGCTTAACTTAAAAGGCGGTTTCGCTGCGGCAACAGTCACATGGTTAGAAAAGGTGGTTCCTGTGTCCTCACAAAAGTGGCTGGGAATGGGGGTATGGGAAGAGGGGAGGGGAAGAGAGAGAAAAGAACCAGGGTTGGTATCGGAGGCACTATCCCTCTCTTTCTCAGGTTTTGTTTGCCTGTGTACTAGGTTATATTGAACAATAAGCTAATTCTGATGGTAGCTGTCAGGGTGTCAACCTCTCCCTTCGTTCCCTTCTCTCTCTCTCTCTCTCTCTCTCTCTCTCTCTCCCTGTGCACCCGCAGGTATGCACAAACACACTCACACACAGCCTCATTTTCCCTTTGCTGTTCTTGCTGCTCCCACTGCAGAGCCAGACTACTCAATGTGCGAGCAGATTTTAGAGTCCCCACCGATGTTTGCTTTGGCTAAAAAGCTGCATCCAAACTGAGGCAAATTATTCCCACCTCCAGGGCTGGTACTTGGTACTCACTAAGGGGGCCGTGGTCACTTTTTTTTAAAAGCCAGCTACTTGTGGGGACCCAATTTTGGAGGCATTTTATCTTGAAGTAAGAAGCGGATTTTTGCGATCATGGGATAGAAGCCTATGTCTTATTTAAGGATTTTTTAAATGTTATGAGCATAAGTACACATTTCTTAGGTGTATCTGGTAAACTGACAAGAGGAAGAAAAATAATTTTCATAAAGAACTACTGAACTTGTATGTCTTCACTATTTATAGGGCAGCTTTCAACTCTTGGTGTGACTGTTGCATCTAGAGAATGAAATGAGAAATTTCGTGGGTTATTGAACACTGATTTTCACAGTAGACCAGTGCAGTTATTTAACCTCAATGTACCTCTAGTTGTGTTTCACTTGGGAACAAATCAGCAGCTAATGATTAAGGTAGGAATCTTCAGCACACGTATGTGAGCTCTCTTGAAATCAATGGAATTGACTTCTAAATAAAAAGGCTTAAGACTTGTATGTTGATGGATGTATCTGTATAGAGGTTGGCCACTTTCCTCCTGTCCTTCCATCATCAGGCAAAGACCTTCCTGTTCGGCCAGGCATTTATTTATTTATTTATTTATTTATACATTTGTATACCACCTGTCTTCCAAAAGGAAATCCTACTTAAGCAGTAAGTGTCTCAAGAACGTTTCTTTATCAGCTTGCATATTTTTAAACATTTGAAACTTGTTTTTAATCTCATCTTTTCACCTCAATATATGTTAAATTTTTAAACTAGGATATATATATGATATTTTTAAATGCTTGTTTGTTTCATTGTCTTAGTTTTTGTGAGCCACCTTAGGCCCCCTATAAAGAGAAAGGCAGCATATAAATGATATAAATCACTTAAATAAATAATATGCAGTTGCAATGATCACATGTCTTAACATTGGCTTTATATTCATTATATAAGCTCTGTGTTAAGTATTTAAATTGAACAAAATTATATTTTGCAACAGGGATGGAAAGCAAGGTTATTCATGGTGTTCTTTATTCTTGAGTGATATGTCTCAGCTTCTATTAATTCAAAAATGTGGCACATAAAATAGTACTCTTCAAGGTTATAACCAGATTGTAGATGTCCTTTGCCTTATAGCTGTCCTTAAGCAGGGACAGTAAAAAACAACACCTGTTTGAACCAACATAGGTTAGATCCATCCATGGCTTGGAATGAATTGCCTAACTGTTTGCATGCAACTAGAACAAAGAACAGGGATGGCCAGTTAGGTGCCTGCAATCTTTCAACATATGCTAAGTAATTTACATCTGATATCAACAACATTGTTTGGAATCACTACTTCTAAACTACAGTGGTACCTTGGTTCATGAGCATAGTCTGTTCCAGAATCATGCTTGCAAACCAAAATATTCATGTATCAAAGCAAATTTCCGCATACGAAATAATGGAAACATACCAGATCCATTCAGGGGTTTCAGTTTCCATAAGTTCCTATGGGTAAATTGGCTTTGGGCAGGAGCTGCAGCAGCCTCCAGAGCTCGCCCTGGGTTCAGTGACATCTGGTAAGTGCTGGGCTCAGCACGGGCTCACTGGAAGCCCATTCCGGACATCACCGGGCCTATGGAGAGCTCCAGAGGCCACTTCCGGTCCACCAGAAGGCACTTTTAGTCCATGCTGAGGCCCAGGAAGCCTGACAAAGGTCCACTGCACAGCCTGGAGGCCCGTTCTGGGCAGTGCCAGACCTGGGGCAAGCTCCAGATGAAATGAAATGAACTCCAGAGGCCCATTCCAGGCAGCACAGGGCCTACACTGAGGTGAGTCTTGCTTGCAAACTGGAGCAAGGCTTGCAAACTGAGGCAAAACTTTACAATTTTTTTTGCTTGATTTGCAAAATTCTCACAATTCAAGGTACTTGTAGACCGTGGTACCACTATATATCACTAACAAGAATATCCAAGAAACCAGGCTATGTCTTCCCTGAAAATGCTGATATTTCTTTTCAGTGGCTCTGCTGCACAATAACATCATTTGCACTCTCATGCAGTGATAATAAGCATGGTATAGCCAACGCAACTGAATTTTGAAATGAATCAAGCTGAATCAGACCAATCAACGTTAGAGTAGAATGATTAATGGTGTCTAGTTTAGAGTAGTCTGAAGTAATAAAAGTGGACTAAAAGCATGTCAGACACTGGAGGCTGTGGATTAAGGCAACAGGTAGGTGATGATACACATGCATTCCAAATAGCAAAGTAATGACCATCAATCTACAAAGCAAGTTTAAAAGATGTTATACAAAAACATGTAGTGTACATAAAAATGCATTTTTTCAAGAATATTTTTTATAAAAGCATAATAATGTTGACATTTACCTGGGAACAAAATGATAGCCTTTCAATACTGCAGCAATACACTCATACTGAAGAATCTCAGTTAATGGCCTTACGGCTGCATTAAGAACCAACCTCTAGATGTTTCTGAATAGCCAGCTTCATATGAAGTGCATTTCACTTGCCCAAACTGGATTTTAAGGTGATGTGAATATCTGTGGCTGGATTGCCTAAGTTTGCCTTCTTTCCCAGTTGTTAGAGCTGAGTTAGTGAAAGTTGGATGGAGAATGAGAAATGTGCTTAGATAGCAGCCAGCACTGTATTTACAGCCAGAGCAAAACATATTCTACTGATCGATAACATTAAGAGTATAAATATAGCCAGGCATTAAAAGAAGTTTTTGAAATCATCATCATCATCATCATCATCATCATCATCATCATCATCAGCAGCAGCAGCAGCAGCAGCAGCAGCAGCAACAGCAACAGCAACAGCAACAGCAACAGCAACAACAACAACAACAACAACATATTTAGTCTACTTTAGCATGATGTATATCTGGGCAAAGACAAAACAAAATGTAGTGACACTTTAACTCTGATATTCCCATTTTCACGTTCCTGGATAAAGTCCACTTCCTCAGGTCAAGTTTCTTAGCATATTGCAGATCTGTATGTTCAGTATATCATTGGTATCTAAGAAAAGAGGGAGAAGTTGAAAAGGGTATCACATGAAGTTATTCAACTCTAATAACTAATCATGGGACACTTTTACTATAGGTTCTCACTAGAACTGAGTCCTAAAGGTGGGAGAAGGTTGAGAACATGAGGAGAATTTTATGGACCCAAGGTCTTCTACTGCAAGGTAAAGCACTGGTTTGGAAATCACACCTCCAAAGTCTTTTATTACAATCCCAGAGATATGACAGATTCCTGGAAGCAGTTTCTTGCAACTTATGGCTCTGTATATCCAGTTCCAGGCTCTGCCTGAATGTTCAAAATGTAGCATAAAGCAGAAGTGGTGAAAGTTACCCACAGTGTCAAACCTGATGCCCGTTTCTTCTTTTGTGATCAAGAGACCCCATGTTACACAAATCATTTGAAGGATCCTATTCATAGCTTCCTCTCTGTGCACCCTTTCAACAATTACATAGGGAGAACTCATTATAATTCATAAATAATGTGGTGTGTGAGGTCAGACCGGTGCAGAACGTTCAGTAAAGAAACTGGGACATAGCAACCTTCAAGGCAGAGCTCCTGTAGAGGCACAGTAGCAGATTAATCTCCTCTGCTTTTTTTATTATTTCTTTTTCACCTCCCCTTTACAATTGGCATACCTACAGCTAGAAAGAACCCAAGAATGTAACTAAAAATTCAGCAGCCCTCACCATTCTTGTAGGGTTCAATTTTTCCTCAGACCTCTTTGTGTAAGAATGGACCAATCAAAATGACACAGTAAAGGAAAGTAAGCAGGATTGAAAAGCGTGCTAATTCGTCTTCTGTCACTGTGGAGAGCAGAGTTCAAACCAATCCAGAGAGACAAAAAAAGGGCTTTCTCTGTGCGTGCTAAATGTGTAAAGTTGTCAGGAAAGAATTAGTTCAAACAAGTCTGGCCTATTTCCAGGCTATAAATGTACTCCTCTCTCAACGGCACGGCCTTTTCATTTTTAAATGAAGAGCACATATATTGTAATGTTAGAAACAGGGTTGGTTGGAGTGTCATTAGCAGAGCTGAAAAGGTGTCAGAGAAGAGATGAAAGCTCTTCCTTCCCCTCCACAAAAGAGACAAGTCACTCTGTGGGACTGACTGGCACCACTTGTCTGAACAGGTGCTTTCCCACGAATTAGCTGCCCTGGAGTTTGACAGGACTGCATGCCATGTCCTCCTTGGTAACACTCTGAGAGTTTGCCTTAAGTCCCTCCTCTCCCAACAGACTTTTATCTTATTTATGAAAAGAAATCTCATATGGGAAGAGCGATAATGGAGCCAGTGCTGGGCTGCTTTCAGTGCCGAACTGCATGGTTTGGGTTATGCAATTTATATTCATTCTGATGAACTGGACCCCCATTCCTTCTTACACATAAACCCAGTTCAGATATTCTAATTGTAACAATATAAGCACTAGAGATGGGCACGAAACGAGCAATTTTTCATTTTCATTTTTGTTTTTCGTTTCGTTATGTAATGAAACGAAAAACGAATTTTGTCTCCAAAATAAAACGAAACAAAACGAAACACCAGAAATTTTGTCGTGTGTTTCGTTTTCGTTGCGGCAAATCCATTGTACTGTAGCAAATGCTAAGGATCAGCAATTTTTCGTTTTCATTTTTGTTTTTTTTGTTTCATTACGTAACAAAACGAAAATGAAATTTTTTGCAAAAAATTCACAGAAAACAAAAACGAACCGAAACGGACCCCCTAAATGACAAACAACAAACGAAACACCATTTTTTTTGAGTCGTGCCCATCTCTAATAAGCACATGAAATGACAAGGAGAAGGGTGCCACCCTTTCTGTCCTGATCTTCTTTTCCCTCGTGTCATGGAATGAAACTGGAAAGTCCCCTCTGCCTACAGAGGCTCTCCACATGACTGGGAAGCTGATTAGTCATTGTTCCAGAACCCCTATGGAAAGAAAGAAAGAAAAGGGGTTTCTCTTCAGAAAAGCATTTCCAATGAAGGTAAAAGAAATGATGACATAGAGGATGGTGCTACAGTGCACACACTCCTCAGTCTTTTGTTTGACACACAGTTTTTCCAGATAAGGAAATTTTTTTTCCAGATAAGGAAATTGGCTTTTCCACCAGACCGTGGATCTCAGTTGCACTCTCACAAATAGCTGCTGGTGTGTATGTATCCATCAATGTGACAATTTCTGGAGGTAGGCATGATGGTGTGCCTAACACTGGGGACAAAGCCAGTGGCAGACACCTGTTCCCTGGTCTCATCCTAGGGAGCCCTCTTCTGTGAGTACTACTAGAAAGAAAATCTTGTTCTATCAGCCTTGTGCTAGCTGAGCTCAATATCCACACAACCAAGAAATCCTTGAGAGAGGATGAGCAAAATAACCAGGATTTCCCTCTTGCCTACAAAATAGGGAGGGACACTGAATTTCTACTTTTAGAATTCATGATGGGGCTTTCAAAAATGGACAGTGGGCTGCTTCAGTTAAAACATGTACATGTGCAAGTATTGACAATGGCAATCTTTTAGAAAGCACAATTCACTAGCTATAATCCTTCTGTAGTTCTCCCTATAACCTACTTCTTTTGTCCGATTTTTCTCAAGAAATCATTTTATATACCTACTGTATAAAATGCATTTAAGTTAGAACATTTATGTCCTGTGAAAGGTGTAGCCTAATTTACTTGAATAGATAGGTTGTCATCAAAATCCATTTGTAAATAAAAAGAGTAGCTAGGGCTTTTCATAGAGGGAGAAGGGGGGAAATACTTTGAAACCAAACTGAAATGGTTGCTATAGCAATTCGTGACACTTACAGATTATTACAGAATGAGGGTCCTCATTCAGTTCTTCTGCAAATACTGTACTTACATCAGTGGAAAAGATGACTCTTACGATAGACACTTTTGAGAATTTATAAAGAGGCACCCAAAGTCTATCACTTCAGCATCTAGTGTGGAGGAACCTGTTGGCTATCTCAATGCCTTGTGGTCTTAAAAAAAAAATAGGCAAACCAGCAAAGGGAACCAATATCATCTACAACCTTCAGATGGAGGCCAACTCTGTTATCTACAAGGTAGGAACAGGAGATGCTTTACAGTTAACATAGTCTTTATAGGAAAATGTTGGCAAACCTAGGCAGCATCTTAAAGAGCAGAAACATCACTTTGCTGATAAAGCTATGGTTTTTCCAGTAGTGATGTATGGAAGTGAGAGCTGGACTATAAAGGCTGATTGCCGTAAAATCGATGCTTTTGAGCTGTGGTGCTGGATGAGAGTCTTGAGAGTCCCCTGGACTGCAAGGAGATCAAATTTATCCATCCTGAAAGGAATCAACCCTGAATGTTCACTGGAAGTATAGATTTTTAAGCTGAGGATCCAGTAGTTTGGCCACCTCACGAGGAGAGAGGACTCCTTGGAAAAGTCCCTTATGTTAGGAAAGATTAAAGGCAAAAGGAAAAGGGAGAAGCAGAGAATGAGATGGTTAGACCATGTCATCGATGCAACCAATGTGGATTTGACCAAACTCCAGGAGGCAGTGGAGGACAGAAGGGCCTGGTGAGCTCTGGTCCATGGGGCCACAAAGAGTCAGACATGACAGAATAACTGACAACAAGTTAAAATGGCAACAGCTTTGAACGAACAGTCTGGAGCATTCTTTGGCGTTGCCTTTCTTTGGGTTTGGGATGTAGACCGATCTTTTCCAGTCCTCTGGCCACTGCTGAGTTTTCCAAATTTGCTGGCATATCGCGTGCAGCACCTTTACAGCATCCTCTTTTAAGATTTTAAAGAGTTCAATTGGAATGCCATCACCTCCACTGGCCTTGTTGTTTGCAATGCTTTCTAAGGCCCACTTGACTTCACTTTCCAGGATGTTTGGCCCCAGGTCAGCAACTACACTATCTTTGTTATCAGGAACATCCAGATCTTTCTGATATAATTCCTCTGTATATTCTTGCCAACTCTTCTCGATCTCTTCTGCTTCAGTTAAGTCCCTACCATTTTTGTCCTTTATCATATCCATCTTTGCACGAAATGCCCCTTTAATATCTCCAAATTTCTTGAATAGATCTCTGGTTTTTCCTTTTCTGTTGTTTTCCTCTATTTCTTTGCACTGTTCATCCAAGAAGGCTGTCCTGTCTCTCCTCACTATTCTTTGGAAGTTTGCATTCAATTTTCTGTATCTTTCCCTTTCTCCCTTGCATTTTGCGTCCCTTCTCTCCTCCGCTATTTGTAGGGCCTCGTTGGACAACCACTTTGCTTTCTTGCATTTTCTTTTCTTTGGAATAGTTTTCATTGCAGCCTCCTGTACAATGTTACAAGCCTCCATCCATAGTTCTTCAGGTGTTCTGTCCACCAAATCTAGTTCCTTAAATCTATTCTTCACTTCCACTGTGTATTCATACGGGATGTGACTTAGATTATACCTGACTGGCCCAGTGGTCTTCCCTACTTTCTTCAGTTTAAGTTTGAATTTTGAAATAAGAAGCTGATGATCTGAGCCACAGTCAGCACCAGGTCTTGTTTTTGCTGACTGTATAGAGCTCCTCCATCTTTTGCTCCATTTTAACTGCCGCCTTATAAATTTTAGGTATGGTCTGCTCTGCTTACAAATATATTTTTCATTTTTTTCAGTTTTTTAGATAGCTACCCCGACTTAAGAGTAGCATTTGGAAGGGATTATATTCGTAAATTGAGGTACCACTGTATTCCACATTCTGGGATGTCCTAGTCCACCTCTATATGGCAACATTTCAAGTACAGTACCGTACAGTAGACCCTCGTATAATGAAGGGTTTGTATAACGAAAAATCCGTATAACGAAAAAAAATCCGCCCCCTCCCCCCGCCACCTCCACCCACCACCTGCGCCCCCCGGGAAGAGGACAGGGGTGGTCGGGGAAAGACGGGAGGAGAGAGAGAGAGAGAGAGAGAGAGAGAGAGAGAGAGAGATAAAGAGAGAGACCCCCCTTAAAAAATCCCCCGCCCGCCGAGACTCGGTCGCTCGCTCTACGCCGCCCGGGGAAAGCAGCAGCAGCAGCCCCAACGGGCTCTTTGTTCACCCGGGCACCAGAGCGAGCAGGGAGGGAAGAAAAGGAGGAGCGCCGACGGGGGGGAGTGGAGAGAGAGCGAGAGAGAGAGAGAGAAACAAGGGGGCGGACGGAGATGCTTGTGATGGGGTGGGGGTGGAGGATGGCGGGCTCTCCCTCCGCTCCCTTTCCCGGTGCCACTGCCAGGCTTCGCTTGCTGTCAGAGGAAAGCAGCAGCAGCAGCAGCCTCAACAGGCTCTTTGTTCGCCCGGCCACAGCGAGCGGGGAGGGAAGAAAAGGAGGAGCGCCGACGGGGGGGAGTGGAGAGAGAGCGAGCGAGAGAGAGAGAAACAAGGGGGCAGACGGAGCTGCTTCTGATGGGGTGGGGGTGGAGGATGGCGGGCTCTCCCTCCGCTCCCGTTCCCGGCGCCGCTGCCTGGCTTCACTTTACCTGCGAGCGCAGCCGGAGGGACTCCATGGAGGCTGGCAACCGACGGCCAGCGGAGGAGAGGGAGGCAGCAGCCAGCCGGCGAGGGGGGGCGACTCTTCCCCGGGGACACTGACTGACTGGCCTCCCTCTGTCCTCCTCCTCCTCCTCCTCCTCGGAGCCAAAGCGGCTGTCCTTCCGCCTCGGCCACAGCCCCGCTCTCTGCGCCTCTGGGGCTCTGGCAAGAGGTGAGGTGGGAATTCCCGGCGAAGTCCCCCAAGCCCCCCCACCCCAGGGCAAGCAGGGCACCCCACTCCTTCCCCCCACCACCGCGGCCACCTCCGCCCGACCACCTGAGGCTGCCTGGGGAAAGAGGGAAGGAGGGAGGGGAGAGGAGGGGCAGCAGACATGGAGGGGGGGTGAGCCGTGGAGGGGCACCCTTACCTGGGACCTGTACGGGGGTCCACCGCCCGCCCGCCCCCCTCGCCCAAAAAACCGCCCCCCGTCGCCCAAAAAAACCCCATAGGAATGCACTGAAATGGATTAAATCCAGTTTCAATGCATTCCTATGGGAAATTACAATTTGTACAACGGAAAACTTGTATAACGTAATTTGATTTGGAACGAATTAATTACGTTATACAAGGTACCACTGTATTTGAAAAGTGCTATCATATATCCCTTCAGTATTCTTTTGTCAAAGCTAACCATGTGAAATTCTTTCAGTCTTTCATTGTAGGGCTTGGTTTGTAGCTACCTGAAAACCAAGCCCTCTATCAATTAATCTACTAATTATTCTTTCCACTGTTGAATTAAAAAAAACACACAAAAAAAGCTTTCCATAAATGGGAAAAAAGAAGCTCAACATTTTGAATGTTTTCAGACCAATAGACAATCTCGGAAATTGAGGAATTTACTCATAATACAGTGGTACCTCGGATAACAACTGCACCGGATAACAAATAATTCAGATAACAACTGCAAATTTCCGGGTATAGGGCTGCCTCTGATAATGAATTTTCCCTATGGGCTGCCTTGGATAACCAATGGCAATTCCTAGGTATAGGTCTGCCTCAGATAACGAATTTTCCCTATGGACTGCCTCAGATAATGAATTTCCAGCATGCATCAGTAAAAAAGGTATCCCAGGTTAAATTGCATCTGTACCTTTAAAGTGCACTTTTTAAAGAGTTCTGAGCAAAAAACCAGGTGTCTGTGCCTTTTTTCTAGGCTCCAGAATGGATTAAACGGTTTCCCATTCATTCCTATGGGAAACTGCGTTTTGGATAACGATGTGTTTCGGATAACAACTAACCTCGGAGAACGAATTACCATCGTTATCCGAGGCACCACTGTACTTGGAAGTTATTCTACATCCAGGGTTTTCTATATAGCCATTTGTTTATATTTTCACAACCCAAAGATATAGGAAGTGTCTCGATGAAAATACCTGATACTATGAACACTCTCACAACTACATAAAAAGTGTTCAGCTATTATTTTATTTGGAGTGTGGGAGAACTACTGGAAGAATCTATTGCAGTAAATGCATTTTCCAGCAGGCATGATGTTCCTCAGCATAGGAATTTGTCTCTGGCATGCTCTCAAATCCTCAAATTTCATTTTCTTTTAAAATGTCATGTACAATGATGCAACAACTGTCAGAGTTCTAGCATCCAATGACCTCTACATTATCTGCTCTAAATTAGCAATTGCAAATACAAAGAAACATTGTAGAGGCAGGAGTCTTTCCTGTAAGTAGCCCTACAAACTAGACTGGGCATCAAAAGATGCCTGTTCCCAGAAGTCTGTAACAAGATATCACCTTTCCCCAAGATACAAACCACTTCCCTGCTGCCAGGATGACTTAGCCGCTAGTGCTTCCACCCATGACCCCAGGGCCAGCCTAAAACATTTTCCTGTCTTGGATAGACATAGATAGGTATGATTTCAGTGAATGGACCATGCCCAGTGCATGACATGAAGGCATCAGGAAACACAGGGCAAGTTTCAAGATGTACACAGTTCTGTCCAATAACTTGTTTTCATGACAGCACCACTCATTGCCATCTTCAAGGACGAACCCAGTCTGCACTACCGCAACCAAAATACAATCTTTTCACATGACTGAGCAGTACCCCTGACATACATGACAAGTAATGCCTTATGTTTTCCACAGTTCTCTCAAATTAGTTAAAGTAATAAGCTATGAAAAAGGTTTCATAGCAAGTCATAAACATTTTGCTACAGGCCACCATGGCCTTGTGGTGGACAAGCTGAGTGGTCACTTGGAATTTCTATTTCAGAGGACATGTAGGTCAGCTAAAGGGGGCATCATGTGAAATTCAGTGGTCAGTGTTTTATCATTTCCAAAGGGTAGAAATATGTACCATCAAAAACAAAGGAAAATCTTCTGGGCCCTTAAGAACTTGCATATGTTATTTGACAAGCTTTCATGGACTATAGCCCATTTCAGGACGCAGCATCATGTTGGATTTTAAACATGTTTGCAGTACTGTATTTTCAATTTTTCATAAACCCTCTGATTCATGAATGTGGGATATTGTGCTTCTATATCCATGACTCAAAGCATGAAAACAATTGTCTGATATTGCTGTACAACATAGTACCAATGTTGCCAGCAAGAAAAAAAAATGCCAAATTTTACACAGTAAAGGGCAAACCGAATGTTCCTAACACCAATAGCGGCAGTCACAATGGTCTCTAAAATGGTCTACCATTAACTGGTCTGCTCATATATTGAAAACCCGCAGCAATGACTGTCTTTATTTAAGACTACTGCCCCTATCCCTTTCTGGCAGTCTTGTCTTTTCCAGTAATTTCTAACCAGTAAACTGACAGCTGGACCACAGCAATATTTCAGACCATACAGCAGCATGACAGCCCCACAGATGGAACCAACAATTCTATTTTTGAATAAGCGATATTATTCTTTTCACTTCATCTGAGCTATTTTAAATCTGGCGTAGTTTGGGAGTCACCTAGTTCTGAAAAGGAGTTGAACAGTTTTATTTTTAAAAATTGCAACTCCAGAACCCTTCATCCAAACTTCCCCACATTCAGCGCAGAGCAAGAGCACTGTGGTACTGAGTTTAAAAGTTAAACATATTTGTTTTGGATAACCTAATTTTTAGAATTTCCTTAGAAATGTTGACTTGCTCTGCCACTTTTGTGCAGCAATAATACAAAACAGTTGCTAGCTTGTTTTGTGGTTACTATGGCTCAGTATTTTGGGTCCATGACAATTTTCAAAGGTAAAAATACAACACTAATGTGTGGTGATGGTTTTATGTTAAAACTAGGGATGGGTACAAAAATGGAAAAATAATGTTTCATTTTGTTTTGTTTCGTGCTCACCCCCATTTTGTTTCATTTCGTTTCTTATGATTTTTTTTTAAATTTCATATGAAATGAAATGAAACAAAATGAAAGGTCCTAGTTGAACCAGATTTGGTGTCCAGGACTCCGGGAGCCATTTTAAAGGGCTCCTGCCGAGCTGTCAATGGCTGGAGCCCTTTAAAACTGGCCCAGTCGGTAGCACCTGTTATCGACTGGGCCAGGTTTAAAGGACTCCAGCCTTTGACAGCTTTGCAGCAGACTGAAAACAATGGAATGAAACAGTTCATTGCAATGGAAAAACAATTATTTCATTTTATCTATAACAAAATGCTGCTTCCTAATTTCGTTTCATTTCATTTCGTTTCATTTTGTTATGTAATGAAATGACAAAACAGCATTTGATTTTCGTTTCCTGTCCATCCCTAGTTAAGACCAGTTACACTACTTCAACAGAGGCTCTTGTGATGGTTGAAGGTGTGCTGGAGTTTAGGGAGGAGAGATTGCAACCATTTTCTGTGTGTGCTGAACATAAAACCTGAAGGTCTAGAGTTCCTTGAAAACCATTATTTAAGGGCTTCCCACACAATATCACAGAAATTTAATGGGGATACTAGAAGCAGAACATGAGTGCACAGAAGTCTAGAAACTAATAAGAGATACCTTCTTCATGATTCTTATCATAGGCATTGCTAAGCAAAAGCCTGGGATTAGTTAAACCTCAAACACTGTTATGTTTTACAATCTTTTACAAGGCATACAACTTGACAATCTAGTGGGGCAACCTAAGGGTGGGCCAATGGGGGTAATTTGTACCTGACAACTGAGAATGAAGGAGGCCATGTATAAGCCATCAACCTCTGCTCAGTCCCTGCTGCTAGTAGTCATGCTATTGTGCTCAAAAGTTTCCATAAGAAGAGAAAATTATATATTACAGTTTAAGATAAGATTGAATATCAACATGTAATTTTGACATAATGGGACCAGCCAGGTTATTTTGTCAGGTGACCCCTGTCTTGGAGGCCACAGATCATAGTGTTCTAGTGGAAGATTGGCTGACACTTCATTTATTTGTGAATGCAACAGTCATGAGGCATTGCACTGGTTGCCTGACAGGGCAAGGACGTATTTTAAATTTGTTGTCTTGTTGTTTAAACCCGTATACTTTTCTTGTCCTAATTAATCAGTGGAGCAGGTTGCATGGTATATTCCTCTAAAAATGACTCTGTTTGAAGATTCTGAACTAAAAGTATTTCTACACGACCCCTAAACTCCACCGCAAATGGCTCCCAGCTCCGGAGCTTAAAATTGTTTCCCCACCAGCTCCGGAGTTTACAGAAAATTAAGTGCGACCACGCCCACTTTAGCATGTCCCAGCACACCTTTCAAGTACCTGCTCTCGGAGGGTGAAAAATCCCAGATCCGGATGTAACCTAGAGTGCCCGGCTCTCCTCGCTTCTGTTTGTTGTTGTTGTTGTTGTTTTTGCCTCCCGCCCCTTTAAAAGAAGGAATCAGGATGACGGGGAGGCTTGAACCAGCAAACGGAGGTGAGCCTGCATTCTTTTGTCCCTTTTTTTCTCCCTCCCCTCACGCAGACAGGAGCAAGGAAGTGCGGAGGGGTGGGGACGCAGGAAGAGCAACGAACCCCCAAGATCTCTGCTCCGAATTTAAGTGGCCAGCGGATCTTAGGGGTCATGTGAAAAGGCAATAAGGTGGCAGTTTCCAGGTTTTGAACCATGTGGCTCCAAAGCTGTGGAACTCTATCCACTTGCTGGCTCCCATATGTAGCCAGAGTTGGACCAATTTAGAAGAGGTTTGAACAGGTCACTGTCTCTCTGCTTGCCTAAACAAAGAATAATGTATGCTTACAATGCAGTTTTTTTTTTTTCTAATTTGTGAGGTGCAGTCTGGATTACTTAGCTGCTTTCAACGATATGTAAATGTTGACAAGTTCCAAGTGCTTCCAGCCACTCAGCACCAAGGAATAATCTCAAAATACAATGTAAATATCTTTTTTTCCAAAGTAGTTGTATTATTTGTCATTTAGACATTATATTGGAAAGACGCATTTCATTCAGCTAGGTGTTTTAGCTGTCGAAACCTCAAGACAGCAAATTCTTCAAGAAGACATTTGGGCATTTATGAATAATTAACATGCCTGAAGAAAATCTGAAGTGAAAGAGTAATTAATACAAGACAATAACATGGCAGCAATTGTTATTCACACCTAACTGCTGTTTGGCCAGCTGTACATGGGCAGAGGACTTTCAAGATAGAGAATATATGTAAAACAAAGCATACTCTGCAATTATTTCATTTTTGCTCTTTTACAGCCTAGTCTTCAGAAATCCAGTTTTACTGTAATCAATGCTGAAATGAAAAGATTTGTTTAAAAAAGAAAAATGGGAGGGAAAGGAGTAACAGGAGGGAGATGCAAAATGGCTCTGAGGATATGTAGTCAAACAGACAAAGGAAGTACATGGAGCATTATTAGTAATGGGTGGAAAAACCCGAAAAGGCCAGACATCTAAAATATAAAAGAAATAAGAGAATAACAAAGAAGAGTATAAGAAAAGAACTGATATATGTGGAAAAGGAGAAAGGTGAACATTTAATGGTTACTTCACTTTAGCTTTTTTCTGAGAAGGTCCAAAGTAACAAAATGCCTTCTCATAGTAAAGAGAGGTAATCAAAAAGACACAGCTTTAAGTTAGTTATGGAGCTCACAATAGATATCCACAGTTTAGAATTCCCAAAGACATTTTAAGCTGAGGCCAAACATCTTTCAAATTACTGAAATGCTACAAAGATCACCCCACAGATTTGCTCCCATTACAACATGGCTCCCTATGGGAATTTGTTGCAGGCCTCACTTATACGTTTCTATAACTTTATCCTAGTTCATGGGCTAAACTTCACAGAACACATAAAGTCAAGGTCCCAAACCCAAAAGCATTCTTTGCATATTTTCACCTCTCCCTTCCAGCTCTGTTTCTGTTGCTCTTTGTTGAAAGCATGGTTCTGTTTCCAGTAGCATAAACTTGCCTTATTAGGTATTGCATTCAAATTTGTTACTATGAAGCTTACTTGGAAAACACTTAAGTAGACATGAGGATGAGCGCCTTGTCCTATGAGAAACCAAGCTGTCCTTTTCTAAAACAGTGGCCATGGCTTCACTGAGGGCAAAGAGAAATCATCATCCCTGAAAAAGCTTGTCCATTTCACTTTAGACCCTAAGGGAAAGAGGGGCACCTTTTGAGTGCCGGTGGCTTCTTTTTGCCCTCTGTGAAGCCACAGCTGCCTTTCTGAAAAGGGGAAACCCAGGGCCTATGGGAAACCGGGAAATCTTTTTCCAAAATGGCAACCTCAGTAGTGATGGCAGCCTGGACACTGGGGGGCCACTTCAGCTAAGGTAGAGAAGTGACAGGTGGTGTTTTGAAGGGGGCAGGGGGCTGGTTGTTGTTATTTTACAAGGGGGGCAAATAAAAAGAAGAAACTTTCATCCATTCATATGTCTGGATCTCTGGACATGATGAATATGAAGGGGCAAATATTAAATGAATCAGCCATATTCATCTAATACAGAAATTCTTTTTTTTGTCAGCATCTCAACTCTCTACCTAGAAAACTCTAAAAAGGTTTGCCATAAGTAAAAACGGATGTGAAGTCAAACACACACACACACACACACACAAAGAGAGAGAGAGAGAGAGAGAGAGAGAGAGAGAGAGAACTGTATTTATTCATCTGACATTATTTTTTTTAGCTTCTCGCTGGATTCGCTTTATAGTTCTTCTTACAGAACTTTAAGTATCTGTGACATTTTCCTACCAACCCTCTCTGGGATGAATATCACCCCATTAAGCATTCTCCAGAATATTTGTAGGGTTATTTTTTATAATTTGTTTGGACAGCTTGCTTCTAATGGTTCTTTTGCAATATAGATAAGCAATTGCTTTTCTGCTGAGCCACTGAATCGTTGGATGCTTGAGCAGAAGGGTTTCAAGGATCTTCTTCTCCGATATAGCTGCCAATTCAGTCTAGACAGAGATCCATTTTCAGTTTGACTGGAAAGGATTCATATTAACAAGATGGGTGACTGAGGTTAAGGTGTCTGGGCTAATAAATGCCGTATTGCTGTAACAGAGAATATTTAAGTGTGTCTGAAAGATCCAAAGGAAAACAAAAATAAGAAACAAAAAAAATACTCTTGGGCAGCTAGTGAAATGCACATGTGTAGCACAGGGATGGCATGAAGAATCTTTACTTATGTCTGGCTAATCCAATCAAGTGTTCTGTGATTATTTCTCAACCTCAACCTCCACTTTTCTTTGGAGGTGGGACAACAAAGGGAAAACGAGTTCTGTCAACTGAATAATTAAATAAACAACAGTATAAAACAACCCTAAGCAAAGTGTTCTGTTTATATACCAACCCATACCACTTCAAGTAGTCTCTGGGCAGTTTACAGTTTAATTATAGTATGCAGGCTACACATTGTCCCCCCAGGAATTTGGGTACTCATTTTACTGACCTCAGGACAATGGGAGGCCGAGTCAACCATGAGCCTGCTACCTGTTTCAATAGGCCAATTTGAATCAACAAACTTAGAGGGGAGTTGATTCACCAAATTCCCTCTGATTCAATAGGCCTACTCTAGTTTTGACATAATAATAGGTTTCAGCCTCTCAGGTATAAAATACTGTTCATTGTAAGGATCTGGCTTACTTAAAGCATTAATCCTGTTTGGTTAAGTGCTGTTGGAAGAACAGTTTTGTTTGATTAACTGCCTTCCCTTTAACTAATTAACTATGTTTATTTTATTTGAACTATTATGAGGCACATGGATCTTTTCTGAGAAACTGAAGGATCTGTGAAATTGCTTACAATTTAATACCACCAAAAGCTGGCCATTCTTAGGAAGAAAAGCAGTTTTCAGCAATCATAATTTTATTCTCTGGTCTCATTTATACACCAGAAGAAAACAAAAACAGAGAGAAAACCCATTAATGGATTTTCCCACTTGGAAAATTGACATATTTGCATGTGTTCAGTCAGCAAAATCCAAAAGGTGGGGGGGGGGGGAGCAAGCAAAAATTATTTTTGTGCAGATATGGAAAATGTAGATAAAAGAAAATTTGCATATGTGGAAAGGGTAGTAATCTTTTGTTTTAAACAATTTTTCTCCTCACACCAATTAGTTCAATTATTAGTTTAATTCAGATGCCTTAATCACTGGTTTTTAAAACGTCTCAGCTCTCCATTTTATATATAACTTCTGAGAATTCCAAAGGAGTTATTTGCATACCACAGGTTTCTGGCCAGTCACAATATGTCTTCTGTCACCCCATATAGAGCCTGTGTAAGCCTATCACTTTTAACCCTGCCATGGATTTCAGTGTGAAAGAAAGAATCCTTGCCACGCTTCTGTTTTTAATAGCTATTTTGAAAAATAGAGCAACTCGCTCATTTGAGCTGTGAAATTTCTCTGGTTGTTTTTTTTTGGGGGGGGGGTTGGATGTCACTGGCAGACTGGTGCTTCCACACCACAAAATTCTACCCAAAGTCCCATAGGCTGGCTCTACTCACAGGAGTTACTATAAGGAACCAAATTCCCAACCTCTGGCTCCACTGCCATATAAGTAAGCCACAGAGCTACCCAGACAGCAGAGAGACAGCCAGAAAATGTGTTAGCCTTTCAGGGACTGGCTTTAAATAATTACTGGTGGAAATCCAGGAAGTAGGCCCATTGGAATAAACAAACTTAGAGAAGAGTTGATTCACCAAATTCCCACTGATTCCATAGGCCTACTCTAATTGTGACATACTAATAGATTTCAGCCACTCGAGTATAAAACACTGTCCATTGTGGCTCGTTTAAAGCATTAATCCTGTTTGGTTAAGTGTTGTTGGAAGAATGTACAAATATCTCCTGTTAGTGCCTGTGATCTAGCTTCCAATCTAAAAGACATAACACATGAGGAAAAAGAGGAGTGGGAGGAAGCGGGGAAATGAAACGCAAGAAACAGTTATTATCATGATCTGGTGGTACAAAAACTTCAGGTATAACCGAAATGGAACTGCCACCACCTACATGAGTTGGAAAGAATGAAAGGCCACTGACGTCTCATCAGAAATAATGGGACAGTTTGCTGGCTCATTCTGCTCTGCAGCCTGGTTACATGTAGATGATCTGGAATAGGTTTGCCTGCCTCGTATGCCTACATGATAAGTTCCCATTAGAGGAGGGCTCTTCAACAACAAGCTGCCCTGCTCAGTTGTTGAATAGTCAGCTGTGCAGGGAGGCAGGGAAGCATCAGCTGGGCGACTTCCGTGATTCGCACAATCCCAATGGTGACAGGTGTGCATGCCCATGACAAACAGTAAATGGAATGTCCAGTTCTGGGTGTAGGGGGGAGAGAGACCTCCCTGCCACCTTTGATGCTATGCTACATATTCATATTCCCAGGAATTCAAATCACCATCTTTAGTTCATTGACCAACAGAAGACACAAAATGAATACTACCAAAACTAATAGTGTGAATACTGCACTTATACATCCACTCTTCTCAAAAAAGTCACACTTTCTGGTGTGGTAAGAAGAAAGACAGAAAAGTCAAAATACATAAATGGGGGAGGGTGGGGGGATGAAGAGAAGGGGTGATAGTGATTTGGAAAAAGAGGAGTAAACAAGGCATTTCACACTAACTGCTTAGTGCAAAAGGAGCTTCTTTGTGGCTTATATAGTTAGGAATCGGCTTCCTGGAACTTGATTTGAGTAATACAAAATAGTGTCTGTAAATTCCAATCCTCTCTTTTCTCCATGTTTACTGCATGACCTAAAATTCAAAAATGCTGAAGAATGAGAAGCTTCATAAACTACTGAGCAATCAAAGTTTCCCAACATCAAAGTGGAAAAGGACTTTTAGATGAGTTGTCTTGACCAACATGAAACAGGACTTTGACACTGAAGTGCATTGACATCATTCCTCTTCAATCCCCTGGGTTGAGGCTGCTCTTTTTTCCAGTGAAAGCAGTAAAAAGAAGATATCCTAAGGACACTTAAGCATCCCACAACAGAGGAGAAATATTAAAACATATTTCCTGCTCTGCTTTTCAATAAAAAGAGAGTAAAACTCTTCTATATGATAGAGTGTCTGCTTGGAACATCAGAGATAGTGTTTGGTGCTTGAAGTTGGTGTAGTTAACTACTAAGTGGAAGGAACAGGGAGCCAATTCATTATATCACTGACCTAGGACAAAATGAATTGTCTCTTACTGGCTGTGATAATAGTAATAAAAATATAAGTAATCATACAGAAGCTTCAGTACTTCTCTAAAATGATTCAGTTTGCAATCTGAACTGAAAAGTGTCCCAACGACGCCATCATTACAGAGGAAAAATGATTAATTTTCTTGGAAAAGCATGTTATCAGAAAGAGAGAGATACAGTCCAACTAAGAACTGGCATTTATTAGTTTTAAATATGCAGCAATTTTTAAAAATTACCCTCATTAGAATACAAAAGATCATGTTGGCTGAAAAATGTTGCTAGGGTGACTATAGTACATTTCCTATTACAGTGGTACCTCTACTTACGCATTTAATCCATTCCAAATGCATGCTCATAAGTCGAACAACTCATAAGTAGAGCAGCCATATGAAAACAAAAATTAATGAATAAATAAATCAGAAAAAAACAAAAAATATGTAACCAGAGCAGGTTGCATGTAAAATTTGTAAGACAGCAGTTAAAATGCCAATGGTTTTCCACTCTTAAGTTGAATTGCTCATAAGTAGAGCCACTCATAAGTAGAGGCACCACTCTATTTGGCATTACCAGATGAGATGTTGACTTTAAATTCCCCAAGAAGTAGATAAATAGGTACCAGTGTAAAAAGGAGGAAGGTGTTCAGTGCACAGAAATGTGTTCAGCCATGCCGGCCACATGGCCATGGACTTTCACAACACTGGCTCTTTGGCTTGAAAACAGAGATGAGCACATCCCCTAGAGTTGGACATGACTAGTACACATGTGCATGGGGAACCTTTACCTTTTTAATAATGAATAGGGAGTATGAGGAGCTCTCTCCTTAGCAGGACAGGAATTTATTCTAATTCTATTCTGCTAATTTTAACAAATCAGACAGGGACTTCAAAGAAATTAAAACTAGACTATGGGTGATACCTTCATAGGCTGCTAGAAGAAATTTTTTTTAAAAAAGTTTCTGAGCTTTCAAGAGCAAACTCTCTTTTTTAAAGCAGGTATAGAAGTCCAAACATGGCAAGCGATGTAATTCTTAAAACTTCACTTGGCAAGATGGACATCAGGCTTCTTCTTGGAAGGCACAGGGCAGCTTGGTTCAATGGGGCTGGACTTTACAGGCCAGTTCATGGTATGGGCACCTCCCTCTTGCTTACAACGATACCATACCGCTCTTTGTTTGAACTGGCAAATTACACTATAGCTGATTGACGCTTGTTAAAAAAACGTGCCAACTGTCCGGGCCCATGTGTGGGCTGGCCAGTGCAAAGTTTTTTTTTAAAGCACTAATTTGGCCCGCACTACAGCTGATTGGTGCTTGTTAAAAAAAAAAACACTGACTGGCTGGGCTGGTTGGCTGTAAAAAAATATTTTAAAATAAAATTTAAAAACACTGATCGGTCCGCACTACAGCTGATTGCCGCTTGTAAAAAAAAAAGTGCCAACCAGCCGGGCCTGTGCTCAGGCTGCTGAGCACAATTATTATTATTTTTTTAAGTGCTGATTGGTCCACATGACAGCAGATCGGGGCTTGTAAACTTTAAAAAAGTACCAACCGGCCAGACTGGTTGGCTGTAAAAAAAAATTAAAGAATAAAAAATGAAAAATGAAAAAAATGAAAAAAAAATGAAAAAAAATAATTTCATACCAAACAAAACAAAAAAACATGAAATGAAACGAAACACCATTTTGGTGTTTTGTGTCCATCTCTATAGATTACCAATGAGAAATGACTGGGAGTTGTGGTCCAAAACATCTGGAGTGCTGAACGTTCACCACCAGTGCACTAGGGTGTCTCCTTCTTCAATGCACAAACCTGAATTTTGCCTGGATAATTTTTGTCAAATTCTGAAAGTTGCCAACCAAAAGAAGCAGAAGCCCAACAGCTAACGTGAGTATTCTGAAAAAAAAATTCTTTCTTGTTTTTATTTCCTCTTCCAGTCCAAAGCTTTTGATCTTGCTCAGATCTCCATCTCATGGCTTAGCAGAATGTGATATACACCAGACATTTGGCTGCCATTTGATCCATTATTCAGATTTAACAACAATTAAACTAATAAGTCTTCAATTAATAATTGTTCCCAATTTGGATGAAAAGTTCACAAGCAGCTCTGGAACCATGTCTTGAATTTCATCTCATTTATCTGATATCAAAATGTGGCCAGTGTATATATGTTTACTTATGAGAAGCATGGGTTGCGTATACAGTGCCGCAGTGGTTAAATGCCTGTACTGCAGGTGAAACTGTGCTCACGACCTGGGGTTCAATCCCAGGTAGCAGGCTCAAGGTTGACTCAGCCTTCCATCCTTCTGACGTCGGTAAAATGAGTACCCAGCTTGCTGGGGGGGGGTGGGCAATGTGTAGCCTGCACACTGTAATTAAAATTGTAAACCGCCCAGAGACTACTTAAAGTGGTATGGGGCAGTATATAAGCAGAACACTTTGATTTAAGAGCAATTTGACTTAAGAGCAGAAAACAGTTGGTGTTTTAACTGCTGCCATACAAATGTTAGATGCGGTCTGCTCTATTTTCAAATGCTGTTTTATTTTTATTTTGTATTTATTTTATTTTTTAGATAGGGCTCCTCTACCTAAGAGTTGTTTGACTTAAGAGGATGCATTCGGAACAGATTAAATTCGTAAGTAGGGACACAGCTGTACATTCTACAGACAGATGATCCATTTCATTGGGAGTACAATGGTTGTTAGTGATGGTGTGTGGCTCATATGCATTCCTTTTCACTTTGTATCAATAGTGTTTATTTAGTGTCCTCTTCTTCAGGCGCCACCTTGCCAGAAGGTTATGTAAAACCTAGGAGAGATTGCAGTTTTCAAGAATGGTCATTGGGTATTTGTTAAAATCTGTAACAAGTAAAATAAATGTGTTGCATGTCAAATCTAATTTAGTACATTGGTGTGTCAAAATAGGAACTGGAATGAAAAATTCATGGGAGGAATGTCTGATCTATTATCTCTCTTTTCTCTTTCTCTCAACATACACACACACACACACACACACACACACACACACACACACACTTTCCATCTTCTACTTCTTTCTCTTTACTTTTGAGTGCTGAAAAAATGATGCCTACGTCTTCACAGAAAAGACCTTCATGTTGGTGATTTAGGAAGCTTAGAAATAAATCAATCATATCTTAATAGTAAAGCCCTCAGGGTGTTTGTTGGGAGGGTTTCTTCTAATCATGGTAAGACAACAGCCGTGTGCTCTAGGCTTCATAATGTTGGTAGTGTACTAAGGCTTTTCCTGTCATAGTTTATAGTTGTATTAACAAAATTGTGTGAGGAACCACTTCTGAAAGTTGCACCTCACGCTTTACCTGTCTGGAACTGCTATACAGTATCTCCCTCCTCCTTTTCAAGGGTATTAAAAATTTATCACAAACATTTAAAGAGGAAAAAATGCATTGACTTTTCTGAAAGCAATTTGTTAATTAACATCAAAGGGATAAAATTTGACTTGCATTGCCTGGTGAGTGGCATTCTTCCATAGTCCTGGTTGCTATGGTGATGAAGGAAACTCGTTTGTTCTGGGTCATTCCTAAATTTGCACATGAAAGCATTAGAGATTACTGCTGTCTAATCAAGTTATATGGAAAAGTGTAAAGGGAGGTACAGTGTTTTACAGCCATCAACCCTCAACAGAATAAAATACAATAGCTAAAAACGGATTATCTCCTCCTTTTAAAAACATACTAGGAAAGTTCAAAATGCTTTGAAAACCTATTTTTGCCACACATCTTGAGTTCTATGATACTTTCAAAACGGAAACTATGGACCCACATACATTAATAGGGAACTCATGTATGTGTTGTCAAACTTCCATACTCGGATCTATGATATAGCTTCATTTATTAAAGTATTTACATTCTATTTTACATTAGGACTCTTTCATCAGGGTAACAATAGAAAATGTTCTTTCAATACAAATCAAAAGGAATTCTAGAAAAGCAATACTAGGCAGCACAGAATTTCCACTTGCAGGTCTATGATTTATTCATCTTGCGATTAATTTAAGCCATATTTTTCATTCACTCAAGCCTGGCTGCACATCTTAAGCCTACAAAAACCACCACGTAAAAACATTAATTTGACTTACATTTGGCACAATAGTTTGCTTTCTGTCTGGTGAATAAACCAAATTTTAGCCCCTAACTAGTGCTAGAGGATGCTATGTCTTTGTGTTGCTTTTTTTCCTTCTCCCATGAGCAAAAATAAACTTTGGCCCCAGCCTCACTACTTTTATCTGTGCATCTTACATTAATGCATACTATTTTGGGGGGCAGTCATGTGATGTTTGATGCACAGTTAGTGCCTCAAAAACAGGGGAATATTTTACTTCTCTGTGTCCGTCCTGACTTGTTTACCGTGCATCTTTTCCCTGTTTTCTCCTCGTGGCGAATACCTGCGTTGCAGCCAGGTAGCAGTTTTACTTCTTAAAATTGATTATAATTGCAGGCAGAAAGCCAGTAAAAATAGTGCCGGCGTGCTGGTATGCCACCAATTCAGTAGCATAAACTATTATCAAGGCAGAACTACAGGAAGTGGCAAAAAAAAAGGGGTACGAATCTAATTGGTGTGAATTTTCTGGGGTCGCACCTCATTTGAGACATTTAAAAGTGCACATCAATAACAGAAGTATTTTAACACAACCCCTAGCGGTGGTACAAAATGCTGCAGTTAAAGTGCACTTCCAGGGGCATGGTCAGCCGGGGTATCAAAATGCTGCTCTTTGGAGTGAAGGCACAATGTTTTGCTGTGCAGTCTTTCACAGCAAAAAGAGCAGCAAGATCATCGTGAGACCGGGGTCTTTGTGTTTTAAAGAAGGCAATGTGATTGCATTGGAGGAGGGGAGCAATCACTGAGTAATTGCAAACAATATTTCCATGAAGCAGTGGTGCTGAGCCTGAAGTAGTAGGATTCCTCCGCAAGAGCTTGTAATTTGCTTGCAGTACTCCATTAAAAGGTATCACCCACTCTTACATTTGTTGAATCTTGGGTATAACAGGGTTTTTTCCTTGTTCTTTGTCTTGAGAGTGATTTGAACATGAGAAACCTACAGCTGTTGGGCACAATGGCTTTTAGGGTTTCTACTGTTCTTTCACTAGTAAGCCACCTTATTTATTATTTATTTATTTATTTTAAGGCTTATATACCGCCTGTCTTCCCGAAGGAACTCCGGGTGGTTCACAACACACAAATGGATACAGTTAGATACAGGATAAAAACAGTAGTAAAAACAGTTTAAACCAAGGTAAAAAAATCTGCATATAGGCAGATGACAGGCAAAGAGAGGGAAATAAAATAAAAACATAATTAGGAGTCACCAAACGCCTCCTGGAACAGCAAGGTCTTTAACACTTTCCTGAAGGCTGGCAGGGACTGTGCAAGGCGCAATTCGCTGGGTAGATGGTTCCAGAGTGTAGGGCCCGCCACAGAGAAGGCTCAGGCACAAGTAGATGATTTTTGAGCCTCCCTGGGCGTGGCCACCCGCAGCGAGTGCACCCGCGACACTCTAGTTGGTTGGGCCAAAGTTGACCGCTGGGAGATCCGCTCTGCCAGGTAATCAGGTCCCAGGCCATGGAGGGTTTTATAAACTAAAACCAGGACCTTGAATCTAATTCGGGACACAACGGGTAGCCAATGCAGGCGAGTCAGAACTGGGGTGATATGGTTATATCGACGCACACCCGCCACCAGCCTGGCTGCCACATTTTGCACCTGCTGCAGTCGCTGAATGAGAGTCAAGGGAGGCCCCATGTAGAGAGTGTTGCAGTAGTCTATCCTCGAGATCACCAGCGCTTGCACAATGGTTCTCAGGGAGTCCCTATCAAGGTATGGGCAAATCTGGGCAATCTGACGAAGGTAGAAAAAGGCACTTCTGGACCTTGGATCTTCTTTGGGAATAAGGTTGAGTATAAATAATGAAATGAAATGAAACTTTTGTTATGTAGCTTTAGTACTGAATCATTAGCAAGGAATAAAGTTTAGGTCTCACAGGATTCAATCATACTGTGAGGAGATCCACTGAAATCACTGGGAGTTTATTTTCTCACAATTAACTAAAGTCCCTGTGAACTGAGTGAGCCCACACTATTATACATGTTATGTGCCATTAGGTTGGAACCATCTACATTGATTATGTCTAGATCAGGATTCAACTCTTTGACTTATAATGTGTCTGAGTATATGGATACTTAGAAGTACTAAAACAGAACAGGAAAAATGATCATAAAAAGGAATTAAAAATTACTTGAAGAATTCCAGGGTCAGAATTCCACTCCTTACAATCTGCCAGCTCTGGTTAGGTGAATAGGGGAAGTTCAAAGGGGACCTGGGTAACACAACCTGTCTCAAATCCCCTCCAAACCTATGCTAAAGATTCATGTTACAGGTCACAAACCCTAAATATTTCGCCACAGACGAAACATTAACGTGACATAATGGGACAGGGTGAACTTCGCTACTCCCCTGCCTTGAGCACCCCTTCTTTAAAATAATTCTAAGGATCAATGGGGTTGTGCTTTCCTTAGACTCATTGGCCTATCTGTGTCTTCCCTCACTGGCACCTTGCTTGTAGAGAGATAGAATTTGTGAAGCAAGCATGGAATAATTCAAGTCCACATACTGTGAGCAAATACATGTTAGGTTTCAGGACAGCTGGAAGGAGTACCCCATGGAAGGCAGAGTTCAAAGAAAAGATAGGTGTTTGTTAAGGAATTATGAGACTGTGTCCTTGGGTGGCACTCTGCAGATACCTAGCACAAAACCCTATATTTTTATTATTATTTATTTGTTTGTTTATTTATTAATCTTGTATCCCACCCATCTTCCCACTGGGAACTCTGGGTGGCTTACAACAATAAAAACAGATAATAAAAACACAAGCAAGAAAGCAGGACCAGGCATAATTAATGCAGGGGGGCAAGATGGCGGCAAGACCCATGCATAATAAAGCAAGGGAAAAAAGAAAGGAAAAAAAACCCCAAACTAACTAAGAAGGTTGCCAAACGCCTCCCTGAAAAGATGGGTCTTCAGGGCCTTCTTGAAGGCGGGCAGGGACTCTGACAGGCGCAGCTCGCTGGGGAGATGATTCCAAAGCATAGGCCCCACCACAGAGAAGGCGCGGTCTCGCGTATGCGATTTCCACGCCTCTCTGGGTGTGGCTACCCTCAGCGAGCGCGCCTGTGCCAGTCTCGTGGGTCTGGACCCGGTTGACCTTTAAGAGACACGCTCCGCCAGGTACTCTGGTCCCAGGCCGTGGAGGGCTTTGAAAATCAAAACCAGGACCTTGAACCTGATCCGGAGGACAACGGGAAGCCAGTGCAGGCGAGCCAGGACTGGGGTGATGTGCTCGTATCTACGAGCACCCACCACCAGCCTGGCTGCCGCATTTTGCACCCGCTGTAACCTCTGGACCAGGGCCAAGGGCAGCCCCACGTAGAGGGCATTGCAGTAGTCGATCTTCAAGATCACCAGGGCCTGCACTACTGTCCTCAGGGAGGACTCATCGAGGTACTGGCGGATCTGGGCGATCCTGCGGAGGTGGAAAAAAGTGGCCCTGGAAGCAGCCATCACCTGGGCTTCCAGGGAGAGGGCTGAGTCCAGGACCATGCCCAGATTCCTGGCCCTGTCCGTAGGCTGGACGGGGACACACCCCCAGCTTAGGGAGGGGGCCATTGTACCCAGACGAGAGCGCCCCAAAGAACAGAACCTCCATCTTCTCCTGATTCAGCTTGAGCCAGTTATCTCTGGTCCATTCCAGAACAGCCTCCAGACACAGATCAAGGGAGTGAACTGCCTCTACTGCAGACGTCGAAAAGGAGAGATAGAGCTGTGTGTCATCAGCTTGTTTTACAAAATCTGCACACGTCAAGTCAGACCTTTTATTGACAGCAGCTCTAACGAGGTAGAATTCCTTACCTCTGCATGATGGTAACTATTAGCCAGATCTGACTCTGTTTAATTTCCAGGTTGGTGTTCAGGTTGGTAGCTGGGGCAGGTCATGGATGAGGATGCAGGAGTTGCTCATTCCACAATTTGGCAGAGGGGGAGTTGCCCTCCTGGTCATGAGCCAATGGTAGCCATGTCCGCCATTGTTAATGAAGCCCTTGTCCTCTGAAGCTCTGCATCCAGAAGTGATGTTTGGGATTCAATTATCAATCATGGAAAAGACAGAGGTTGGGGGAACTGTCTGAAAAATATTTCTAGAACACGATGGAGGACTGGAAAGAGAAATCTCTTGTTCTCCCTGAGGTATTTCGTGCTTTCTGAATGCACTGTGGAAGATTATCAGAACACTGGGAATTCTCACATTTGTCCCAGAATGTATTTAAAATAATTCTGCTAGAGTAAAATGTAATTCCTAAAAGAGCTCAATTTAATTTTGCTTGCGGGAAAATCATGTAAAGTCAGAACTATGACTTGTGACAAATTACAGTGAATAGTTTTACACCATAAATTCAGATCATTAGATACAACCTTGCCTTGCAATGGATATGCACCTGTGCTCTGTTATATCACAATAAGAATTTGCAGAACATATGCAGGCTCACCCACATTTTTATCATTGTTATTATATTAGTGCTAGTTATGCATTGTAGCTCTACTTTACAAGAAGATACTGTTTTTTCAGCCTACAAATCACGGCCACCATTATTTCTATAAACATCTCTCTTTTCCTTGTTTATTCCTTCCTTCCACTATCACCATTGCCTTCTGCTTCAGAAATTAAAATTCTTGGCTTTCCAGTCAAGTGGGAACCTTTTTAAATGTTTTTTTAATTAAACTATAAGACTCCTTTACAGTATGATTCTTTCTACTGTATCTGCCTTGCGTGAGGTATACAATGTCTGTGGCAAGATCCTGGGCCACAAAAATTGCACTCCGGCGTTTGTGATACGAGCTGAATTCAGCATAGTATGAAGCCTGCAGTTTGAGGAATGCCACAAATTCTAGACAAAAAGAATGTCACTGGCTTGCATTCCTGTGACATATGAAATATGGAGTCTCTGTTATCAGCCAATGGGATCTTCCAGTTAGTGTCTCAGACTTCCCTTTGCAAGAGAAGCTGTTTACATTTTAAGTAGTTAAGGGCTAGGGATCGACAGATTCCTACAAGTCTGATATTCTGATACATATATATTGTGACTTATACTTTCTTTTACTCCCCACACCTCAAAAACAAAATGATTTTTTAATGTTGGCAATGGGCTTTCAATTTGGTTCTCTCTTTATCTTTTTCTGTCTCTCTTTGTACCCACATGTAGAGTATTTTAGAAATAAGAAGTGTACAAAAACTTTGAGATTAGTTAGCTGTGGTGAGTTTTTTGGGCTGTTTGGCTGTGTTCTGGTAGTTTTTCTTCCTGACATTTCACCAGACTCTCTGGCTGGCATCTTCAGAGGGCAAGGAGCTCAGGGGAGCTAGGAGTTTCTCTCTCTGCTCTGTGCTCCTGAACTCTAAGGGCGCATTTACACGACCCCTAAGATCCGCTGGTCCCTTAAATTCGGACCAGAGATCTTAGGGGCTTGTCGCTCTTCCTGGCTGCTGGCTGCGTGAGGGGAGGGAGAGAAAAAAAGGAAGAAAAGATCGTGGTTCACCTTTGTTCTGCCTCCGTTCTTGCGCGGCAACATTCCTGTCTCTGTAAAGGAGCTCTTAAAGGGGCAGGAGCCAAAAACAACAACAAACAGAAGCGAGGAGAGCTCCACACTCACTATCCTTACACCGCATCAAACAATTTTCACCAGGGAAGAGCAGGTACAAGAAAAGTGCGCTGGGTCGCGCTTAGGTGGGCGGGGTCGCACTTAATTTCCTCTAAACTCCGGAGATGGTGGGGAAACATTTTTAAGCTCCGGAGCTTGCAGCCATTTGCTGCGGGGTTTAGGGGTCGTGTATAAACACCCTTAATTCCCTGAACTCCTTGCCCTCTGAAGATGCTGACCACAGAGTCTGGCAAAATGTCAGGAAGAAAAACTTCCAGAACACGGCCAAACAGCCCAAAAAACAACAGCTATCATATCCCGGCCACGAAAGCCTTCGAAAATACTTTGAGATAAGTTGTTTCTTTTCCTTATTAATGCTTCATCTACCTGTTTATACACAAATTGTTTAGATGGAAGTGGATAATGGTGTTAATGGCAATGCCACATTGTAGAATCAAATGTGAGGAAATTTAGAAGTTGAGTGTTTTCACTGGCTTATTTATTTGATTTTTTTTTCCTTCCCCACCCAATTGTAAGTATGGCAAAAGTTATGTAATGGTGGAAGATTCAATCATAGACTCATAGAGTTGGAAGAGACCTCAAGGGCCATCCAGTCCAGCCCCCTGCCATGCAGGAACCCCATCACAGAACTCCCAACAGATGGCCTTCAAGTCTTTGCTTAAAAACCTTCAAATAAGGAGACTCCACCACCATCCATGGCAGCATATTTCACTGCTGAACTGCTCTAACCATTAGAAAGCTCTTCCTAATGTTCAAAGGGAATCTCTTTTCCTGTAGTTTGAAACCATTGCCCCAAGTACTACTGTAATCTCTGAAGCCATCTTGCATGCTATCTACTCAGCCATGCCCATCTTCCTCTTCCTCTTCATTTAGCAAAATTGCCTCCTCCAGTCAAGAATGGTTAACAGGCAAATCAGATGGTAGTGAAGAGGTCTTATGTTTACTGCAAATTATTCACGGAGGTCATTTCTGTTTGGAGACTGTAGTCCTTATAGTTAGAGAAAACACAAGTCCCAACAATATATGACTGAAATGTAGAATGGGTTGGCATGGAATAGATGAACTATGCTTTCCTCAGCTGGCCTTGAAATATTCCTTAAATAATAAGTCAATTTCTCCCCCGGCACATATGGGGAATGCATGGCATTAGTATTTAATTTCTTCCATCTCCTGCTTCTTAGATGGGGCAGCTGGAGGTTTTCATAATGTAAGCTTTGAAGATAATTGCACATCCAGTGTCATTTTAAAGTGATTATCAAGTTGTGGTTAATGAAGGTGCTTATTAAAAAGAAGATGAACTTTTGATTCAGGTCCGGAGAATAGGTTTCTTCTCAGCTTTGTTCAGGAGTTTTTAAAATTTAAATTGCATTTTTATTTAAGACCATTTATTTGTTATTAATATAGTGAAAACAAGTTTTTTAATCACTGTTTTTAAAAGGTAGAAACCCAGATTGATATACTGACTTACCATTAAAGGAACAATTACATATGCAAACAAAATGTGGATTTAAAGTTATTTATTTTTAAATGCCAAACCAAAAGCAGTCATTGTGTGGTCCCATAAAATGAAACTAGGTACAGGGCTCAAAGAGGATTTTTTTATTTTTTTAATTTGAGGGTCTTAAAAGTGGGGGGTGTCTAATATGCAGCAGTGTCCTGTAGGTGGAAATTATGGTATCTAGTCAGTTTAGCTTACCGGTACATTACAATGCTGTTACTACAAATCTCCAACAATGCCATACCAGACTTTAGAGACCTGCTCACTGACTCCATTCCTTGTTCTGCGATGTGTATCTTTCTCTTTCCCTTCCCACTCTCTCCTGTGTCACCTGAAAGCAATCCTCAGGAATAGAGGTCACAGCAGAGGATGTTGGGAGATGTATTCCCAAGACATCGTATCCTCAGTACAATGAACAATACATCAAGTGGTTTCTAAAAGTCATAAATTGATGTTCATGGTAAATTGCAACAAAGCACAGTGAAAAAGAGTACCACACTTCTCTTACTACTGCTACCATTTCCATGTTTATATAATGGATTGAGTATTCTGACTGACAGAATATAAATCTTTTAAATGCAGTGTGTGAACACATTAATTCAAATTGCAAATGTCCTTTCAATACAACTAGGTACCTCTCCTTTCTGAATGCTGCTACATCTAAAAAAGATTTTGTTGAAGTGGGGTAAAGCTGTATTTTATTCAAGCCCAACAACAGCCATGTGAAAACATATGCCCTGTACTGATGTGTGGGACATGTTCCTTTACCTGAAATGCACAATTTTGCCACAGCCCAGTGATATAGCAGAGCTAATTTCTGGTGACTGCTGCCACTGAGTAACCAAATGTTAAGTGACTATCTAGAGTTATACTTGAGGATGAGATTTATTATTCAAAAATATCTAATAGTTATCAACATTTTCACATAAGTCAGTCCAACAAAGCATTGCTGAATAGGGAATTGGTCTAAACTTGGAATAAATATTATTTTTCAATGAATAATTCAGCCAGCTGAAATCACAGTATTTTATTTAAATTTAATATTTATCCCATTTAGATCTGATTTGATCTAGTATGACAGATCAAATTTCTTCCATTATTTTCAGCCTTTTAAAGGCCATAAATTTATTAATTTGAATCTTTTCATCATTGTCCTCATGAATTACAAGACTCTGGTGGTAATCAAAGATTTGTCAAACAGAATGTCATGTTAGAAGTGATTATTTTGAAAGAAAAATCCAAAACTTGACTACATGTAGAAGGAATCAGCAACTGCAGGCCAAACCCAATGATTTTTTTCAGAGAAAAAAAAACCCAGCAGGAATCTGCTTCTCTTGAAATATCAGTAGCAGATAGAAAGATAGAGAAGGAAGTGGAAATGTATGTGTCTTCATTTGTATACAGTAAACAAGAGAAAGGGGGGAAGTAAAATGCCTTGCCCTCCTTGTCCTGTATTAATGTATGACTTTCAGCTCCTACAGCTGGATGATGTGGTCAAGCTCCTTGGGGAGGTGAGGGCCACCACATGTCTGCTGGATCCTTGCCCCTCATAGATCATAAAACCTGCCAGAGAAGGCATGGCAGATTGCCTAGGAAGAGTAGTGAATGCCTCCTAATAGGGCAGAATTCTGGCATGCTTAAAGGAGGCAATAATAAAATTGCTGTTAAAAAAGCCCTCCTTAGACCCAGCAATACTGAACAATTAACAACTGGTATTGAATATCCCATTCTTGGGGGAAGTCCTAGAGCGGGTTGTGGCCTTGCAGCTCCAGAGGTTTCTGGATGAGATAAACTAACTGGATCCATTTCAATCTGGCTTCAGGCCTGACTATGAGACTGAGATGGCACTGGCTTATACAGGGAAATGGATAGGGGATCTGAGTCCCTTGTGGTTTTACTAGACCTCTCAGCTGCTTTTGACACTATAGACCATGACATCCTCCTGACTCGTCTCTCTGAAATGGGAATTGGGAGTACTGCATTAAAGTGGTTCCAGTCCTTTCTGCAGGAAATAACACAGAAAATGGTATTAGGTGATTCATGTTTGACACCATGGCTGCTGACCTGTGGAGTTCCCCAGGGTTTTGTTCTGTCTCCTATGTTATTTAATACCACTGGCAAAGATTATCAGGGCTATTGTGCTTAAGTGCCACCAATATGCCGATGATACCCAGGTTTACCTCTTGTCACTCCAGATTCTAAGGGAGCTACTATCTCAACTTCACATGAGGGTTTAGCTGCAGTAATGAACTGGAGGAAGATGAACAAAATCAAACTAAACCCAGATAAGACAGAGGTGCTTCTGGTCAGTCAAAAGGAAGAACAGGGGATAGGAATAAAACATGTACTGGATGGGGTCACCCTCCAACTGAAAAAAGAGGTGTGCAGCTTGGCGGTGCTCTTGGACTTATCCTTGAACTTGGATGCCCAGGTCACAGCTGTGGCCAGGAGCGCATTTGCACCATTAAAGCTAGTACGCAAGTTACACTGATTTCTTGAGAAACCAGCTCTGGCCACGGTGACACATGCCCTAGTGACGTCCCAGCTAGACTACTGTAATGTGCTCTATGTGGGGCTACTGATGAGAAGTTTCAAGAAACGTGTGTGTGTGTGTGTGTGTGTGTGTGTGTGTGTGTGTGTGTGTGTGTGTGTGTGTGTTGTGTCATTACAGTCATGACCGACTCTTCGTGACTCCATGTCCATGGAGTTTTCTTGGCAGGAGTACTGGAGTGTCTTGCTGGTTCCTACTCCAGGCGCATACAGCACCTGGTATTTCCTGGTGGTCTCCCATCCAAGTACTAACCAGGGCTGGCCCTGCTTAGCTTCCGAAATCAAGTGAGATTGGATGTGCTTAGGGTATCTAGGCAAAGCTTTCAAGAAACTTAAAAGTGTCCAAAATGCAGCAGCCAGACTGCTGACTGGGATACAGGGACACAGAGATCACATTACACCCCTATTAAAGCAGCTCCACTGGCTACCTATCAGCTATTTGGCACAATTCATGGTGCTTAACTTGACCTACAAAGCACTGTACAACCTGGGTCCAAGCAACCTCAAAGATCGAATCTCACAGAATGAACTGGCTCAGGTGTTAAGGTCATCAGAATAGGCCTTTCTCTCCGTCCCGCCACTCTCACAGGTATATCACGTGGGAACACATGAAAGGGCCTTCTCGGCCATGGCGCCCAGATGCTAGAACTCCTTGCCACTAGAGGCCAGGACTGCCCTATCTCTGATGTCTTTCCAGAAACAGGCAAAGACCTTTCTCTTCAGGCAAGCTTTCCCTGAATGATGGACTACTTGTTATGTATCTCTTATATGAATCTATAGGATCACATAGACTTTGTGCTTATAACCTTGTGAGATTACATTGGCACTATGTTTTCAATGTTAGTTTCCATCATTCATAACTTTACAGGGAATTTTACTCTCCTTTTAACTGCTCGCATTCTCTTGTAGCTTTAATGTAATGTTGTCTATTAATGCTGCAAGATGTCCCTCAATTCCTTGTTCTCAATACATGAACATGTCTTAATTGTACTGAAATGTATATTATCCCTCATTACTGTAAGCCACCTTGGGTCCTTTTCCAATGAGAAGGGTGGGGTAAAAAATACTCTAAAATAAAAATAAACAAAACAAACAAAACAAACAGGTTGGGGACTCCAGTTCTACCCTTCTGCTTCCTCCATCTGTTCTTCCATGTCCAGAACACTGCTGCTCTAAAACATTATCAAATCCTTCCTGCTTCTGAACCATGGGGATCAGAGACAAAAAATTGTTGTTTGTAGGGAACAAGGTTAAAATGCTCTGGTGTACTGAAAGTCAGGAGAGTGTTGGACCTCTAAGTGGGGTTGTGTTGTACCAAGGTCTTATTGGGGCATAGGAATTTGGGTGTAAGGTGCCCATGTGAAAAGGGTTTTGGCTCCTGTGTCTTTAATGGCTGTATGGAAGCAAAATAATTTTATGCACCTTCTTCATATGGCCACCCTACGGTCTTTGCAATGGGCTACTAGCCAACTCCTTTTTCTCTCTAGTCTAAATTTCCTGATTTTTGGATAATCTTTAAAAGGACTTAAATTTGTATAAAATAATGCTCTCTGTAGCTTACAGTTCATGATGACTGGATATTGTATTCTGGATCAGCAAGAAAACACTTCTGAAAATCAGTTACTGGAGAATAACAACCAAGAAAGTCCTCTTGTCCTTACTAGCTACTTCATCATGATAAAAAAAATTACCAAAAAATTCTTATTCAGAATATATGAGCTTTTGGCGTTGAACTAGGAATAATACGTCAGGATACTCCTAATGTAATAGGAGGGAAAATCTCTACATTTATTCTTCCAAGAAATCCATTCAGAATAAAATCTAGCAGTGAATACATAAACTGATGGCCATATGTGCAAGCGTTTTGAAAACTAACATGGTGTCACCTTCATAGCTAACCTTCCCCTTTGCAAGAGACAACAAGAGGAACTAAAGTGTTTCCTCGAAGAAAGAGAGTGATTAATGGCAAAGATCATGGTGAAGGAGATATTCAAGCTGATCCGACTTCCTATTGACCTATTTTTATCCCATGTATTTATTTGATCATTCGTTTTTCATCCTTGTTCTTGTTTATATGTACAGCTTAATACAGCCTCTCTCTTCAGATGATAGCATCATAAAGACTAAAAATGTTTATATACTGCAATACTTACCCCCTATATGAATAACACAGTACTTGCATGATTACATTAGTTCCTAACTCTGACACCAGGCACAATGACAAAACAGATAGGAGAGGTAGGGAAAGAAAACACAGGTCAAAATACATTGCTTCTATTGGATTCTCTTCACCTATGACTAAACATATCAAAAGAAAATGAAAAAAAAAGTCTAATGATGTTTTATGTGATATTTTGGAAAAAAACACAGGTTATATAAAGGTAGAACAGGTGATACCTTTAGGCAAATAGGTATCACCTGTTCTACTTTTGTATTTGGTTTTTGTAATGGCTGTACAGCTCCTCAACTTGTTTTGCTTCAATAGGTTATATAAAGAAATTGCTTTTAAATTTACATGATCTTTTTTTTTCCAACAAAGGAAAGCATTAATAACATCCTGTTGTTTTGACAAAGTTCTTTCTAACTGCTGTGCACTTTTCACGTGTTGTTTGTACTGCTGCTGGATTGCCGTTGGGAAAGAATGAGAAACGTATGGTCTACGTTGAGAAATTCTGCTGAATTTCAGGCTCCAACATAACATTCTGCACTCCCCTACCATTTCCCCCTTACCATTTTTTTTCTTTCCCTCAGTACCAGCATCACACATAATGAGAAACAGGCGGCCAGAGTGGCTTTGTAATCGTATTCTTGCTATCCATTCATCACCTTCTTTTTTTTCTTAGAAGGAAGATAGTTAAAAGAAAGACACCTGAAGGCCAGAATTCAAAGAATCTTCTGCATGAGGAGGAAATGTGCCATACTCTGGGGTGTTCCAGGGTGGCAAATGCTTCAACTGGCTCTGATGATGTTAAAAAAGAATGTTCCCACACAAACACAGCTTTTCATGGGGGAGGAAAGAACCGGGAACTGCAGTAGGAATGAGATAAAAAGAAATCCCAGCCCACCCATTCTGTTCGATACACTACCCAGGTAAAATTTTCCCCTCAGATTAAACTGAAGTTATTTCTTGCCTCAGACAGTAGCAAGAGTAGTTAATTAATTGTTCTTCTCAAGAATTTGACCTGTAATATGTAATTCTGGATGGAGAAATGACAGATATATAGAAATGGATGAGCATAATTAGTGCACATGTACATATGACAGAAGGTGTACGCTATGCCGAACCTCAGGTTGAAATTTTCGTATCATCTTCAGCATCTCTTCTTTGCTGGGATGAAAGTTCCACTTAATATTTGTTTCCACTTATAATGTTTCTCTTAATTTTTACAATATTTATGATCTATATTTGATTCTTTTGTTCGTAAATTGGTAATGAATTGCACAAGAGTTAAGCACTTTGAAATAAGATGAAATTTGTTGATTAAGAAAATGGTCAACATGCTAAGTATTTGCATGTGCTGTATTCTTTCTGGTTTTATCATTCTCCCATAACTGCTTGCCTACCATAGATTCTTCCAGCTCCCACTGAGTATTCTCACAGCTACACTAAGGGTGTGTGTTAGCAACTCAACATGGTGCATGCCTGAATAAAAACATACTGGTCAGTGCTCAATCCACTCTTTGCCCTATTGAAGAAACTCTGGCCCAGTCCTTGTTTGGATTTGTGCCAGCATGTATGCGATATTTTTAGGGTTCCCGGTGGAAAATGTCATTCTCAAAAATGGGGAGATGCAAACAAAATGGCAGACCAGGAGGTGCTAAGCAGCACACTTTTTGCTAGGAGTGCTGGTGTTCTGTTTTGCTTTATTTCATACTTTTTCTATGGCAATCATGTAAAAAGTAAGAACTTTAAAAGGCCAATTAACATACAGTACTCATCTTCAGTGCCTTCTTAAAAGGGAAAAGGGAGAAGCCTGTTCTTCTTTATGCTTACTCTCTTGTCTCTGTACCCCAACTCTTCCTTTTCCCTAGATTTGAAATCGGTGGTGCTGCAGCCACAGTGACTTAATAAACAACTTTGCAGCAGGAAATGCAATGCAGATGTATAAGGTAGAAAGCATATTCTCTTTCTATGCTGTTGCCAGGCACTGAGCATTGTCCTTAGTTTTTTTCTTTTCCTGATTGCCAGATTAAATGTGACACTGGGAGAGTTAGTGCAAATGTGCCCCATTAATGTCACTGGGCACATTGCACTCTCTGTGGTCATCAAAGAAATGTGCAAATAATCTAATACAGTGTGTATTCAAAGGCAGGACTCATCCCTGTACCTTACTCAACAAGTTCTCTAGAAAATTGGATCTGATTTAGTATTTCTATGTTTCATTTCTAGCAGACTTGAGCTCCAAGAAGCTAATAATATGTACTGAACGAAACAACAATCACTTTGGAAGCATTTATTATTCCCATCATGGTCATTACAATAACACCAATATAAAAATATACACTGCATCTGTTTTCACTAAATAAATCACAATTTTGCCAAACTATAATTTGTTGTAAATGAGAATATTCACTGTGGCAGTGGTTCCCAAACTTAATCCCCCAAATCTTGGTTTTAAGTCCAAGACCAACTCCCAGAAATCCTTGGCAGCCCTGCTAGTGATGAAGCCTTTTGGAAAAGTAATCCAAAGACAACTGGGGACCTAAGTTTGGAAACTGTTTTCTGGATAAGACTTCTGCCTTGATGCAAATTTCACAACGACTTGTGCAAATTACGTCATAGCTACACAACAGGATTTCAGCCCATGAGGCTTCAACTATCCTGTCCTTTTTATATTTCCCTGGAAAATCTATAGATTAGTCCCTCCTTGCTTCTGGGATTCCAGAGATATCAAATATTCTTGCATGCTTTCATATTTTAAATTTTGTCTCTCAACTTTGAAGAAGCACAGCGATGGGGAAAAACATTTGGTCACTTTCCCATCCAATTGTTTAGCAGGAACGCAACCTGCTACTGCCTTTCAATGTGTTTAGTCAATGAATGAAACCATGGGCAATTCAATTGACAAGACCCTAAATTTATAGTGTAAATCTTGATAAATGCTCCAATTTTGATAAAGTTTAGTCTACCTGTTAATAGCTGAGATCTCTTTTACATAGCCATTTCCCAAACAGGAAAAAGAAATCAGTGTCATCCTAGGGGTGAATGTGTGAGCTGAGGATGTAGGAAATTAAGACCGATGCATCCTATCAATCCAAAATTTCACAAAAGGGGCTTTAAGCAATGATAAAGAAATGAAAATGTCCTTTTGGAAGGGTTAGTTTCAAAATGAATTGCTTATTCATCTGTTTTAAGTACAGTGGACCCTTGAATAACAAATGGTTTGTATAACATAAAATCTGTACAACATAAAAATTTCTGAGATAGGTGAAATTTGCTTAACAGAATGGCCTGTGGGGTGAATCCATACAACATAAAAATGGTTGTGATTAGGGATTACTCTGTTTTCAATGCATTCCTATGGGAAATTTGTATAAAGGAAAATTTGCTTAATAGAATTTCATTTGAAACGAATTAATTCCTTTATACAAGGTACCACTGTATTTAAATATATCCTTTTTAAATGTTTATATCTTATAAGTACAGGTGCAAGCGAAGACAGCGAAGTTATCCTGGGTGGGACTAGGCTACACAGAGGTGCTGGAAAGTGCAGTCTGAGATTGAGAATTATCCCTGCATCCACACTCAAGGATCAGGTGGTCACAGGATAGGATAACTCTTCAAAGTGGCTTTATTTAGCCGGTTCCTCCCATTCAGAACTGAACAAAACTAAAAATGGAGCAATCCTACCCACATCCGTGAAACAATAGCCCCTTCCAGGGACCCAAAAAGGTGCCAATAGGAGGAAAATGTACAGGCCAGCTAAAGCAAAACAGAAAAATTACAACGCATGGGCTCCGTAAAAAGTCTTGTGGTACTTTAAAAAGAAGCAAATGTTATTTATTGTGATATCCTAATGTGAGTTTTATGGAAATGGCATGTGTGTTTTAGGGTGTAATCTTATGCACACCTTCCTTGGAGTTAGTGCCGTTGATAGTAATGAAGCCTAAGTAAACTAACATAGAGTTACATTGTTTCTCTTTTAAGAGAAGTGACAAAATTTATTTGACTTTACCTGCATTTTGGATTTAAAATTTACGTGTTGAAGTCGAGTGGAAAAACCTATTCACTGAAATGATTAGGAGTATTTTTTGCAAGGGTTTTTGGTGGTGTTGTTGTTGTTTCCTTTTTGGGTTCAAATGAAATATGCAGGAAGTTAAAAGAAAACACACGCCCGCTTCAAGAAGAAACAACAGCTATTAAAATCAGCATTATCCTTCTATTTGGCATTATTGTTCAAACATTACCTTTCCACTTTGGCATCTCTGCTCAATCATAGCAGCTTGTTATTTTAAATAAAGTACTGCCGAGCCCACATTTCCTGAATGGGGCAAATAACAGCTTGCGAAGCATTCTGCATTCTTAGAAAAATGCTATGAAAATGTTAAGTGTCCCCCTTATTTTTCTGGCATGCTACCGGCAATGTAGAAATACAAGGATTTTTGTGCTTAAAATACTCCAGTTTTTCTGTTTTCTTCAACACTAATGTTTTTTTTTTTCTATTCGACAATCTCATGCCTTGCCTGGCCACACCTCATTTTGTTAATCCTTCCACTTTCCAAATTTTGCTCATTCACCCATCTTGCAGTTTTATAAGTCCCTATTCTCATGTGTGAAAAACTGGAGGATGTGAGTTAGAATTCCCAGTCCATTTCAGGCAACAAACAAGACAAAAATTGTGCTAATGAAAAGAGCAAAGAAGAAAGAAACAGTTTATAGATGCTGCTTATCAGGAGTAAGAGTTGTTCTTTACAAGCAGGGGAAATGATTGGGAGTACAACATATGGCATCAATGAAGTAAAAAAAAAAATTAAAAAGGAATGCCAAGAATCTGATTGGTGCTCAAGTAATGTTTGTGTAGCTTGCTGTAACTAACTGCAACTGGCATGTAGCTAATTTCAGTTAGCATGTGCCCAACTGTATTACCTAGGTATACCTCAGCACCTCCTCGACTAGCTACAATGAGCCATGGTAAGTTACGAATATCTTGTAAGTACACCAGTGAAATTCCAGTCATTCTTCCTAAATTTCCAGGCTGGCTGCTGCTTCAAGAAGCCCCCTCCTGTCTCCACCTGCCAGCTACACCTGCTGTGCGGGAGGCACCAGAGGCAGGAAGCCAGCCAGCCATCAGAGGGAGTGGCTGGAGAGAAAGGACTTCCATCCCACAGCTTTTTTAGCTGCCTCTCATTCGTGCTGCAGTCTCCACCGGCAGCCAAGAAGTTTCAGGCTGGATGCTGCTTCAAGAAGCCCCCTCCTGTCTCCACCTGCCAGCTACACCTGCCTCTGAGTGTGTGGGAGGCACCAGAGGCAGGCAGGCAGCCAGCCATTGGAGGGAGCGGCTGGACGGGAGGGACTTCTGTCCCACGGTTTTTTCAGATGCTTCCCAGCCTTGCTGCAGTCTCCACCAGCAATCAGCAAGTTCCAGACTGGACATTGCTCCAAGACACCCCCTCTACCTACCAGGGTAGGGGTTGGGATTATGTAACTGTATGGGTGGATTTTTTTCTTGCTTTGTTTTGTTTTGTTGTTTTCTCTTGCCATCAGGTATAGGTGGTAGGGACCCACAATAGAACTGATGGAACAGGAAGCGGGGAGGGCAAAGGAGGGGGCAGCAATTGGAATTGTGCTAGGTAGGGGAAGGTATGGTGGTAGGAGTGGAATGTGCCCGCATAGGAGAAGAAAGGTTAGATACCTTACATCTACTCCTCTTCTGGTTCCACCCCTAGCCAGAAGGAATCAGGTGACCATGTCAGTGAGCCCACAAGCCACACAGTGCTGTTGTTGATTGCCAGGTTGGTACAAAATAAGACTGCCCTCATCCATGATGTTATTCTCGATGAGGACGCCGACCTGGCATGTATTACTGAGACCTGGTGGGGTTCCCCTCTCCCAACTATGCTCACCTGGGTACTCAGTCCAGCACCAGTGTTGCTTGGAGGGTTGGGGAGGCGAAGTTGCTATAGTCTACAGGAGTTCTATATCCTTGACCAGGCTTCCTGTTTCTTTGGGAAAGGGTCTGGAGGGCCTGTATTGTGTGTTGGGCTCACGAGGCAGATTGGGGATTATGTTGGTGTACCACCCACCCTGCTGTGTACCAACAGTCTCCCTACCTGAGCTGACAGAGGTGGTCTCGGACCTGGTGTTGAGGACCACCAGACTGTTGGTACTGGGGGATCTCAACATCCATGCCAAGGCTACCTTAACTGGAGCAGCTCAGGACTTCATGGCTGCCATGACAACCATAGGGCTGTCTCAACATGTCATCGGCCCAACACACGAGAAGGGCCATACTCTGGAGCTAGTATTCTCAGTGGGTCTGGGGGATGGTGGTTTGGATGTGGATTTTTGGATGTGGAGGGGTTGGTTTTGACCCCATTGTCATGGTCAGAGCACTTCCTGATCAAGTTTAGGCTATGAGCTACTCCAACCCTCTGCAAGGGTGGGGGATCCATTAAGATGATCCGCCCTCAGAGACTAATGGATCTGGATGGTTTCCTGAAAGCTCTGGGGGATTATCCGGCTGATATGGTCAGCTCTCCTGTCGAAGCTCAGGTCACCCTATGGAATAGGGAAATGACCCGGGCAGTTGACATGATCGCACCTAAGTGCCTTCTCCCCATATGCAGAGCCCATACAGCACCTTGATATACATCTGAGTTGCGGGCAATGAAGTGGGAGGGGAGACAGCTGGAGTGCAAGTGGAGAAAATATCACTGTGGGTCTGTTTGAACAAGGCTTAGAACCCACTATTGGGCCTATTCCGTGGCAATACGGTTGGCAAAAAGGCAACATTTCACCAACCGCATTGCTTCCTCAGAGTGCCGTCCAGCGGAGCTGTTTTGGGTGGTCCAGGAACTTCTTCAGCTGGGAGATAAGGTGGAGGCCCTGGACCATTTGGCGGTACACTGTGATGAGTTTGCTGTCCACCGTGAGGGAAAAATTGCTCAGATTTGCAGTGAACTGGACTCCACCATTGGTACAGAATCAAAGGATGTGTCCAGTGCGCCATGCTTAGGTTCAGTGTTATTGGATGAGTTTCAATTGTCGAGACCCAAGGATGTTGACAGGGTACTTGGATCTGTCCATTCTACCACCACACTGCTAGACCCTTGCCCTTCCTGGCTAATTGAAAGATCAACCAAGGGGGTTCACACCTGGGTCCAGGAAGCTGTAAATGCCTCTTTAAGAGAGGGAGTGGTCCCTGCTGCCTTGAAAGAGGAAGTAATTAGACCACTCATTTAAAAACCCAACCTGGACCCAGGGCTGGTGGTGTCCTTCTGGATAGGCTGGCCAGGTTGGGAGCTGGAGACACTGTCTTGCAGTGGTTCCACTCCTTCCTGGCTGACTGTGTCCGGAAGGTGGTGCTGGGGGGTAGTTGCTCTGCCCCATGGTCTTCATGACAGAAGAACTTGAGCAGATTCCGCTGCCAGAACAGCCCCTCTTAACTAAAGAATTAAATCAAATTCAGGTTAAAAGAGAGGATTTTCTAGGACTAATTGATAAATTGGAGATTAACAAGTCACCAGGCCCAGATGGCATCCACCCAAGGGTTATTAGGGAAATGAGAAATGAAATTGCAGATCTCTTAACAGTGATATGCAACTTGTCTCTTAAAATGGCCACAGTGCTGGAGGACTGGAGGATAGCAGATGTCACACCAATTTTTAAAAAAGGAAGGAGGGGGGACCCGGGAAACTACAGGCCAGTTAGCCTTACATCTGTCCCAGGGAAGATGGTGGAAAGCCTCATCCAAGAGAAAATCTTAAAACACATAGAAGAACAAACCTTGCTGAGAGAAAATCAGCATGGCTTCTGCAAGGGAAAGTCTTGTCTGACAAATCTTTTAGAATTTTTTGAAAAGGTCAACAGGCATGTAGATTTGGGTGAACCGGTGGATATAGTCTATCTGGATTTTCAAAAGGCTTTTGACACAGTCCCTCACCAAAGGCTGCTGAGAAAATTGCACAGTCAGGGGATAAGAGGGCAGGTCCTCTTATGGATTGAGAACTGGATGAGATCCAGGAAACAAAGAGTAGGTGTCAATGGGAAATTTTCACAATGGAGAGAGGTGAAAAGCTGTGTGCCTCAGGGATCTGTCCTGGGACCGGTGCTTTTCAATCTGTTCATAAATGACCTGGAGACAGGGATAAGCAGTGAGGTGGCCAAATTTGCAGATGACACAAAACTTTTCCGTGTGGTAAAAACCAGAGAAGATTGTGAAGAGCTCCAGAAGGATCTCTTCAAACTGGGGGAATGGGCTACAAAATGGCAAATGCGTTTTAATGTAGCCAAATGTAAAGTAATGCATATTGGGGCAAAAAATCAACACTTTATCTATCAACTCATGGGCTCTGAGTTATCCGTGACAGATCAGGAAAGAGATCTTGGTGTGTTGGTGGACAGCTCCATGAAGGTGTCTCCCCAATGTGTGGCAGTGGTGAAGAAGGCCAATTCCATGCTAGGGATTATCAAACAGGGGATTGAAAATAAAACAGCCAACATTATAATGCCAGTATACAAAACAATAGTAAGGCCGCACGCTGGAGTATTGTGTACAATTCTGGTCAACACATCTCAAGAAAGACACTTGACATGTCTTTCTTGAGATGTGGTGGCACTTCCCTTATGAGGAAAGGCTGAAACATTTGGGGCTCTTTAGTCTGGAAAAAAGGTGCCTGAGGGGGGATATGATTGAAACATACAAAATAATGCAGGGCATGAGTCAAGTGGATAGAGGGAATCTCTTCTCCCTCTCACAAAATACCAGAACTAGGGGACATCCACTCAAATTGAGGGCTGGGAGAGTAAGAACAGACAAAAGAAAATATTTTTTTCACCCAGCACGTTCTTAGTCTATGGAACTCCCTGCCACGGGATGTGGTGATGGCATCTGGCCTGTATGCCTTCAAAAGGGGATTGGACAGATTCCTGGAGGAAAAGTCCATCACAGGTTACAAACCATGATGGAGATGTGTAATCTCAAGGCTTAAAACCGGGGTACTTTAAGGGCCAGATGCAGGGGAGTGGTATCAGGAGACAGATATCTAGTCTCCTGCGCTCCCAAACGCATGTGGTGGGGCCACTGTGAGATACAGGAAGCTGGACTAGATGGGCCTTTGGCCTGATCCAGCATGGCTCTTCTTATGTTCTTATGATTCCACAGGGCTCAGTACTATCTCCCATGCTGTTTAACATCTACATGGAACCTCTGGGAGAGGTCATCAGGAGGTTTGGATTGAGGAGTCAGCAATATGCTTATGATACTCAGCTCTTCCTCTCATTTTCCAGCAATCCAGGTCAGACAGTTTCTATTCTGAACTTGTGTCTGGACCAAATAATGGACTGGATGAAGGTTAATAAATTGAAATTCAATCCAGACAAGACGGAAGTGCTGTTAGTGGGTGCTTCACTGGGCAAGATAGAGGGCCACTTTCCTGTCCTGGATGGGGTTGCACTCCCCCCAAGGGACAGGGTCTGTAGCTTGGGGGTGCTCCTGGACCCCGGTCTAACTCTGGAAGCCCAGGTGGACTAGGTGGCCAGGGGTCCCTTTCTCCAGCTGCTGAATATATATCAGCTGTGCCCCTACCTGGACTAATGGAGACTCATGATAGTTACACATGCACTGCTAACATCCCATATTGATTACTGCAATGCGCTTTATGTGGAACTGCCTTTGAAGACAGTCCAGCGATTGCAACTGGTTCAGAATCATGCTGCACAGCTGGTGAGTGGTAGGGCCACCAAGGAACACATCACGCCGATTCTGTTTAACCTTCATTGGTTACCAGTTACTACCCGAGCCCAATTCAAAGTGCTTGTTTTGACATATAAAGCCCTAAATGGCTTAGGACCTAGATACCTGAAGGACCGCCTCCTTTCATATGAACCTACCCGGCAATTAAGATCTAGCCAGGGGGCCCTCCTGGAAGACCCATCCCTCAAGGAGGTGAAAGGGATGGCTTGCAGGTATAGGGCCTTTTCAGCAGCTGCCCCCAGGCTATGGAATGCCCTCCCAAGTGAGACCCGCCTGGCACCGACATTGATAACATTTCGGTGCCAAGTAAAATCCTTCCCATTCCAGAAGATTTTTAACTGATGATTGTGGGTCCTGATGGCAATTTTAGTGTTGTGTTTTATGTATTGTAATTCTTGTATTTATATGTTTTTATTGTTTTAATTTTATAGTAAGTTTGATTGATGTTTTAATTGTTTATTTTGATTGTGAGCCACCCGGAGACCTTTGGGTAGTGGGCAGCATACAAGCTATATATACTGCAGTTCACCAAGTTACTCTCAAGAAACTTTTTCCTTAACTGCTGTTTTATTCAGTAGTAAAAGGCCTTGACTAGAGAGGAAACCATGGTTCTAGTTTGATTACTAGCATCGGATGTATCACTTGTCAGGTTTTCTTGATGTTTCTCTTTCCTGCTAGCTGCATGCAGTCCCATCTATGTTAAAATACAAGTTTTTAATTTGCATGGTGCCAAACTATAGATACCCAGAAGATGACAGAAGTGGGATCAGAAAAGTGTGGGGCTAGCACCCCCCCACATGTCAAGCCCCGCACACAGAATACACACACAAACAGAGTTCAGTCCTTTGCCAAGGTCTTTAGTGAAGAATCAATCAGGTTCAAGTTCCTTGCCAACAATCAAGTGCCAGATAGATAACAAAATTTAAACCACAGCAATTTCCAGTCCAGGTCAACACAGGAATGTTTCACAGAAGCCAGATGCCAAGCCAAAGGGAATAGATCAAGCTGTTGTCAAGGAAAACAGTCCAAAGTCAGGCAAACAGAGTCAGGGACAGGCAGGAACATGGTTGCAAGTTCAAGTGAGGCATTGGTTCCACAGAGAGCTCAAGGTAAGCTTGCCAGCTATATTCCAAAACAGGGAACACGCCCTTACTCCTGGGAAGGCTTCTGCTAATACTCAGGGCTATCCAATCTGATTCTCCATCTAGAATCAAAGACTCTTTCTCTAGCTATCCTGGTAGCATGTCCTTGCAGAATCCTGCTCATGGCCCTTCTAGGAGGCAGAGATATGTTTACAGCTGAGTCATCAGACCCAGCTGCTTGCTGACTGGAGCTGCAAGTCTCTTCCAGCAGCTCTTCACCAGTTAACCCCTCAGGGTCAGGTTCTGTGGCAGGCAGGGTCCTGACGCCACACACTTTAATGCTTTTTCAACATTTATGTATAATGTCTAATTAGGGTAAATATGAACCAAGAAATGACCTACTGAGAAAGTAATGGGCAATTGCACTGACAGATCATGACGGAAATGCTCCAGGATTGAGACCATCATAGATGTACTATTTCCCATTGTCTACATAATGCACAAATCATTGTATTCAACAGAAAAATATTGCACATTATTTTTTCAACGCAGGGATTATACCCTTTCCTTTCCTCTCTGTCATTGGTCTCCAGGTTTGTAGTTCAAGGTGGGGAGAAGAAAGGTAAAGGGGTACTTGTGCAGGTGTCAGTTGAGTACCGCATGTCTCCAACCCCTTTTCTAAAGGCTTGGTGCATGTGCTGCTGTGCCAAGAGAGAAGGGGCGGAGAGGGAGAAACAGAAAAATCAGCAATCAGCCTTAATAAGACCAGATGATAAAAGTACACTTGCTTTATCTTACAAAACAGGAATTAGAGTGGAGGAAACTGGCAATAAGTCCTTGGCAATAAGCCCTTGTAACACAGCTACATCAATAATATTAACTATCCAGGGGCAGGAGGAGAGGAAAAGGAGCTGCATATTTAACCATTTTTAGTGTTCCAGATACTTCATTTGCAAAATGTGGGCAATTGCACTATTTCTTGTTTTTTAATTCATTGTTTTATGCCTTAATTTCTGGTTTCTGTGCAGAACCATTAGTGGTGGTGGTGGTGAGGTGTGTGTGTGTGTGTGTGTATGTGTGTGTGTGTGAGTGTGAGTGTGAGTGAGTGGGTGAGTGAGTGAGAGAGAGAGAGAGAAAGAGAGAGAAAGAGAGAATGAGAATGAGAATGAGAATGAGGAGTAAGTTGGCATTAAACTCTAGTTTGAAGCTTAAGGTACAGCTACAGAAGACCTGCATTAACAAGCTGTGAATGAATGACCTTGCCAATTTCCTCTTCCTTCGCTGCTGACTCATGTGCAGTCAGCTAAAGCAAATTCACCCAGGGAACGCTAATTTGCTAGGTACTATTTCATAGCAGAGCCATTCACATTTTTCCTGTTGTATAGCTATACGCTAAAGCAGGCCTGCACAATGTGTCCACCATGGGCAACCGGTAGCCTGCAGGGTCATTTGAAGTAGTCCATAAGGTCCCCACCAGTGTCCTGATCCACTGCCAGCGATGGCATGTCCAGAGGAAATTTTTTCCACCCCCTTGGTCAACTGCTCCAGAGCACCGGCAAGGCACATAGCCACCACCAGCAACAGCAGCAATGGTGGCAGCGGCAGCAGCAGCAGCAGCAGGAGGAGGAGGGCTAGCCAGCCAAGTGAGGGAGGGAGGATGTGGACGATGTGGGTGCGGAGCTACAGTGGTGGTGGCGGCAATGGTGGGCACTCAGGGTGGTGGTCACAGGAGGGTCCTCATGGGGCTGCTGATCCCACTGCCCTCCTCCTGACCACCATGGAGTTCGAGCCCAAGCCCCTGCCTGGGAGAAGCAAAGGGGGAGGAAGGGGCCCTCTCTGCAAAGCCTGACGGGATCTAGGGAAGCAGGGTGAGGGGGCCACTGCAGGCTTCGCTGCCACCCCCACTCCCGAGGGCTTCTATTAGGTTATTGAACTGGAGACAGTCCACCACCTGGGTCTATTGGGTTAACTGATGACGGCGAGGGGAAAGGGAAGGCTGCTTTCCTTGGGGGATGGGAGGGAAAGATGGGGGGGGTTGTCCCTTCTCCCACTCTCCAAATAGAAAGTGCTCTTCTCCCTTCCTCTGCCTCCAGTAGTCTTCACCCCTCTTAATCTGGAGCATCAGGGTGGGGCGTGTACACTTCTGAAAGTATACCGTGGGCAATTTAAAGTAGACCGCAGGCTGTTCAAAGCTGGACAGCCCTGCCCTAGTGTCTTCCTTTGCATTTTATTTAACACTTAATGTATTTCTTTTCTCATCTTCCTTTATTCTTGCCTATCAGAAGTGAAGGAAAATAGCTGAAAGGACAATAAACAGAGCTATAATTGCCACTTTCTACTATTCCTTTATTCTTGCACTAGAGTGGGTCCATTGAATCAGTGAGGACTTACTGAGTCAATTTCTCCATAAGTTCTATTGTTCAAATGGGCCTACTCTAATTAAGACCTACTTTAGTCTAGTAAGTCACAACTAGAGGGCCCATTTGAATCTGTGGAACATGTACAGGAGGTGACGCACCAAGTCCCCACTAATTCAAAGGGTAGCTTTAGTGCATCTTACTATGCTAAGTGACAGAGAATTTCAGCCAGAGTTTCTTGGAACATTTCCCATTTTAGCAACATTTCTCAAGTCAAATATTTTTCCCTTCCATGTCCATCTAAAACTTCCATTCAATTTAGATTGTCTTGACTCTTTTAAGGCCACTCTCTCTGGCATCCGTTAATCTCCTCCCACACTTCCCAGTCAGCAGGAACATGATTACAGTCATTCTGCAACTCTTCATAACTCTACTTCCAAAAATACATATGAAAGCTTTTCTTCAGGACTATTCAGAAGAAAACATCCACAGCATGAGAGCAACAGCGAGCCGGGGATCTTGCGTCTGTGCCTGCTTACAGGCAGGAGCAGAAAGAGTTCTCCATCGCTGTAGAACCGCTTCAAGTGAACTGTAGGAGCACCTCCTGTGGAGAACCATATAATGAGTGCTCCACCTCCCATAAACCCTTCCATCTGATTCATAGCCACTGGCTCTGTGCAAATGCAGAAGCGGTACTTTACGAGCTGACAATTTACTTAGCCAAAAATTAGATGAACTACTCTTTCAATCATTGCTGCCTCACTGCCAGGTATTCCTCTACAATAGTATTTAAGTGCTTGGCTTCTGAGATATGTTGATATTCTCGCCCACATTTTATCATATTAAATTTTTATCCTTTGTTAGTCTTACTGGCAAGCCGTTCTATTTTTGTTTTCATTTGGCCAGCCTGGCAGGAAGGCCTTTCCTCCTACACAGAGATCCAGGCTTCCGGCTGCCACACATTTCTCCTTCCAAATCTCCTTTCTGCTGCTGGGAATGCTGCTCTCTATGGCTCTCCAGCTGTGAGGCTGTGGAATCATCTGGTTATTCATTAAATGCCTTAGAAGTCAATCTTCTTCCCACAAAGACTAGGTAATGTTTCCAAAATATGAATAAAATAAGGAAACCAATAAGGAATGGTATAAAAGTGTGACTCCTTTCTCCCAGGTCATCCAAGCATAAGGCCTAAATGACATGCCTTTTTATTGTTGTTTCAAATGGAGGACACGAAATTCATGGAAACTCTGACTTTATCAGGTGCTTTATACTAGAAACCAAAGACTCATGAGTCAAGAAAAATTAATTTAGGAAGCAAAGATACATTTAGTGTACTGTTCTTGGAGTCCTGGCCTGTCCTCAAACATGTAGAACCAGCAGAAAGCAGAAGCAGATGCTGAACTATGTCATATTTGATTGAGAAATCTTTCAATTTGAGATTTTTGCAATCCACCCGTACCACTACATTATGTCTTGAGGAGAACAGTCATTTGATCGGTGTTTAGGAAAAAACTAACTCCTTATACTCCAAGGATCCATTGTGAAGAGCCAGGAGATATAACATGCAAGATCTTCTTAAGGTGTCTAACTCTCCAGCACTAGTACAGGAAAAATGGCATGTCTGAACATTTAGGCTCTACTACAAAGCCAGGAGAATTGTGTGAGTAACAGAGAGTACAGGTCTATAGTTCAGTGGCAGGGCATATGAAAAGCTCCTATCAGAAATGCTGACACACTGTTGACAATCAATATATAGACAAAAAAGGATCAAAAGAATGATTTTTTTTCCCAGAGCCAGTGGTCTTCCTGCCAACCTCATGTAACAATTATTTCAGTTTTTGTTCTGACATAAGGACACCTCTTCACTTACTAGCAGTGCAGATTTGCATTGCTTGGTCTCTCCTTTCCTTTAGTGCCACAAGTTCGAAGCCTGTCCATCTTGGAAAATGGAGCTTAGCTCTGGCTGTTCTCATTCTTCTCTTGATTGGGTTGTGTGGGTGGGTCACCCATTGTCCCTAGAAGTAGATCCTAAGAGTGAGGAGAGAGAGTGCAGTATGACCTATAAAAAGACAATTGCTTTCTGAATGGTGTACATGACATATTTGTCTATTGTAAACACCCCTCTTCCACTTAAGGATTTTGAATGCTGGCGAGTATTGCAGTCTAAGCAATGTAAAGAATGCCTTCCATTGCCAAATTATCTTTTTTGTGTTACAAGTGTGATTTGCCATCATTCCTCAAAGTGTTCTTAATGTTTGCTTCCTTGGTGCAGTCTCTTTATTGCAACCCATAAATCAGAAGCAAATTAAACCCCAATTATTTTGAAAAATAAAATAAATGCAGCATAAGCCCTACTGTGCTGTGGTCTCTTGCAGGTGATGTGAGCATTTGAGGAGGCACAGCCTTCCTCTCACCTTCTGTCCTGGGTTCTGCCATCAGTGTAACAGAGCCAGGACTTTCAGGGTTGAAGCTCTGCAATCTTCAGAATAACAGGGCCCATGGCATCATCTACTATTCTCTTGAGTTTTCGATAAGATCTGCCATCTCCTCTGGGTTCAGCTTTTTTCAAGATGTCACTCTAAAATAGTGACATCTTGAAAAAGAGAGCCTCCTCAGTCAGTGGCAATTCTTCCCATAACTTTCAAACATGATTTTCCAGGGAGCCAAATGGCATTTGGAGCCTCCATGAATAGAATAATCTCCCTGATTCAGATTTCAGTGGAACTGGTGAATTGAACCAGAATCAACCTTGTTTCATCCTACCCCTCCCCACACACACCCCAACCAGTCAAAAAACACCAGCTGGTAGGTGGGGAAGGGGCAAAATACAGAAAGGAGCAGGGTTATTTTCCCTTGCTGATCCTTTCTGTGTTTCACCCCTCCCCCACTTCCCAGCTTTGGGCTTTTTGACTGGTTGGAGTGGCGGGGAGGGGTACCCCCCTCCAAACCCCATTCCAAACAGAATAAAACAAAACACAATTTTTCAGTTTTGTGTCCATCCCTACTTGGTAGCTTGGATTTTTTTAATGTTTTCCCATCTGTATCTTATGATTTATATTTTCCAAGCACTTTGAGAGCAGTTTTCACCTAACTTTCTAAAACTGCAGATCTGTTGTCATATTCTTTTTTAAAAAGAACCCGACATTGTTCATTTATTATATACTTATATATACATTTCATCTTCTGCTGGTTTTATCCAGTTCAAATAATAGCTGAAATTCTGTTTATGTAAGTATCATGGGAGAAAGCTGATGATATTACCGCCCAGGACAAGCTCTTTGCAAATTAAGCATTACTCCCTATGGTCCTGGCTAGTCTCTTTCATTGTCTTTTCCTTCCTCCCTTCTCTAATATTATCTCTTGCTTAAGTCTACAATTCACAATCAATTAAGTTCAGAAATGCAAATCTGATCTTTATATGGCCTTTAAATTCATCAGAAATTTTATTTAAATTACAATGTGGCAATGTGATTCTTTTTTTGTGTGTGTTCTTCAACCTTACTCTAATGTTTGATATTAACAACCCATATCTAACACAGTACAAATATAGTCAGATGGTGGCAGTTTTCACAACAGGAGAAAATATAGAAATAGTAGTAGAATCATATAACTGTAAAGCTGGGGTCGTCCAACCCCTGCCAATGTCATCCATGACTTTTTCCCCAAGTCACAACAGTCAGGAAGGGCCAGGTATATCTTGGGATCTTCATACATTTTCCTCCAAGATCCAAACTGATCTCATCCAAAGCTAAAACTAAATCAGCTCATCTGTTAATTAACATGGAAATAAATTAGCCATATATAAGTCAAATATATTTAAATGGAAGCAACTGTGTGCTTAAGAAAAAAAGGGGGTTCCTGGATGTCTTGGACGTTTCTGGGTGAAAACCTCAGTGTGAAAGAGTTTGTGCAAACTAGCATAAAAGATCTGCAGCGATAGTGTTTTAAAAATTAGTGTATTCTTTGATTATAAACAATTATATATATATGTTTTCGTAGATTTTCACGGGTATAGGTATGCATGTTAGGGTGGATTCGGGTTTCTTCCCGTGTAGAAATCTGGTTGTTTTGGCGACGTTTCGATGAGGTCTCACTCGTCATCTTCAGGCTGGTGTTCTGGCTTCTTTGTTCTTGAAGCAAAGCGTGATCTCAGTTGAAGTCCTTCTATAAATACT
>JAHTLZ010000010.1:40454903-40467020 GCA_023846285.1 Phrynocephalus versicolor
TAATAATAATAATAATAATAATAATAATAATAATAATAATAATAATAATAATAATAATAATAATAAACTTTACTTTTCTGCCACCTTTCTCCCCAAAGGGACTCAAGGCAGCTAATAGAAATACATACAGTACATTTTTAAACCTTCTCAAAGAAACAAGTTCGTCAAAGTCAAGTTCATGAAACTGAATGGATTATCCCACTATCTAAATCAATGATGGGTCACATTTTTGTCTGTTAATGCTTTATTCACTCAAGTCACTTATTTTCAATTTTCTATAATATGCTTATTTGAAAGTGTGCTCTATTTAACTGATAGGTTCTTTCTGAGTAAATTTACATAAGATTACACTAAAAGATTTAAATCATACAAATTATCTGGAATCATGCTTGGCTGACCACAATGGGAGTTACTTCTAACCAGATAAGGATAGGCTTCGAGATTAAGATTCTCTGAAGTCCTAAACAATCTATTTTACAAGGGTGAAATAATTGTGCTGAATATTTGGAAACTGTTCTGTTATTTCAAGCTTAAGAGAGCAAGCTGTTAAGTTGATGTTAAAAACAGCTGCCAAAACATTTTAAAATAGTTTATTTGCTGTCTTAAAGAAGATATATAGGATGATGGTGAATGCATTTGAATTGTCAACTCATGATAGAACATCCCACGGGAGGGGGAAATCAAACACAAAGCAATTTATTTCAAGAAACCTTTGAAGTCTTTTACAGGACTGCACAATTTTTTAAAAAAGGGATCATACTTTGTTTGCTTTTCTTTGAACTAATCATTTGAACATGGGGGGAGGGTTTCAAATATTTACTTGATAACTTCCTCACTTAGGTACTCAAGAAAAGCTCATGAGACAACGTATTCACCACCTAACGTCTTTATATTTTGTTTTTACAAACCATCAATTTTAATTTTAAATTCAAACTACTCTCCAATGCTGTAGTGTTCATATCCAGTACCTTATCATAGTATCAAATCCTTTGATAGTGGTAATTAAATATGCCAAATTTTTATCCATAGCTCTAAATCTGCAAATGATCTTTATCTCATTATATTAGTAAAAATGGATCTTGGAATTGTTGTAGATCACAAACAGAATATTGAGTCAACAGTGCAACACAGCTGCAAAAAAAAAAAAAAAAGGCAAATGCTACTTTAGGCTGCACTAACAGAAGTATTGTCTCTGATCCTGTGAAATACTAGTTCCCCTGTATTTGGCACTGGTTGGACCTCACCTAGAGTACTGTACCCAGTTCTGGACAGTTCTGCACTTTAGGAAAGATGCTGACAAACTGGAGCAAGTTCAAAGTAGGGCAACAAGGATGATTAGAAATTCAAGTCCTAGGAAGAAAGACTGAAAAACTGTGCATGGTGAGCCTTAAGAAGATAAAATTGAAGGGCGATATGATAGTAGTCTTCATATGCTTGAATTGTTGCCATAAAGAGGAGATGCAGAATCTTTTTCTCAAACCTCCCAGAGAGAAAGACACATAATAACTAGAGATGGGCATGGAATGAAAAATGAAATGCTGTTTTGTCATTTCATTAAGTAATGAATGACTTTGTTACCTAACGAAACGGTAGGATGCATTTCATTTCTTTTTGTAACGAAACACCAGTTTTTCCCTCTAGGCCTAAGATGAAACAATTCGTTCTAGAGGAAATGGCAGGGGAGTGATTCTATATAAGACCCAGAAATTTGGAGATATTTGGGTTTCAGGGAGCTGAGCTATTAAGGTCCAAAAGGGGGGAAATCTTTCTAATTGGATTTGGAACAGAAGCCAAGCTGCAGTGGCACTAATTGCTAATAAGTGTGGTCTGCATCACAACTGACCTTTACAGATACTATAGAATCAAAATGCATTAGAGGGGGAGATAATTTTAATTCACAATTGAGATGTGACATACCTTTGCCAATAAGAGCTTGGTTGAAACCTTTGAGAGAGAGAGAGAGAGAGAGAGAGAGAGAGAGAGAGAGTTTGTGTGTGTGTGTGTGTGTTGCTTTGTTACAGTTGTGACTGACTCTTCATGACCCCATGTCAATGGAGTTTTCTTGGCAGGAATACTGGAGTGGTTTGCCAGTTCCTACTCCAGGCACCTACAGCACTTGGTATTCCCTGGTGGTCGCCCATCCAAGTACTAACCAGGTCCGACACTGATTGGCTTCCAAAATCAGGTGAAATCAGATGTGCTTAGGGCATCTAGAATGAGTGCCTAAACCAGCCATGTCCAAAGTCCGGCCCGAGGGCCGAATCCAGCCCGCCTGGCCATTTTGAGTGGCCCGCGGATGGCCAGCCCACCCCTCCCTCCCCACCCCTCTTTTGCCCTGCCCATTATTAAAAATTAATACATAAATAAATGCAAAGAGAGTGTTTGGGTCAGCAGGCAGGCAGGCAGGCAGAAGAGCTTGGCTTGGCGGGTGTGGGGAAGAGCAACTAGCCAGGGAAGAAGGGGGTGGGGTGCTTACAGAAGGGGACCCTGGAGTGCGGGTGTGTTTGTGTATAGGGTGCTTTGCAATGTGTCCCCCTTCTCTGAAAAATAAAAAGAGGGGGAATTGGTTTGGGGAGGACACATGGCTTGCAAGGGGCCAGTGGGTGGGGCTTAGGAGTCAGTGGGGGAGGCTTACAGTGGGGGGCAGGGGCAGGGAGGCAGTCAGCCCCCCCCCACATTTTCAGCCACCAAATCTGGCCCTCCTTACAAAAAGTTTGGACACCCCTGGCCTAAACCATCGGAATGGAGGAATTTGTGGATTTTTGCCTATTCTCCTACATTAAGTAAATTTTTAGCATTATCCAGGCCCGTTAAAGAAGACAAGAGTAGTACTGGAAGAGTGGAAGCAGTCACTGTAGTTATAAAAATGATAAGAATTTTCAACTCCATGTTAACTGGACTCAAGGAACCTCTCAGGCTTCACTGTAGATGTGGTGATAGGAGCCAGCTAATTAATTTCTGTATATCTCTCTGAAGCCTTTACACAAATTGCTCAGAGTATTTACTGCATGTTTTAATCACCAACAAGAAGAATTGTTTTTCCTGCTTCCAATTAAACAGAATTAGACAAAAAAAGATCTGGGATTATTTTCCATGACACCAAGATTGAAGATTGCTATTTTTTTGATGCGTTCATGGTAAGGAGGTGAAAACCTCTCATTTTTAAAATGGCATTCCATTCTTCCAAACCCCACATGAATTTTCTGTCTGTCCTTCAATATCACATTGCAATGCCTTGTTTTCCTCCCACAGTAAAAATTTTAGGTTTTAACAGACTTTTCCCTAATGTGTGCTTTTCTTTGTGAATTTAACCTACCAGTAAATTATCTCACTTTTCCCATTGACTAAAATATGTTTTTAATACTATGCATGTTAGATGTTTGTAATTTAAAATGTACACACTGTTTTGTATACATGTTATGATTCCAGAACTTTTGTTGGTGTTGTTAAATCCCTCTTTCAGCCTTTCCTTCCTGTATTGCATCTTCCTTTTTGCTGTCTCCTTCTAGAATGTCCATGGAAGAAGTCTATTGTATAGAGCTTGTGTGATTTCATGTTCAAATGATATCTAACAAGATTTCACTTAAACAGAGAAAAATACTTAATCATAAATACATTTAAAGCAAAGTACATGTCCCAGTGAATGCATGGAATGCATTCAAAACAACATACATAAAATGGTGCATAAAGCATCACATACACTGATTACGATAATGTCATAGTGCAAAGTTTAAAAAAATCAGATCCAGTAAACATATACCATTAACTTTATGTTAATAAAATGTTTTGCTCAATATGTTTTAAATTATTCATTTGTAGCAAGTCTAAAAATATAAAAGGCTTCTTATTATCATTCAATTTACATGATTGCTTTACTTTTGCATTTCTTTTCCTTTAACATAAACAGAGTGTAACATTCCCAATGAGCTTTCAGATATTTAAAATGTACAAATTGAGGTTGTTAGGATTTTAACTTTGTGATTACTATGCAGATAATTTCAGTTTCTGATTTTAAACTCACTTAACATTTCATCGAAATTACTGTGTTTTCTGATTTGAATCATTATTCCTCTTCTGATGAGGCACATGCGCCTCTTTAAAAAGCAGCCACCTAGTTTTTACTGCTTGCATAAGCTTTGCTACATCTTCCCCCATTTCTTGAACACACTTCATAAACCAGCTAGTGTGAAACCGGCCTTAAGCATTTCAGTATCATATGTTCAGCATTAAACCTTGTGGATTAGTTAAATCTACTAGGCATCTTGCATCTCTCATAGCCACCAAGACTAATTTACTTGGGACTAATTGTTTTGCTACTTTTCCTATTATCTCCCAAACTTAACGGGGCCAAATAATCTCTTGTTCACCTGGCCACTTCTCCATGAATGTTTGGCTTAGTGGGTACTCCACATTTATTCCTTATTTATTCATTTAATGTATTTTACCCCACTTTTCTCCTTTAAAAAGAACCAAAGACGGCTTACATCATTATTTAAAGCTAAAAACAATACCGATACAAATACTAAACATGATCAAACAAATACTACACTAAAGTACTGTAACACCAAAGCTGTTTGGAAGAGCAGCGAAATGTTTCAATCTCTCAAGAAAAGGAGTCCAGTTTAGGTTGGTAACCTCAGCTCACCCACTAAATGGGAGGTTGACTCTCTCTATCTCTTTGGTGCTTCTTTCATTTTTCTAGAAATAAAATAAAGATCAGAGGTTTAAATGCTTTCACCTTGCAATATCTCACAGACGGTGTGGAATAAAATCTATGTTTTTGATGCATCAGCAATGACAGTTTCATAATTAATTCACTAAAAGTTATGGAGGCATCTGATGGCCTCTGTATAAGTATGAGCTCATCATTTTATTATGCCAACACCAGGGCTTCTGCTATTTCTCATTTGGAGCTGCAACTCACAAGCTGCTGTTCTTGAAGAAAATATCTTTGGCTCATGTTACACATTATCCTAATGCAGTTGGTGCTGTTCTGTATTGTTCCTTTGCTGCTCCAATGAAGCATTCTTCTTCTGCCCCATATAGTAATTCCTGTCTATACTATGATACCTGCTTTAGACTCTCATTGGGTAGCAGGTGGAAACACCAAGTGTGCAGGCAATCTCCTCTATGCATGAAGAAGGGAAATACAGACGTTACCCAAAGCAGTGTGAGAACAACTCCAAGACAGCATCAACACTATCACTGAATATGATACAGTAGGTAGTCCTGGGCAAACCAATGTTAGTTACAACTGCAGATGGAGAAATTTCATGTTTTGCCTCTGGAGAATAGCAATACAAGGTGACAAACTTGTTAGTCAGGTGACAAATGCCCTGTTAGTCAGGGCATATACTGCAGCCTTCAATACCTAAGAACATATCTGTTTAAAGAAACACAGGTACCCATGTTTGAAGCTACATGAGTGCTGGTTCATATTTCTTGACCATAAACAACTACCCAAAACCTGGGCAATACGATACATTCTACTGTCAATAAGATGTAGATTTGGGAGCTATCCTCATTCATCTGTCAGTTGTGGTGGTACTAGAAGATGGAGTAGTTTTGTCCAAACACATAACCCCACTTTTCCTTCCCATGGTTTTAAGTCTGCTACCCAGAATGGTCTAGTAGATAGAGTAATGGACTATGACTCCTGAGACCTGTGTTCAAATCCCTTCTCAGTCATGGAAACTCACTGAGGGAATGGAAATGGCGAACCACTCCTGAAATCTCTCACTTGCCTTGAAAACCCTATTGGGGTGACGAGAAGTCAGTTTCATGTTGATGGCATATAACTACAACATGTTTTCAGTCTAATACTGTTGGAATCACTTCAGGAAAGGAGCACCTGACTTACATCACAATAATTAAAGTGCCAAGGTGATGATCATGTGACATGTCATTTTTGGGCAATAAACATACATACCATTAAAGTTTTCCTTCTCTCATGTCCCAAGGCTCCCAAAGGCTTCCTCAGGGAGCCTAAAAAGAAGGAGATAGGAAGCTTTCAATTACTTTATATTAAATACTTCTGGCTCCCAATCTGGGCCACACTGTGTCAAGTTACACAAAAAGAATTATGCTCTTTATGAAAAGAGAGAAAACTGAGACAGGACAGAGGGATGGAAATTCACAGCAAGCCTTGGGAAAGGAAGCACCAAGAATGGAGAATGTCATTGGAGACAAGAATTATGCTGAAACAGCAGTTGTTTCTGCTGTTTTTCCAGTACGATTGATGGCTGGGGAGTCCAAAGATCATTTTGTATATTACACATGGTCTAGTCTAGGGGTTGATTTTGTGGAAGGAGAGAAACATAGGGAAAGGACAGATCCTCAGATTTGTCTCCTAAGAATACAGTTCTGCAACATTGTATATAATGGCCACGGTATTCCCAGCTGCTGTACTAGATGAGCACCACAGTCCAAAATCATTAAAGTGTTACATTTCCAGTGGTTACAGTCTGCTGATCTCCTTCAGAACATGATATATTTGCTTTTCAGAAAGAAAGTGGTTGTCAGAGAGTGATTATCACTAAAAGGTCTCTAGCCCATTATTTATTATATTTACACAACCATCTTGTGATGTGGATTATATATCTCTGTGATATGCAGAATGTGAATTCAAAAGAGCTTGGTTCACACAATTGTATTTAGCACAATTGTCTGCTTTAGTAACATCAAACACTGTTTTCCTAGTTATTTCGATACACTTTCACTTTGAAAGATGAGGATGTACACATACTAGACAAAGAAGAGGGGTGGTTTGAGAGAGGAGTAAGGGAAGCCATTCATGTTAGCATTGAAAACCCCTCCCTCAACAGAGGTGGGGGGCTCCGGCATAGTCTGTCTGCCACTTATCAGGCTGTACTTTCCACAGTACCCAGGCAAATCAAGGAGCCTTCACCACCAGGTCACAGCTAACGATCCATTCTTGATGGGTTTCAGCACCTTAGGCCATTGTTTACCTTAAGGCCATGGACACTAATGTCTCCCTAACGAGCCTATTAAGGCTTTGTTCATCTTATGAGCCAATCAGACCAGGGGACAAGAGGTCAAGCTGACTATAAGGAAGGGTCTCTTGCACTAGCTATACTCAGACCGATGAAGCTGTTTGGATGAACAGCGAAACGTTTCTATCTCTCAAAAAAGAAGTCCAGTAGCCATGACTCAACTCCCAGTTAAACGCACCTGGATGACTGAGAATCTTCACAGATCCTCCTTTATATTTTTATTCAAAGAACATCCAATGGGATTTATTTAACAATTCCAGATATTTAAAAGTTGAATGGTAGTCATTTACAATGTAAATTATTACTGACAGAACGTGTCACTTTTGAGGGGAAGAATGGGACAACACCACCACAGAAAAGGTTGATGGCTTAAGTTGATGGCTTGGACTGAGCTCTATCGAATGATGAAAGGATTTATGTTAAGTACTGTCTGGATATGATCCCGACTGGATTCTTGTAACATGCTCTAAATGGGTCTGCATCTGGAAAGTGTATGGAAACATCAGTGGGTCCAATATATGGCAGCCAGATTGCAAACTGTGACTGGTCACAGGAGTCACATAAGCCTGCTGTTCCAGCAACTCCATTTGTTGCCAATCCATTTCTGGGCACGCTACCAAGTGTGAACAGGAGGATGGCCCAGCATAGGAGGGGCAACAGCTCAGGACCAGAAAGAAGCAGTACACCTCCACTTGAATGACAAAGAGCACTCATTCAAAGATGAGGAGCTACACGTATTAGACAGAGAAGATAAGTGGTTTGAGAGAGGGGCCAGGGAAGCCATTCTTATCAGCATTGAATACCCCTCTCTCAACAGAGGTGGAGGACTCAGGCACAGTCTGTCTGCTACTGACCAGGTAGTGATTTCAATAATACCCAGAAAATACTTCATGCCTCCACCGCCAAGGCCATAGCTAATGACCATACTTTATAGGTTTCAGCACCTTAGGCCATTGTTCACCTTAAGGCCTATTGATACCATTGTCTACCTAATGAGCCTATTCAGGCCATTGCTATCTTATGAGCCTATTTCAGACCAGGGTGACATGAGGTCAAAGTGAACTATAAAATGGAGGACTCATGACTAGCTTTCCTCAAACAAAGCTGTTTGGATGAGCAGTGAAAGGTTTCAATCTCCCAAGAAAAGAAGTCCTTTATCACCAAGTCTGTTTTGCATAGTTATAGAGCTATTGGCAAATGCAATAAGGGATGATCAACTAATTAAAGGTATGGGCAAGGAGGGGAAGATTAAAATTAGTTTATTTGCGGATGACGCCTTGTTAACAATAAAACATCCATTAGAAAATATACCAAGAATAAAATCACATTTAAAAGAATTTGCCGAAACAACCGGATTATGTGTAAACTGGCAAAAATCAGAAATTATGCTCTTCAATCATGATAACCAAGATATGGAGGAGATCTCCAACTATGCATTGAAAGTTCGCAAATATATGAAATATTTAGGGATACGTCTAGACAAAGACATGCGTAAGACCAAAGAACGGAACTTCATCAAAATAAAGGAAGAGATTAGAAATAAATTACAAAATTATTCCAAATTAAATCTATCATGGTTTGGTAGAATAGCAATGGTAAAAATGAAAATACTTCCTAAAATTAACTTCCTTTTTAGAATGCTACCCATTCAGTATACAGAAGCTGAAATTAAAGCTTATCAAGATCTCATAAATAGGTACTCTAATGGTGGTAAAAAAGCAAGAATAAGTAAAAGCTTTTGGTATAGATCTCAAAGGGATGGAGGTATAGGTATACCTAATCTTAGAATCTATTATACAGCTAACCAGCTTAGTTGTGTGGGGGAACTATTATTTAAACCTGAAAAATTAATATGGTGGGAACTTGAATCAGATGAGTTAAGTGGAGATATAAATAAATACTTGCTTACTCTCCCCCCAAAAAGATACCCAATTAAAAACCCGCTCCTGAGTTCCCTATTATCCACTTGGACAAAGTATGGAAGGAAACTGGTACCGGAAGGATCCCCTCTCAGTTTGGTGATAGATCAGATAAATTTCCCCACGAATATGAAGAAATATGGAGAATTATTTAAAACAATGAAAGTGGCAAGATTAAAAGATTGGATTAAAAAGATGAGAACAAAGCAGGAAATTAAGCGCATACTGCAAGACAAGGATTTATCTTGGTTGAATTATGCCCAATTAGAAAGTTGGACGAAAGAATGGACAAGGAGAAATATACAACTCAGAGAATATACAAAGTTTGAGCAATTCCTGTTAACATATGAACCAGAGAAAGGAAATACAGGGAAAGGAGCAGTAGGTAAAATATACAAAATAATCCAGGAGTCACTTGAGGAAAGGGAGCTAGGTACAATAAGAGAGGTTTGGAAACAAGACATAGATAAAGAAATAAATAACGACGAATGGAAAAGAATTTGGAATTTGAGGATTTTACGTTCATTATCAGTTAGAATAAAAGAAAATTACTTTAAACTAGTTTTAAGGTGGTATATGACACCGGTCAGACTGAATAGAATGAACACAAGATATTCCAAATTCTGCTGGAAATGTGAAAAAAAGATAGGCACCTATATTCATCTTTGACGGGAATGTGAAATAGTTCAAAGGTTTTGGCAACAGATTTTCGGTGAGATAAGAAAAATACTACAAACTGATATTAAATGTGAACCGGAAACTGCATTGTTATCATTACCACCTATTAACGAATATGATATGAAAACAAAAGAATTAGTTGCAAATCTTATGACAGCAGCAAGATTGATTACAGCTAAAAATTGGAAACTGAAATTAGATCTTAAAATTGCTGACTGGTATAAGGAAGTGTGGGATATAGCTTTAACTGATAAATTATCCTGTAATATAAAAGTCTTGCGAGGGGAAATGAAAAAGGATATTTTTTAATGATATTTGGGGAAAATTTATAGAATATGTACTACTAAAAGGGAAAGGGATACAATCGACGTATAATCCAACACAGTTCTGGAGAAAAGGACCTTAAGAAGCTAACTAGAAAAAAAGAAGATGAAGAAGGAAGAGAAGATTTAAGAATACTGGATGGTCCCGGCGGGTGGGGGTGAACTTTGCAGTGTTTGATGGTATTATTGTTTATTATTGTTTATCATTGTTTATGGTATGTTTGTATGTCTGTAATAATTAATAACAATTATATTTAAAAAAAGAAAAGAAGTCCAGTTGCCATGACTCATCTTCCAGATGCATCTTCCTAGGGAGTCAAGGGGAGTAGGCACATAGCTACAAATTTTTGTTTTCTTTTTTCCAATATCTTACTACTTCACTTCAGGAAAATGACCTTGGTAGACTAAGGCATTCATGCAGAAGTCACTTTGCTACTTGAAGTTTAAAACCACTTCCCTCCGAGCCATCAGGTTGGCATTTTTATTCTGCTCAGGCAGCATTTGTTAATGTCATAAATGTCAGAGTTGATCAAGATTCCATCCAGGCCTCCCTTTTCTTGTATTGATTTGCATTTTATCACATTTATTTTTAACACACACAAAGTCCACTGGATTCACTCACAATCTTTCCTCCCTGTACACACACACACACACACACACTTATGAAAGGGGAATAATAAATTGTTTATGTATAAGGTCTTGGAAGTTTACGCACACCCTGGGGATTAAATTGTAACTCAAACATCAAGCTGATGGGGTTGTCATACACCATTGTCTACATGGGACTGGACAGGTTTTTAAAGCCAATATTCTCTGTTGCAGTTTTGCTTCTGTACATTTGCTAAGGCATGCAAAGGGGTCAGAAAATAATTGGGTCTAGTTATTCAGCTGGAGAGTGTTTATTCACTCAGCCAGACAGCCAGTTAGCCCCTTGGCAACATGTCATAATTCTTTCTTAAGGCCAAGGTTTCACTTCAACTGGACATTTTGGCTTCCGCTCCAAAACATAGGTAGTAGACAGTGGAAACCTCAGCTATCCAATGGCCTACTTGGTTAACAATATGTGAAGTTGCATAACAGCCCAACAGAAATTGTTTGTATCTTCTCATGCAGTGAATGGCTCAATGAGAAACTGACTTCTCTTCTAGGTTTTTCACTAAGACTGTTCTATTAAAAACAGTGTAGACTGTTTGAAAGCAGGAACTAAACAGTCTTGACCCAAAGAGTCCCATTCTCTTTTTATTAATTTCCAGTACTTCATAACATTTTGTTCACATGCATATAAATACATTATGTGCAAATAAATACCTTAGGATCAAGCCATCTGGATGTTAGTCATGGCAACTGGACTTCTTTTCTTATGAGATCAAAACATTTAGCTACTCATCCAAGTAGCTTTGTCAGTTTGAGGAAACTTAGTGTAAGGATTCCAATTTATAGTTCACCTTGGTTTCACTCCATCCTGGTCTGAATAAGTGGTTAAAAATGAGGAGCCAGGAAGTATAGTCCTTTACAGAGTACATAAATGTAGTGGATCCAGAGTACATAAATGTAGTGGATCCAAATATCAAGTTCACCAGGGAAGACACCAAAAACAATCTGCTGGATTTCCTGGACTGCATGATAATCATAGGACCCAACTATAGCCTGGGAATAGAAATTTACAGGAAACCCACACACACTGACAATACCCACTGTTTAACTCTCATCACCCATTAAAACACAAATTAGGAGTCATCAGGACTCTAAACCATAAAGCATAGAGCATCCCCACTTCCACAGAAGTCAAGAAGAAGGACAACAGGTGCTGAAGATAGACCGTCAGCTCTGTGGATATCCAAAATGAGCCTTTACATCACTGGAGTATTTCTATAGATAAATAAAAACAAAAGATGTGATGAAAAGGACGAGAAGAAGAGAAGGACGATGACAAAGCAGGACAATGAGATGGATATTTTGGGAAAGTGTACAGAAACCTATTATAGTTTACAACTTTTTTTAAGGCTCAGCCAGTGAGTACTTTGAGGAAGAGGTTGCTTTTCAACACAAAATGAATTAACAAATCCTTATAATGAACAAATTAATCATAATATGAAGAAAACATTAGACAATTACATCAATTTCACACCCATGATGATGATGATGATGATGATGATGATGATGATGATGATGATGATGATGATG
>JAHTLZ010000010.1:40467030-40495270 GCA_023846285.1 Phrynocephalus versicolor
GATGATGATGATGCAGCCACTTGTTCAGATGCCCTGGGCAGGCAGCTGAAGTGATCAGTGGATGGAACACACCATTGAAGTAGCTGATTGCAAATACTAGTGGTGACATATGCTGAAATCACACTTACAAAACAAGCAGAGAAGTGTTGATCATGTAAATCTCAGGCCACACCCACTGTTTCTTCTAGTGTGTGGGGGGGAGGGGCACTTTCTAGAGAAACCTATGAATGACACAGTGGATCAATATGTGAGTGATGTGGATGTGCAACTCTCAACTGTAATGATTAGCCAGAAGTGTGAAACAGCCCCTGCTTATTGGCATGAAAGGCACAGCAAGGCTAGCAGCTTTAATTCAGAATTAAAAGGGAAAAGGACAGTGAGGTCCCGAAGATTACACAAATGCTAGAATAGATGGTACCTTTTATTGGACCACTAAAATAAAAAAACAAATGGCAAGCTTTTGTGGATGAAATCTGTTTTCTCAGTCTGCAAGCACACACCCCTTATGAATGGACCCCAAAAGAAAACTGTCCACTTCAGGTATTGATGTTAAATATCTGGCAGAGATAGTCAGTACTTCTTGTGAGACTGAGCCTCTTACTGTCTCTGTAACAAAGTTTGGCAATTTTATCTCTTGGCTCTTAAGACCAGAAAACTGGGAATTATTCTGTGATTGCTCCCCCACACTCAGGCTGCTTCATTGAAATTAAGTTTTTTGTTTTGTTTTTTAATTAAAATCAACTTATTTAGACACCAAGAGTTTAAGAATTAGGTCCTCTATATTTATTTGTAGCTCCATGACCAGGTGAAAGTGCAGTTAATAGACAAAATGAAAATGGCAGGAATGAAACTATTAAGCTGTTAATTACAGTATTTATCCATGTATAAGACTATATTTTTGTCTAAATTTGTTAGACTAAAAATTGAGGGCTGTCTTATACATGGAAGTAAGCCGAGGAGAGAACCACAGTTGTGAAACTGTAATTTTGGGTTGGAAAAGTGAGGGTGGTCTTATAGATGAGAACGTCTTATAGCTGGAAAAAGACGGTACTTTAGTTAGCAGGTTCTCACTAGAACGATGGACCTGACTGTTTCAGGACAGCTAAGAGATATTTGTGGAACAGAGTTCAGAGACTATCTAAGGAGATAGCTGTTTTATACCCATAAAGTATTGCAGAAAATTGAGTTGTTAATTTATGTTGTGCGCTAAGAAGTTTTGAGAGGTACTGAGACTCTTAGGGATGCACTGCAAATTATTTATGTAGCTATTTTTGGTTTTCTGCCTCTTAAGTCCCTGGGTCATTCCTTTTTGTAATCTGGCCTCTGTCACAGCAACATCATGAGATTACCAAGACCATGCCTTACTCACATGAAAGCTCTTACTGTTGGCTCAACCACAGCACACAAAATTTTCCAAAATTTTTTTGAATGGAAGTGTAAAAAGGCAAACAAAAAGGTGTGGAATGTGTTGTTTTTAATCTGATGGGAAACTTACAAATTACACCTGGTCCCATGTTAAAAACGTATTACTACATTTGTCAAAACATGTCTCAATTTTTGTTTGCCTACAAGAAATAAATCTTAATATTTTAAGTGAACAATTTAAATAGAATGATTTATGGGGACCATTGCTTTTAACAGAACATTTTTCACTTCAAATTTGTCTAAGTCATTGGATCGTGGAGAAATTAATTTCACTGGACCACCCGCTATAAAGTATCCTTCTGAACAACGTGAGAAGTATGTTCATTCCTTAGTAGATTTTCTTGGACTGTGGGTAAAATGTGATGTCATTTCATGTCATTATAACAGTATTTCTAGCAATTTGTTTTGGACAGAGTCACTATCATGGCAAAAGCTAACGATCTGTAAAAGTATAAGAGGCTTTAACACTAAAGAAAAATATGTGATATGTTACAAGGAAGCACATAAAGCTGAAGAAAACTTCCACTGTATTGTTCATACATCTTGTTCCACACACCTGTGATATTGCATTTTTCTTATCATAATTCTTTTTGTGACCTTAAATGGTAAGTTGCAAAGGGAAAGTAACCTGCATTTAGTACTGTAGGAAGTAATTCACGGACTGCCTGCACTAAGAGTGGATAAAGCAGAGAGGGGAAGATTTGCTATACTCTGTAATTAAGAATACAGTGGTACCTTGGTTTACGAGTAACTTAGTTTATAAGTATTTTAATCAACAAGCAAACATTTGTGATTTTTTGCCTTGATTAAAGAGCAGTGTCTTGATATACAAGCATCGGGCCTCCCAGCTTCTGGATGCTGTGGCCCGAGGATTGAAGTGGTGGCTCTGCTGCTCCAGGAGCCACCATTCATCCACTTGCCAGCTTTACACCAGGATTGCCCACCCCAAACACAGGCTTTACACCTCTTTGGTCTGTTGGGGGGGGGTTGCCAGCTGAGCTGCAGGAGCCCACCCCAACAAAGACTCTCCCCCTCTTTGGTTGTGGTGGTCTTTCCCCAGGTTAGCCTCAGGCACCCGCCTTAACACAGACTTCTCCCCTCTTTTGTGGTGGTAGCTTTTCCCCAGCTGAACCTCAGACGCTCGCCCCAACACAAACTTTTCCCTGCTTTGGTAGCAGTGGCTTCTAACCAGCTGAGCCACAGGCACTTGCCCCAAGACATAAACAGTGGGAAAGTTTTAACTTAAAAAAAAACTGGAGAAAAATCACTGCCACCACAGAGGGGGAAAGCCTGTGTTGAAAAAAGTGCACGCAGCTCAGCTGGGGAAAGCCACCCACAAGCCATTGGGAAGCCCCTCCAGGCCACGCCCACGCAGTGGCAATGGCTGGGAGGAGGATTTGGGCTCTAACTCGGCTGCATCTGGACAACTCCCCTCCACACAGCCCCCTTGTAGCCCTGCAGCTGGAAGTCACTCCCAAGCTTCCCAGATTGCAAGGAAGCATCTTGTCATAGCCGAGTGCCTCTTCCAGATGCTCCATCACTGCCATGGCATCCCAGCTGCATCGGTCCTAAAGGGCACTTGGACCAGAGCTCAGATGAGCCTGGAGATCATCATGCTGCCATCTCAAAGCAGACTAATCAATGCCAGGCCACTCGCTCAAACCTAGCAGGAGGTAGAACCGCTGCTTCTGCTGTTGCCGCTGTTGCCGCTATCACCATGGAATATGAAGAGGAAGAGGTGAGCCTGGGTAGTGAGGGAGTGAGGGAGGCCAAGGACCCCTGGCACCCCACCACTGCTGTTGACGAGGCCCTGCACAGATGCACCTGGCCCATGCGGCTGGCAGACCCTTGCCACCACAGCCACAGGTCCTGGCCACCGGCTCCCACTCAAAGCAAAATTTCCCATAGGACATAATGGAAACTTGGGCTCCAGAATGAATCAGCTGCATTTCCATTATTTCCCATGGGGAAAATTACTGTGAAAAACAAGTATTCTGGTTTATGAGCATGCTTCCAGATGTGTTTGTGTGTGTGTGTGTGTGTGTGTGTGTGTGTGTGTGTGTGTGTGTCTGTGTCTGTGTCTGTGTCTGTGTCTGTGTCTGTGTGATGCAAGAACAGTTAGCAGTTTGATAATAACCTGGCAAACATGAGTATAATGGCTTCCAGATTATTGTTAGAGCATACTAGTATGCTGTCAGAGAAAGGGCCTTGAAAAATTAATTTGTTACATTTCCTGCACATGCCTTTTATTCCTGAGGACGGAAACTCCCAGAATAGAAGTGATCCCTTACCTCTCTACCAAGACAGGTTTGGGACATCACACTGAAGCAATTCACACTGGCACAGCCCACATATTTTATTTATTTTAATGTATTTATACCCGCCTTTTTGTTTGGAAAAGGAACCAAGGCAGCTTACAGTAATGAGGGATAATATACAGTCCAGTACAATTAAGACATTTTCAAGCATTGAGAACAGGGAATTGAGGAACATCTTACAGCATCAAAAGACATTACATTAAAGCTACAAGACAATATGAGCAGTTAAAAAGAGAGTAAAATTCCATGCAAGGTTATGAAAGATGGAAACTAACATTGAAAACATAGTGACAATGTAATCACACAAGGCTATAAGTGGTTATAAACACAAAGTCTATGTGATCCTATAGATTCATATGAAATACACATAATAGGTAGCCCATCTTTCATGGAAAGTTTGCCTGAAGAGAAAGGTCTTTGCCTGTTTCTGGAAGAACATCAGAGATAGGTCAGTACAGGCCTCTACTGGGAGGGAGTTCCAGAGTCTGGGCACCACAGCCGAGAGGGCCCTTTCATGTGTTCCCACGTGATGTACCTGTGAGGGTGGCGGGATGGAGAGAAAGGCCTCTTCTGATGACCTTAACACCTGAGCCAGTTCATACTGTGAGATTTGATCTTTGAGGTAGATTGGAATTAGGTTGTACAGTGCTTTGTAGGTCAAGGTCAGCACCTTGAATTCTGCCTGATAGCTCATTGGCAGCCAGTGGAGCTGCTTTAATAGGGGTGTAATGTGGTCTCTGTATCCCTGTATCCCAGTCAGCAGTCTGGCTGCTGCATTTTGGACCCATTGAAGTTTCTTGAGACTTTTCATCGGTAGCCCCACATAGAGCACATTACAGTAGTCTAGCCGGGACATCACTAGGGCACGTGTCACTGTGGCTAGAGCTGGTTTCTCAAGAAATGGGCATAACATGTGTACTAGCCTTAATTGTGCAAATGCGCTCCTGGCCACAGCCGTGACCTGGGCATCCAAGCTCAAGGATGAGTCCAATAGCACCCCCAATCTGTGCACCTCTTTTTTCAGTTGGAGGGTGACCCCATCCAGCACAGCTTGTATCCCTATCCCTTGTTCTTCCTTTCAACTGACCAGAAGCACCTCTGTCTTGTCTGGGTTTAGTTTCATTTTGTTCATCCTCATCCAGTTCATTACTGCAGCTATACACTCATGTAAAGTTGAGATGGTAGCTCCCTTAGAATCCAGAGGTGATGAGAAGTAGAGCTGGGTGTAATGGAATTTCAAGGCAATTCTGTGTTAAGAGCTTTTTATGTATTATGGATCTGATGATAAGAAAAATATGTCTGGACGGAAGAAGGAAATGTGCCCACATTATTCATTCTGGAAGAGCTGAGATTTTATCCCAGGCAGCAGAAGTGTTTGAAATAATGTGATGAAGTTGTGAACGCTCATTCAAGAAACCTAGATTTTTTAAGTGAGTATATTGTGAGATCACCAAGAAATAGATTGCACTGGACCACTGTACAAGTAGACCAAATTATGATCCATTATCCTGTGTGATCACATCTTTAATCTCCTCAGTTGGCACTAGGCCAGGAATAGCTGGCTACCTGAAATAGTGTATTAGAGTGTTATTGTGTGTGCTAGTAACCTGTACATTTTGTCAATACTTAATGCTGGAGTAAGAGTCAATATGAATTATTTACCATTTGCGGTATATTTACTGCACCAGTAGGCAGAAGGGGCCATCTTTTCCCAGAGCCATTTTGTTTTATGTGCTTTTACTGTTTGGGAATAGCAGATGATAAAGAACTGACAGAGAGACTGAAAAATGAGGGGGGACAGGAAAAAGATGTCAGGCCAGAGAAAGAACGAATAAGTATGTAGATGAATAGCAGCAGCCCATTAGAATGAGCCAGAGAGATGTATGTGAGGGATTGACAGAGGAAAAAGATTGTACATAATCTCGCCTGATTTCAGAAGCTAAGCAGGGTCAGCCCTCTTTAGTATGTCAATGGGAGACCACCAGGGAATACCAGGTGCTGTAGGTGCCTGGAGTAGGAACTGGCAAGCCACTCCAGTATTCCTGCCAAGAAAACTCCATGGACATAGAGTCATGAAGAGTCGGTCACGACTGTAACGACACAACAAAACACACAATGTCTGCCATTTTTAAAAAAAAAGTCTGCTGCCTTTGATTGTTTCTGACCTGCTTGTCCAAAACTCCTGAACACCACACCATTTTAACTGCACTTTCAGATCATGAATTGGTTATCAATCCCATTCTGTTCTGTAGTCTGAGAAGCAAAAACATATACAGTTGTGGTAGAGAGAGTACACACAAGGTTTCATTGGCTTCATGTCACAAAATGAGCTGATAAAGGCAACTGCCATCCAGAGACAAGACAGAAAGATTGACAGGTTATTTTCAGTACAGATTAGAGATGGGCACGAAACGAATTTTTTTTCATTCCATTATCCGTTATTCGTTCCGTTACATAACGGAAAAATTCCTACAAACCCAAACCCAAACCGAACCAAAGGTGGGCCCGAACCAGACGAACCCGAACCATGGGTTTTCTGGTTTGTGTGCATCTCTAGTACAGATCATATTGCCCAAGGTGACAATAGGTATGATGATTATGCATGGTGCATACATTTCTGTATGCAAATCGCTACCGAACAGCAACTAGGCATGGTATCAATAACACAGAAGATGTGAGAAAGTTGGCTCCACTGGTATGGACATATCCTCAGAGCAGCCCCTTCCACCATTGGCCAAACTGCATACCACTAGGAAATCAATGGCTGGCGGCCACATAGGCAAACAAAACAGATGGGTCAATAAGAGCATGCAAATTGTTGACCTGTATCCTGAAGACACGTCCAATCAGGCAAACTGGCATTTCAGAATCTAAAAAAGCAGACCATGCAGATGTGGTAATACTTTAAGAAGAGGAAGAAATCACTTCCCCTACAGAACAAAGAATATGTTGTGTCTTCTAGTGAATTATGAGAGTACCTTGTGGTGTAACATATAGAGTGAGGGACTGAGACTCTGGAGAACAGGGTTCAGTTCCCATTTGCCCATAGAAACTCACTGGAGGAGTGGAACTGGTAAAACCACTCTTTCAGTATCTCACTTACCTTGAAAGCCTTGCTAGGATCACTATAAGTAGGTTGTTTCAAAGAAAAGCAAGTATATTCTGAATTGAAGCTTGAGGCCCTTAAAGGGGATGCATGGGAAAACTGAACCCTCCCCAATCCTTCCCATTTAGAAGCAGGTCAAGCTAGATAAGAAGCTATGTTTGAATTTAGAGGCTTATAGCTAGAGATGGGCTTGAATTGAAAAAATGATGTTTCAGTTTTTCATTTTTTTGTTGCGGGTCCATTTCGGTTCATTTTCATTTTTTTGTGAATTTTTTGAAAAAAAAATGTTTTGTTTTGTCATTTTTCGTTTTTCATTTTTACCTGCTTTTTGTGCAACTTAAAGCATTTCCGCGTGCGGACGTCCCCCAATGCCCCAGACCAGAGGGAAAACACTAAAAAAAAATTAATGCTGGCAGAGACACAGTATAGACTAGGTACACAGGGAGGCTGCAAAGGCAGTGGCGGGCGTTGCCCAGGGCATAAGGCAGCCGCAGAGTGACTGCACTGCGGGGCAGGGGAGGGTACTCACCGAGAGGTACGCGCACACACAGGGAGGCTGCAAGAAAAATATCTTCTTTCTCTCCCCTAAGAGCCAGGCTGCAGCCAGCAGGAACACAGAGAAACACACACCTGCCTGGCTGGCCTAAAGTAACGAGTCGCAGAGACAGCAATCCCACCCTAACTTCCACCGCAGACTGCAAGGAGGACGGAGGCTGCCAAAGCTTTTTATGCCCTCTGTGGCTGCCACACCTACCCAGTCTGCAACCTGGGCATGGTATTGGTTGAAATTGTCCAATAATTTACATGATCCTATCACATGGCTTGCATCCATGTTGTGGCTGGAATCCACTTTGTGTCATCCTTAAAGGGAAAAGAAAAAATACATCGTGATGGGAGAAAGACAAAAACAAACGTTTTAAGGACCGCAACCCCCCTGGTAGGTAATAATTTCAAATAATTATTGCTGTGTTTTTATGGATGTCCAGGGTGTTTTAATACCCAAGAAATCAATATTAGGCATCTGTGAGCCATTTTGGGTTGATGTCCCCTAACTGCCCTTAAAGGAAAAAAAATACAGCGATCTGAGAAAAGATATAAATGCACATTTTAAGGACCCCAACCCCCCTGGTAGGTATTATCAGGCAGAATAAATAATTATCGCTGGGTTTTTACAGATATTCAGGATGTTTTTTAACATTTAAAAACAGTTCATTTCATAGCATGTCACCATTAACGAAAATGAAACATAACAAACCTAATTTTTGTGGTTTTGTTTGGTTCGTTCCAATTTCGTCACAATTTTCGTTATTCATTTCGTTACGTAAGGAATAACGAACAACGGAACGATTCATTTCGTGCCCATCTCTACTTATAGCACACTTCCCTCTAGTAAGACCAGGGCTGGCCCAGGGCTTTATGCTATCTGGGGTACAAAACAAGTGGCTATTCCTCTCATTCACTGAACAAAACCCATCTGCATATTCAGCTAAACCTTTCTGAAGTGTCATACCTTCAGTGTTATACCTGAAGGCAGCAGCCTGGCTTTGAGCCAAAAGGCAGGCCACTCAACACTCATCTCTAATATTTTTGTTATTTAATTGTGTTGTTGCTATGTTGTGATTTTATGTTGTAAACCACCCAGAGTAGCCCCGGTGTTATAAAACTCTAATAAATAAATAAATAAATAAATAAATAAATAAATACTACTGCTGCCTCCCATCATCTGCTGCCTGAGATGACCATTTCAGTTTTCTTCATAATGATAGGTCCTCTAAGCTGTCCTCTCACGGCTACAGTATGAGAAATCAGGCCAGCCAATCATGTCTGTGTTGGCTTCTCAGTGAACAAGACAACAAACTGACTTGTAGGATTTGAAAATGAGGAAAGGTTGTGTTAGGACAAGCAGATGTCTGTTACAATTTAAGGGAGCTCTCCTTCTAAATGTGATATCAGTAGTCTCTCCTGGTTTGACCCACAGGCCCAGACAGAGTGTCTGCAAAAGTTTAAGCATTTCTTCCTTTGAGTTCACCTACTTTCTGTAGATTTTGAATACTATCTACTGCTGTTCTCATGCTAAATGTGTTCAAAGTACGTCTGGAAAATGCTGTGTGTAGATGTGTTGCTGTTTAGGTGGATATATGTGTGGCAACAGCTACTTGATGACATATCCTTAAGGGGGCAAAGTGGGGAAGATTGGATAAAGTTTCTAACTAGTGTGGTGGTGAGAAATTCTCTCTTATGATCTTTGGATATTTTCATCTAATACAATAGGGGGAAAAATGCCCTGAAAAAAGACTTCAGTGAATAAGTGTAAAGAAAGTCTCCTGGGTGAGTTTGCAGACTCTTGTGCTTTACTCATGCCAGGCATGTCCAAACTTCAGCCCTCCAGATGTTCTGGACCACAACTCCCAGAATTCCAAGCCTGTATTTCCAATGGCAAAAGACTGCGGGAGTTGTGGTCCAAAACATCTGGAGGGCCAAAGTTTTGACATGCCTGCTTTATGCGTTAGGTGGCTGAAGATGCCGGACGGCAGCATTAGGTGGCTTGTTGCTGGCCAGCGGCCTCTCCTTTCGACCCTTGCCCTACTTGGCTAATCAAATCTGCTGGAGGGAGCATGCCGGAGTCGGCTTCAGTTATTTCCACCGCCTCCTTCAGGGAAGGGATTTTTCCCGCTTGCCTGAAGGAGACGGTGGTGAAGCCCACATTAAAGAAATCTGGCCTGGCATTGGATAATTTGGCCAACTATCATCCGATTGCCATTGTTCCCTTCATGGGTAAGGTGATTGAGAGGGTGGCCGCTGTCTGTCTTCAGTGATTCCTGGAGGAAAATCACGTCCTTGACCAATTCCAGTCCAGGTTCAGGCCACTTCAAGGGACCGAGACCACCCTGGTCACTCTGCAAGATGACCTCCTCAGGGAGACTGACAGGGGTTGCTCTACCCTGTTGGTCCTCCTTGACCTGTCAGTGGCCTTTGATACCGTCGACCACAGTATCCTGCTGGATCGGCTTGCTGAGGTGGGGATTGGAGGCTCTGCATTTAGCTGACTTTGGTCCTTCCTTGGCAACCAACCCCAGCATGTACAGCATGGGGGAAGAGTTGTCAGCTCCTTGAACGTTCCCTTGTTGGGTGCCCCAGGGGTCGGCAATCTCCCCCATGCTGTTCAACATCTATATGATCCCACTGGCTGAGGTCATTAGGGGATTTAGAGTCTGCTGTCATCAATATGCTGATGACACACAGCTCTATCTCTCATTTTCCACCTCTGCAGAGGAGGCGGTACACTCCCTTGACCTGTGCCTGGAGGCAGTCCTGGAATGGACCAGGACCAACAGGCTGAAGCTTAACCCGGAGAAGACTGAGGTTCTGTTCTTTGGGGCGCCTTCTGCAGGGTACAGTGGCCCTCTCCCCATTCTGGGGGGTGCTACCCTCCAGCTCGCGGACAGGACCAGGAATCTGGGAGTGGTCCTGGATCCGGCCTTATCCATGGAAGCTTGGGTGATGGCCATTTGCAGGTCAGCCTTTTTTCCATCTGCGTCAGATTGCCTAGATTTGTATGTACCTGGATGAGGCCTCCCTTAGAACAGTCGTGCAGGCTCTTGTGATCTTGAGGATTGATTACTGCAATGCTCTCTACATGGGGCTGCCCTTGAACCTTGTCCGGAGACTTCAGCGGGTACAGAACGCAACGGCCAGACTGGTGGTCGGTGAGCATCAATATGATCATATCACCCCAGTTCTGGCTCATCTGCACTGGTTGCCCGTTGTGCTCCAGATAAGGTTTAAGGTCCTGGTTTTGGTTTACAAACCCTCCACGGCTTGGGATCTGTCAGAGCGTATCTTCCAAAGATCAACTGAGGCCCGGCCCACTAGAATGTTGCAGGCACTCTCACTCCATGTAGTCATGGCCAGGGAGGCATAGAAATCGATAACCCGTAACTGCGCCTTCTCGGTGGCTGGTCCCTCGCTCTGGAACCATCTCCCGAGTGAGCTGCGCCTTGCACAGTCCCTGCCCGCCTTTAAAAAAGCACTCAAAACCTTGCTTTTTACAGAGGCATTTGGTGACCTTTAACCTTTTTTCTCTTCCATCAGAGATGCCATCTTGCCAATGATTCTTTTGAATATTTTTTTTTTTGAGAGTGTGTGTATGTCTCTTGATTGTTATACTGATTTTATATTGATTGTTTTACCCTCTTTGTTAACCACCCGGAGTTCCTTTGGGAAGACGGGCTGTATAAAAATAAATAAATAAATAAATAAATTGTGTGGGTGTGGGTGCTTTTATTGTACTGTCATTTCTGCAGCAACCCACATTTTCCCATGCCTCAGTTCAAGTTCAGGGAAGATATCATATGAAGTTCTTTCCACATGACTTTTTCAAATCAGGAAAAGTGAACAGCTGGGGAAGTTACAGAGTGATGTATAGATAAGAAATAGTAAGGAAAAATCAATGCAGCATCTTCAACCAATGTTAACATCCTTGCAATGTTATATAAAGCTCAAAACTAAGAAATTATAACGGCCCAGAAAATAGGAGAGAAAAATGGAAGTATCTTTTTTAAATGAGGAAATAGAATGGGAATATTGCAAAACAAATAGTGACACAGTGCTGGTTTCACTTTTCTCCTGGAACTGGACAACACTATCATGTTACACACCAACTATACAGGGCTTACACAGAAAGAGCTGTATAATCAGATTGTGCAGAAGAAATATGTACCTACAGTGATGCATCCTAAATATACTATTTGGGATGTTCTAATGACGATGCTGAACTCTAAAGAATGACAATAGTTTTTTTTCCTGTGAAACATTATGAAATGTTTGTTCTTCTCTCCCTTAATAACAGAATAATCTATAGAAATTTCTCACAATTTTAAGGTTGAGGGCTCTCCACAGAAAATAGCACTTGCTGCAGGACATGACTGAGGAACCAAAAGTCAAGCTACCAGCACAACTGCTTGCAGTGGCAATGTGAGTCCCACTTCTGATAAATGATTGGATACATTCTCCTTCCTCTAGAGCAGTGATGGCGAACCTTTTAGAGACCGAGTGCCCAAACTGCGATTTCAAAAGCCACTAATTTCTTCGCAAAGTGCCAATACAGCAATTTAACCTGAATGCAGGTAGCTGTGAAGGGGCGATGTTGGGTGCCCACAGAAAGGGCTCCTAGTGCCACCTTTGGCACCCGTGCCATAGGTTCACCAACACTGCTCTAGAGAAATTCAGTGACATGCAGTGGAGAACTTGAAAATGCCATTTGTGCATAGATATAGTTCCAGCCAAGAGGGAGGGTGAGGAATCAACCAAGAGGGAGGGTGGGTAAGTTCAGTTCCCAGAAGAGCCAACCTGTTTGACCTTGGGCGAGCTGTACACTCCTTGGATGATCTTGGACTAAAACTCCCAGAAGCCTTCTCACCACTAGCTGTGCTGGCCAGGATTTCTAGAAGCTGTAGTCAAAGAACATCTGGGATCCCAACGTTGGGAACCACTGGAATGAAATTGCTTTAGGAAAATATATGCCTTCTCAGTCACAAATACTTTAATTTTCTTTTCTTTTTTTCCATATGGCAAATAAAGTTTATTTGTCTTTTGAAAATCTGTTCACAATTCCAGCCACCACACTAGGAAAAAAACTAGTGAATTATGATTTTATATTATGCTTCACTGTAGACAATACAGCATCTGCAGGCATGGAAAATGTTTCGTTAGAATGCTCTTGTTTTGTCTTCATAGGTTTCTCACAATGGCTGTTGTTCTGTAATTTGGTTTAACTTTCACATTTTATTCAATGCAGTTCTGATTTGCAGCAAAATTTGTAGAATGCCCAGTTACTGATATTGTTATTTCCTTTGGAATTATTGCTGCCATTATGGTTTTCATTGTGATGTGCATGTATTCTTGGTCTGCTGATGAAGCACGAGCTGACTGCCTAATGGTTGGATCCCTATACTTTGCTTTGACTGACAGGCCTCAATCAAACTCCAAGCCTACACAGATGGCAGGAGGCTTGTGGAGGCACCAGGAATGCTCAGCTGCCCCTAAATGTAAATGAAAGGCCTCTTCCCTCAATTCTAGGAGGAGGAGGAAGAGGAGGAAGTGGAGGAGAGAGAACTGCAAATGTTGCAAAACACTTTCAGTGGCTATTCCTCATATAACTTTGGCCCCCTTTTCGGATACCTTGTGCTTACCATGTTTTTCAACCAGCATAATGCAGAAATGTCAGTGACTAATTATTGCCTTGCAGATTTTTAGGGGGAGTTTCTATTGGTGCTCAAACTGCTTGCTCAAAAAGTAGAACTCTAGAACTTTCACTCACAGATGAAACCCTCATGTTGCTTTTCAGAATATATACTGTTGGATGAGAAGTGGAGATGCAATACAAAGCTCAAGACAGGGCTGCATCAAATGGACCTAGATCAGAGATCAGAAAATTTACCAAATGGGAAGAACAAATACTCATCCCCAGCAAACACTGCCAATGAACAAAGGTCTGGAAGGGATCAAGAACTGCAGAACAATTTTAAAAAGCATTGGATAGAAACTAACTTTATGTGGCACTTCTAGTTTTGATTAGAAGTGGAGGGGCTTGAGAGGGCCTTCATCCCACCATGCACACCCTATTTTTCTTCCACACACACAACATCTCTGATGAGCACTTGGAAGGCTCCATAGGGATAAGTACTTCATCCGCCCAACTCTCTAAGTTCAATTTGGAATAAAAATCACATTTGACAAATTTTGTTATAAGAACATAAGAACATAAGAAGAGCCATGCTGAATGAGGCCAAAGGCCCATCTAGTCCAGCTTCCTGTATCTCACAGTGGCCCCACCAAATGCGTCTGGGAGCACACGAGACTAGGTATCTGTCTCCTGATACCACTCCCCTGCATCTGGCCCTTGAAGTACCCCGGTTTTAAGCCTGGATATTACACATCTCCATCATGGTTTGTAACCTGAGGTGGACTTTTCCTCCAGGAATCTGTCCAATCCCCTTTTGAAGGCATCCAGGCCAGATGCCATCACCACATCCGGTGGCAGGGAGTTCCATAGACTAACAACACGCTGGGTGATTTTTTTTCTTTTTTCTGTTCTCATTCTCCCAGCCCTCAATTTGATTAGATGTCCCCTAGTTTTGGTATTTTGTGAGAGGGAGAAGAGCGTCCCTCTATCCACTTTACTCATACCCTGCATTATTTTGTACGTCTCAATCATATCCCCCCTCAGGCACCCTTTTTCCAGAATAGAGAGCCCCAAATGTTTTAGCCTTTCCTCATAAGGGAGGTGTCCCAGCCCAGTAATCATTTTAGTCACTCTTCTGCACCCTTTCCAGTTCAACTATGTCCTTCTTGAGATGCGGTGACCAGAATTATACACAATATCCCAGGTGAGGCCTTACTGTGGTTTTGTATAATGGCATTATATTGTTGGCTGTTTTATTTTCAATCCACTTGTTGATAATCCCTAGAATGGAATTGGCTTTCATCACTGCTGCCACACACTGTGTAGACACCTTCATTGTGCAGTCCACCAGCACACCAAGATCTCTTTCCTGATCTGTCTCAGATAGCTCAAAGCCCCAATATGCAATACTTTACATTTTTTTCTACATTGAAACACATTTGCCATTTCGCAGCCCATTCCCCCAGTTTGGAGAGATCCTTCTGGAGCTATTCACAATCTTCTCTGGTTTTTATCGCATGGAAAAGTTTTGTGTCATCTGCAAACTTGGCCAATTCACTGCTTATCCCTGTCTGCAAGTCATTTATGAACATGATGAAAAGCACTGGTCCCAGGACAGATCCCTGGGGCACACCACTTTTCACCTCTCTCCATTGTGAAAATTTCCCATTGAAACCTACTCTTTGTTTCCTGGATCTCAACCAGTTCTGAATCCATAAGAGGACTGGTCCTCTTATCCCCCGACTGTGCAATTTTCTCAGCAGCCTTTGGTGAGGGACTGTGTCAAAAGCCTTCTGAAAATCAAGATAGACAATATCCACCGGTTCACCCAAATCCACATGCCTGTTAAACCTTTCAAAGAATTCTAAATGGTTTGTCAGACAAGACTTACCCTTACAGAAGCCATGATAACTTTCCCTCTGCAAGGTATTTGAAGATTTTCTCTTGGATGAGGCTTTCCACCATCTTCCCTGGGACAGATGTAAGGTTAACAGGCCTCTAGTTTCCTGGGTCCCCCCTTGCATTTTTAAAAATTAGTGTGACATCCGCTATCCTCCAGTCCTCCGGCACTGTGGCCGCTTTAAGAGACAAGTTGCATATGACTGTTAAGAGATCTGCAATTTCATTTCTCAGTTCCATAATAACCCTTGGGTGGATGCCATCTGGGCCCGGTCACTTGTTAATCTTCAATTTATAAATTAGTCCTAAAACATCCTACGTTTTAACCTGTATTTGATTTAATTCTTTAGTCAAGATAGAGCCTTCTGGCAGCGGAATCTGTACAAGGTATTCTGTCGTGAAGACAGATAAAAAGAACTCATTTAATTTATCTGCAATTTCCAAGTCCTCCTTTACCTCCCCTTTTCCTCCCTCACCATCCAGAGGGCCAACTGGTGCTCTGGCAGGTTTTCTACTTCTAACATATTTAAAGAAGCTTTTATGATTTCCATTTATATTGATGGTCATACGTCCTCAAAGTCTTTATTTGCCTCTCGTATCATCTTACATTTCTTTTGCCAGAGTTTGTGTTCCTTTTTATTTTCCTCAAATGGGAGGATTTCCATTTATGGAAAGACCTCTCATTGCTCTTTAAAGCCTCTCTAACTCCACTCATTAACCATGCCGGCGCCCTTTTAGATTTAGATGAGCTCTTCTTTCTTTGTGGTATGCACTTGTGCTGGACCTCTACTACCATTGTTTTAAACAGGCTCCATACACTCTGGAGAGTTTGGATTCTTTTTACCCTCCTTTCAATTTCTTTCTAACTAGTTTCCTCATCTGAGGGAAGTCCACCCTTCGGAAATCAAGGGTATTTGTGTCAGATTTGCTTGACACTCTTCCCCTGACATACATGGCAAAGGAGATTGCAGCATGGTCACCGTTTCCCAGAGACTCAGTGACATTCACATCCCTGACCAGGTCCTGAGTATCACACAGTATTAGATCCAGAGTTGCCTGCTCTCAGCTGGGCTCCATGATAATTTGCTCTAAGGCACAGTCATTCAGTATGTCGAGAAACCTGGTTTCTCTTTCTTGCCCTGAGCTCATATTGGCCCAGTAAATGTGGTGATAATTGATGTCCCCCATGAATACTATCCTGTCCGTCTTAGACACGTCCATGATTTGTCTCCTCATTTCAAGGTCCCCCTCAAGTTTTTGATCTGGTGGATGATAGCACACCCCTACTATCACATCACTCCTTGGTTTTACCCACAGTGATTCTACAGTGGAGTCACACCCACTGTCTATCTCCATTCTGCTGGATTTTACCCCTTCTTTGACATAGATGGCCACTCCATCCCCAACCTGCCACTCTATATCCTTTCTATAGAGTTTATAGCCTGGGATTGTGGTATCCCACTGGTTCTCTGCATTCCATCAGGTTTCTGTTATGGCTATTATATCAATGTTATCTCTAGCTGCCAAGTGTTCAAGTTCTTTGCTCGGAGGCTTTGAGCATTTGTGTAGAAGCACCTGTACTGTGGGTCCCCCAAGAATGGCAGCTTTTAATTCTAGTAGACAAGCTACCACATCCCAGTATTCTTCTAGTGCTAATACCTACTATGTCATCACTTTGTGGTTCTCTAACCACAAAGGCATTTGTCTTAAGAGGTACCACTGTAATCAAAATACTATCTTGTATATTCTATTGTTTAATCCTTGCTCTCATTGCTTTAATCAGGTTAATGTCAGTTTAGGACTCATATTTTTCATTTTCTGTAAACCAGCTTGCTTGTACATTCTTTTCCAGCTTATATATGACAGTATTTTGCAATGTTCTGGTGAAAGCTTGCCTCACTGTTGTTTGCCCTATTTAATGGAAGGAACTGTGCTTGTGTTGCATCGCATTAATGCCCTTTCCATTGTATCGGATTTTCTTTCTTCACTCTTTATATTCATTTCTAAAAGTTGTACTTATGAGTTCTCATGCTTTTATTTCTTCTAGAAGTAACTATAGTCATAGATCACATTTACCATTTATTGTGCCACAATCTTTTATAGTGGAATGCCATATTAATGTAAATTGACCCTGAATTATTATTATAAACAAACTACTTCAAAGTTGTAAAGTAAGATACTTGCCATGAGGGAAGGTTTATCTGTCTCAATGAATGAAACCCTCTTATGAGTGGTTAGTTATTGCACTTGCCCGTGCTGTAGTTCAGTATTGGTTTGTTTGTAGTGTGTCAGTGTTTTCTTATAAATAAATGAATAAAGAATAAATCTAAACATAAGAACAGAGGGAACAGCTTGGAAGCTGTGTTGATTTTTCTGTCTTTTGTTGTTATTTCTCCCACACAGGAGAAACTGTGAAGTAATTTTGCTTCCTTTCCCACCCCCACCTGTGATCTTCTAGGTCTTTAATAGTGCCTGGAAAAATGGGTGGGTGGGTAACGGGAGTGAAGAAAACTTGGGAGTAAGTAATTAACATTCAAAGACTTACCATTTAGACACCTTTTCCACTTCCTTTTGCATCCAACTAGCAAGATATTTCTAAACAAGGCTTTAATTAACAGATGACTTTAATTGATATGTGGGTTGTCTTTGACCAGAAAAGACCTCAGTGAGGAGGAGGGAGGGCTCTACCTGAGTTGCTGATGATGACCTGTTAATTCATTTGCCATTGGATTGGGGTGGGTGGGAATCAATTTACTGTCATGAAGAAAGAAGGCAGAAAATCAAACCCAGGCTTAGCTTAGAAACCAGTAAATAATAGGGAATCATTCCACTGTGATTTAATGTGCCCAGAAACCATTCTGAAGAAAGAATGCTCAGTATGAAAGGCTGGAGTACTTAGGTAGCCTTGGAATGTTCCCATGATACAATTACACAGTATAGTAACACTTAAAAGTACAGAGCAGTTGCTGGATGGCCTTGCATACTTACCCATAGGCACTTTACTTCATGAGGTTTGTTCAAGAGGATCCTTTTTGTCCCATTTCCTCCACCTTCTTTCATTCATTTCCTCTTCTTGAAAAGCGGCATATGCTGTGCTGAGATGTGTATCGCTTCAAGGAACCATTACGCTGATGATGCCAACAGAAAGTTGTGAGGAGCAGCCTCATCTATGGAAGATCATTTCTTTAACTAACTGGTTCAGGCAGCAACACCAGCAAATGCATTGTCACGTGTTGGCGTTTTGTCACCAGTATATGTCAAAACCTGAAAGTATGATAAAGGCTATAATACACATCTGGAAAAAAATAGTTGTATATTCATGTTTTAACAACACACGAGCTTGTCTTGAGCAAAAATTCATCCATCTCAGGAAAAAAATGTAATTGTTCTCAAATAGTGAGATCCCCATTTATCTTCTCTGAAGCACAATGTTTCATAGTCAGATGTTCCTAATCCTAATATATCATTAACATAACTCCATCACTTCTCTATGTATTTTTAGAATAGTACATTTCACTATGACTATATATAATTCATACCAATGGAACATGACATTTATCTCATTCATGAAGAGAGGCCAAATAATTCAGAACAGGGTGTGGGTAAATAAAAGACTCACTCATCAGCCTTTATTCTATTTGCCTTCACTTTAATTTAGGCTTCTATTAATCACTTTTGCTTTCTGAAAAAGAAATCTTCCTATAGAATATTCTCATTTATTTATTTATTTATTTATTTATTTATTTAAGCTTGTGTAACACCCAGTTAGTGAAAATATTATCTGGGTAATCAAATCACATTAAAATCATCAATACAAAACTCAATATACAATTAATTCCAAAGAATAAAAAATAAAAAATAAAAAATAAAGCCCTGTTTCTAACTACACCCACATATAAATAGAATGAAACAAATTTAAATGAGATTTGGACACCTCAAGTCAGTGGTTAAAAGCATTAATAAAGAAATTTAAATAATTCTGTTTTTACTAATTTCCTAAAAACTTAGAGGGACGGTGCCTGACAAACTCTTGGAAGATTATTCCAGAGGAAAGGGGCTGTGAGCAAGTAATAAAGCATGGTTCCTAGTGTAAACTCTTTTGGCCACCTCAGGTGGTCATCATTTTAAACAACATAAACTGTGAGGAGTGGGTGGTATGGGTAGCTCTTTTGTGGTAGAGACATTCGGAAAGTATAAAGGTTCTTCCTAAACGGTTAATTATTAGAAATGTAAATCTTAACGGTGCTTTTTGCTCCAGAAATAGGGTCAGCAAGATAGTGAGGGATCTGGGAAAGCGATCTATGCTGTTTGCTATATACTAAGTATGTTTTCACATACAATGTTTGAATTATACCATGGATATATTAATGCCATGTGTATAATTCATTGGATTACTGCTTATTGTCTGTCTCCATATATCCATCTTGGATCCTTTCCACTTTTTAAGCTTTTTTTTTTAAAAAAAATGGGAAATTTTGAATTTTGGGAAATTTATTTTCATTTCTTTGAACTATTTTGGCGCCTGCAAGTCAACCTGCCACTGACAGTGTGCCTTCTTGAAATTGATTTTAAATTCCCCTCCCCTTAGTTTCTTTGGGGATTTTTTTTTCTTACTCATATTTTATTACCTGATTTGGTTGAGATTGATCCTTTGTTACCTTGCCTCACCTCGCTGTTTTTGAGTAGTTTTTAAGGCTTCTATATGCTTCGACACGTATCACGAAACACAAATAGGAAACCTGAGGTGGAAAAAAATATTGAAGAAGCTTTCTCTTTCATGCTAAACAAAATGACCAGCATACTAAAAAAAACCACAAAAATGAAAAGAAAATGAAAGAAGCACCCAGGGCAAACCCCAAAAATGAAAAAGTTATGATTTCGTTTTGCTGTGTAAGTCCCTAAGTGGCACCCACCAAATTACAAACTACAAAATAAATCTAGTTCATTTCAAAGCAGCCCCTCCATAAAACAGAAGTGAGCCAAATGCATTCAATCTACCCTGAAGCAACCAAAGTAGCACTTTCTGCATGCAAATATTATTGACAGCAAATATCTGGGGAATATTATATTAAATTGGCTGGATAGCTTAATGTCTTAGGTAACTGGTTGCCGAGCCAGAAATTGAGAGTTCTATTCCCCACTGTGCCTCCTGTGAATATAACTGTGTCTTTAGACAAGCTGGATAGTCTCAGGCACCCCCAGAGGAAGTGAATGGTAAATTACTTCTAAGTATTCTTTACCCAGAAAACGGTGAAAAAAAGTAGCACCTCAGAATTTACTTGGTAGCACTTAATTATTATAATATAGGCTGATCAATTTGACCGCTTTTTATGGAGCAAGGGACAGGATTTGGGGAAACACTGGACACTGTCTTTAAGGTGATGGGGAGTTCATGAGGCTTGCCTCTTAAGACTCTGGGACCTTCTGTTATATGACCTTTGAGTCTGGCCCTTTTTACTTAGTAGATATTGTGGGGCCTAAGAGAGATATTTGATTGGGAACAAACACCCTCATTCCTAACTCGTCAAGCCTTCTGGAAAAGGAGCAGTGAAGAGTTAACCAAGATATGGGTTAACTGGACACTTGGACAGTAATAATAATATACTGGAAAATGTATAACATAAATTAAAGGAAATGATTGCAGAAGAGATTAAAGGGTGTTTGTCTCATTGTGAGGTTATAATAATTGCTGCCCTTCTCTGATCACTAATTGCTTGTACTTGTGCCACTGAATGTCAGGTTTGAACAGTTGGATAACAGTTAATTGGAATATAAACTAGGAACACACTCCTTGTTGCTATCCTGGATACTATTATTACTAGTATTTTTGTTCCCGGTCTTTGTTATATTTTTGATGCTAATTGTACATTAGATCTCTTCTAGTCTTTGAAGTTCTAACTTGCATGATACTCTTCATCTCTTCTTTTATTCCCTTTCATGCTTAAGATTTGCTACTTTGGTGGTGGCACTCCTGCATTCATTAGCACTATGCATGCCTATATTTATTTTGTTTTTCATGACATTGCTACTCTGCCGTGTATTGTTCTGAAGAGAGAGCATATGATCTCAAAATGCAAAGATAAATTAAACTGATTAATCATCTGGCTGAACTTTCTTCCCCCAATAGGGGTTGTACAAATCTCCATCATCATTAACATGATTCATGTTCTTTTGAAATGTTTTCAACACTCTTCGCAGATGATAGTTACCACTTTCAAGGCACTGTTGTTCCGTTCCAACACTTTTGGCCTACTCCTGTTTATCTACCTGTTTTATAGTGTTGGCAATATAACCCTTCAAAAAGAGATGAAGGGATGCATCAACATTTAAAGTTTATTAAACATTCATCACGATTACATTCAGATACTAGGAATTTTTACTAGCTGCCTCTGCCATCAAAGTGTGCACAAAGCTGATAAACACTTTAAAATCGATTCAGGTGCTGAATTGGCAAAGCTTGGATGCTTGTTGACTTGACGAGATATTAATAAAATGGCTAAAAAAGAATATATGGAGGAAACATTTCACCTTTTCTCCTGTACTTATATTTGCTGTTTTTAATTACAGATATTTTTTAATTAACAGAGTGAAATTTCAAAGGAGTTTACATTATCCTGTATGTCACATGATGAGTCCCAAAGGATAGACTTAACCTTTGGATCGATTTTTGAGATTATTCTTTTTCACCACAGGTTGAGGAGCCGGGCTGGTGACCCAGTGACAGAGCACATGACTTGCATGCAAAAGGTCCCAAATGAGGAAAAACCCATTACCCAAATCTCTTTAGAAGAAATGTCAGTGAGTGATAAAGGCACCATTACTTGTAGGCTCTGAAAAAAAAAGGGATAATTGAGCATTCGTTTGCAAATGAATCCAATGATCAGGAAGTAATCTGGCTGTCATTGCAGACTGCAACTTGGAGGTAGATACAGAAGCATCAGCAAAACAGAACATCAGCAAATGTTCCTGTCTGCTGTTTCAAGGAACCAGATGCAGTATCCACTCCCTGTGGCATGTAACATAAAGACTGTGGCTTTGTTACATGTTAGAATAAAAGAGGCTTGGACATTTGTTTACTTCCAAACAAAAATCCCTATGCTTTAAATTCTGTGTACATCACAAAAAGAATCAAATCCAGCTATGGCAGTAGAATATTCGTCAAAATTACTCATTCTCAGTGAGAGAGGTTGTGTAGATACACAGAATTAGAATGATAAATTACAAAAATATAGAAGCAAACCATACAACAATGCTTATTTTGTACAAACCATGGATGAAGGCAGCTGTAAAAGGTGTGTGTGTGTGTCTGTGTGTGTGTGTGTTGTGTTGTGTTGTGTTGTTACAGTTGTGACTGACTCTTTGTGACACCATACTGGAGTGGTTTGCCAGCTCCTACTCCAGGCGCCTACAGCACGTGGTATTCCCTGGTGGTCTCCCAACCAAATATTAACCAGGGCCGGCCCTGCTTAGCTTCTGAAATCAGAGAAGATCGGATGTGCTTAGGGCATCTAGGCAGCAAGTATGGATTCCTAAATAGAAGTGTTTTGTCAATGCTCAAGAAGGAAATAAACCACTCAGTTCCACTGTTGACGCAATATCAGGGTCAAACAAGATCATATATTTTAAATCTAAGATTGAGGCCATCCGGATCGATCTGAACACCGGTTCCAGTACTTTGTCCCCGAGTGTCCCCTGCGCCGCACCCCTCCAGTCCCCTCGGTTCAGTGAGTTTGGGCCTGTGATTCCTGACGAGGCCTCCAGGGCGCTGGCTCACAGCCAGCCTGCGGCTTCTCCGTTTGACCCTTGCCCTTCCTGGCTAATAAAATCTGCTGGGGGGAGCATGCTGGAATGGGCCGTGGTTATAGTGGCTGCTTCCTTCAGGGATGGAATATTGCCCGGTTGCCGGAAGGACACCGTGATCTGGCTCATTCTTAAAAGACGAGGGATGGCTGACAACAATCTTTCCAACTATTGTCCAGTAGCCAATGTTCCCTTATGGGCAAGGTAATTGAGCGGGTCGCTGCGGTTAGGCTCCAGTCGTTTCTGGAGGAGACTCAGGTCCTGGATCCTTTCCAGTCTGGTTTTAGGCCGCGGCATGGGACAGAAACAGCCTTGGTTGCATTGCATGATGACCTATTGAGGGAGGCTGACAGGAGTTGCTCTACCTTGCTGGTCATCCTAGATCTGTCAGTGGCCTTCGATACAGTCAACCACGGTATCCTTCTGGGCAGGCTGTCCAAGGTGGGGATTGGTGCTCCAGCCTTGGGCTGGCTCCGATCCTTTCTCGGAGGCTGTGCCCAGAGAGCAGAAGTGGGGGGTGTTCTGTCGGCCCCATGGACACTCTCTTGTGGGGTGCCCCAGGGGTCGGTGTTATCCCCTATTCTCTTTAAAATCTATATGAGGCCGCTGGCTGAGGTCATACAGAGTTTTGGAGTCTGCTGTCATCAATACGCTGATGACATGCAGCTCTATCTCTCCTATTCCACCTCTGCAACGGAGGCTGTGGAAGCCCTTAACCGCTGCCTGGATGCAGTCTTGGAGTGGACCAGGAACAACGGGCTCAGACTCAACCCCGGGAAGATGGAGGTTATGTTCTTTGGTGGGTCCCCAGAGGGGTACAGTGGCCCTCTCCCCAGTCTGGAGGAATTGACCCGTCAGCTGGCGGATCGAGTGAGGAATCTGGGCATGGTCCTGGACCCGGCTTTGTCCCTGGAAGCCCAGCTGGCGGCGGGGTCCAGGGCAGCCTTTTATCAGCTTAGGTTAATCACCCAGATTCACCCATACCTTGACGTGGACTCCCTCAGGACGGTGGTGCAGGCACTGATGATCTCGCGGATTGACTACTGTAACACCCTCTACATGGGATTGCCCTTGACCCTTATCTGGTGATTGCAGCGGGTACAGAATGTGGCAGCCAGGCTTGTGGTGGGTGCAAGGAGGTATGCGCACATCACCCCCATCCTGGCTCGCCTGCATTGGTTGCCCGTTGCCTCCCAGGTAAGGTTCAAGGTCATGGCTTTGGTTTACAAAACCCTCCATGGCTTGGGACCTATCTATCTGGTGGAGCGGATCTCCCAGAGACTAACCTCATCCCAGCCAACCAGAGCTTCGTCTACTCTTTCTTTAAGAGTACCAACACCAAGAGAGGCCCGTAGAGTATCATCCAGGAATTGGGCCTTTTCGGTGGTTGGCCCGGCCTCTTGGAATAAGCTGCCAGCCGAAATCAGACAGGCGGAGACACTGCCTGCCTTTAGAAGGGCCTTAAAGACCTGGCTCTTCAGGCAATGCTTCGGGGCCCTCTGAGCATACTGTGATATTGTTGGTTTTCCCCTTCTGCGGATTAGTTTCTTGCCGGATCTAACCTCGCCATTGATTTTGTACTGGTTAATTGGTATGATTGCTTATTTTATCAGTTATTTTTGTATGAGTGTTTTATGTAGTATTTTTATATTATCATATTTTGTTAGGTTCTGATTGGTTAGGCTGTGGGGATTTTTTTTTTTGTATTTGGGGAGTCACCTTTGGGTGACGTCTGTACACTGCCCTGAGTTCCCTATGGGTAAAATCAGGCAGTTAATAAGTGTAATAAATAAATAAATAAATAAATAAATAAATAAATAAATAAATAAATAAATAAATAAATAAATAGAAGCAGGTGCTACCTACAGGAGTTAATGATGCCTGATTGTCATTGCACATCTTGTGTTTAACGTTCTTTGTTTCCTGATTACATACTGGAAGGAAAACAGTGGGTTACTTTGGAGTTCTGATTATCAAGAAATGAGGAAATCCTATTCTGTGAGGAAAACAAGTTACTCATAGGAAATAAGCACTCTTCTTAACATCTAGTTTGATATTGCACTCTGCCAAAATTTTCTTCCTTTGGAATTTCAGTTTTTCTTATGCATTTTGATTGAAAATAAAATCAGAAGAGTTACAGTGAAGGAGAAATTTTAGAGCAAGCCCACTTTGGCAAAGCACATAATACTTAATTTCACCAACATTAACAAACTTGCTCTCTTTAATAAAAGACATATTTACATCTGAACTTTTAATGTCCCATAGTTCTTTATTGATTGTGTCCATAGCTGTCCCATTGCTTTGTAATAACTAGAGATGGGCACAACTTAGCGGAATTTTCGTTTCCGTTTTCGTTTTTCGTTTCCGTTACGTAACGAAATGAAAAACGAAAAACAGCTCAAAACTGGAACAAAACGGAAACGAAATGACTAATTTCGAGTCAATTTTCGTTTTTCGTTACTGGAAAAGCACTTAATGGAGCTAAATGGGAAGAAACGAAAAAATTTTCGTTTTCATTTTCGTTTGTCATTTTCGTTACGCAACGAAACGAAAATGAAAAATTTTGAAAATTGGCTCACGAAAATGGAAACGAGCTGAAACGGACCCCTAGACGAAAACGAAAATGAACAATTTTTCTGAGTCGTGCCCATCTCTAGTAATAACGGTTCAATAGGTAAACAAATCCAACCCAAGTTAGGTTCCCAGATCTTCCAGTCCACATCTCTGTGGAATCTCAGTGGCAATTGAGGTTTCCCACAATTTGTCCCATGTGCCCTGGTACATGGCTTAGTCTCCTGGAAATGAGCCTCTCTGAAGAACTTCTCCCTTTCTTTTCTCCTTTGCTCTCTCTCTTCCATTTCACTCCAACCAGCTTTCTTACCATTTTCCCATTCCTCTGTCTTTTGGACATTGCTTTGGAAACCTTTAGAGTGACTCAGTCCTCAGACCAAGGGTCTTCTTTGACTGTTTCTACCGAGCCTTCCTCACTCTCATTCCTTACATCAGGGATCCTCAACCTAAGGCCCGGGGGCAGGATGCGGGCCCCCAGGGTCTTGAATCCAGCCCCCAGGACCCCCCTACCTACCCCCTGCTTCGTGAACAAGCCAGTCTCCGAAGCTGCTTCTAATGCTGAGGCAGTTCAAAGTGGTGGGCTATGACGCTTTCTCCACTCCCTCCACTCACTGCCCAGATGACTGGCAAGGTCCCCTGCTCTCCCCCACCTGCTGCCAAGATGGTCGAGGCACCGGCTGCAGCTGAGCGGGACAATTTAAAATAGGAGGGCTGTGGCAAGGTCTACCTCTCCCTCCATGGCCCCGAGGCCCCACCCCTGCTCCTCCACCCCACCCACCTGCCTTCCTTGTGTGGCTGCTGCCTGCATTATTGTGGTTGTGAGGAAGGAAGGGGGAAGGCGGAGGCAGTGCCAGCCAGCTTTCTATGCTGGAGCAGCCACAGCAGTGGACTGATGGAGGGATGGACAGCAGGCAATCAAGGGGAAACGGAGCTACTTCCCACCCAACCAGCCCCCTCCAAGCTGCTGCCTTGCTTGGTGGAGTGAGGGAAGGGAGGAGGGAGCCAAGCCATGGCCTGAGGCTGAGACCGCCACCACCACCACTGGGTTAGAGAACAGCAAGGAGGAGGTGGTGGAGAAAGAAGGGAAGGGAAGGGAAGGCCAACGGTGGCCCAGGCTGGTTCCTGGGAGGCTGGAGGGGCTGCATTTATCCCTGGTTGGTGATGGGCGGGCTGGCGAGCCAGCAGAGCACCACAGCCTGGCTGGGCTCGGTGGCTTTGGGCAGGTCTTCCTGCCTCCCCTCCCTCCTTCCCAGCCCTTGTCCCTCCCTCCCTCATCTGGAGTGCACCAAGTCGAGCCGGGTCAGGCAAGGCCAAGAGAGGAGGTGGCTTTCACTCCAGGGTGCAGCGAGGGCATGATGGCCAGGGCTGTCACTTGCCACCCTTGCTGCAGCTGCTGCTTCTCATTCTGAGTGGCCGCCTAGAAGGTGATGAGGGGCCTGAGCTTGCCTGGGCTGCCACCTCCTTCCCGATGCAAAGAAGGAAGGAGAGCCACACCAACCGCTGCCAGTGTAGTAGGAGGAAGAGGCGCAGCAGAGGGATCCCAGCGGTGGCACCTCAGGGCAATGATCCGGAACAGGAGGCATGCCTGGGGCCCCAGAGATGCACTGATCATGGGCTGATCGTGTGGGGAGGGGGCCTCTGCCCGCTTGCCCCTCCCCCTTTCCCCCATGTTACCCTCCCTTTTTTTGGACTGTGGTTCAGCCCTCAGTGGTGTCTGGGTGGTGGTGGACCGGCCCGCTGTTTGAAAACTTTGAGGATTCCTGCCTTACATCATCCACCCAGCACTGCTGTGTGTCATCTGACTTCCACACAGCCCCTTCTCCCTTCTGCCAGAACAGTGCCCTCTGTTGCTGTAGGGGCTTCCAGTTCCTCTAAGTCCTCCTCTCTGAAACCAAAGTTCCTGACTATTCTGTCCATCAGTTCTTTCATTTCAGCCTTAGTAGTATCTTGGGACTTCTTAGGAGTTGTCACGCTCAGTTTTCATTTTTCCTCCTTACAGTGCTTGTGGAGGTTGTGATAATTTCATTGTACAATCAACTCTGGGGCAGCTGGCAATTTACTCTCCCATTTTCCCATACCCTGTTAAGCTTCAGTTCAGCCCATAAGAGCTCACACCCCATAAGGTCTCAGATTTTTCCCCAGGCATGAGGAACCAGGGAGGTTGCAGGGTAATATAAAGAAAAGGCAGGAGTAGAACCCTCCATGATGTCATTATGTTATGTTAACCATGGCTTTTGCTTAACTTGTTTCAGTTGATTGGTTAGATGTAGGAGGTAGGAGTTTTTTCAGTCACATGATATATTATGTTTTCATTGTTAGGTGGCTGACATCTTGCAACCAACACAACACCTTCAAATGATACTCAGTTGAGGGAATTGTGGAAGAAGCAAAATGGCAGACTGGCTGCCAATTCCATGACTGATGTTGTCAGGGTAGGGGCAAAGAAAACTACAAGAATTCAGTGTGGGGGGAGACCAAACTTTATTTAAAAAGCTGCTAAGGTGAGCCCACTTCTGAGAAATTATTTGATTTTTTCCTCTTTTTCCTCTACAAAGTTGGTGAATGTTTCCCACTAATTTCTTTGTCCACAGATAAGGTGGAGATTTTGAAAGGCTGTTGGTATGGATAGTTTGATCCTTGGGGAAAGTAACTTAAACTGCAGCCCTAGAGAAACAGCTTCTAATTCGTTCTAGCCTCAGTTTCCTATCTCTTCATCATGTGGTTTAAAAAAAGAGTTTGAAAACTCTTTTCAATTACTAAAGTGCTCTCAAATAACTTCTTGGAGGAACATAGTGAGCCAATTGATTTGTATGGATGGCCAAAAATTGCCATGGTGTTCTCTGATGAAGACACACACTTGCTGATGGCGGCATCTTCTATCCCCCATGCATTCTTCTTCTTCTTCTTCTTCTTCTTCTTCTTCTTCTTCTTCTTCTT
>JAHTLZ010000010.1:40495280-40513912 GCA_023846285.1 Phrynocephalus versicolor
TCTTCTTCTTCTTCTTCTTCTTCTTCTTCTTCTTCTTCTTCTTCTTCCTTCCTTCCTTCCTTCCTTCCTTCCTTCCTTCCTTTTTTGGTCCATGCCTGCAGTGGTACATTTTATTTCAAAAGTCAAAGATAATATCCAATCAAGATCAGAAGGTTATTCTGCCACTTGGTATTTTATTGTCAGTGTTCATTGTGGGACATTACTGCAAAACAGATTCTAAAGGAACTTTGCTGCCCATATTGTTCCCTTTGATGAAAGCTTATTCACATATTTATAAGGAATTGTTAAGAAAGCTTACAGGGGGAATTGTAGTTCGGAATTTGAAAGACTTTGCATATGTATAAAACCAAACAGCCATCCTTGTTAGTTAACTGGTCTTTCACCACATCAGAGAGTCTTTCTTTTGTGTGGCTAGACATGTGACTAAACCAATTTGCCCTCTAATCCGCAGAGCATGCTGTCAACTGTGGCTGACGGTCTCTAGCAGTGGCGCTTACTTGACTACGACTACAATTCAGAAAAACTGAATAAAAACAGATCAATTGCTTACATTTGATATTGAGTTTTTAGATGTTTCATTCTATTTCCATATATACATTTGACGAGAACTGGTCTTTAAAATTACTTTTTACTTATCTTCCCAGCTCTAGACTTTGAAGTAATACTTCAATGACAGCTGAACTGAGACATTTAACAGCTTCCTGAACAGACCTTTCTGTATTCTGTGCCATACTAAAGAACTCCTTTGCTTTTGAAAGTTTTCTCATGTAGGAAGCCATTACAGTTATGAGGATAGAGAGAAAAAAATGTATAAATTCCGAGACTTGCCAATGATGTCATTACCCTGGTCAATAAGACACATAGAAGCAAGGACTTTTATGCTACGAAGATCAGCTAACCAAATCAGGATACACGAGCAATTAACTCTTTAATTAAGATGAATGGGATACATTAGCCCTCCTTAAACCCTGCTCATCAGCACTCACAAACAGGAAAAAGATGGATGTCTTCTTCCCAAGAAATGTGGCTTTTATTTTTCATTTGTTGACAGTATCTCATTCTTTCTATTCTGTAAATAAATCCATGGAAGAAAGTTCCCACTATAGAACAGAACATCTGCTAATATATGTAGATAGGACACGTGGCATTTATGAAAAGGCAGTGTACCGAGGAAGGTTTTGTCAAGGCATCGTGGTGTCTTAGTTGGAGTGGGTTCTGGAGGATTTGAGTTCTACTTCCCGCTGAACCATGACTGTAACTTTGTGAACCTGGACTAGTGATTCTGTCTCAATATGACTTACCTCACAGGGACATTGGGAGGTCAGTAGTACCAATCATAAATAGCTTACATTTTCAGGGATTGATGTCTTTATTATGAATAATAATTGCTTTTGATAATCATCAAGCAATAAAGACCAGTGTGATGGTGTGTACAGTATTGGACTAGCACTCAGGAGACCTGGGTATAAATGCCCTCTTGGACCGCTAAAACTCACCAGAGACTGGCAACCACTAATTATCTATTTCAGAGACCTTAAAAACCATCTTAGGATCACTGTAAGTCAGATGTGACTTGACAACACATAATAAACAAAGTAACACGTATTAGAGGCAATAATATATTATTTTAAAAATCACTACACACACTACAAAATGAGTAACACATCAACATGTAGTGTAGTCTTGAAACAGAGAATCTGTACTATGAGGAATTTGTTGCTTTTATTTTCTTTTCCCACTATACCCTATCAGTATCCAAGCAGTGTTGGAAGAAGATAAGCTTTACTGTTTTACACTGAATGTCATTTGATTTGGTACAGGCCAGTCTTTCTATACCTTTACAAAACAATCTGCATCTTTATTGTCCTTTTAATAAAAACAACAATTTCTATTTGTTCTCCAATAGTATCTCTTTTATATACACAGAATTTTTGTTCCTGCCTATGATTGCATATCCATGAATCAATGCCCCTTTGTGGATATGTGTATGCAGGAAATGTATTCTCACACAGTTATTATGGGTTCACAGCAAAGAAAGCCATTTTTGGTGGTATGTTTTACTATAAAGCTAATTGTATACAATGGACAACAAGCTCTAGTTAGTCCAGAGAGAATCAGAATTACTGGGTGGTCTTTAGTGCGAATGGTAAACATGATGAAAAGCATTTTACATGGAAGCGCAGCAGAGACGGTATTTCCTATCTGAACTAAACCAATGATGCTTCATTTAACTGGAAGGTCTGTCTACAAAAAATTCACACTTTTTTGCAGACTATGAAGCAACACTTCTTGGAAAGGTTGATGTACATAACAAAAATAAAAGATTTCATTTATCTGTATTGTTAACAATGCAATTCTGAGCGAGGGTGTGGTCCCACTCTGTGGTAAAAAAAATTATCTGGGTGAATTAGTCATCTTGAGAAGCATTTGCTTATTGGTGGTTGGTTTAGGCAATTCTAGATAAAGACTGTGGCAAGGAGTATGGAGCAGGGAGCTTCAAAGATATCCTAGAGACTATGGGAAGTGTCAAAAACTTACCTCCCAGTACGGAACATACATTCTTGTGGATTGCATTCAGTAGCTGTGACAAGTCTGCTGGGGGGGGACCTTGCCCCTTACTTTGTGAGAATTACTAATTATTCAACTTTAGCTTAAAAGGGGAAATTCAGATTCCACAACACTTGACACATTCTTTTCAATCCCCCCTTTTCTCCCTAGGAAAGCTTGCTGAGCCTGCACAACTGAACTTTCACTGGGGCAATATCAGCTGCTTAGTTTTCTGCCAGTTTGTCTTCCAAGACATAGGGCTTCAACATGACTGACAATCCAAAATACGCTTAGGAACATTAGTTCATATTAGCCAGTAGATCTTCCTATGGACTTTAATGCTTTTGGTTTTTTAACTTGAGATATTAGTGACTGCTGTGTCAGGATAAGGACTGTTCTACCACTGTGCTAAGTTCATTATTATAAGTTAGTCTGTAACACTCCCAAAAAACAATTTCTCACTTATCAAGAATTGACTTAAAATTTAAATACATCTAATTTATTAATGTCATTCTTCTTTTAGCATATTGTTTCAATGGCAACTCTGTGAATTAGTGACCTCCAACAAGTCTAATCATTAATAAATTTTGCAAACTAAAGAATACAGCATTCTTTGTTAAGCCAATCCATCTTTTGTTCAGCCTTCCTCTTTTCCTGCTGCATTCAAGATATCTCATCATCATCATCATCATCATCATCATTTATTATTATTATTATTATTATTATTATTATTATTATTATTATTATTATTATTATTATTATTATTATTATTATTATTATTATTATTATTATTATTATTATTATTATAAAAGCAAGAGAACAGGGATTTCATTCCCTCTGCTGTGCTTCTGAAAACATCTCATCGCCTGCTTCATTGGCCTGGTTATCCAGCACAAGTGTAGCTGCCCGCTGTTATGTTAAATTATACAGGTATTTTTTCTAGACTGTCAAGAATTTTGACTGCCCCAGCTCCCTGTTGTTCTGTCAGTGATCTGTTTACCAGGAATACTGTACAGAGTATGGGGTTTTGTTTTATGTTTCTAGGAGAAGCTCTGACAAAAGTGTCAAGATTGCTTTTATTCAAAGATAAATGGAAACATTTGTTGGCACGGTCTCACAGTCTCAGATCTGTGAACAGCATAGGCAGCACCACAACATTACAAAGGGCAGGAAAAAAATGATGCTGGGATTTATTAACCACTATCTAAACTTATGCAAATGTTTCCCAAACAAGAACATATGAGAGGGCAAAATAATGGTCCAATGACATAATCTGTAGAGTTTTTCAAAATATATTTCATCTTCTTAATTTCACAGAATTAAATTTTACTTATCACAACAATCATTATCAGCGCTATCATTACCATGAACACCATGCTTTCTTACTATTTTTGCATTGAGTGTATCACAGCAATTCATAGAACAGCTGTGGGGGCAAAAGATATCAGGAAGATTATATAAATATAGTCATTGTAAGAATTGGAAACATAATTCCCAGAATAGAACTGATGGTCATTAATGAAATCATTAGCTCTTCTATTACTGAATGGCCACTATGGTGTGCAAATAATGGTCCTTTCATTGCCAGCACATTTCCAACTCAGATCAAGGGTAGGATGCAACTCTGCTTCACCCTAGGAAAAAACAGCTTCCACTGATGTCAATAATTGATGTCAGTGAAAATTTTCTCATGTTAGGGTCAAAGATCTGGGACTTCGGATCATGGTGGGATGGTGGCCTTTGTACAGCTCAACCATCTACCCTTAGTGCTGTGGTGGCAAATCTTCAGCACTCCAGATGTTTTGGACCACAACTCCCACACTACTTTTTCATTGGCAATACAGGCTTGGAATTCAGGGAGTTGTGGTCCAAAACATATGGTGTGCCAAAAGTTTACCACCACTGCCTTATTGGCTTCAATTTATATATTTGATTTACTCGAGTACACAAAGCTAATGGTGTGATCCATGTTATGTCTAGGGATAAGATAGCTAGGACTAGATGATCTATGGGAAACCAAGGGCCAATATTCACTTTGACAGGTAGGGCAAAAGCTTTACTGTGTGATCTGCTCTCCAAAATCAGTACTGTAGTTTGCCTGGCTTTTCAGTGGTTATTTATTTTATGTACTTATTTAATGATGACACATTGTTCCAGAATTTATTTTTCCTAAATTTTTTTTACTATGTACTTTAGTTACTATAGCTGGATAAGGAAGTCTCCAGTCAGGCATCTTCAGCTGGTGTTCATTGGAAGAGCTTGCTATTTCCTCTTCCAGGAATCAATGACTGGGGACTGTTTATGCAGCAGAGAAGTACAGTGAGTCTATAATGCATAAACAGGAAAAAAAGATGGAATTTGGAACAGGACCCAAGAGGTACAGCAAACAAGGCAAGAATTTGCAGTGAGAGAGCATGTTCTCTGAGATTAGCAGGAGTCTAACTGAACAATATGGATCTGACAAAGAGATGGTGGAATTACTGAAAATTCAGATATTTCAAGGGTGAGGTTTTTCCTGGGATAGAGCTTTGAATTACACAAGTGAAATGAATTCATAGTATGATAAGAGAAATTTATTCCAAACTATAGAAAACATTCCCCCCAAACTTTCCTGATTCTGCATCCCTATTTTCCATGTGTATTTTTGGAGAGAGTACACTATGACTAGAAATTGTTTTTGTGCTTTATATAATAGATGTTTAATTAGAAGATGTTTGAGAAACAGCTTCCTAACAGTAAATCACCTATGGGCTTCCTACGTTTTGGGGAACCCACTTTTATTGCTCTACTACATAAGAAACATTCTTTTAAAAGCATCCTTTGTCCTTGTCGATTTCAGGGTAGCTCATAAGAAAATGGTTCAGTTAAAACAGCAGTCAACATCTCAGCTATAAAAGAAAAAATGAGAAAGAAGTACAACAGACAGTTCATTCTTTTCAGTTTGGTGAAACATTTTGCCAGGTTGGTGAACATTGGTCAATCCATGGATGCTCCTGTTTCTTTGAAAATAAAGGGAAAAAGAGCAAAATAAGTTAGTAACAGCAAGATGAGTCTGGGATCTGAAATGGTGTTTGGAGGGGCTCATCCTACCACTACTTCCAATTGCCATTTTTGAACCCTAGCAAGGACAGAGAAAGAGAGCAAACATGATAGCCATACTGGTTAGGAACAAGAAATAATTTCAAGCTTGATCTAACCAGTGCTTCCCCCATCCTACCAGAGTTCTTGTGAAAAAAAGCACACCTTGGCTTATGATTCCTCACATCTATGCAGGGCATTTTGGAGAAATAAAGGGGTACCAAAAATCCGCAAAAATAAACTGCAAACAAGTAATGCACAAATGCAATGCCACATGCTAAAATGTGTGTAAAATTGGGGGGAAATGACAAACACACTTTAATTGGTGAAAATTACAGTATTTGTCCATGAATGAGACTATACTTTTTTGTCTATAATTGTTAGACTAAAACTTGAGGATCGTCTTATATAAGGGAGTAAGCCAAGGAGAGAACCACGTGGTTGTGAAACTGTAATTATAGGTTGGAAAAGGGGGGGTTGTCTTACACATGGGGGTGTCTTACAGGTGGAAAAATAAGGGTAGATGAATATACACATCAATGTGCATGTTAGGAACATTGTAAAATGCATTAAAATGTGCATCAAGTCTACTTTGGGAAGGAGACACAAAGTCTTGCAATCTGATACACAGGAAAGAGAAAGTGCAGGTGGTCTTTGTAGTGTTGGTGGGGTAGGTTACCTGAGAGGTTTACACCCTTGCTGTGGTGTAGTAGATAGACTGATGGACTGAAACTCAGAAGGTCTGGTTTTGAACTCCCATCAAACCATATGGCAGAGGATTTGTGTAACTGGTAAAATAACTACAGTAATACCTTGGTTTACTAGCATAATTCATTCTGGAAACATGCTTGTAAACAAAAGCACTTTCATATCAAAGCAAATTTCTCCATAAGAAATAATGGAAACTCAGATGATTCATTCTGGGGTCCCATAGACCACATACTGTACACACAAAATGTGAAAACTCACAAAAGAAGTTGGCTAGAATCCACGTCCACACCATGGTTAAGGTACCTAGCTTGCAGAATCTGCTCTGCTTGGGACTAACAACAGGATTTTACTCTGTATTTTAATTGTGACAATAATCAAGTGAAATGTGTAGCCCTGAACACACTTGAATAGCTGCCCCATGACTAGAAATGGTTTGAAAAAATAAGAATGCTGAAAACAAATTAAAGAAAAATATAAATATAAAGAAAAATAAAACCCTAACCTGCACTCCCCTTTGAAAACGTTCCTGGCTGGTGCAAGAGACACCTCTATTACTCTCTACCCCCTCTGCTTTGGAGGTTGCTGAGGTGGAACATTGCAGACAATCCCCCACAATCCAGCAGGGGGAGGGAGGGGGAGGGAGGGAGGAAGAGCCACCATTGGTTCTCTTGTGATCATGTGACCTGCTCCAGTGCTTGTATATTAAGACATTGCTTGTTGATAGTGCAAAATTTAGAAGAAATGTTTGCTTGTCTTACAAAACACACTTAAAACAGGTTACTCTTAAATCAAGGTATTACTGTGCCTAAAATTTGCACTTACCCTGAAAGCCTTATTGGGACATCATGAATAGGTTCTGACTTAATGGCACATAACCATTATGATGCAAATCTGTGCAGATAGAGACAGATACTTTGAGGAGGCTTTGCCTCTATCTTATCTGGATTTTGATTCAGTAAATTGATCTTCATCCAGTCCATAACAACATCTTATCTCCAGTTAAGCATTTTCATAGCCTCACCTAAACAGTACAAACAAGAAGAAACAAAGCTGGGTGTTATCATTATCCTCTAGATCACCCAAATCTCTAGATCACCCTCTTATTTTATTCAGGGTATCTACTACCACCAGCAAATCAAGATAGTCAAATATATTTTTTTGGTCGTTGACCGTAAATAAAATTTTATTTCATTTCATTTCAAATATATTATATTAATCACAATTGCATAAACACATGGTAAATCACCAAGTTTGCATTCAGCACTAGAGATGGGCACGAAACAAGAGATTTTTCATTTTTGTTTTCATTTTTTCGTTTCGTTACGCAACGAAAATGAAACGAAAAAATTTTCAAACAAAAACAAAAACAAAAACAAAAACGACCAATTTTGCCGTGTTTTTCGTTTTCGTTGCAGCAAATGCATTGAACTGAAAAGATTGTTAACGAAACAGCAATTTTTTGTTTTTGTTTTTGTTTTTTCATTTCGTTACCTAATGAAACAAAAACGAATTTTTTTGCAAAAAACCTCACAAAAACGAAAACGAACCAAAACGGACCCCTAAACGACCAAACGACAAACGAAACACCATTTTTTTGAGTCGTGCCCATCTCTATTCAGCACTTTTATTTGAAAAAAGAAGCAGAAATGTTTCAGATCAGTTCCTTGGACAAGAATCGGGCATAATCCAACCAATTGTCTGAACAAAAGTTTACACTGTTGGTCATTTTCAGGGGTACAAACACCTACTGTATACCTTTGCATCCAACAGTTTCTTTCCCCCCCAAATCGCACCTAATAGTCAGAAAGGGTGAGTGGAAACAGGAAAGTGGTTATAATTTTCATTCAGAGCCTTGCCTTGCAGAACACAAAAGCCTCTAAGCCTAAACTCCAAGGAATTTGAATGTCAAGGATCTTGTGTAATAGCAAAACTCTACAAATCTCTGTGTGGAAACAAATATGCATGGCACCTGGTCCAGAAAAGCAGACAGACAAGAAGAAAAGCATCCAAGGCATGAAACATCAATAATGGAAATGTACAATGAAGCTATAATCAGAATGAATGCTAATCACTTCATTTCATAAATGACCGTTCAGTCAAGTTCCTGTTTAATATTATGTGCAAACCAAGCTGCCAGGTTTTATTTGTCATTTGATATCAAACCAGCTCTAGTTCAGACTACTGGGAAACCTCTCTTGCTGAGCATTACCTCTTTAACCTCAAATGAAAACTGGCATCCCATCTGGATGATGTCCAAAGTGTCACATTTTGGTAGTCATCAACCACCTTGCCTTAGAAATCAGGAGTACTGATTAAACAATCAAAATATTTGAAATGCAGTGAGGGAGAAGTACGTTCTTTGCATCCATAATTGGAATTCAGTGGCATTGCTAAAATGGATATAAGTATAGATTTCAGATGTCGGTCTGACTTTCATATGTTGGGTAATGGTTAAAGCCCTTCTATAGGGGAGACAAATTTTAAAAATCTAGAGCATAATTCAGATACACTTGAGTACTTTCAATTTTCACTCATTTCAGCAGAAAAAGTTAGCATGTGTGCAGTAGCTCCCATTTAAACTATTGTTACCCAGTTGCACATGTGAACTGCATAATGCCTGAAGCATTAAACAACTAAGAAGTCCAGGGAGTAGCAAAAACAAACACACAGCAATATTGTTCTCATGCTGGCATGACCTATATATATAGTGTAGTATGTTTGCACATGAACAGTTATGATCAGGGGATGCCGTCACTTAGCAAGCATAAGAAATGTATCATTTCCTTATAAGGAATAGAGGTGGGCACGAAACGAAAAAAAATGTGTTCCATTATTCATTATTCATTTCGTTACATAACGAAACGAATAACAAAAATTGTGATGAAATTGGAACAAACCGAACAGAACCACGAAAATTAGGTTCACTACGTTTCGTTTTCGTTAATGGCAATGCACAATGAAATTAGCTGTTTTTAAATGTTAAAAAACATCCTGAATATCCATAACAACCCAGTGATAATACCTACCAGGGGGGTTGGGGTCCTTAAAACGTGCATTTATGTCTTTTCTCAGATCACTGTATTTTTTTTTCCTTTAAGAGGAGTTAGGGGACATCAACCCAAAATGGCTGCCAGATGCCTAATATTGATTTCTTGGGTATTAAAACACCCTGGACATCTGTAAAAACACAGTGATAATTATTTGAAATTATTACCTACCAGGGGGTTGTGGTCCTGAAAATGTTTGTTTTTGTCTTTCTCCTGTTGCGATGTATTTTTTCTTTTCCCTTTAAGAATGACACAAAATGGATTCCAGCCACAAGATGGATGCAAGCCATGTGATGGGATCATCTAAATTCTTGGACAATTTCAATCATTAGCATGCCCAGGTTGCAGACTGGGTAGGCGTTGCAGCCACAGAGGGCATAAAAAGCTTTGGCAGCCCCCGTCCTCCTTGCAGTCTGTGGTGGGAGTTAGGGTGGGATTGCTGTCTCTGCAACTCGTTACTTTAGGCCAGCCAGGCAGGTGTGTGTCTCTTTTGTTCCTGCTGGTTGCAGCCTGGCTCTTAGGGGAGAGAAAGAAGAGATTGCTCTTGCAGGCTCCCTGTGTGCGTGCATACCTCTCGGTGAGTACCCTCCCCTGCCCCACAGTGCAGTCACTCTGCAGCTGCCTTACGCCCTGGGCAATGCCCGGCACTGCCTTTGCACCCTTCTTGCATATCTAGTCTATACTGTGTCTCTGCCAGCATCATTTTTTTAGTGTTTTCCCTCTGGTCTGGGGCCCTGGGGGACATCCGCACGCGGAAATGCTTTAAGTCGCGCAAAAAGCAGGTAAAAATGAAAAATGAAAAAAAAGAAACAATTTTTTTCAAAAAATTCACAAAAAATGAAAACGAACCGAAACAGATCTGCAACGAAAAATGAAAAACTGAAATGTCATTTTTTCAATTCGTGCCCATCTCTAATAAGGAATGCAGAAATAATTAAGTAATTTTGCAAGTGTATGAAATGAAGTATTTTCTTGTGTGGCATGCAATGCCAATTAAGGAATTCAGTCAACTAAGTGCTTTGTGGCTGGTGCAAAGCAATTTCTGTGTGGCAAAAAAATTCCCAAATAATTATCATACAAGTGTTTTGATTTTGATTAATGATAATGGGATATATTAGTGGCCTTTTGACATTGTGTTTTATGCATTCTGTACAAAAAATGGGGCGAGAAAGCAACATGAACTTTCCACTTGGCATGTGACAGATCATTGTTGTGGTTTATGCAAATGTATATTAGGCACTTGGGAGATGACAAAGATCCTTACTTAGTGTCAACAACTGTAGTGGATCTACCAGAATCCTCTAGAATACAATGACCCTCATAGCCATGCTTCATCTCATGCAACTTACATATGTGTCAGTTTTGGTAATGTGTCAGTGTTTTAGGCCTGTGCAATTAGCATTACAGTGGTGCCTCGAGTTATGATGTTAATTCATTCATTCTGACTCTTTCTGTCTTGAAATTTGTGTTAACTTGAAATCAAAATGTAGTGCAATGCACCCTGGGAACTGAATTATTCCGCAAAATTTTCGTATCTCAAGGAATCCCATAGGAAATTTTCGAATCTCAAGTTTTTTCCGCCTTAGTCTCCTCAGCCAGATTCGCCCATAGCTTGACAGTGACCTCCTAAGGACAGTTGGGGAAGCGCTGGTTATCTTGAGGACAGATTACTGAAACATGCTCTATATGGGGCTTCCCTTGACCCTTATTCAGCTATTGCAGCAGGTGCAGTATGTGGCAGCCAGATTGGTGGTTGGTGCAGGAAGATATGACCGCATCCCCCCCATTCTGGCCTGCCTGCACAGGTTACCTGTTGCCTCCCGAATAAGGTTTATGGTATTGGTTTTGATTTACAAAACCCTCGATTGCTTGGGTCCAGAATATCTGATGGAGCGTATCATCCCAAAATCTACCTCAGCCTGGCCCACTAGAACACCCAGGTCCAAACACTTTGAATTGCCACACCTAGGAAAGCTTGCAAGATCTCCACTAGGAACTGCATTTTCTCAGTTGCTGGTCCTACCTGCTGGAATCAGCTCCCTAGTGAAATTCAGACCGCGGAGTCACTCTTGGTATTCAGGAAGTTGTTAAACACATGGCTTTTTAAGGCTGCCTTCGGCAACTAGGAGATGGAATTCTGTTTGGTTTTTGTTTCTCCCATCCATTTCTCTTATTTTGCCAGCATCTTATATTTTTAGGATTTTATTGTCCTGTAAATTTTATAAAATTTTCTATCTGTTCCTTCTTTTTTATATTTTTATTTAATTTAGAGCACCAACCCAGCCACCCCTGGGGCTGGTTCGGCACTCCTATTTTATTTTATTTTATTATTTTTTGGGGGGGGTTAAGAGTCTCCAGTGGGGTCTTTTTGATGCACTGGCTTGGGGCATGCAACTCTACAGGCCTACCTCCCCTCCAGGACCAGGAAGATTGAGGAGAGAACAAGGCAGGAGGGGTAACAAAAAACAAAGCGAACGAAACAGGAAATTCCATTTTGTTTCATTTTTCTTTGATGGGTTGGTTTGTTATTCATTTCATTATCTAACGAAATAAATAATGAAATGAATCTCTAAACATAACATAACATAACATAACAAAGTAAGCCAAACTGATCTGTACTCAAGATTAATAATAATTTAGTATTTATTTTCTTGAGTCCACCTCTCTTAGAACATAAATTTATCTTCAGATTGCATATTCTCCATTTTATTCATTGTTTTTAAAATTACTGTAATTCAGTCATAAATTTTGGCACAGGAAATCATGAAAGAACTATGACTTTTACTTCTGAGTTTAGGCAGCCATCCAGCAGTCATTGTGGTGAGTTCACTTAACTGCTCCTGAATGTTCTCATATTCCTTAATTACTCACTACACTTCCTGATAGTCAAAGGGACCTAATGACTCTAGCAGACTTTTCACTTCTGATAAACTTAAATAATTTCTTGCTATTTGTTTTATGTTGTTGACTAATGCCTTTAAATGATCTCCCCTGGGCCTCCTAATTTCTATCTTACATTAACCTGTCATTAATATCTGGTCTTTTCCATTGAAATCATTAACATTGGATTGCTGCATTTTTTCATTTTTACTGGATTTCTGCCATGTTTAGCTCATCCCATACTCCTTACAGCTTTCTCAAACCAATAACACCCAGCCCAGCCTTGTAGACCAAAATTATACACTTCATTCACACGAACTACATCTGAGTAAAGGAAAGTACTCACCATGTTCTCTCCCCCTCCATTGCTCCCTCCCTCCCTTTCATCTGGAGGTTGAGTCATGGCAACTGGACTTCTTGAGAGATTAAACCATTCCACCACTCATCCAAGTAGTTTTGTCAGTGTAAGGACAAAACTACTTGGATTATTGGTGAAATGTTTGGCCTTGGTTTCACACCACTCTGGTCTGAACACACCCCACACCACTGTACATCTAATAAGCCTATTCAGGCTACTATCCACATACGAGCCTACTCAGACCAGATTAGCATGAAACCAAGGCGAACTATAAATTGGAGGCCTCACACCAGCTTTCCTCAGACTGATGAAGCTACTTGGATGAGTAGTGAAATGTTTCAATCTCACAAGAAGAAAAGTCCGGTTGCCATGACTCAACTTCTGGAGAACCTCACCTGGATGACTGAAAATCTTCACAGACATTTGTCCTCTCTCTTACACACAAAAAAAAAACACAACACACATGCACACACACTCACTGTCATCAGATTATTCCATTGAAAAGACAATCAAAATTTGGAATGAAGCAGAAGAAAACAGGTCTGAAGTGCAGAATGTGTGTTACCCTCATTGTTTATATCAAGAGAAATGTATTTCCAGCAACAGGGACTTAAGTGATACTGAAGGCAACACTAACCCCAGCAAAAACCAATACATTCTCAAGGGGAATATAGTCTTCTTTGTGATTATGCATAAATTCAGAAATAAAGAAAAAGAAGAATGTGTAGAAATCATGTCACATATCTGTTGACAAGGAGGCCCTAGAGTGTTGGAAATATTTCAGAATGATCACAGTGATATAAATCTCTGTATGTCTACCCAGAGATATGATGTATTGAACCCATTACTCCCAGTTAACTTTGTACAGAAATGCAACCTGTCTATTTTTGCAAAATCCCTGATCCTGTGTGAATTGCAACTATCCTCATTGCTAATAGAAGAGGAATTTTGGCGCTTATCCTTTATTTTGTTTTATTCTTCCTTACTATATGTACATCTTCTGCCAGTAGTATCTAGATTTTACAGTGGTAAATAAGGCTAAAATTTACTATTACGTGTAATACCGTTAGAAGATGACCAATAAAATTAGTGGCATAAATTTTATATCAGTTTGTACACACAAATACTAACATTACTGGCTAACTTTGATACATTGTCAAATGATAGAGATCAACCTTTAAATATTTTTTCACACATATGGAATTCCACATAAATATTAGATGACCAGTTCTCTTCCGAATGTCAGAGTATGTTTCTTCTGCGCAAAAGCCCAACAATCCATTTTAAAATCCCAGTGAGTCAGTCAGTCACTAAGGGAAAGGTTTGCCTGAAAATATTTAAAGAGAAAGGAGATTTCCTGCTTGCAGAAGGACAGCCAATATGGGACTACCCTGTCTTCCTGTGGTAGGAACTTCCAAAGTCTGGGAACAGCAAAAGGGAAGGCCTTCCCCCACGTTCCCACCAAAGATACCTGTGAAATCTGCAGGACCCCCCCTCCTGATTGCTTTAATAGAGATCAGGAGACATTAAATTGGTGGGACCAAGGGGGAAGAAAAACCTCTTCCGTTTTAATACAGAGCAGTAGTCATGGTCCTTGAGATAGCTTTGAGCCAAGCCCTTCTGAGTTTTCAAGGTTAGAATGAGCACTTTGAATTGTGTTTGGAAATGGATTGGCAGTCAGCAGAACTGCTGTAACTTTCTCTCTCTCTCTCTCTCTCTCTCTCTCTCTCTCTCTCTGTGTGTGTGTGTGTGTGTGTGTGTGTGTGTGTATGTATGTATGTATGTATGTATGTATGTATGTATGTATGTATGTGTGCGTGTGTGTGTGTTGAGAGCAGCCCCAGTCAGCAATCTGGATGCCATATTTTGTACTTGTTGAAATTTCTGAGCATTTTCTAAAGCAGCGGTCCTCAAACTAAGGCCTGGGGGGCAGATACGCCCCCCCAGTCCAGAATCTGGCCCATGGGAGCAACTGCAGACCCCCCCACACACACACACCTCGCTTTGAAAGCAAGCGAGCAAGGAAGCCGGCTCTGCTGCTGCTTCTATAGGTGAAGCAGTTCACCCAGATGATTGGTGCACCAGGCATTTGTGGGGCAGTTTAAAATGGGACGACCTCCTCCACTTCCCCCCTGCCACCCAGATGGTTGGTGTGTCAGCCACACACTGTTTCATTCAACTGAGGGGCACCTGCTTACCCCCTCCCTGCCACTCAGATGACTGGCGCACCTTCAGCAGAGCAGGGCAGTTTAAATTGGTGAAGCCTGGTGTGGTCTCCTGCTCGCCCCACCACCCAGATAATCAGCCCTTCAGCCAAGCAGAGCAGTTCAAAGTGGGATGCCCAGGTGGGGGGTGGAGGCAGCGGAAGAAATGGCAAAGGAGGCCTGGGCAACAGGTGAGAAAGTGTGAGCAGGAAGGTAGGAAAGGTGGGAGGGGAGAGAAGAGAGGAAGGTGGGCGGGGAAAAGAAGGAGCCAGAGATGCCGCATGGCCACACAAGGCCGGGGGCAGCTGCCTGAAGTTCCAGTGGGCAGGGTGGACGTTTGGACACACTGCTGGGGTTTCTCGAGTTCACAAACAGGTAGGAGGAGACCAGGGCTGGGAGTTTGTTTGTTGGGTGAGAAACAGGCCGTGATCATGTGGCACTGCTGGCTGTGGGAGGGGAAAACACAATTGTGGGTCAGCTGCTGCTCCAGAGAACACAGTGGAGAGCCAGCCAAAATTTCCCCCCTCTCACCAGTGACCACAATGAGAAACCCCCCACCCCACTGGGCCCCACCAGCTCCTTCTGGTAGTGCTGGAAGAAGGAGGAACATGATGGCCACCTCCTCCTTCTATCTGGTTGCTTCAATCTCTTTTGCAGACATTGAAGCAACCAAGGAGGAGGAGGATGTGGCGATGGGCAGAGATCTTTGCTCCACACAGCAGATGACTTTGACAGGTCCTGTCAAAGTCATCTGTTGTGCAGATTGGAGAGCAGCATCACTAAGTGGAATAATTTGGTTTTTGAAGCAACCACAAGTCGAGGTATCACTGTATAGTCCGGCCCTCAACAGTTTCTGAGGGACAGTGAACCAGCCCCCTGTTTAAAAAGTTTGAGGACCCCTGTTCTAAAGGAACAGCACATAAGAATATGTTACATTGATCTTTCTGGGATGTAAGGCATGGGTCACTATATCAGGCTTCTTCAGGAATGGCTGTAGCTAGAGTACTAGCTCTAATTGTACTCATGCACTCCTGGCAACCAGTGAAACCTGGACTAACATAATTACATTCTGTAGGAAGACAGAAAATAAATGCTAAGTCATGTTAATATATGTTATAGTAAATATTTTGGGAAAAATATGCTTAAGTTGTTTCGTTTTAAAAGAATGCTAATTTGGAATAAAGGCTCTGGTGTATGGCTGGATTTAACATTTATAGTTGAAGGTCAATGTCTTTCACCAATTTTCTAGTTCAACATCTGTTCTGTACAACAGTAGCCAGGAATTTGGTCTGCCATTTGTTGTCTGATCTACCTATCTTTCATCTCAGACAGGCCTTGCCAGTTGCCAGACTGACTGCCCTGGCTCCTAAGCAGATGTTGACCAGATGGCTATGCAATATTTCCAGATAAGAAAAAACTTTCTAGACCTGAATTTAAGGAAATGCCTGCTCAAAACTGATTGCACATAATATACAGTACATCCAGGAAAATTTCTCTTGGGTGTACTGGGTAGATTTTGATTGTATTTTAGATTACCTACATTGTTTGGCAAGTTAATTAAAATTGAATTGTAGATCAGCTCTATCATATTTTATTCTTGAAAAGGTAAAACTTTGGAATACACCAGAAAATAATTTTAGATCATCCCCAAGCAGGCATCCGTGATGTGTGCCGATTCCATTCAACAGTAACTATCCTCAAGTGATGAGGATACTTGAAAATAGGGATAGACAATGTGTGTGACCTTGTACTTTACTGGACAGCAATATCCCCCTTCCCAATACTTCACCACACAATTTGCTGCAATGGTTAGGGCTAACAGAAGTTGCAGTCAACCTACGTTTTAAAAACTATGCATTCTCCATTCTGTCATGCCTGGACAGAGACCAGAAATGTCATCCTTAAAAGAGGAATTTGAGACTCAACTGCCCATGAGACTCCATGTCTCTAGCTGCCCAATGAATATCTCCAGATTCACCCTGGACTCCTGGGGAAGCTAGCTCAGACTACTCAGCAATAGAAGACCAGAGGCCATTTTCAGAAAAGTCCTCTCAATAGCCTGTCTCAGTTATGGAATCACAGTTAGAAGGCTAAGCAATCGTATATCCTGAAAGGGTTCCATCTCAAAGGTACAAGCACAGGTGGCCTCTAACTGGCGAATGGAACATCTATGGCTCAAGAGACATAAGTGGCTCAGAAGAAAGAGATCAAATATGAATCAAAAGGACTGCTCAGGGGTTAGACATTTCCTAAGAGAAAGAGGACTTGAGATTCGGTTCAACTATTTGCTCCCAGTTTCAGATGTGGTTCTGGAGGAGCATGCTACTTAATATGTCGCTGCTGAAGCAACATAAGTACTGCATCTGTATAACCCAGCTGCCTGGTAAACTTTGCTTACTCCTGACTCCTAGTTTCCACAAGCCTTATTCCTGAACTGATTCTTCATGATAGGTCTATTCCTGCCATGTATGACAGATCTTGGGCAAAAGCTTTCAGTTCACCAGTGCTATATGGTCCCAGTACTTCCTTGGTTATCACCACTGTTTTCTCAAAACAAACAAACAAACAAACAAAAACACCAGTGGTGACAACCTGCTCTCTCTCTTATTCAAACCAAGAAGAACTGTGCCCCCGTAATTTCAATCTTGTAAAAACAAATTTGTATAGTTCACTGGTAGGGAGGGGAAGGACATTTCCTGCTTTATCTACTACTGCACCTCTTGCATTGGACAGATGCGAGGTTTTCAGCATGCTGCAATGCACTAACACAGCTACTTCTTTGGAACCTTCAGAACACATTACAATAATAGTGTGAACCAAACAGCACCAAAACCAAACCAAACAGTGAGCTAAATGCTTGTCTGCTCATTCCCTAAGGCATGTTTAGCCTTAGGGGATGATTTTAGGATTGAGATCAGATGACACATCCACCTAAGCTAAGCAAGAATATTATATGTCACAGCTGGTACCTGTGCATCCATGTGCAACATCAAATCCAGGATCATCTCCCAAATGATGAAACTGATTCTTCGAGAGGGGTACTATGTTAAAAGGGGGTTAATCTCTCTTCTAGACTCCAAATGCTACCTGTAACAAATGCCACCTGTATCTTCATATTTCTATTTGTTCTAAAAACAGAAATCCAAATAATTTCCCTTTTTTTTGCAGAAGATGTAATACTTGCTTTTAAATAAGGTGACAATGTATTTCCCAGGTGGAACAAAGAGAAAAATTATATTTTGGATGAAAACAATGTAGAAGAATGAGAAGCACAGGGCATCTGTGCTCTTCTGACAGCAGGGGCAGTTCAAGTGTGTCTCAGTATATGTTGTAGAAGGGCAATTACAGTGGACCCTTGTAAAACAAAGCGTTTGTATAACATAAAATCTGTACAACATAAAAAAATCCAGTTATAGGGGAAATTTGCTTAACAGAATCACCTATGGGGCAAATCTGTACAACATAAAAATGGGATTACTCTGTTTTCAGTGCATTCCTATGGGGAATTTGTATAAAGGAAAATTTGCTTAACATAATTTCATTTGGAATGAATTGATTCCTTTATACAAGGTACCACTGTACTAGCATTCCTTCTTACTGGCTACACTGGTTAGGGCGAGAGGAGTTGCCCTCCAACCCCATCTGAAGGCCCTGCCCCACCCTGCAATAAGCTGAAAACTAATAAAAGTGGGTAAATCACTGTGGATCTTTCTGGAACTTTTTTAAAAATCTGAAAATTCATGCCACAGTCCATTTCTTTTTTCCCTCTCTCAAGTATAAGCATGTTATGCACAATTATGATATGTT
>JAHTLZ010000010.1:40513952-40528967 GCA_023846285.1 Phrynocephalus versicolor
TATATATATAGTGTGTGTGTGTGTGTGTAATGTGCCATTAAGCTGGAACCCATGTCTAGTAACCCTAATAGTGATTTTAAGAGGGATTTAAGGAGTGGTTTTACCAATTACACTCCCCCCCCCCGTCATTTTCCATGGCTGAGCAGGGATATCTCCCCAGTGCTTACATAGGCCTCTGAGTGTGGAGTTGAGGAGTTCTGTATGTCTGACCAGAGCATTATGCTCAGACCATAAGAGATGCATTCACACCAAAAACCCTACCCAAAGATTTTAAGCAGATCTTAAATTCTTAATGTACAAATTTGTTTTTCCCTGAAGTCTGCAACTCCAAATGGTTTAACACTTTATCTTTGGTCTAGAAACCAAGAAGTGCAATTGCTTCAGGGCAGGTCTTACCAGGACAAGCTTCCTCAGCCGATGGCTCTCTTTCAGGAGACCCACTCCACTAGCTGAAGTTTTCTGTGAACCGCAGCCAGGCACTACTCTTCAACTATTTCAAACCTATGATCCCTTTTTATTCCAAAATACAATATAGTTCAAAAATGTTTCCCATGCTTCTCCCCACTTCTATTTTTTTTCTTCTTGAGTGACATAAAACAAAGGATAATAAGGCTCCTGTATTCTCAAACGTATGCATAACTCCTCAATTGAAGACCAGTACAATGATCTATCTTTGCATTTATAAGGTCCTCCGAAATAAATGAAAGACAGTTGACATAGTAAAAATTCTCACCGCTTGTTCATCCAGGAACAAAGGATATGTCTATGGCATTTTTTAAAACTTCCTCTATTGACACAGGAGAAAAACAAAAACAAAAAAGACCCTACAGTATATATATGTTGTTATGAGCTCTCATGTTTTTCCCCTCTACTTGTTACAATCCTGTGGCCACTAAAGCTCTCTCAGGTTTTGTCCACTAAAGGCTGTGGTTTGCTTTAATGAGACAACAAATCCCATGTTAGATCTTCCTTTTTTCCTGCTCCCTTCAAGTAATCCTGGTATTATAGTCTTTTCCAGTGACTCTTGTCTTCTCATTACACATATACCTGGTGTCTTCACAGTTCCAGTGACATTATCCATTTATCCCACCAAGTTAAATGCTGTTACACATTTAACCAAGGGATGGCAATAGTATTTTATTTACAATTTCATTCCTAAGCTCCTGAAACATCTCTTTATGGAAAATACCCAAGAAGATAAGCAATAGTCCCCCATAACTATGGTCTAGGTATACTCAGTTGAGGCTAACAGGAATATCATCATTCATATCCATCAGGTGATCCAACAGGATGCTATAGTCTATGGTAACAGTTCAAAATTGTATGCATACTTGGTGAACTAGTTACACACCAGAGGCAACATCTGATTCATAGAGTTTTGATATATTTTCTTTGTCTTAGAATCCTAAGTATGAAATGTGCCCAAATATATTCAAGTATAAAAATTTCCTTTTCATGTCTTTGGGCATCCTAACAAAGAGCAGACTAAGAATTTGTCAGACTATAATAAGCTCTGATGTTCTTTCCAAGATTTTCCTAGGAAGTTGTATCACTTTTTCTCTGGGGGTAAATGTTAAATTATAGCAGTAAAGGTAAATTATATTATTAAGGCCTCAGTTCTTGCGTAAACTGGAAGCCTATGTTAACTTACTATTTCAGCAATTTAGTAATGGTCAAAATCCAACATGAGCCTATCTCCAGCAGTTATATGTTGTGCAGTATGATTTAATATGCTTCTAGAAGCACTATTCTGGTGTGTGTTTTCTTCATACTGAAAACAGAAACATGGCATATAAAGACAACATAGTATGAATATTATTACTCATGACCTTAATAGTAGATGGGCAAGACATCTTACAATGAACTGTACATCATACTGCAGCTAGCTGCAAAAATAAAAATAAAAAATAAAAGAGAATGTCAGAATTTACATGTCCCATACTTCAGTCTATTGAAGGCTGTCAACAGTTTCTTTTATGTAAATGAGCTGTGTTCTCTGTGTTTCTTTTTACTTGAGTAGAATTCTATAAACATTTCTTGCTGTTATTCCTATCCTAATCCTACATCTTCTGCATAGGTAGGGGTTCTCAATAAGAAAGCTTTCCTGCAGATCCAAGAACTATGGGGTATTTCTCATTCAACAGGATTTAGACAGGAACAATATAACCACCTCAAGAGAGATCGATTAAAAATAATGGCCTGAATATAAATGAATTCTCTGAATTCCTAGTTTGATCTAATGTAGTCTATAGACTGTGAGACTACTAATGCTAAGAAGAACATTTTGTAGTTTGGTTTAATATTTAGATTATTGGACTGGGACTTGGGAAATTCAGGATCCAGATCTCATTAACTCATAAACATCACTGTGATCATGGGTGGTCACTCATTTTCAACCTGACCTACTTCATAAAATTTTTTGATTTTTTTTCTTGTTTTTTTTTTTTTCATGATAAGGTGAGAAGGAAGAGATCTATCCTTGTCTTTGTGAGCTCACACAAGTGTCCAATAAATAATGAAATGAACTTGTTTTGTTCTACAATGTGTTTTTCCTCTACTCTGTAAACATATTTGTGGTTTCATCGGTGAGTCTTCTTGCTTTATTGTAGTCATTAATTCAAAATTGCTAGGTCCCAATCTGCTCACAAAGCATAGGACTGTAAACAATTGATCCACCACGATGCAAATTTAAGACTATGAAGAATACCTTGGCAGAATACCTGGGAAAATGAACTATCTGGAGAAAACTAAACTTCAAAATAGTATATTTAAAATAGTATCTGACAAACATTAATCCTAAGTATGTTCTAAAGTTGTGTCTGGAGAGTGTCAAAATGTGTTCCTTCAACTCAGTGTTCTTTTCTGCCTGGCTTCTGAAAAGATGTCTCAAAGAAGCTTTTGCATCCTGGACTGTTTCCATTGATTTAAAAAGCAAATGGGGATTGGATTGCAGCCAACCTATTGTTGGCAGGAAAGGTCTTAAGATAAAATGAAGCTTACCTGAGCTTCAAAGTGTAGTTTATTTGATTAAAATATCTACACTTCACCCAAAAGTATCCTTTAAGTTTGCTTTGTATGTCCATTACATCTGGCCTGAAAGAATTCAACACTTAATTTGCCATATTGGACATTTCAACCGTTACCACTGCAGTTATGAAATATAATAGCATTTCTTAAATCCAGGTATAAAAACTGAATCAATGGCAAGTGACTAAAGGGCCAACCAAAGCAACGTTGGCTTGATACAACACATAGTGACATTTAAGGCACTATATTTGTTATTCCTGTCCATAGGACTGTATGGAAACAAATTTATTTGACAGGAAAACCTTTTATAATGATAGTCAGAGTTACTGTATTGTTTAGACCCTTGTTTGTTATCAGCTTAGTTCACTGAACAGGTAAAACTTGTGAGTGTGTGTGTGTGTCTGTGTGTGTGTGTGTGTGTGTGTGTGTGTGTGTGTGTGTGAGAGAGAGAGAGAGAGAGAGAGAGAGAGAGATTCTGTAGCTTGGCACTATATGACATAAAATCCAAGTCAAGTGTATCTTAAGAAGAATCATGTCTGCAGGTATAGTTTCTTTTGTACTTTATGCCTTGCTGGTGCAAGTGACACTATAACAGCAAAGCCTTCAAAAATTTCTGATACTCTTGATTCCACATCCTTTGAAATGATGCATCCCCCCACCGGTAAACATGTGCAAAGTTAGCTTAAAATTAATGAGAAACTGGAATGATTGCTCCTTGGAGCCATGGAAATGAAACCATTCTAAGCCTTGGATAGGTTGTTTTCATCTTTCTTCAAAATAAACCAGTGTTTCTGTGTTTTTTGTTAGCATGTGTTTGGCTACTTAAGGGAAAATGGATACTTGTTTTAAATGTATGTTGCACCCAGTAGAGAGACCTTAATGAAAAACAAAGTGACACAACTGCTCACATTGATGTGTTCAAGAGAGAACAAATCTTATGGAGCTTTCAACATCTCGGTACACTTCAGTTGGTGATAAACACATGCACATATACATAATCAAAATATTAAAGGAAATCGGTGAGATAGTTGAGATTTTAATTGACTATAAAGGATTATATGTGAGAAGCTAAGAAACAAAGGATTATGTATGAGCTGGTTTTGCACAACAAATATTCACAAAGCCAGTGTTTGCTTGCTGATTGCCCTTCAGAAGCTCTGTATTGTGTAAAAGTTCCTTTATCAGTGGAAATTGGTTTGATGAAAAAATCTGGCTCTTAGGATTGGGCTTTTACTTGAAAAGCTGTAATAGTCCTGGCAGCAGAAGGAGAAGCAATCTTCACTGATTCTGACTCCTTTGGCAGCCAATGCGAATACCTCTTCCAGTGTTCTATATATCTCTTGAGATGTGTGTGAGAGGGGGGGGGAAAGGAGGGGGAGAACTACAGAAGGCAGGAAGTGTGAGGATCACTTACCCTATGTCTACCAGTGGGATTTTTGGGGGGTGGAGGGTAAAAAAATCTCTTATTAATGGTGCAGGTCTTATTGTCAGGAGTCTTTATCAAACTCATTTTTTTCTTCTGGATATAAATGGTTTTTCTTCCTGTTCTTATGCACATTGCAAATATACTATGAAGATGAGTGCATCATTTGTGCGATTTTTGTTATTGGTTGTATTCTGAACTTGATCTACTATCAATATGATATCTTTTGTCAGCTGTAAGACACTGGGACGTTTCAGCTTCAGCTAGAGAGTGGATGGCAAAACATAACTTAAGCTGGCTTCATCTGAGTACTAATAGCTATTGTTGTTTCTACTGTAAGCCTTTATCCAGTTTATATGCAGAGTGAGCCTGAATGAATAACTATGCTTTCATCCAGACTTGCTACAAAATGAGCTACCACCTTGATTTGTAACCTTAAGTAAAATACATCCTTGGGGTTTTTGAAATCATAATTTATTTTTCTAGGGTCTTCTAGAAGGCTATGTATTTCTAAGGCTTTTTAGTGACTGCATATTTGAGGGGAAACCATATGCCTTTATAGTAAGCCAAACACTGCTTGTTTTAGCTCTATTTGGGAAAACAAATCCATATTTTACTAAATAATAGGGTGTTCTGCATGTTCTTGTTGAAAATGTCTTCAAATATGTACATAAGTGATGGATTGACTTATTTTAAAAAATAACCCTTCTTCTGAATTTAGGATATATTACGGAGCCTTTTTGGTCACATCTGGTCTTAACTATATAAAACCTAGGGGCTTTTTTCTGTACCTTATCTGCAAGCCTATATAGTCTACTTCTTGTACTCTATTTTTGTCACTTGCATAATTTTGTCACTTGCATAAACTAGGAATCCTATAAGATAGATATGCTCAGCCATACTTTTATATAAAAGCAGAACCAAAAGAGCAGTATCCAACACTAGTCAACATTTGCATGTGCTTACTTGGAACAGTGATCAAAAAGTTAATTTCCTGTTGAACTATTGCAGATGAAGATGCTCAGTTGACTTAATCTAGTTATAACAAAAGGAATCAGTCTGACACAAGCTTGAATATATCTTGCTATTGTTTGAGAATACCAAAGAATGTAAAATAATTATTCCAAGAACATTAAAAAAAATCAGTAAATGTAATTGTGCTGCAATAATTTGGAAGAACATATGAGACAAGAAGTGAGAAAAATAAAGCAAGGAAAACACAAAATCTATCAATCAAATCAACTGAGTATTTGCACTTCTGACTCTCATGCCAATTTCATTTGTTTATTACCATCTGAAATTTAACATCTTTGAAGCAAGCAGACAGATATCTGTTGTGGATCAGTCTCTGAGCTTGATTTTCTCCTTTCATTTCTTACAACAGAGTGAGGCTGATGACTGATGGCATTGATGATTTCCCAAGCATTTCATTAAAAATGATTATCACTGAGTGTTATTATATCTAGCTTTTTCTAAAAAAAGTATCCTTATTTTTAAAGTTACAGAATAGTTTTGCTATTTTAAAACCTACACATGCTCATAAATGTATCTATGTACATGTGTGTGCACACACTGACTATATGTATCATTCACAAATGCCATGATTCTGAAACAGACTCTAATGGTACATCCCTTCCAAAAGAAAATATTCTCATAATAACTGTATTTTGCCAAGGGGCAAGAAGTTCCAGAGGCTCGACAATTCCCCTGCTTGGTTTCACACCAAAGAAAACATCTGAAGGATACACATGTGAAGCACAGATAGCAAGACTCAACATATGTGCTCCATAAAAGTGTGCAGCTTCCACATCAACTCTTCAAAGAGGAAGAGGATACCCCCAAAATGCTATCCGTTTTTCATAACCCAAACCCAGTTGTCTTGTGATTCTTATGATCATTTATTTTGTGTCTGTCTGCTAGTCGCGCTTGAAAATTATTTTCACATGCAGACACCTTAGATTGCATTGTCCTTAGCAAGAAACGAGGAGAGAACAGCAGATGCCCATTCAGCAATTTGCTTGTTATTCATCCAGTAATCTAATGAGAAAAAGTGTTTGCTAACCTGATTGCAAAAATCATTCTCTGTTATTTCCCTCCCATTAATCTTGTTCAAACTTTCAGCTTTACAACAGTATTTTTAAATGCTGTTGATTCACATAGACATATTCAAGCATACAATTACTTCTTTCATTGTACTTAGTGGAGACTTCACTGGATAATTTCTAGTTTGCATTTATTTCCATAAAAACTACTGTGTTGTATATCTTTCTTTAGAAATGTCCTTCAAACTGTTGTTGGGTTCAGATTTTCCCCTGCCCTTGCTTTCTGCTTCCAGTTGCCCTTGGTGCTGCAAACAACTGATCATGGAAGATGATCCATCCTTTCCCAATGTTTGTGGAGGTTTTTTTTTTTTTTTTTTTTGCTATGTGTAGAAAAACATATATTTGTAGAGAGAAGTGTGCCTTTAGCCTCTACTTTATATGGATTGGTCTGATCTCTTTTATGACAATGTTAATGTGTTGTAATGCTTAGATACAGCCAACCTAGACCGTGGTCATACCTGCGTTTTCTGCGTAGTTTCCTGTTGGCGAACTACGCAGTAAAAGATCGTGTGCTAACCAGGAAGAGAAGCAAATTCTGCTCCCGGCTGACCATGCCCCTCGAACAGCAGTTTCAGCGAAGTTTCCTGAAATCTGCTGTTCGAGGGGCATGGTTTAGAAACTTCACTCGAAAATGCTTACTTGTTTGCTTCTGTTGCAATGACTGGACACTGAAAATACGCAGTAAATTCAGTTTCTCCCCTTTCTACCCGGCTTAAAAGATGGAGCCTTGGAAACTGGAGCCGGAAAGTAGGACAAAATGCGTAGTACACAGGTTAGGACAGAACCAGGATAGGAAGGTACGACGCAGAGGAGAGGACACCAACTGCTCATTAAAAGCCACGTGACTGCTCCCAAAAAAAATACACAGGAAATTTAAATGTGAAGGAAACACAGGTATTACTGCGGTCCTAGAGAAAGGTGAAAGTACTGCAATAACAGGAGGGAAAACAAAAGATCTCAGTTGAATCCAGGGAAGAATTAAGTTATGCACATGGAAGAACTCTGGAAGTTGACCTAAGTCTGTGGACATTATCAATTCTAAGAAAGTAATCTTGAAAGCAGTAGTGACTACACATGTCCTTCTCTCTTCGTTAGCAGACAATGTACTGACTCTTTTACAGAAAAAAAATTCTGAATCTTGTTCTGGAAAGTGTTTGCTATACAGTAAAGTAGCAAGCACATATGTATTTTCTAATCTATTCCCTATGAATTTGTCACAGCATATTGCTTAGTTGTAGGGTCGTTTTGTTTTACTTACATACTGTTGACTTTTGAAAACTTCTCACATATCTGCCACAATATTCCATACATTTTGTACAATCTGCAGAGTATTGATGTCACATACTGAGTGACTGTGTTTGATGTTACTGAATGAAGCACAATAGTATGACTTGCTTTTATTCTCACTGCTAATCATAATAACAAGAAAAGCATTTCAACCAATAAAAATACAGTACTACATAGGTTTTCCAAATAATGCCAAATATAAAACATATATTTAAAATAACACTGAACATAAATGAAGTTGGTACACATTCCAGTGTTTTAATGTACTATGTATTATTATATAAAAATATCTTATCAATTGTGAAATAAGTCTGAGTATCATTCATGATCTTTCCAAATAACCTCAAATGAAAAAAAAAGAATCTATCTGTAAATCACAACAGATACTATACTGCTGCTACTATTTTTCCCCTTTTCCCTTTAAAAAAAAATTAACTTACCGGGGTGGGTGGGTGGACTATTAAATGAGACCAATATTTATACCTACCTATCAGGATATTCACTGAAGTTTCAGCTTTGTGTTGGAACTGAAGGGAGCATAGATAGAACCACAATCTTTGCTTATCTCTCATTGGCCTCTTTGGAGACTTCAGGAAGAGTTTTTAGGGTGCACGGGGGTGATGTAAGGATGAAGTAGAATTTTAATATACATAAAATAACATGTAGATTATAGTGCATAGAGAAGATGCTGTTTTGCTGCCTGTGATATTAATTTCACAAATACATATTATTATTATTATTATTATTATTATTATTATTATTATTATTATTATTATTATTATTATTATTATTATTATTATTATTATTAAAGAGCAAGACTGCCATTTAAACTGCAAGAGTATACCAAGAAGAAAAGCTGCCTGACCTGAGTGCACACTCAGGAACACAATCAACACGTAATTAATGAGCACCAATTTGCGGCCAAGACTTACACAAGAAAGATTTTAGCCAGGTAACATTTAGATGATGACACCTATGCTAAGAAGACTTCATTATGAATATTAACTAACAGATAGGTAGACTCACACAATTCCGGCATCTAGTGCACTACACATTTCCGCTCTGACTCTGATTTAATTCCTGCTGCAAAATCTCTGTGTTATCCTTAACATAAACTTTTTTAACATAAACTGGTGTTTTAACAAATTTTAGATGCTGTCTGCTCTACTTACATTTTTAAAATATTTTTATTTATTTTTGATACTTTTTAGCTGCTCTACTTATGAGTTGTTTGACTTATAAGAATGCATTTGGACCAGATTAAACTTCTAAGTAGAGGTACCACTGTACATCAAAGAATGTTCATGACCAGTAGTTATACATTGTTTAGAATCACTCAGATGTAACTATGTTTCAACTGTTTCACAGGCAGAGTGTAACTCTGAAACGACCTTCTGCCTTGACTTCTTAGAAGGAGGTCCCTGCAATATGAATTAGTTTTAAAAGAGTGCATGAAAATCTCCACATAGACTCATGTTTGGGCCCCGACATGATACAGTAACTACATACAAAATCTTACAGATCAGCTAAAGAGCTTCATTGCTTTTATTTTGTATCTATCACTTCTGTAAAGGACCACAAAGTGTAGCTTTTTTCCAACTCTTTCATCTGATTATTTATGTGATTTATTTATTATGCAGATCTTGAAGAATTTTATAAATCAATTTTATAAATGAACATTTCCACACAAGATGGCCACAGTTAGAAAGTATTACTGTGTGTGGTTCAAATTTCCTCAAAATATTTCAGCTTGAAATGTGGGGAATTGCCTCAAGAAACTTCCTAGTTTTCAGGTCTATATTCAAAATCCACATGCAGTTTTTCATACATGGAAAGTTTGATACTGTGTCTGACCTCAAGCTTGTGGCGAAGAGTTAAAGTTAAAGTAGACTGAGTTGCAATAGTCTTGTTGATTTCCAAAGGCTAACTATCACACAAGTGCAAAACATGCTGTAAGAATTTGCTTTGCCAAACTTGAATGGGGGGGTTGAGCAGAAAATGCTGGTGCCACATTGATTTCTGGTAAGGTGCCATCAGTTCATTTAATGCAATCATTTCCCTACTTAAGTAAAGGATCAAGATATTTTAATACATACATATGTGTCTTTTTCCCAAAGTAACATCATGACTCTTTCCCTCAAATTACTCTACAATTCATTCTCCAGGCTATCAAATGAACCTAGTGAGTATGATATACATGGCTTGGTTTATTAGCCCCAAACCACCATTCAGAATTAATTCAACAGCAGTACAAACATCATCCTCTGGCTCTTCTAACCAATTCAGCGGATTGGCAGAAGAAAATGGGCTAGTTTTTGTTCAATGGTGGTGCCATTGGTTATCAAGGGAAGTGAGACATCTGGGATACAGAACCTGACAGGAGTTAAAGAAGAGACTAGATATCTACTCTCATGCGCTACCATAGGCATTTGGTGGGGCCACTATGAGATACAGGAAGCTGGACTAGATGGGCCTTTGGCCTGATCCAGCATGGCTCTTCTTATGTTCTTATGTTCTTCAGTTGAAGGTTTTGTGACCAGTAGGATTGGTGGAAGGAACAATTACCCACCCACCCTATTGATGGACAGTGAGTGAGTCATTCTCTGTTGAGGTTCTATTATCTGCTGACTGTCACATTACCGTGTTTTTCCATGTAGATGATTTTTTTTCTAAAATCATGGCATGAAAAATTCAGGGGTGTCATATACACTGAAGTAAGTTTTTTTGTGGGAGGAGGGAAGGGGGGAAGCCAAACTTACCTTCCTTTTGTGTTCTGAAGACTCCTCTCTGCTTTGTTTTTGCAAGAACTGAAACTTTTGTTTTTTCAGGAGAATGCTTGGGGGTGGAACAACCCATTAAGGAGTTCATTTTCAGGCAAAAAGAAGGCTCCAATCCTAATAGAATAAAGCAGAGAGGAGGGCAATCAAGTGCTCTTGGAAATAAAAGAAAACAAAACAGCAGAGGGTGGGAAACAGCAGGGAGTGGGGTGCTTCTTTGTTTTTTGCATGAAAATGAACTTCTTAATGGGTTGTTCCACCCCTAGAGCTGTCAAAATTCCAGAAAAATTGTGGGATTTTTTCCATTTTTTTCCTGAAGCCTTTTAGGTTTTATTCCGCCCCCCCCCCCCAATGGAAAAATTTCCATGGCTTTGAACCTGAGTATCTGGCGGTGTGGATATCCCAGAGGTCAGCTTTTCCTGACAGACCAGGGCTTTGCTTGCCTTTGCACTCTGGGTGGCCACTCTGAGGGAGGCCCAAAGGGTCTGTACACATAATCCGGCCTTCTTGGTGGCCGCCCTTGCACTTTGGAACAAACTGCCTACGGAGATTAGGCTGGTGGTGTCTCTGCCAGCCTTCAATAGAATGTTGAAGACTTGGCTTTTTTGGGAAAGGTTTGGTGATTGTTGAGTGTTGGTTGTATTGTTTGTCCCAGTCCTTTTTTTTGCCAGAATCTGTTTTAGTTTCATTTTATTGTTTTTTTTTTCTGTTTTTTATATTTTTATATTGATTTGTTTTGTTAGGGGATCATATTTCTGTTTGGGCAAGTTGTTTTTTGCAATTTGTTGTACACCGCCCAGAGTTCCTGAGGGAAAGTTGGGCAGTCAACAAGCACATAAATAAATAAATAAATATTGTCACAAGAATAAGTAAAAGGTTTCACTTTTGTTTTTGCATGTGGGTGGATGTGTTTTGTTCTGTTCTGTCTTCTTCAGTAGGCCTCAAAGTACTGGAAGAAAATACAGAGCAATAAAAATGATTCTGATTAAATTTCATGCTCATCCATTGAAACTTAGTCCCACTTCCTTTTTTACATGTATCCCCTCTTCAATTCTTTTTACGAGAATTAGGTTTGTATTTTATTGTTGTTTAATAGTGTGGAGAGGAAATATGAATAACTGTTAATTCTCAATTTTAAGCATTGTTTTGTAGAGGTGTTGTTTTGTCCCACCCTAGGTGGGCTGGGTGGAGGGGGCATCAAAGATGATTTATTAATTTTCTTAATTTGGGGGTCTTAAAAGTGGGGGGCATCTAATATGCATCAGCTTCTTGCAGATGGAAAAATACGGTTAAGTGCCAGGTGGGATTGCAGTTAAAACTGTGGAAGGAGAAGAAATGCCTTCATAAGGTACAGTACATTGAGGATAATGACCCAAAACACCTGAGTGTTATGTCGTCATGGTCCTCATGCTTAAAAAGTGAGAGGAATGAGGAAACTCCTGTTTCAGTTTTAAATGGCCTGGGTCCAACTTACCTCAAAGATTTAATCTTGCAGTATGAGCCAGTTCGGGTGCTATGATCATCAGGAGAGGCCTTTCTCTCCATCCCACCACCTTCACAAGTGTGCCTCAAAAGAACACATGAAAGGGCCTTCTCTGTTGCTTTCCTAGACTTTGGAACTTGCCTCCCACTGGAGGCCAGGATGGCCTCATCTCTGCTGTCTTTCTGGAAGCAGGCAAAGACCTTCTTAATCAGCCAAGCTTTCCCCAAATAAGGGACTTCCTATTATGTTACTTTATATGGATTATCATACATGATTGCATTGACTGATTTCATAAAAACACCAATGTTTTTCATGGTACTTTTCATCTCTCATAATGGATTTTTTCTTTTTATGTGCTCTTTGTAGCTCTACTACTACCTTTTAGTGTTTTAAGATGCCTGTTTTAATTCCCTGTTTTTAACTTGAATATGTCTTAAATATCCCATGCTGTATATTGCTCCTCATTACTGTAAGCCACCTTGGGTCCTTTTCCAAGGAGAAAGGTGGGGTAAAAATATTCTAAATAAATAAATAAATAAATAAATAAATAAATAAATAAATAAATAAATAAATAAATAAATAATCTGCAAAATGTTTGTGTTTAAAGCAGTTGTGCTGGCCAACCAAATGCAAATAGGGATTGTGTATTTTTCTTTTTTTAAAGAGTTCTGCTTTTGACCTTTTCATTTTATATTTTATAGTTTATTAACAGGCATTATTAGCCAAACATCCAAGCCACTTACTTAACTGGAGTAAAATGGGGAATCCCAGGAGAGACTTGTTCATTAGCAGCAATTTGCTACTGTGCATTATACCATTTCCTTCACAGGATGATTTTGCTCATTAGAAGACCTGGTGAAAAGGTTCACTCCTCCAGCATCCCGCTTCCATGGCAGATAACATGATGCCCTCAGGAGCTCACAAATGGTACTTAGAAGCCATTGCCTTCTCCCTGTGTTGCTCCATAACAGTCTAAAACAAATTCAGGTTTCATATTGCTATTATGATTAATAGCCCCTGACAGAGCTAGCTTCCATTAATTTATCTAATCCCATTTTAAAACCATCTGGCCTGGCCATCACCATATTCTGTGGGTAGCAAAGTCCATAAATCAATTATATACTTCATGAATAAATACTTCCTTTGGTCTATCCTGACCGTCAATTTCATTGGATGGCCCCAAGTTCTACTCTTTAAAAAAAGAGGGAGAAAAACATCATTTCCTCTCAAATGCTTGAACTCCCTGATTGTTTCGGTTGCCAACTTTTGCTTTAGAAAAAGAAAGTCTAGCTTCGTGATAGCTCCATGGCCAATGACCTTTGCATTTATGAACAGAGAAGTTTACCCATAGACAAAATACATGGTTTTGGAATTAAAAGAGAGATCTCTGCTGGCCTCTGCTACAACCATTTCTAAGCTGTGTGTGTGTGTGTGGGGGGGTAATCATGCCACTCTGTTGCATCAAGACTCTTGTGGTACTTTAAAGACAAGCTTTATTTCGAATCAGCCATGGGCATTGTGGTCCATGGAACTGCGTCAAATAGAGCCTACTTAAAACTTTAGTGCCATGAGACTCTTTGCTCTTTTTCGCCTTCATAAGGTTAGGCACTGCAATTCCCACAAATCTTTATATTGCCCATTCTAGTTGAGATGTCCGGGAGTAGAAGTTTAAAAAAAAATGAAGAAAACCTCCCAGCCCAATCTCCATGAAGGAAAGGTAAGTCAAAATCCATTATATGAGCCTCATTATTGATGATGTGTGATACATATAGCTTCCACAACAAGGGTTCAGTTCTTTAATGAAATCTCACTAAGGTCTTTACATATGAATAATACTGATTTCATCTTTTGACAATTCCAAGTGTGTTGCTGAAGTATTTTAGACTAGTACTTCCAACAAGTAGTAGACATACTGTTGAGAGGCCACAGAAGCTCCTTACATGGGATGCCTACTGTTCAGCTCTTGCAAATCCTAAACTGTGGTTTTTATTGAGTCAATCCCTCTCATTTTGGGACTTCCTCTTTTCCTAGTGTCTTGATATTACTGTATTTTCCAGGGAATCTTGTAGTCTTGTGTTTTGACACGTTGTCTCATGTACGACAAACTCACTTTTGTCCTTTTTGGGTTCTACAGAGTTTTCAGGCTTAGTTTGATCTTGGACAGTGCTGAGGAAACTTTTAGAGACTGAAGTTTGCAGAAGGACTCCATTGTCATTCTGGTTATCTTGACCCTTGACTTTCAGTGCTGAAAAAATGATATACAATGAAAAGTACTAATGTAAAGGGGTCTGTTCTCACACTCCCAAGTTCTTGTGGGGGAAAGTTAATCAAAACTGCAAGGGCCAGATAGTAAAAACCCTTGCCCAGGATCCCAGGAAACAAGAGATCCCTGTTTTGTGTTTTCAAAAGGAAGGGAGGTAACCTGTACAGTATTTTGATTATACAGTCAGTTAACTACAGAGAGGAAATCACGCCAGTCTTACGAGGTTTATGCTCCCGGTCTGTAATTCTACACAACTAAGTTAAAAGGCCCTCTTGCCTCCACAGACAGACGAGGACTAGAAGGCACGCTTAAAAGCCAGATTTATGTACGCGACAAATCCAGAATCCACCCAACGCCCGCAGAGATGACTTTTTCGGAAACGCCAAAGGCGGTCAGTCTTCCTCGTCTGGCGTTCCTGTTCTGCAGGACGCCAAAGGCCCGCTCGCTCTTTCCCTTCCGTGCAACTGTGGAGGTGCCTGGGGGGAGGAGGGCACACCTGCCTGCACCGCCCGGGAGAAATCATCCCCGCTTCCGAGGCCGCGGAGGGGATGCTGAGAGAAAGACCCGCCCTTTGCCCCCCTCCTCTCCTGCCACCGCCCTCGGTCCACCTCCGCCAGCCTCTCCCGAGCAGCCAACCTGCTACCTCCTCTTGT
>JAHTLZ010000010.1:40529007-40553077 GCA_023846285.1 Phrynocephalus versicolor
GCGCGCTGCAGCCGCCCGCCGGCCCCGCGTGCCCGCTCGCTCACGCCTGCCCCCGCCCGCCTGCCCCCGCCCGCGCGCGCCGCTAAGCCCGGGGATTGGCTCGCGCGCCCCATTCAGGAGCTCGTGCAAACCTGGCGGGCTGTGCCGCCTGCCGCTAGCGAGGCTGGATTCAGAGAGCAGCTGCCACTGAGCGGCTTGGGTGGCTGAGCTCGCAGGCAGGGGCAGACAGGCAAGGAAGGCGGCAGCCTCCTCCTTCCTCCCTCCCTCCCCGCCCGCCACTGGAGGCGGTGGCAGGAGAGAGGGGCTTTGGCCGCTCGGGATATCACACCTCTTTTTATTTTCCCTCAGGAGGGGCGGCTCACCCCTCCCTCCTCGCTCTCTCCTCAGTGAAGGAATCTGTCCAGGCTTTCTGCTGGCGAAGTTACCTCACGGAGATGGTGTGAGGAGGAGCGCCGGCTGCTCAACCTGCTGCTGCTGCTGCTGCTGCTGGTGGTAAATGCTCTTCACTTCTCTCTCGCGTACTAGCCTGCATGCTTGTGGGGTTCTTCTCGCGCCGCAGCGGCTCCCAAAACTGCAGCCCCTCCTTTCCCCCACCACCTCCCCTTCTTTCGCCTCCTGTCATTGCGCGCGAGGACCGCTGACAACTTCGGCCGCTTCTCCTGCCGGCGAGGAGGGGGGGGGCTCGTCCCCTTGCCTTCTTCCATCGGCGCCTGGAAAGAGGTCACGAGGAGTTGCCCGAGTTCCCGGAGGAGGTGCGCCGCTCCCTGCCGCCCCCCCCCCCCAGTGCTCCTCCGGCCTTCGCCTGGCCCCTCTCGTCTCCCTCTCGGGCGGTTGGCGGGGTGTCTGTGGATGCGTGCGTGCGTGCGGGTGATCCTGGGCTGCGCTCTCGGCTTCGTGTCATTCGTGGACGCGGTCTGAGGTGCCTTTCCTTTTGCCCCTTCCTTTCCAACCCCCCCCCCCCGCATCTGAAGGCAATTGGATTACGGTCGTTGGTCAGTAGGACAGAGAGGAGCGGTTTCTGTGACCCAGAAACGGGGCTGTGCAAAGGGCATCCTGGTTGGAGCACTCGAAACGGTGGGCAAGGAGGCATTGATATTCTACATGCGAATTAAAAAAAAGGCACAGCATCATGCTGTTATGCATTATTGCTGCAGATTTGCAGAAGGCAGTAAAGGACAGCACGGCTCATGCTGCTTGCAAGGACCGTAAACATAGGAGAGCTTCCATGCCTTATCACAGATCCAGGGCTTAAGCTGCTGCTCCATTTCACCTTTCTCAGATGTGTAGTGGGCGAGGGAGGTCGCTCCTGTTTGTACTTCTTAGGACTGAGTTCAATCTGCAGCATTTGCTAACATCACTCCGGGACCTTGATAGACTTTATGCTGTGTGGCAGCTTGAGCTGGGTTTTGGTTTTGTTTTGTTTTCTTTCAGGCAGTCATGTAGTGACATTTGGGTTAGCCTGCATGATGAAAGCAAATGGAGCTGTGAAGTGACAGTTGTTGTTTTTTTAGGTACCTCAGAATCATATTCCTCTTCAGGTCTTCCTGTCAGTCTGGTTTTAAATACCATTTAGGTCTCTTTTGAGGGTGTTTATAAGGTAATCGACTTAATGCATTTAATTCCTATTTTTCTACAATACACAGTTCCTCATTAATTCAGCAGGGAGGGAAGAAAGAAATAACAGCCAGCAAGTCAGCTCAGCATCCGTTATGAAAATCAGTAGTTTATACTTTGAAATATATTTAATGCCAGCACTGCATGTAGAAAAGAAATCTCAACAGTCTCAGGTTTTAGAAGTGCACTCCTGAAACAACCCGATGTAGGTCATACCTGAACATGTTTGACTACCTGACTTTAAAAATGCACTTTGAGATTCTTCAGGATCTTTCAAGTAAAGAAGTTCTGGAAGTCATGACAGTGTTATATTTAAAATATGATCTTACATGAAACTTGCCTAAGAGTCATGAATTTCAGAAAAAGTGGTTAATAGTGGAAGATGGTAAACAGTTTTACATGAAAATGTAATTAATGTTATTTCATTGCTACTTTTCAGTAGATGAAAGGTTGAACATATGATTCACTTGTCCAAACTTATTAGTTAACATTAACTTGGAATATTAATTTTCCTCACAATTTTTAAAGGAAAAAACCCCATAACATTCTTTTCATTTTGATGATATTTAATAAGGGCTGTTGTTTGTTATCACTAAGAATGCAATGTTTGTACAAAACTAGCATTTTGAAGTTTGAAGCAAATTTCTTGATGTTGATGGCACTGAAAAACAGTGCCTATTTTTGATAGTGACTTGGGCATATAAGACTGAATGAAAAAAAATTATACTGGAAGTGTGTGGAGTGTTCTGAGTAACTCATGTTACAGATATTGCTGCCTTTCTATTTTGCCTCAATACTTATACATCTTGGGCAAAACCCTGTAATAATGAAACACATTTAAGTCTTATTTATTTGAAGGAGTTAAGCATATGTTTGGAAGACATGGACACTAAGAAGTAAGCATCACTGAACATAGTGAGACTTATCTTGGAGCAAACAATGTGTTGGATTTTGCTAAAATGAAACTAAAAGCAATTTAATGCTGGTTGGCCTGCCTTACATATTGTTGCTTATATGAATACATGTGATTAAACTCAGGCATTTTTACATGTAGTAAATGATTCAGGCATAATCTCATGGGAAGTTTTTCCTGTGGAAATGAATGGGAAATGCAAGGTAGTACTACCATTCTCTCACTTCGGCTGGCTACAGGAGAACTTCCCCATAGATTGTGTCCCTGGTTACAGTTCTTATTTGAGGTGGACATTTTCTTTCACTAGAGAATATAACGGTGCATATGTGTGTTTAATCTTCAGTTGGAATGCTTTGGCATTGTGAGTTTGAAATATTTGTTTTGCAGGGAGAGCTTTTTAATCACCCAAGAAGCTTGCATTGAATTCATCAGTGTCTACTTACTTTTTGTGTGTTTCTGTCTAGGCATGCTATATCTGACTTCATGTACAGGTGCATGATTAGGAGATAATGTACAGTCACTTCAAGTAATGTGCACATGCCAAGCTACTTTATAGTTGCTTGGTATATCTAGACATGTAGCAAGAACTTGCATTTGTTCCTTTATGTGTTAGGGGCTAAATCAGATAGAAATAACTATAGACCTTGGTATGGTAAGTAAATGGGTAAACCACTCTTTAACCATTCTTTGAAGCTGTTAGTTTTCTAAATTCCATATATGTATGTGAATCGTACAGGTTCACACTTCAAAATTTAGGTACAAAAATGTCCTGACTTGATTTTGAGCATATGACTCGGACCTGTGCAGGGATTCACTATTTTCTGATTCTCTGCATATTTTTACTACTACTCTAAAATTAATTAGGTTATCTTTTTAGTTCATTAAAATAAGTTTGATGTGATATAAATAGCAACTAGGCGTCATGAACAAAAGAAATACCAGAAAAATAAGAGACACATTTGAGGAAGGGACATCAGAATGGTGCACCTTCCTGTATGCCTACTCTGGAATAATATTTTACAGGAATGGACTTTCAAATACATTTATGCATGGAATGGAAAATAACTGCAACCATCTATCTGGCTTGAATTTAGGAAATCAGAATCTTATTTCTTCAAGGGGGAAGGACAAATGCTAGAATGTGAAAGATACAGACTTTCATTTACAAAGAAAACTTTTGTCTTTTGTACATTGCAAAGGGGAGAAGAGTTGAATGACAATACTGTACTGTCACAAATAATTCTGCTATGCTTTAAATCTCTGCACATTCCACTAGAAGTAAAATAACTATATACGAAGGCAGACAAAAGGTGCCTGCAGTTGTTGGGTCAGAGAGAGAATTACTACCGCTCCAGAGGTATTGATCTGAGGCAGCTGACAGTCAGATTTGTCTGTCGTCTTAGGACTCTTGTTGTATTTGCAAAAGACTAGAGGTGTCTGAGCTGACACTGCAATAAATATATCTTTTTTCATTGTTAAAGACAAACTGCCAGTTATGCTTTTGCTGTCAGTACATATTTTTCTTATACACCACAGATTTTGTTACATAACCGAAAACTGCTTAAGCTATATTTTCGTGTAAATCAGTGTTCAGAGTAATAGAGCAAATTACTGTAAATCCTAAACAGTTCAGATTTTGTCTCATTGACAGAACTAGGCTTATTTCAAGTTTGTACGTGCAGTTTGGAGCTCAGGCTTGAATTCAGTGGGATTAATGTTTAAATAATTGTGCTTACAATTGCCTCCCCAAGTTTACTCAAGGCCAGTATCAAATCCCTTTTGCATTAGAGGTAAAACTAAGAGGAGAATTACTGGAATCCAAAGCTACACCACTCAAATCTTAGTGACCTGCTCAGAACAATGTATATACATTAGGGACTGGAAATGAATATGATGAGATAAATTCATTTCTTGAGTAAAAAAAAAACCTTTCAGTAATTTTATTCACAATTGTAGATCTGCATATGTGTAAGTATTATGAGATATCTTTTGAGTTAAGATTTTTAACTTAAAAACTTACTGTATGCATATAAGGACCAAATGCCTTTGGAAAGGGGGAACTCATTCTCTAAAAGAAACAAAGATCACTTGCATCTTATTCCTAAGTTAAAGTGCACATTCTTTACAGATGTTTATGCTACTTTTAATATTACAGTGTATCTCAGGTCTTCTTTATTGCTATAACTAGATGTTCATTTCATGAACTGAACTGAAATTCGTGTTTTTAGCTTAACTGGATCTCAGCTGTTTTAAACATTTGCTGTAGTACGTGTAGCAATAAATATATTTTAATTCAGGATACAAATGTACAGAGGCAGCCCAAGGTGTTTTTGGCAACCTTTTGTTCTCATTGCTACATTTTCAAACCAATTGATGTTGACTCATCATTTGCTTTACTTCTGACTGTGCAGAACAACTATGTGTAGTAGGCCTGAAAATACCATGTGTAGGAGGCAAGCTACTAAATGACTTGGTAGATGTATCAAACTGTTTCAGTCAAATAAAAGACTGTTTATCAGTAGTCTGTACATTTGTAGTATGTGGTGTTAACATTCCTTATAGGTTCAAGCAACAAAAGTTCACTTTAAGAAAAATGTCTCTGCAACATTTTTCTTACATAACTAACTCAAGGCATTTTTGATACATTGTGGCCTCTTTCAGTAACAACTTTTTGTAGAGTATTATTGTTCTATGTTGGGATAAATTCATAGTATGTTTGAATATGTATCCACCTTTCTGACTTCTGTAATATTAGAAAAGAGACATTTTTGATAAATAGCACACTCTTTGATGCATTACTCTCTCTTTTATTTAGTATGAACAAGTTCACTGTTGCTGCTGCGTGTAGTATATGTTGTATGATCAGTTACGCTTGCGGGGAGAAACGTGTAGCTAAAACATCTTTTTTATTTTAGTTTAATTGTAGCAGAAGTTACATATTGTTCTCTAGTTACTTAATCAATAGGAAGAATATTTGATTCTTTTCACTTTGGTATGTTCAAGTCAAAGGAGATAAATAAAATAGTAATATCAGATTCTAGTTTGATTATTATTTATTTATAAATTGCATTTTGTGAATATGTCCACAACATTTTCTAATATTTTCTAATGCTGTGAATTTATTTTCAGCAAATGTGATTTATAAACAAGCATCAAACCAGAATATACTTTTTGACTTTAAAAATTAATACTATATATACATGTAGATAAATGTCACAATATAGTGTGTCATAATTTTATGTCACTCTCTAGTAGTAGTCAAAGTACATTTGCTTGCAGAGAAAGTTTTAAAGACATGTTTTAGAAGGCTCATAGTTCACTGGGCACATTAATTGTCAGAATTTCTCCTAATATCTATCCAACACCTATTTTTCCTATTTCTCAGAACTCATAGATCTAACATATAGTTGTTGATTTGTGATAGTCGCTGTCTTTGATTTAAAATGTTATATAGCATCTTTGTTAAAAGATCCACATTAACAGGATGCAAAAAAAGAAAAAAAAACAATTCAGGGGGAAAGGGTATCTTTATGACAGATTATAAACATATATTAGAAACAATTTTTAATTGAGGTGATTGGTTGGATAATGCTAAGCCCAAAGAGCCAGCTTCTACCATCCTTGAGAGGTAATTTCAATACTGTATATAGGAAATCAACTGACATTATGAATATCAGTATATATTGGGCTAAATCCAAGGGGAGGCTTGATCAATGGAACTGCTTCCACCACCACATTTGGGAGGAACAGTCTCTTCCCCTCTTCCCATAGATAACCAAAATCTGCTGTGGAAGGTTGGGAATACCCTTTCTCCTGCCCGATTGGCAGGTTGCAATGAGGATAGTGAGAGGATAACATTCTCCTGTGCTGACACCAACTGTGGCACTAAGCAGGATGTCATATTCAAATGTGTAATAATTTATGGATTTGCTATTTTGAGTATTCCAAAAAAAGTATACCTTTGAGTAACAATTACTTGATTCCTTTGCCCAGAAATGATAATTTAATATAATGCAAATTACTCTTCAGACCTCTTTTTTCCTTCATTAACCCATACATTTATTTTCCCTCTTTTCAATAATGAAGGGAAATAAATCCAAATGCTCATGCCTAAAATTTTAATGAATGCGAGTTTACATAGATCATTGTTTAAGTAGATCTTTATAACCTTCTAGCTTTGGGAAGACTTCTTCTACTTCTTCTTTCATGGAGACAATGTTCAAGTCGTTCAGTCGTGTCCGGCTGTTCCTGTCCCCATGGAGAGCTCAATGAAGGTGTCTACCCAATGTGTGGCAACGGTGAAGAAGGCCAATTCCATGCTAGGGATTATTAAAAAGGGGATTGAAAATAAAACAGCCAACATTATAATGCCATTGTACAAAATGATAGTAAAGCCACATTTGGAGTATTGTGTACAATTCTGGTCACTGCATCTCAAAAAAGACATAGTGGAACTGGAAAAGGTGTAGAAGAGAGTGGCTAAAATGATTACTGGCCTGGGGGACCTCCCTTATGAGGAAAGGGGCTCTTTACTCTGGAGAAAAAGGTGACTGAGGGGGTTTATGATTGAGACATACAAAATAATGCAGGGCATGAGTAAAGTGGATAGAGGGATGCTCTTCTCCCTCTCACAAAATGCCAAAACTAGGGGACATCCACTCAAACTGAGGGTTGGGAGAGTGAGAACAGACAAAAGAAAATATTTTTAACCCAGAGTGTTGTTAGTTGTGGAACCCCCTGCCACAAGATGTGGTGATGGCATCTCGCCTAGATGCCTTCAAAAGGGGACTGGATGGATTCCTGGAGGAGACGTCCATCACAGGTTACAAACCATGATGGAGATGTGTAATCTCCAGGCTTAAAACTGGGGTACTTCAAGGACCAGATCCAGGGGAGTGGTATCAGGAGACAGATACCTAGTCTCGTGTGCTCCCAGACACATTTTGGTGGGGCCAGTGTGAGATACAGGAATGTGGACTAGATGGGCCTTTGGCCTGATCCAGCATGGCTCTTCTTATGTTCTTAGAGCACACCAGGTCCTTCTGTCTTCCACTGCCTCCCAGAGTTTGGTCAAATCCCTGTTGGTTGCATTGATGACACCATCCAACCATCTCATTCTCTGCCATCCCCTTTTCCTTTTCCTATCTTTCCCATCATCAAGGACTTTTCTGAGGAGTCCTCTCCATGGAGACCATAGAGATTGAAAATTAAAACATAAGATGCTGGCCAATGAGTTTGGAGAATCTCCTTTGCACAGATTACATATAGTTTTATTGTTTTCAGCAATTGCAGTAAAGCTAGCCAGGCAGACATCCCTAGTTTCCCAAGACAATACTTATATTCCTCTGGGAATTTTAATTCATTCCCTCTTGGTCCCAATTATGCTTAACAGGATTTTAAACTCCACTTCCCCCACTAGTTTGCCTTTCATTTAACTTGCATGGTTGTCACATAGACCATCTTCTACAGCGATTTATGATGTTTAGTGCTCATATTTCATCCCACCTTGCCCTCATGAGTCAAGCTGCCACTCCACTCTAAAGATGGAAAAGAAACTCCAAGGCCTCATACGTAAGGGCAAGTACTGCAGAATGCAGCAAGATTCCTATTGCTATGTTTTGAGACTTGGAGCAACCAGTGCTGCCCTGCATGCGTTCCACCCTGCCACATGGACATGAGCTGTGCCAAAAAGGAACCCTGCCAAACGAAAGCCAAAAAATGTATGCATTACAAAAGTGAGTAGGTCTAAGAGCTCCTGACATTAATTTCACCTACATTTATTGGTAGTGTAACTTCTAGATTTTAGTGCTCTGTACATTTTGGTGCTCTGGGACAAACTCTATTCTACTTAAAGCCCTGCAAATACTTACGTAAGGCAGCTTAAGTGCAAAGGTATATAAATACCAATGGTGGGTTGCTGCTATAGCACTATCCCCATGAGGGAATGAAATATGATTTCCAGATAACCATAAATATTCTCTTGGGAACATATTCAGTGTAGCAGGACACAAAATGAACTATAAGTGTGGTCTCCTTAACCAATGGCAGTATGCTGCAAGTTATATGTTGCACTTATACCAGGATATGTGTCTGTAAAATATACTCTTTCATACAGTATATATCAGTGGAAGTAAGTAACTTTTTAAAGCAAAATTGTAAGTTAGCATTTATTTAAATATATATGGGATTGACCAGACTTTGATCTGAAATGAAATGTTCTGGCAAATTATAAATTGTGTGTGAAAAATAATCATGTACTATATATGCTTGTAGGACTGTTCCAAAATGGTTTGCAAGCTTATCAAATTCACTTCATTAATATTTTAAATGCATTGGGCTCTTAACTAGACTGCCACTTGCTATTGCAGCAGTAAGTTGTAATCCTATTGTGCATTACAAGGAGAAAGGCCATGGTGTCCTTTTTTAAAGCAATTGATTTCATGTTAGGTCTTCTTTTTCTACCTCCTTCAAGTTTTCCCAGCATGATCGCCTTTTTCAGTGAGTCTCATCTTCTTATGGTATATGTACCAGATTCTGTTTTTGCATGTTAGCTTCTCATGAGAGTTCAGGCTTGATTTGATCTAGAACTGATTTGTTGTATAGTAACAAATTAAGTAATTTTGAAAGGCACAATAATGAATGTGGGACATTAATGGATAGGGAAGCAATGCATAAGATAAGGATGGGGCAGACACCATATTCAGCACTTTGTCATCATTAGCATGCCTACCCTTAGTGCTAAAGTCCCATTACTGCCATTGGATCAATAGGCTACTGTGTAGGTGTTCATTACATCCCATAGGCACATTAAGAGTACAGTTGGGGTCAGTTCCACACAGCATAGCCAGTGGATTGGAATTGTAGGAAGAATATTCCAAAATACTTGAAGGACCAGTGTTTTTCCAGCCATTATATAGAGTTTAAATGGTATCAAAAACGGGCATGTGTTTTAAATTGATAAAGCTTTTGAACATAGACTACCCTTTTTAATTAGTTAAAACATGAAATGTTAGCTCTCCCCCCTTCCCCCCTTTTAAAAAAGAAGGTAGTGTGAGAGTTTCTTTAAGAGAGCTTCAATAATCGTACCATGTTTTTTCTTTAAAAAAAACCCCACCACCAAATGTAGCTAATGTAATGTCTGCACTGATCTGTCAAATAGGTGGTTGGTGAGAGAGAGAAAAAAATCTTGTATATTTCTTTAGCCTTGGGGCATCTTGTGGGAAACAGAAAAGCATGTCTTGGAGTGCTAATTCCATATTGTGTGAGCTGTCCATATTCCTTATTTCTTCCTGCCCCTTTTGTAACAGCCTAGTTCTCTTTTACCAAGCTCAAGTGAGGAGAAATGCCACTACTTTCTGTGATAAACAGTTCATTAACTAGGCTGCAACTGTAGTACTGCTCTTACGGAAGCAAGAGCCATTGAACTCAATGATTCTGTGTTCCCAGTAGCTGTTCCATGGATGGCACAGAGACAGCATTTCATACATCAACATTTAGAAATTGAGACAAATGTAGAACAGGCTTTGTGTGTCACAATTTAGGTAGGCACATTCTGGAAAGTAATTTCTATTTTGTAACAGCAGGGTCATTAAGTCATTTGTACCACTGCTTAGCACATTTAAAACATTTAGCTATTTGCAAGTAATTCCTCCTTTGAAAGCTTTCTGAGCACAGCTTTAGACGTCACATGGTGAAGACGATTTCAATGTTTATACATTTCACTTGTAATAAATATTACATAAGTTAAAGGAATGTTTCCTGTCATGACTGATATAACACAACAGAATTAGATGAGAATTTTAAATCAAATGTACATGGCGGAAAAACTCAAAAGCAAGGATTATGCATATGCACAGTAACATATCCATAGCATTTATTTAGATATGCACTCTCTCTCATGAGAAAAGTGCTGTAAAATACTGTCTGGGAGCCTCATGGCTTTCTTGTAATTGTGGCTAATTGTTGAGATTCAGGGACACATCTGAATTGTCCAGTTGGGGACATGACTGGGCATGGAGTTAGGACATTAATCAGAGGAAACCACACACAAATACCAATAGGGTTTGGACTGTTATCTAAAACACTATATCAACATTAATTACTAAACATAAAGCTTCTTGTTTTCAGATTCATAGTATATGTGGAATGTGAGTTGTTTTTGGGATTTGGCTATACTTGGACACTGCAGAATCTCTACTTATTTGTCTAGAAGTGTAAGATTTTGTCTCGCTCTTCATCTAATTTCGTTATTGAGATATATGATATTACTGTGATAGCAATTTCTTTCACCATGGCGAGGAATAGTTCTGTTAATAGTAATAGTGTATAATTTGCACAAGTCTCTGTAAACCTCCCTGTGGCAGTAATGCAACACTTCACACCAGTTTCCCTGGGGAAGAGTTGACTTCATTTGTCCTGGAAGTCACTTCCAGTTCACAGGGAGGCCTCTTGGCCTCCTTTTGGGGCCTCCAGAAGGCCGGGGAAGGCCCTTGCAGCCTCGTTTGGGGCAGCATCAGTCCTTGGGTAAGTACGGGAGGCCTGAAACAGGCCATTCCTCCCCTTACCCCAGAGGGCCTTTTTTCATATACTGTGGTCCCGCAATATAGCGGGACCGCAGTATATGAACCGCGAAAGGGCGGGGGACCACTGTACCATTAACACAGAACAATTTCAACATCATTTGGTTCAGGCCTTGTAGTATTTTCTCAATAGTAAGACCTGTTGAATTCAGTGGAACGTACTCTGAGGTAGGTGAGTGTAGGACTGCAGTCTATATAAATGAACTCAGACTTATAGATCAGTGGAATAAAGCTCCCCCCACCCCTGAAAGTAATACTTGAAGCCCAGCTTTAGCTATCCTAGTGACTATCTGCCAATGACTATCCTTGGCTTTTTGTTCTCTGTGTTCCTAGTCTTTGTATATTTTTAAATCTGTAACTGCTTTCCTTGAGCCAACATCAGTTTTCTCAACAATTAGCAGCATGGTGAGTTGCTTTCTTTCCCCTTGCTGCTATAAAAGGGAGAAATCAAGAACTCAGCTTTCTGCCATCACTTACTGGAAATAATCCAACATGAAGGATTTTCTTTTCACAAACAGCTGCCTCTTCTATACATACCTAAGATGACTGAAATATTGCAATATTTCTGTTGCAAAATACATATCAAGTTTTATTATTCAGTACTATTATTACCAAGAAGACCTGTGGTTTCATTGTCGTGAGGTAGTCCTCCCATTGATAAGATCACACCTAGTCTGTATTTTCATGACCACAGTTACTGTGGCTCAGTCATCTTCTCTGGTGAGCACAGTTTTGTTGGGGAGCTCTCTGTTTTGTCCTCTAGTGGCGGACACTGGTGGGGCATGATCAAAGCCTTATCAGCTTGATAGAACATGACAGAACTTGTACTTTGCTTATCTTCACCTACATGTCGTGATGAAACAATACAAGCAGAATGTGGTACTGGATGACCTTAATTCTATTTAATATACAGTACTTTGTATTGCGCTGTTAAGAGTTGTAGCCAGAACAACTAACAGCAGCACTAATTCAGCCAACTATGCTTGCATGCCTTTTAATTTTAGATTACTGTCTCTCTTTGTTCCACTATGGTGTAAAAGTCATTTCATCAAAACCTCCCCAGCTTGTAGGTTGTAGGGTTGTATGGGAAAAGAAGACAGCATCCATCCACTTTTAATAATTGTGTAGATGATGTATTTCAATAAATGCACCTTGCATGGCAAGTGGGAACTGCAGAAATCACGCTGCATACATAATTGCTAAATATTCAGGCATCCTGTTCTCTTTTTATTATTTACTTATTATTTATTTTTATATTTCTATTCCGTGACCGATTTTCCCAATGTGAACTCTGGGTGGTTTACATAGAAAACAACACGTAAACAATTAAACCCAACACAAGAAATAAAACTCAACCCAATAATGCAATAAAGAAAACAGATAAAAACAAATAACCCGGCAAGAGCACAAAAGCAAATAATGATGAAGACAACATCAAATCACAGGGAAGCACAGGACAAAGATTAGCAATTGTCAAACGTTTCTTTAAAGAGCCAAGTTTTTAACCACTTTTTAAAAGGCTGAAGGGATGCAGCTTGGCGGATCCTGCTAGGCAATTTGTTCCATGATGCCAAGCTGGCCACCGAGAAGGCCTGATTGTGTGTGGCAACCTTACGGGCCTCCCTTGTGGTGGCCACCTGGAGTGAGAGTGCCATTGAAGCTCTAGTGGGCTGGGCTAGCACTGACCTTTGGAAGATGCACTCTGCCAGATATTCAGGTCCCAAGCCATGGAGGGTTTTGTAAACCAAAACCAGCACCTTGAGCCTTATTTGGGAGGACAGTGCAGGCTCGCCAGAATTGGGGTGATGCGGTCAAATCTACCCGCAACCACCACCAATGTGGCCGCCACATTCTGCATCCATTGCCATCGCCGAACAAGGATCAAGGGAACGCCCATGTAAAGAGTGTTCCAATAATTTGTCCTTAATATGACCAGCACCTGCACAACCGTCTTTAGAGAGTCCCCATCAAGGAACGGTCGAATCTGAGTGATAAGCCTAAGATGGCAAAAGGCCCACCTGTTCATGGCTGCCACCTGGGACTCCAGGGACAGTTTCGGATCCAACACAATGCCCAGGCTCCTCACTTTTTCAGCCAGCTGGAGGACATTCCTACCCAGACTGGGAAGAGGGCCACTGTACCCCCCCCCCTCAGAACAGAACCTCAGACTTCTCAGGCTTGAGTTTGAGCCTGTTGGTCTTGTTCCATTGCAGAACCACATCCAGGCAGCAATCAGGGGTCTGGCCAGCCTCCATTACAGAGATGGAAAAGGAGAGATAGAGCGGCATGTCATCAGTGTGCTGATGACAGCAGGCTCCGTAACTCCGTATGATCTCAGCCAACAGTGTCATATACCTGTAGATGTTAAATGTTTTGCATCTGAAACTCTCTGTGCAAGCTATCATTGTTGGCTTTTGATCAGCTTTTCTCAACCTTTCAAAGAAATATAAACCAAATCCAAATTGTATAAGTCCCATAAGGAACCGTATAATGTGTGAAGAAAATTTTCCTGTCTATGGCCCTCTCAAATGCTTTAGCCCCCCACCCCCCAGCTATATGACCCTCTGTTGGGAATGGTGGCATTAGATCCATGTTTTATATTACTGTAATATCTATATTTACTTTGGAAAATGCATATCCTACCCTGCCACAGTTCAAAAGAGTGGAAAATGCTCTTATTTAAAAACAAAATAACCTTTGCAAAATTTTATAAATAATAGGTAACAGCAGCACACTTTAATGTTATTTTAATACTATTTTATATTGAGGAGTTCTTCTTCTTTGACAGGGTGCTTGGGCATATAGAGGCTGAATAAAAGGTATTTATAGGAGAATTAATCCTTTCTTCCTATGCTTCTTCACAAGTAGAAAAGAAAAATAATCCCATTTTAAATAAATGCACATTATAATGAAGTTGTCTGTCCCCCATTCCCCAAATTAATCATAATACAATCAGGCTACTTATGACCAGGATAAAGTTGCTGTGTTGAATTTTAACTGTATAGGAAGTAGGTAGCATGATCATTTTTGTTCAAAATATTATTCTTCCCTCTAAGCCCTGGCACCCCAATATAAGACCAAAAGGAAAACATTTTTGACAATAAAATCTCAGCGTGAACCCTTTTCTCTTCTCCATTCTTTAGAAAACTGAGACATAATATAGACTTCTGATTCAGACCAGTCAGGGGGAAAAATCAGATTTTTCTTTACCATTGACAGAAGACATATTGGAAGCTCCAATACTCTTACCAATTAACATGAGAGTTTTTGTAAAAACTAGAAGCTAATTCTCATGTAAATATTACATTAAACAGGAAGTATGCTCTCCATTCACTGACATTTTGCCAAAACCAGATTGCATAACTTTTTTTTGCATTGAAGTTACACTGAAGATTGATGATACAGGTAGTCCTGTCACTAATGCAGACACAGTTTGTCTGCTGCTTACAGTTATATCCCACGTGTGTACCAACAGAGCACTACTGGGGATGGCTAACAGCTATACAAATAAAAATATTAACACAATCATATACATACAGATAATAAAAAACAACAAAAGTTCCATTGGGTGATCATTGTTCTTGTGACGATCTTCTCCATAGTTAACTGGGAAAGGCCTCTCAAAGGGATACATAGCCCAGAGTGTCTTGAATAGCCTGCCAAAATGTACACTCTCCCATTCTTTTTTACTTTCTGATAACAGGAACATCTGCGTGTCACATCTATTGGCCAGACAGGACTCGGTGAAGGTTGCTACAATAACTCAAGGAACATTTAATCTTGACAGGAAAACAAGAAGTTGTCCACTTACTGAAGGCCAGCTGATAAACATTGCCTATTAGCCAAAAGCTTAAAATATTATTTGCTAAAGTAATGGTCTGAGACTCAGCAGCAAACATTCATTTTTTTTCTTTAAGCACATGGGCCAAAATCTTCACATGCAGCCATGATAGGATAATGCAAATATACTGTATGATGGCAACAAGACTTTATCCTTTTCTCCTCTCCCTGCAGCTGAAAATCTGCACCGGTGGTTTTCCAGGCTTCCACAGCTGTTTCAGAGGATATACAGGTTAGGGGAAAGGAAAATTTCAGTTCCCTGTCTTGTTGTCAAAATTAGTGTGGTCGACGAAATGCCACAAGCAGATATGACCAGTAGAGTGTGGGCCTACTACAGTGGTACCTCTGCTTATCAATTTAATCTGTTCCGAATGCATGCTCATAAGTCGAACAACTCATAAGTAGAGCAGACCGCATCTAAAATTTGTAAGGCAGCAGTTAAAACACCAACGGTTTTCTGCTCTTAAGTTGAATTGCTCGCAAGTAGAGTCACTTTTCTTAGTAGAGTTACCACTGTACTAATACTATCTCTCTCCTTCAGGAAATGTAGGACTTAAAATGTGAGCCAAGAAACGAAATCCAAAGCCAAAAATTATGTTTGCCTGCATTAATTTGCACAATATATTACCCTGTTTTAAATGGGTTTACTGCCAGTCGTAATGAAAAATTATAGGTGATGTAAATTATATCTGCCATGTTTGTTCTTTAATCCATAACCAGTATGATTTAAACAAGAACAACAACCTGCAGATAAAAAGTGTGGGATTATTGTCTGATGTTACAAGAATTTCACTGTATTGAGGGTTGGAGGTGGGCTGGGGTTTAAAGTTAAACGCCCCCACCAATTATTAAAGAAAAAAGCAGAAAAGGAGCTGAATAGAAAAAATAAGATATGAAAGTAGCTTCAGAGTATAATTATTGGCTGTAGTTAATCTGCTGTACTGTATACTGAACTACTATGTTTTAATTTGTGCTCATAGTAATTCAGCATGATGGAATCTGACCACACTATTCCCCATTATTATATCATTAAATGGACACTAAGAACATTCTTCAGTTGCTGGAAGGCATTGTTCAGGTGGGGAGATACTCAGTATCCTCCGGAATATTTAGCATGTTTTAAAAAAAAATTCTTAGTTTAAAAAAAAAACAGATTCCTGTATTTTCTACTACATGATTACAAACTGCAGACACAGATAATATTTTCAGGTATCACCAGTTAACTCATGCAGCCTTGTCAGATAACCTCTGAGTTAAGTTACACAAGGAAGGAAGTCTCAGCATTTATAGCACTGATTTTAATTCTGGTCTCTCAAAATATTTGGGTGACTTTGACTTTGGAAACTATTTGCCCTGTGACAACGGTTTGGATAAAGGAGCAGAGGTGGGTGCACTTCAGATTTACATATGACGCAAATATCACAGATATTTGAATACAGAATAACGATTGAGTATGATCTTCTCAGATCAGAGAACAGGGTCAAAACAAGCTATATAAATTTCAACAGTGATAAATATAAAATCTTGTATTTGGAAAAGGAAAATCAGAAACACAAATATAGGATAAGTGACACTTGCCATGGCATTATCATGTGTAAAAGGAGCTAGATATCTTCGTAGCGTGCAAGCTGAATATGAATCAACAGTGTGATGCTGTTGAAGAAAAAGCTAATGTAACTTAGGCTGCATCAGTAGATTTACCATGTGCAGATCAAGAGAATTAATGTTACCTAGCCATTCTGTTTTGATCAGACTTCTCTTGAAATATTGTATCCAGCACTGAATCTCACAATTTAAGAAGGGTATCAACAGTCTGGAAGAAGTCTGACATAATATGAAGAAACTGAGAAACAACTGATGGAGTTGGTTTAGTCCAGGCCTGCCCAAAGTCCGGCCCGTCGGGGGGGGGGGGGCAAATCCGGCCCTTCAGGCCATTCTAAGTGGCCTGCGGCTGGCTAGCCCGCCCCTCCCTCCCCCTCCTTCACCCCATTTTTTTAAAAAAAATCTTCCGCCAACACTGACACTTGCAGTGGGGTGGCAGGGTCAGGGAGCAACCGGCCCCTGACACATTATCAGCCACCAAATCTGGCCCTCCTTACAAAAAGTTTGGGCACCCCTGGTTTAGTCCATTTAGTATATTTAGTCTGAAAAAGAATAGGAGACAATATTCAAGTATTCAAAGTGATTCTGACACGTAAGCATTTCTCCAAGAGGCCTATGGAAGTTGATAGACCTCTAGGAAACAAACAGAAACTTGTGTTTATTACAGCTGGAATTTATCCCACTTAAGGGTTAATACCAGAATGAAACTAAACAACCTTTTCCAATCAAAACATTTTGTGGGGATATCAATGTATCTCTTTTTATTGTTGCAGGAAGTCCCAGCAACATCAGCTTGTCTATTTCTACCTCCTTTATACATTGTTTCTGTTTTCCATAGTCACAAACATAGTTCAGTATTGTAAAAATGCCAAAGTATGACAACTATGGAAAAAGGTAGGCACTCAAGTTGCATGCAGATACGGATGCCAGAATTCAATACAAAATACAAAAGCATACAAGTACAATAAAATATAAAAAGGAGGGTTTAATTATCTTGAAAGGATACACACACACACACACACACACACACACACACACACACACACACACTTTATTCTCACAATTCTTGATCTAGCAAGTGACACATGCACAGAAGTCTGTATCACTGATACAAATTCAACTTCTGTTTTTCCTCATCTCTGCCTAACACATGCTAGAGTTTATTTGGCAGTATATCTGCATTTTTTCTCTTAAGGAAAAAAATAAATAAAACCACTGCTTTTGTTCAGGATTCTGGCTGCTTCAGATTTTATTTCTCTTTTGATTTTTTCAGGGCAGTTGAGTGAATGCATGGGGTGGAAATGCCCAGACCCAAGTATATTGAAAACTTGTATGGCTCTAGTGATATGCATGGCTAGCTTTTACTTTTGTTCTCATCCTCTAAAAATGCCTTGGAGTTATCCTAAGTCAATTGGACTTCTTTGGTCAACTGACAGTGTATTTTGTCAACAACCATGGTCATGAAAGATTAACTAGATATAACAGAATAATCTAAAACCAGACCACGAAGAAGGTTTGAGATTGCAGGACCCGAGCAAAATAATGTCATTCAGTTTAAAATCGAACTTGGCAAATTACAATGGTGTCTGTAATAGAACCTAGAAGACAGGGTATTTTAAGTCAAATGAACGATGTTATTTGTTATCTTCTAGGCCCAGTCCATGAGCCTAAAAGTGAGCTTGCAAATTCAGAAGTGTTCTTTCTTTTCTAATGTCCTTGGATTTGGTAGCATCTCTATTCCAACCAAAGATAAGTCACAGACAGTGAAGTTCCGAGTTGAGGTGTCTGGACTCAGGGTGTTCCAACCTCTTAGTCAAGATGTCAAATGTTTGGTTTCTGAATCTTGTATATAGATTTCAGATGGTGTCCTTGTAGTCGGCGATCAATGAGATTGTTTGATCTATCATTGTATGACCTTTACAGTATTGTTTAATATTGCATAGTAGTTCTCTCCACACACAGTGCTAGTAAATGTGCCTATGTCCTTGAATAACACATGGGTTGTACAGTATTTGGAATAAAAAAGGTGTGATATGTTTGCTGATTGGTTATTTCTTCAGTCTCTGTAGATTTGGCAGCTGGAAAAAAGGTGCTACAGGAGGCTAGGTGATGGATTTTACAAGACTCTCAAAGATTTCTGACAGTGGGTGTCGTTCTCCAGTTGCACTGGTATAATTCAAAGATGCTGGATGAAAATCCACAACAAAAAGAATGCCTTGTTCATAATTCTGATAGAAGAAATTTTCCCTTGATCAAAAAGTTGCTTGTTTGATATTAGTTTCAATGATAATCAGTCGATGTCCTCTGTGAAGGAAGTGTCTCTGTGAGTTCATGTACAGTAAAACCTTGGTTTACGAGCATAATCTGTTACAGAAACATGCTTGTACCGCATAGCACTTTTATATCAATAATGGAAGCTCAGATTATTTGTTCTACAACTGAAAAATATTCATATAAAAGGATTATAATACTGTAAAATAATACAAAATAATAAAGAAAATACAAAATATAAAGAAAAATAAAACAAATTAACCTGCAGTTACCTTTGAAAACCTTTGTGGCTGGTGTGAGGGAGGCAAGAGAGGATGGTTATTGTCTAAGATGACTTTCACTATTACTAATGGAATCATTGCTATCTTTTTATTTTCATGCAGCTTTGAAAAGGAAAAACAATGATGTACAGATGTACACACACACACACACACACACACACACACACACACACACACACACGCACACACACACACATGAGTGCCAGTTGTGGACAGCTACCAATGTTCTGTTAAATCACTTATTTCTTCCCAAACACTGAGGCCTAAGACCAAGCAACATGACAGACAATCAGTGAGTGAAAGAGAGAACAATTGGCTCAGCTGTAATCTATCTATCTATCTATCTATCTATCTATCTATCTATCTATCTATCTATCTATCTATCTATCTATCTATCTGTGGTACCCAGGAGGCTCCTTTTGCAGGTAATGGCTGCTACAGTATGTTTTTTTTAAAATATGGTCTTCTATATATGTTGCACTTAACACAACACTTGTTGAGAGAAAGCACAAGTCCTTTTCTAATAAAGGATTATCTATGCATCTTGCTGCATAACCTTTGTTTTACCAACTGCTGTGACATGCATTTGTTGGAATGAAAATGTGGAATCTCAGTCAGTTAGTGGTGCAAACAACATGGCAATAATACGTGTAAAATTTCTACAATTAGGCAATATGGCCACACACCCCTTTTCCTTCTTTACACTTCTCAATATAGCCTTGTTTCATGTCTCTTTGGATTAAAAAAATGGTCTGCCAAGAGAATGCTTTTCCAAGAGACCATTTTAGCCCCAAATGTTTTTCCACATAAGCTATTCTGTACAACATGTTGGCCTACTTTTTGGAAAGCTCCCCCCCCCCAGAACAACCCATTGTTCATCTGTATTCAGTAGGTCTTTCTTGGGTCTGTTATGCTGGCTTTTAAAGGCAGGAGTAGATGAGTTGCTTTAGGGCCTTACTTTCTATTTTTCTTTTGTACTGTACTTTAATTTTTTTTTTTAAATCAAAGCAAATATCACCATAAGGTCCATATGAGCTCCACCTCACAAAAAAGAAGGTTGAGAGGGGATATGATAGCCATGTTTAAATACAGTGGTACCTCAGTTTAAGTAATTAATTTGTTTTTCTGGGCCATTTTGTATTGCAAAAAAATTCATAAACCAAAATGCGGTTTCCCATAGGAATGCATTGAAAATCAATTGATCCATTCCAGAGGTTAGAAAAAAGGCAAACTTGGGCATTCCATTTGAAATGTTCTTAAACTGAGGCATCCCCATTCTTTTCATCATCCAAACATCACACATCAACTTTTGATGCCTTATGAAAACAATGTAAACTGGGGCATTCCATTGAAAAAATTTCTTAAACTGAGGCATCTCCATTTCCAATAATTTCTTCTCTTAAACGGATTTTTTATTAACTAAGGCATTCTTAAACCGAGGTACCACTGTATTTCAAAGAATGTCATATTAAAGAGGGGGGCAGGTTTGCTTTGCATGGCTCCAGAGAGTAGGACTTGGAGCAATGGTTTCAAACTACAGGAAAAGAGATTCCATTTGAATATTAGGAAGAACTTCCTGATGGTTAGAGCTGTTCAGCAGTGGAATATGCTGCTATGGAAGGGGGTGGATTATCTATGCATCTTGCTGCATAACCTTAGTTTTACGAATTGCTGTGACATGCATTTGTTGGAATGAAAATTGAGAATCTGGGTTTTTCCTTCTTTGGAGATTTTTAAGCAGAGATTGGATGGCCGTCTGTTGGGAGTACTTTCATGGAAGTTCCTGCATTGCAGAGGGTTGGACTGAATGGCCCTTAAGGTCTCTTCCAACTTCAGTGGTAGCTCTACTTAAGAGTGGTCTTCTTAAGAGCAATTTCTTAAGAGTGGAAAACCATTGGCATTTTAACTGCTGCATTGCAAATTTTAGATGCAATCTGCTCTACTCGATCCGCCCATTTATTTATTTATTTATTCGATTTTTTAGGCATTGTGCCTCTACTTAAGAGTTATTTGACTTAAGAGAATGCATTTGGGATTGATTAAATTTGTAAGTAGAGGTACTACTGTATATGATTCTATGATTCTATGATATCATTTTTTAAAAAAGTCAACTTTCACACAAGAAAGCACAATTATAAAAAATTCAAGGTATTCACCCAAATCCATTCTTTCATTGATTTATAACTGATTTGTCTATTAACTACTTTTTATATAGATTTTTTTTAAAAAAAGTAGCAGGTGATGTGAAAGCTCTCTGCCTGAGACCAGCTAATTGTGGAAATTATCATAAGGCATTTTTCTCCCCGTAATTGTGCTAAATGTTTAGTCCTTGTAAGCCATATTGAATTATGTGGACCAGCAATAAATGTTTGCTATTAGAATTTTGAAATGTAAGGGCATGATCAGAAGTCTCAGGAAACAGATGGGCTTTTCCAGTCTCTTAGGCAAAATGAAAAATCTCAGGATGGGAATCACTGGAGAAGAAAATGTGATTTTTATTTTCTGATAGGGAAAAAATTGGTGGCTGCATATCTCTACCCATTCTTGGTTGGTCTAAGAGACAGACCCCTGATTCAGCACAAAAACGTATGTCTGTGTGTTCTCTTTGTAGAATACATATACCAGCCAGCATCACAAAAGGGGCTGATTAAATGCATATACGTGCTTGGCTCATTGTGCCATTTACTCCACTATAGGGAGTAGAATGCCTTGTGCTAAATGCTTACCATTCACATGCACAAATTTTGTTCAAGAGTATAGGTGGACAACACTCACATTTATATCCTTCCTATTGTGCAACTTATTTATGCTTACCGTACTTTTAAAAAATCTGTATGTTTGAGTCCATTAGTTGTTCATTTTGTGTCACACACCAGCAAGTAATACATGTGTGTAAGCCTGTGTAAACATATGGGTCAGCTTTGGCGGATTAGGTTTAAACATGCAACTAATGATAAAAGTGTAGGCCACTCTTTTGAAATGCCTATTACTAATAAAGTAGGAACGATACTAACATAGGTGTCAAGTTTTCCCCTGCACTGGGCGGGAGGGGAGGAGAAAGGTGTAATGCTCAAACACAAACACAAATGCACACCCTCCCACCCCCCACACACACGCATGCACATGCACACACCACACTCTTTGCTCCTCCCACCCCGCCAAGCCACAACTCTACACGATGGCCTTATCCCCTTGCCTCCTGTCGTCACACAGTGACAGCTTGCACCAGATCGATCCCGTGGGTGGGCCCACCACTTTTCTTAACAGAGCCTGCCCCACCAACCATCAAGGGCTGCCAAATGAGATGTTTTCCACTGGGAAGCATTTGCCTATCTCAAATTAGTTTCGGAACACTTCCAAAGGCACATGGACAGTGAGAGAGCCTCCTGCCTCTGGACTTGTAGTTTTCTATGGGGAGGAGCGTGGGTGGCTATACCTTTCTCTATGGTGAAAATTCTCCCTCGGCACCAGCTGGGCATGGATACCGTGTGAACCTTGTCTTTTGGGGCACTGGCCATGTTGTCCTGAGAGCACTCAAGGACAGCAGAGGGCTGTCAACTGACTCATCGTGCACTACAGTCCCCACAATGCAACAGAGGGCTTGGGGTGGCAGAAGAGAGAATGGCAGGCAACAAGACAGCAGTGTGTGCACCCCAGGCCGCATCCTCTTCTGCAGAAAGGTGGCAGCAGCAGCACAATGCCCCATGACAACATGGCTTGCTGGCTACTGTCCAGAGCGTGACTCGCCCCTCCCAGCACAGTGGTCAGAGTCCCCCTTTACCTAGGCAGAATCCAGTACATTTCCGGGATAATAATAAATAAGGGAAGATAGCAGGACAGAGTACTTAATCCATGAGTGTCCCGGCTAAATTGGGACATTTGACAGGTGTGACAAACATGTGTGTTGAATGTGAGGTTTAAACCAGAGTGTCTTATGAGTGTAATTTTGTTGCTATATTAATAAGAATTTAAAGTAAATTATAGAGTGGTTTCTGTCTCTGGTCAACCCACGAATCATGATATAGCTTCTGTCAGAAGGAGGTGATTGGATATCATCATGAGTGGAAAGGAATTTTTTTTCTCTCCTCTCCTAAAATGTTTGAAGTTTTTTTTTTTTTTTTTGGATGCACAATGTGGTTGACTGTAAGAAGGAAGACATGTTCAGTAGAGAAATCTGAAATCTGAATGTACCACATAGGACAGTGTTGGCAAACCTGTGGCATGGGTGCCAAATGTGGGACTCGGAGCCCCTTCACAGCCACTTATATTCATGTTAAATTGCTGTATTGCCACTTTGTGAAAAATTAGTGAGATTTGAATCACAGTCTGGGCACTTGGTCTCTAAAAGGTTAGCCACCACTGACATAGGATTTCATCATTTACTTGATCTTCATAACCGTTCATTGCTGTGTTGAAATTCTTATGACAGACATCTTATTTTTATGGAGATTGGAATGGAACTCTGTGTTTCACCTAATAAGTGAATACATCTGTTGCTCGACAGAAAGACAAATCATGGTATCATGGAAAAAAAAACTAACTGTTTCTTAATATTATGTTATATAAATATACAGTAGTAAGAAAATAAGAAGTTGCCACAGTTGTAACAGTATTTGGAATGAAAGGCTTCAACCCTTGCTGAGAACCCATTTCTTGAAATCAGATAGCCATATCTTACTGTTTAGAGGAGGATATTTCATAATATGTGGATAGCAGCATTTTTACTTATTATTTATTTATTTACTTATTTGACTTTTATACTGCCCATCTAGACCTAGGGCTACTCTGAAATGGGCATGCATTAGTTGTATATGAAATGTTTGTGCGAGACTTACAGTATGTTCCATAATTATTAGGCTAGAGGAAGATAATAATAATAACAGTTGAACTGTTGTAAGCTGCCCAGAGTGGCCAGATGGGTGGAATAATAATAATAATAATAATAATAATAATAATAATAATAATAATAA
>JAHTLZ010000010.1:40565687-40594478 GCA_023846285.1 Phrynocephalus versicolor
AAAGAAAGAAAGAAAGAAAGAAAGAAAGAAAGAAAGAAAGAAAGAAAGAAAGGGGCAAAATGGAATGGGTGAGAGGTGGGGATTGATATGTTCAGTTGCATTATTGGCACAAATGAAACAGTTTTGGGATTAGAAAACATAAATCATATTTATCATTCAGTTTGGCTACAGTTGCTACTTTTTAAGCAACGGGGTCAGAATTTTATTGAGGAGTAAGTATAATCATTTGAATCTTAGTGGTGAGAGGCTCATAATTAATGAGTTGCTGCAGACATTCCTAGCTATGCTCCAGTCATGTGACTTGGCACAGAACTACAAATGTGAGAGGCAACTTAGTAATTAGCAGCACTTTGCTGCCACTATTTATGTAATTGTGGTGTTTATGATAGCATAAATCCCCAGTAGTGCACTGGCTACTTAAAGTTGCATTTTTGCCCATGGACAATTTAAATTCTTTTAAAGAAATGTCTTAATGTGGTAATGAAGGTGTCATGTAATATATTGTGTTCCTTTGAGTTTATATTTTGAAATTTATGTCTGTTATAAAGAAACATGTCTGCTTTCCAATTATACCTGTCTTAATACTATAACATTATGCTATGCAAAGTGAAGATAAAAAAAAAAACCTTCACAATGTTTTTTTCCCTTCAGTTGGTCATTGCTTGAAAATAATGGTTTTTTCTTTTTTTAAAAAGTTCTTCAAAAACCAAACCAAACCAAACGTAGACTCTGATAATGTACTGTAAAGGTTGTCAAAATATATATTATGACAGAATATGTGTACTGAGTCAAAAGGAAACAACAAGGCTTTTCAAAGCATAAATATAACTGACATGTCTGATGCTTAGTGAGGTTGACATAGTAGTCAGGCAGAAGGAGCCCAGAAAACTCTTTCTGGTCTGATTTATGGAATAGGCAGTTGATGTCTTTCAGGAGTAACCTAGCAGGATCACAGTCCCTGCAAGTCTGGCTCCCTCATTAAGAAGTGAGTAGGTGGGTTTTGGAGCACTTGAAAGCACAACACTCCTGGTAGGGGTAACCTTTCGTGTCCTCATTAGGGTGAGTGATGACAGCAGTGAGAAATGAAGCATTCTTCTCCAGTAGAGTAATAATAACCAGAGGAAAACAGACCCACACGCCTTCTCTTGTTTAATTTTATCAGACAACAGAATGCTGCTTAATACCACAATGCCCATTCCACACATTATTTTCCATCATATTTCTAAATGTATTAAGCTGCATTTACTACTCCATTTCTCTCAAAGGTGCACAAATGACGAACACAGGCTATTCAAGGTGTTTGCCTGAGTACATAGTGCCACAGGTTCAGCAGATCTGCTCCTGCCCTCCTGCCCATTCCAAGACATTCCTTGCTGGGGAAAGCTGGATCTGGAAAGCTGCCCCTTCAGGTGATTCTTCAGAGCCAACTAGTCCTTTCCCTAGTGTCTGGCTTCAGGATACCCATGCCTAGGGCATAATGCTGTGGTAAATTTTGGAACTAGGCATTGATGAAAGAAATGGTTGGGTGAAGAACCCTTCACCAGAGGCATGCATTTATAAATGTTTCTCTCCCCCACCCCAATTGGATATGTCATGGTCATCTAGTCATTTATCAGACTCTGCTGCATCCTCTGTGCCCCAGTCCAGTAATTATTTTAGTTGCTCTCCTCTGCACTTTCCTCAGTCCCACTATGTCTTTTTTGACATGCAGTGACTAGAACTGTATACAGTACTCCAGGTGTGGCCATACTGTCGTTTTGTACAATGGCAGTATAGTGTTGGCTGTTTTATTCCTAGCATGGAATTAGCCTTCTTCACTACTGCCACACACTGAGTAGACACTTTCATTGAGCTGTCCACCAGTACACCAAGATCTTATTCCTGGTCCTTCCAAGATAGCTGAGAACCCATGAATTGATAGATAAAGTTTTGATTTTGACCCCAATATGCATTACTTTACATTTTCCTACATTGAAACACATTTCCCATTTCACAGCTCATTTTCCCATTTTGGAGAGATCCTTCTGGAGTTCTACACAATCTTCTCTGGTCTTCATCCCCCAGAAAAGTTTTGTGTCATCTGCAAAATTGGCCACCTCACTGCTTATCCCTGTCTCTAGGTCATTTATGAACAGAATGAAAAGCACCAGTCCCAGGACAGATCCCTGGGGCATAGGGCTTTTCACCTCTATTGTGAAAATTTCCCATTCACACCTATTCTCTGCTTCCTGAATCTCAACCAATTCTCAATCCATAAAAGGACCTGCCCTCTTATTCCCTGATTGTGCTATTTTCTCAGCAGCCTTTGCTGAGGGACTGTCAAAAGGTTTCTGAAAATCAAGATAGATAATATCCACTGTTCACCCAAATCCACATGCATGTTGACCTTTTCAAAGAATTCTAAAAGGTTTGTGAGGCAAGACTTACCCTTACAGAAGCCATGCTGATTTTTCCTCAATACATTGATCGAGTTCCGTGGTACTATCTGAACCCCTGACAATTCCAGTTACTTGAGAATTTCCTAACCCCCTTAGCAGAATATTTTGCTTTCGTGATTTTTGTGTGTGTGTACAATTCCATGACTTGTTTTATAAGAGGAAAGGACAGTAGAGACTTTTTTGGGCAAATTTTAGACATGTTTGGCCAATTTTAGTGAGCTGTTTGTCTCAGTCTTGACAAGAGGCAACACATTGCTTGTGGAGATGTCTTACCTTGTCTTGACTTGCCAAAAAGTAGTATGCAACAGTTTTTGCTCAGTTGCATTAACTTGGATGAAAAAGTACCCTAATGGCAAGATGGGGCATACAGTGCTCCTCCAGGTACATGGCAGTTAATTACTTCAGTGGTGGACCGTTGCAGCAGAACATTCCCACTCAAGTTTCCATTTTAAACAACCCTTGCCAGTCTTCTTTCCTTGTCCCTGTGAGCTTATTCAGATGGGCATTTGTCCTGTTTTTCAGTGCATTGTGGGGATTTGCTCTTTTTCCCCAGCAACCATATGGCATAACCTCTAGAGCAGATTGTTTTGTCCCAATTTGTTCCCAGAGCACCCCAACCTGCACTTTTTTGACACCTTGTCAGGGGCTTCTATTTTTAGGCACTCGTTAGTGTACTTTAGTTTAGTCCAGTGGTTCTCAACCTGTGGGTTCCCAGATGTTCCTGAACTGCAACTTCCAGAAGCCTTTATCACTAGCTGAGCTGGCCAGGATTTCTGGGAGTTGCAGTCCAGGAACATCTGGGGACCTCCAAGTTGAGAACCACTCATTTAGTCCCTTCCTGTGCATTCGATCTCTGGGCTAACATCAAGCCATGCAACTGTGAAGGCTCCCACCAGTTTGAATTTCAAGACTCATAAAGTGGCTTAAATGAGCCATTTCAGGGCATCAGTAAATTGGATGATTCTTGTGCACTTCTCTCAAGGAGCACGTGGTGGTGGTGAAATGATTATTATTACTCTGCTAGACCAGCAATTCTTGTTGAGGACCATATGGCCCTCTAGAGCTCCCTGTCACATTTGAATGGGGCTACAGACTGGAAAACAATTCTTCAAACACCACCTTATAAGGTTTGTTATATGACTTCTACCATCCTGATCTGGTGCATATTTCTTTCGTTTTCTACCAGTGGCTGTGGCCAAAATGTTGGGATGGCTGCAATCGACTATCGTTGTTGCACTGAATCTATTAAATTGTTACTTTTTTCTTTGCCTTTGTGTGAAATGCCAATTGAAACTGTGGCTCTGGGCAGTTTTAATCAGTACTATGCACAACACAAGGGATTTGTTTAGAAAATTGTTTTTATCCAAATGATTCAGTGCATCTGTGATAAGGTGGACACAATAATTTCACACACACCTGCTCCTTCATAAGGGGGGCGGGGAAGTATTCAGTTGACAATGAATGGAGCAGGAGGGTCACTCAAAGTCAATATGCAATTTGGGCACGAGAATTGTGAAAAATGGAATATTGCCCAGCCTCTCGACCTCAGGCACCCCTGTTTAGACCACATCAGCCCATATCAAAAGGGCCAATATAGATGTGCCCAGTATATTTACAAAGAAAAAAACCCAGTCTCTCCTCTTCTGCTTTATTCATTTTCTTATATCCAACTCTTTGCAATATATTGCTCTTCTTTTAGAAGTTAAATTTCAATGCTTTCTGTTCCACATATTCTCATTCTTTCAGATATTTTACACCTTACTTAGAATGACATTAATGTACATAAGCTCATGTTATCATTTGTTTGATAGAATTACCTATTTAGCTTTCAAGATAACTGTTGAAGTGTATTTGCTTGTGTATTGGTATTGGGGAAATAGATGAAGGGGAAAAATCTTGCCCTGAATGCTGAAACATAATAGTTCAGAAGACTACATAAATGTTGTTATTCCCATCTAAACTGGTCCATATCTGTTGGAGAGTCCTTTCTTTTGGCCCCATCACTATCTAAGGCAGGGGTCCTCAAAGTTTTCAAACAGCGGGCCGGTCCACCACGTCCCAAACACCACTGGGGGCCAGACCACAGTCCAAAAAAGGGGAGAGGGAGGGGCAAGTGGGTGGAGCCTCAGGGTCTTGGGGCCATGGAGGGAGTGGGAGACCTTGCCGCAGCCCTCCTGTTTTAAATTGCCCCACTCGGCTTCACCCGGCACCCCCGACCATCTGGTGGGTGGATGGGGGAGTGCAGGACCTTGCTGTAGCCCTCCCACTTTGAATGCCCCATTAGCCAGCATGCTGACCATCTGGGCGGTAGTTGGGGGGAGTGGGAGAAGCGACATAGCCCACTGCTTTGAACTGGCTCAGCAATAGAAGAAGCTGCGGAGGCTGGCTTGCTCACAAAGCAGAGGGTAGGTGGGGGGTTTTTCCAATTGGTCCCAGGGGCCGGATTCAGGACCTTGGGGGGCTGCATCCGGCCCCGGGGCCTTAGGTTGAGGACCCCTGATCTAAGGCATTATCAGCACTGAAACAGGAGGAAAACTTTTCAATGCCTACTCCCAAATTTTAACTGTCTGATATGAATATATTTTCTGGCATTAGTTTTACTTTTATATCTTGGCTACAATTTTATTTGCATATTAATTAATTTGTGGTCTTATTTGTTTGTATATCTGTTTTATGTAATGTTTACAACACCTATAATCTGTACACCACCACTAGGAAGGCCAGGACTAATTACTCGTACTTAATGGATGTTTGGAAGGGTTGCATAAGTGTGACTTTCATACACTGCAAACCATTGTACATTTAACAAGCCTACTCAGGCCAATGTCCACCTAATAAGCCTATTCAGACCAGGGTGATGGGAAAGCAAACTTTAAATTGGAGGCCTCACCACTATCTTTCCTCAAACTGATGACGATACTTGAATGAGTAGTGAAATGTTTCAGTCTTACACAAAAAGAAGGCTTCTCGGAGGAGCGCGGGGGGCGGCACGGAGCAACCCGATCGCCCCCACCCCCGCGTGGCTCCGAGGCTTCTTGGAGGAGTGCGGGGGACAGCGCAGAGTGACCGGATCACCCCCGCCACCCTGCCATGCAGCTCCGAGGTGCAGGTACTACGATCCCACGATGTAGTGGGACCGCAGTACCTGAACCGCAAAATGGCAGGGGGTGACTGTACATTGTAGTTCAGTGGGTAAGAAAGAATATTGCCTGGACTTCTACTTGTTTATATGGTAATGTATAAAAACAGGAGTTTTTAACCTTTATATTAAGAGTGTGAAACCTATCTTTCTCCAGATGTTGTTGGATTATAATGTCCATGTTGACTGGTGGTGAGCCTGGTAACATCTGGAGCATAACAATTTCTGCATCCCTGTCTTAGGTATACAGGATAGAATGAATTTGTAGATATACAGAATCTCAGAAAAATAAAAATAGTAACACAGTTATTTTCCTTTGCATTTCACAATAAGAACAGTTGAACGTTATCTGAAATTTTGTAAGAGTACCATATAAAAATCAGTTTAGAACATACAATTGCTACAATTTATTTGCAAACAGTTTTCTTGGCTCATGTTGGTATGAGCTCTGTCGCAAATACTGTTCTCTTCTAAATCTATGTGAAGTTGATTTGCATTGATGAAATTCAGTTAGTACTATACTTAGTTTAATAAGTGAAATATGTTGTCTGTGTTCTTGTCACAAATGAAAACATTACTTGTATGGATGAACATAATGTGTTCAGCAATTTTTGGACATGTAGAGCTCTAGGGAATTTTACATATTTGCATGTGCCATAGGCTGACATTCTGTATAAAGATGTGTAAGACAAAATGTGAATATTGATTAGACAACAAATACTGCCTTACAGAATCAGCTTGTGAATCAATTGAATAATTCTGCTATTCCAGGAACCAAATAAATAAATTTGGTATGCCCCCCCGCTGCCCCCCAAACACATGGAGCTAAAGGGAAGATGGTTTTTATCAAAATCTACTTATCTGGAAATATTTTCTGTTGAAGTCAGAACTATATCAAGCATTACATTTTAGGTGGTGGGCACTGAGTTTGTACTATGAAGTCTGAAAAAGTGTCCCTACTGTGATCATTGGAAGATTCTCAGGACAGAGACTCGTTGGGCATATCAGACTGATGCTGAATTAAAATATATGTCTGAAGGATCTGGTCTACGCTAGCCAGTAGACCTATTGTGTTTCTGGTTATTTCATCAAGAATTTGTTGCAGCCCATATATCCTACAGATGTTTACCAAATTAATACATATTTACTTATTAAGTCTTTATAGGAAATATGTGGTGTGAGTGGACAGAATCACTTCATCACTACCAGCAGGCTTTGTTTAGGAACATCACAAAAGGGCAAAGAGTACATTGTTGTAAGTGTAGTTATGCTCAACTGTACTGTGTCGTATGCAGCCTGGATGGTACCTTAGCTGTGAAATATTATGCTTAAGGCTTCAGTAAGTTTTGTGGAGTATAGGTTAGTCAAATAATGTATATGGGATGAGAAAATATGAAGATAGATACAGAATTACAGTAGGGATTTAATGTGTTTTATATAGCTAAATCAATGAATTTAGTGAATAGATTTCCTGGAAATATTTGCTTCAGGCATAAGTTTTAAAAAATTCTTGTCTGCACACATTGGGAAACTAGTGAACAAAAAGCCGCAAGTGATTAATCCTCTATTTTCTGTGTTTGCAACTCCCAAACCTTTCCAAAATGTATGTAATCTTTTCATTACCATGGAATTTCTACACATTAACCAGCAAACATTACTCGGAAACATGAGAAATGGAAGTATATCATTTTCTTGGATAATATGATATATTTATCTAGATGAACAGTGGATGGATTATTATTAGAAAAAAATTTAAGTGTAGTCTCTTGCAGAACCAGTTTTGTATCACTCCTAAGCACAAAGCAAATCCATAACTAATTTAGAAATATGTCAATTTCACACAGCTATGTAATGAAGCATATAATGAAGTAGAAATTTATTAGAACTGGAAGGATTTGCAAAATCTTCATTGCCGTTTTAGGCTATCCCATTTGAAATTGCTTGGAAGCTATAGAAAGAGTGTAATTCCTTTTCTAGTCAAGAAAATTTCTAGGGCACATGCGTTGCATGCACTCAGGCAGTGAGTACAGCAAAACTCACCGTCTTGATTTACTTTAGTTGGAGAACAGCCAACTACAAGTGCAGTGTTCAATTTGAAGTTCTGTTTCTGCACTTCTCCAGAGAGACAGAATAGGCATAATGACCACCCTGCTGCAAAACAGGTCCCCACACAAATTGGTAGAAAGTGTGTTGGAGATTGTACTGGCGTAATCATATCAGTTGGAGGTTTAGTTATCTCATCATTTGTCCTGAATCAACTCTCAATGTGCAGGTCTGGCCCTCTTATTCCCTGTCACAATCATGGGATTGTCTACTGGGGAGCTCAGTGGCTTAGGCATGTGGCTGTGGAGCGGGAGGTTGGGAGTTTGATTTTGCACTGTGCCTTCTTGACAGTGGGTGGACTCAATGATACAGAAGAAGCCACTAGAAATCTGAGGATAGGGGGTCTGATCATGAGCCAGTTATGTTGAAGTTTGGACTGTGTGGTGGTGTGCCTCCAAATAATGGGGCAGTTAATTGAGATGGTGCTCCCTCAGACTAGAGGTAAGGAGGAAGCGAGACTGTATGGAAATGTTTCTATTTAGACATTAGAGCAAATCTAGCAAGTTGTGTTTCCTGGGTCAGGTCAAACAGAGAAGAAATGATAGTTTTTGAACAGAGGAACTATTTTTGTAGTTTTGTGTTACTGTTTTTATGTTATGCATTACTGTTTTTACTCAGCTTGTGCTTTGGAAAATTCCACTTGGAAGTGTAAAAGAGCAACCACTTATTTTTCAATGAGAGCTTGTTTACATGCATACTCTCTTACCGTGTTGATGTTTTTCCTACTTTAAAGAGTAATAAAGTGTTATTGTTACGTTACTAAGTTTCACACCATGTTCTATTTTGTGACCTTCAGCCAGTGAACTGGGACAAGTCTTCCCCTACAAAGCAACTTCAACAGTCCCTTTCTTACAGTATAAGTGCAATGTTAATACCAGGATAAATTTTACAATGCCAGGGGTTTGTTATTGCTTTGCAGCCAGTAACGACATACAATGTTCTGAATTCTTCAAGACTTAACACATTTTTTATCATGCAAGCTTCTCTGGACTAAATACTTCAGTGCATTCAGTAGGGTGAACAGTGAACTGTGATTTTTCACAGAAAATGTTGTTGCACATAACTAAAATAAAATAAAATAAATTCTGGCATCAAACAAAGGTGGGGAGTTGGATTTCTCACTGTGCCTCACTAAAAGAGGCTGGACTTGGTGATCCATACAATGATCTTAATCTTGTAATTTAAACAGGACCTAAATACAGTGGTGCCTTGGATAACAATGGTAATTCATTCTCCGAGGTTAGTTGTTATCTGAAACGCGTCGTTATCCGAAACACAGTTTCCCATAGGAATGAATGGGAAACCGTTTAATCCGTTCTGGAGCCTAGGAAAAAGGCACAGACACCTGGTTTTTTGCTCAAAACTTTTTAAAAAGTGCACTTTAAAGGTACAGATGCAATGCCACCTGGGATAACTTTTTTACTGATGCATGCTGGAAATTCATTATCTGAGGCAGTCCATAGGGAAAATTCGTTATCTGAGGCAGCCCATAGGAAGATTCGTTATCCAAGGCAGCCCATAGAGAAAATTCGTTATCCAAGGCAGACCTATACCTAGGAATTGCAATTCATTATCTGAGGCAGCCAATAGGGAAAATTCGTTATCCGGGGCAGTTGTTATCCGAGGTACCACTGTATTAAGTTGTTTTAACATACAGGGCTGTTGTTAGCAATGAGACGATGCATGGAAGACACAGCATTAGGGAAAGAAGAGACATAAACTGTTAATTGCCTTACCTTTTTACTTACCCATTGCTCTTCATTTTTACTACATGATATGACTGGCAAATACCACTTTCAAAGTCCTTTGTAAAAGTAAAATTGCAGGAGACTAGTAAATGTTTTTAAAATGAGAGATTTCTCATTATAAGGGAATTCAGTGATTTATGGCCTGAAACATAACTTGATACTACTGCTTTGGTAAATGCTTGTAGCTACTAATCTCCAGAACACTCATCTCTGATGTGTAAAATGAGACCTACAGTATGTTTAAAAGTTATGTCTAATTAAATTGTGTGAATACATGTACATTTCGTGATGTGATCTTTTCCAGATTGTATTGTGGCCATAAATTATCTGTATCTGCTTGTGGTGAATGCTTCCAGATAAATATTGTATTTTGTTGCTTCCTCCGGTCCTGCATTTCATATTGTGAATGTACATCTACCCTCCCTATTAAATGAGCTTAGTAGTAAGGAGGAAGATCACTTCAATAAGAATAACTGTTTCTGTTTATGGAGATAAAAGTAATTACTCTGCAACCTGGTGCAATCCTCTGTGCCTCTTTCACTCTGGTTGCAACGGGATGATCAGCTATCTCTTAAATCAGATTTAGCATTGAACTGCCACTGGAGAAATGCAAGTGCTGCTTGCAGAACAGATATATCTAATATTGCTTTCACTTGTGGAGTACCAATGTGCTGGCTCAGTGACATACAATTGTTTGTGTATTTATATAAAAGTCTCTCGGTTTGCACTTGCTACCTATCTGTATAATGACAAAATTTCTGTTAAAGGTTGAAATGAAATAACTCAGTAGCTTTTCTATTTTCAGTGGTGCAACCATGACTGGTGACACCTGCTTGTGTGTGTGTGTTGTGTCATTACATTCGTGACCGACTCTTCAGTTGTGCATTTAGTCATACTGGCCACATGATCATGGACATATTTTTACAGATAAACAATGGCTCCTCAGCTTATAAATGGAGGTGAGCATGGGATCAGGGAGTCAGAAACAACTGGACTTAATTATTGGGAAGGGGGGGCTTTTACCTCTACTTTTACTAGATATTTAAAGAAATAAAAAGAAATGCAGAGTGCATCAAGGTCATACTGTTCAAAGAAGTAGTAAATTTAAAAATGTAGGTTAGATCACTGCTCTTTCTTAGTGATCTGGACATGCCTTACAGATGGAATCCAATATTTAAGGAGCCTTACAGATGGAATCCAATATTTAAGGAGAAACATTGATGCATTTCCCCCCAAAATTATGCTAATATTTCTGTTCAGCATTTATTTTTATTCTTTAAGAAGCAATATACAGACATTTTCTCAAAAATATTGTAGTACTGTTTGTCAGGGTTTGCTTTCAACCATTATTTCTATTTTCTTCTCACTGCAGTAATATTACTACAAATATTATCTAGTATGCCACAGCAGTATATTTTAATTGATAAAAACACTGTTTGCTTCTTGAGAAAATTTTGAAAATATAAACATAAGGTGTAAAATATTACTTTGGTTTAAGAGTAACTTGGTTTAAGAGCATTTGGCAGTACAAGCAAACAATTATAAATTTTGCCTTGATAACAAGCAATGTCTTTATATACAAGCTATGGAGCACATCACATGATCAGTGATGTTTCTCTCCCTCCCTCCCTCCCTCTGCTGGATTGTGGGTGATTGTCTGAAATGTTCTGTCTCAGGCACCCTCCAGAGCAAAGGGAGAAGAGAGGAATAGAGGTCCCCCTTGCACCAGCCAGGAATGTTTTCAAAGGGGAGTGCAGGTTAAGGTTTTGTATTTATATTTTATAGTTTGTCTGTACAGTATGTGGTCTATGGGACCCCAGGATGAATCATCTGAGTATCCATTATTTCTTATGGGGAAATTTGCTTTGATATAAGAGTATTTTGGTTTAAAAGCATGGTTCTGGAACAAATTAAGCTCATAAACCGAGGTATTACTATATTTGTATTTTAGAAAAGGTTTAGCAAGACCTTGATGTGTGCATTACATTTCATTAACAATGTGTGTGTTCTTTTCCATTATGATGTGTATTCTTGCACTGATTAGGGATTTGGACTTGATGACCTTATAGCCCCCTTTCAACTTCATTATTCTATGATTCTGTGTAATCAGAACTGACTTATAGTGACCTTAATAGAACTTTCAAGGCAAGTTAGGTATTTAAGGATTAGTTTTACTAGTTTTACTCCCCCAGGAGCCTCGTGGCGCAGTGGTTAAACGTTAAACACCTGTACTGCAGGTAAATCTGTGCTCACAACCTGGGGTTCATTTCCAGGTAGCTGGCTCATGGTTGACTCAGCCTTCCATCCTTCCGTGATCAGTAAAATGAGTACCCAGCTTGCTGGGGGGGGGGGCAATGTGTAGCCTGCATACTGTAATTAAAGCTGTAAACTGCTCAGAGTCTACTTGAAGTGGTATGGGGCGATATATAAGCAGAATACTTTGCTTTGTTTTGCTTTCCCCATAGATGAATAGGGATTTGAACTCTGTTCTCCAGAGCCCTAGTCCTTCATTCTTTCTACTATACTACACTAGAGTCTACTACCAGTACCTTTCCCTTTATTTCAGTGTTGCGAAGTGCCTGCATTTCTTATGTGTGGATATTAGCATTCTCCCAAAATGTCTGTTCATGAAGAACTACATGCTTTGGAGAAAGCATGCATTATGTCTTCTGCAATTCTGTTTACTACTGAATTGATTTCCTTGTTATCTGCAAAAACAATACATCTTTCAGTGCAGTTTGTTGGAGCCCCAGCATTGCTGGTGTTTGTTCCATGTGCTTGGTTTATAATGTTATTTATAGTATATTTGTTTATATGTAGTTAGATGCATGCATGATTTCTTCCTGGGAAGTGTGCCTACTCAAAATTTGTGTCTTCACTTATGGCTGAATTTGATGATCAGGTACTCCTAGAAATAATTTTGATTAGATTGCTGACCAGACTGTAATGCTTAAGAGGCAGAATATGATCAAACCTTAGCATGCAATAAGTCAGCAATCCATGTTTGTGTTTTGCATTTTTGGCCACAGTTTAAAAAGAAGGTCATTCTTGGGTTTAAGTCAATACTGTAAACTCCGACCACTGAATGCAAGAGCAGACAAGAAACTGGGACAACTTGTGGAAATTGCCTTTCCTGGCGTAATAACCTGAAGACCTGGACCCGAACTGAATTGTGAATACTACCAAGATTAGAGTCAGTGAGTCAATGAAAACTGTGCTGCCTGCCAGCATCCACCAACTAGCTGTCCTTCCTTCTTCCCCAGAGGGAACAAACTGGCAGCTGGCATCATTGCCTTCCCTTCCTTTCTCCTCCCTCTGCTTTTGAGGCTGCCTGAGACTTGGGGGGGGGAGAGAACCACCACTGGTTCAGTTGTGATCATATGACCACTTCCAATGCTTGTATTGCAAGACATTGCTTGTTGATCAAGGCAATGATCAAGTGTTTGCTCATCTTGCAAAATACACGTAGACCGAGGTACCTGTAAACCAAGCCCTAAATGGCTTAGGACCTGGACACCTGAAGGACCGCCTCCTTCCATATGAACCTACCTGGCAATTAAGATCAAGCCAGGGGGCCCTCTTGAAAGAGCCATCCCTCAAGGAGGTAAGAGGGATGGCTTGCAGACACAGGGCCTTCTCAGCAGCTGCCCCCAAGCTATGGAATGCCCTCCCAAGTGAGATCCGCCTGGCGCCAACACTGATGACATTTCGGCGCCAGGTAAAAACCTTCCTGTTCCAGAAGTTTTTTAATTGATATAATTTAGATTGTGGGTCTTCTGATGGCAATTTTAGTGTGATGTTTTTAGTATAAGGTTTTATTGTTGTTTTAATTATTTATTGTTGTTTGATGTTTTTTAACTGTTTTAATCCCTTGATTGTAAGCCGCCCAGAGACCTTTGGGTAGTGGGTGGCATATAAGTTGTAAAAATAAATAAATAAATAAATAAATAAGATGTTACTGTACTAGTTGCTGATTCATTGGTTTTTTCTTTATTGTTAAAGAACAAATATTTCTACCATAAAGCAACTGTGCCCTTTTGTCTCTGTAGATACATTTATACATGATTGTGCCTTTGATATGTTCATTTAATTTTCACTATTTATATTTGGTTCTTGGTTTATGGCACATTATTAGTTTTATGTTACTAGTTTTCAGTTTAAATTTGTTTATTACAATATATACCAAGTCCCCCTCCATGAAAAAAAAAAAGATATCTAAGCTTCAGCTTTAAAAATGATATTAAAATAAAACCACCTGGTGGCATCTGTCATTATTGGACATTCAAATTTGAGCAAAATTCCATTGTTAAAAGAGTATTTGTTTGAAAAGAGGAGGAAAGGTCTGGTCTAATATCCCCCTCAGAATATGATGTGTAAAAATATCCTTTGCAGATGAACTATGGATTTTCTAAGGTCTGTATATCATTACATTGTGCTATGTAGGCCCGTATCTGGTATATCTCAAATAAAAGATTGTGCTTTAAGTTGTTGATTGATTTGTTCATTTTAAAATTAACATATCTTATAAGAAAAGAGCTATTGCATTTGGCTCAGATTCGTCAGCAAAATAGTTTTTATATTGCCTGTTTCCTGCAGAGAAAGGTGATGGTGAACCACACCATATTGGCATTCTGAACATCTGATACCTTCTTCACTGGATCTGCAACAAACGGAGAGTATGATGAATTAATTTTAAACATTTGGTTTTCTTCCATGAAAAATCTCATGATTTATTAGTTCATTTAAAACCCATTAAACATTTTCTCACTTTGATTAAATGGTTCCATTTTAGAGGTTAATCAATGTCATTTTTAAAATATATATTTAATCTTAAAGGTGTAATGCTTTTCTTCCTTTAATTTGAAATTCCTATGAATCAAATGCAGACTTTTTTCATATAACTAAACCTTTATTTCTCAAGCTAATGCAATGTAAGTGACTACTTGCTGTATATCTAACAGGCTAGATTACTCAAAGTCATAACAGTTGAGATTTATCAAGAACAAATCAAAGTCCTGTTTAAAGCAGGATCTCCAAGTAGGCATTTCTCCAGATTTCGTAATTGCTGTCAGTCATAACACAACTGCTAGGGGAAGGACAGTATGCCACAAAAGGGGATGCTGTGACCTGTTGCAAAAATCTAGGAGCTACACAAGGAATGCAGGGCTTATCACCCTAAATCTGCAGCCTGCTTTACAGGTACCAGTAAATGTCAGACTGATCCCTTTCATATTTTTCTTCAAAGTAAGTCACACTAAATTGACTGGTGCTTAACTCTTAAAAAACCTGCTCAGGGAGGCTTTGATTTATAGTAGCATAGTTGATAAACAAACCTTTTTCATATTATTTCCATAACTGGGTTGCAGTTACATGTTCTAGCAGACATAATATTGGAATCTTATTGGAAGAAAGCAGGAAGTAAAGGAAGCAATCACCCTAGCCTGAAATGCATTCTTGCACAGCAGTCCTATATATGTTTCCTAGATACCAGTTCTGCTGTGTTCAGAGAGTGGAGCATGCCCTCAGGAAAGTGGGGCTAGGGCTGAAGTCTAAAATTCCCTGAAAGAGACAGTGGTGAAGCCCACTCTAAAGAAACCTGGCTTGGCATTGGATGATCTGGCAAACTACCAATTGCCAATGTTCCTTTTCTGGGCAAGGTGATCAAGAGGGTGGCTGCTGTCCGGCTCCAGTTGTTCCTGGAGGAAGATCATGTCCTTGATCCATTCCAGTCTGTGTTCCGGCTGTGTCATGGGACTGAGATTGCCCTGGTCATGCTGACAGGGGTTGCTCTAACTTGTTGGTCCTCCTGGATTTGTCAGCAGCGTTTGATACCATCGACCTGCTGGGTTGGCTTACCGAGGTGGAGATCAGAGGTACAACGCTTAGCTGGCTTTGAGCCTTCGTTGCTGGCCGTCCCCAGCATGTGCAGCTGGGGGGAGCTATCAGCCCCTCGGACACTCCTTGTGGGGTACCCAGGGGTTGGCAGACATCTATATGAGGCCACTGGTTGAAGTTATTAGAGGATTTAGAGTCTGCTCTCATCAGTATGCGGATGACACATAGCTCTATCTCTCCTTTACCACCTCTGCAGTGGAGGCGGTGCAGACCCTTGACTTATGCCTGGGCATGGTCATGGAATGGACCAAGGCCAATAGGCTCAGGTTCAACCTGGAGAAGACTGAGGTTCTGTTCTTTGGGATACCCTCTCCCGGGTACAGTGGCCCTCTCCCCAGTTTGGGGGACACTACCCTCCAGCTGGCAGATAGAGTTAGGAATCAGGGCGTGGCCTTGAATTCAGCCTTATCCCTGGATACCCAGGTGGCAGCCCTCCCCAAGACCACCTTTTTCCATCTTTGACAGATTGCCCAGATTCGCCCATACCTGGACGAGGCCTCCCTGAGAACAATTGTGCAGGTGCTTGTGATCTCAAGGATAGATTATTGTAACACTGTCTACGTGGGGTTGCTTCTGAGCCTTATTCAGCGTCTTCAGCAGGTACAAAATGCAGCGGCCAGATTGGTGGTGGGTGGGGGCAGATATGACTGCATCACCCCAGTTCTGTCTTGCATTGGTTGCCCGTTGCATCCTGAAAAAGGTTCAACGTATGGTTTTGATTTACAAAACCTTCCACTGCATGGGACCTGAATACCTGGCGGAGTGGATCTTCCAGAGTTCAACCAGAATGTTGCAGGCACTCTCACTTTGGGTGGCCATGCCCAGGGAGGCCAGGAAATCAGTAATTTGAAACTGGGGCTTCACTTTGGAACCATCTGCCGAGTGAGTTCCGCCTTGCACAGGCCCTGCTTGCCTTCAAAAAACTTTAAAGACCTTGCTTTTCCGAGAGGCATTTGGCGATCTTTCATTTTTTTTAAAAAAAATTGTTTGTTTGTTTATGCTACTTTGTTCCGCCATTTTGCTGAGTATTCTATCTCTTTTGCCAGTTTTGTTGTTTTGCATATCTGATATTTGTTTTTATTGTTTCAGTTAACCACCCAGAGTTCCCTTGAGAAGACGGGCAGTATAAATAAATAAATAAATATTTACTAAATAAGACAAACAAGATGACCAAGTTTCTTCTCTCTGCTCAAAGAATACAGAACACAATTTTGGCTTCTGTTTGCTCTTAATATAACTACAGTGGTACCTCTTTTTAAGAGCAATTCAACTTAAGAGCAAAAAAAGTTGGCATTTTAGCTGCTGCCTTACAAATTTTAGATGCGGTCTGCTCTATTTACATTTAATTTAATTTTATTTTTTAGATAGGGCTGCTCTACTTAAGAGTTGTTTGACTTAAGAGCATGCATTCAGAAGGGATTAAACTCGTAACTAGAGGTACTACTGTATGTTATTTTCTTTTCTTTTAAAACAGCATTTATGTATTCTGTTTTATAATTTAAACTGTCCTGAAATGGTTCAGTTGTTTTATCCATTTTTTTAATTTACATGTATGTATTTTTTTAAATACAATTGCAAAAATAGGTTACAGGCGATACCTTCATAGGCCACTATTAAAAATAAAAAAGGAACATTGCAAGCTTTCGAGTGCAGTCAATCACCCTTCCTCAAAGCAGGTCCCAGAAGTTCAGACATGTTGAAAGATGTTCTTCACCACGAGGTTACTTTTAAAGTCCTTAGTTAGATGATATTCTTAAAACCATGGCTAGGTGATGTTGCTTTTAAATCAGTCTAATGGGTTCTGTGACTGTAAATAAAGATTATTATTTTTGGGCTTTTTGGAAAGTGAGGCCTATGTTTGTTCTAAGCAGAAGAAACATCTTCCAAAATATAGGTATATCTTTGTAATGGGTTATATTATTTTTAGCATCTTTTCATATTTCAGTTTCTAGAGTCATTATTTTTAATAGCAGAATGAAAGGAAATAACATGTTAATTATCTTCAGAATTTTTAATCTTATTCAAAATTTATGTTATTTTGAAAGGAGTGGCACTACATTTCTTTTGTTCTGTTGAAACAAGCAATCTCTTGGGAAACTACCACAGGAACTGAAATTACGGTGACAGTCTATTAGTTCAAAACAAAACAACAAACACCTGGCTTTGTAATTCTTTGAGGCAGCAGTCTTTTTCTAGACATTATACAAAAGTCCTGATAATATTCCTAAAGCAGATTAGAAATAATCTCCCTATTGTGACCTTCCTCAGATGACCTTTTGTTCTCTTGCCTTTCACAAGAGTCCTTTTATATAGTGAAACATTGCCATGCCATACCTAATGTTGCATGCATAAGCTAGTAATGCATCCATCTTTGTTCTTTAGCTCCAGAATATGTACAGTACTGGGCCTGCTTTGAATAAATTTCATTTTGAAAACAATGCAATTTAATGATATTTTGATATTTAACCTTGGATAACAATATGCTCCTTAGAAGACAGAGGTAAAGCAGATAACAATTTTATTTTAATTTCATTCAGATTAATTTAATCAGACCTCATAGATAATTATTTGGCTACAATTCCCTTGTTTACCAAGTAATTATCACTCTAAAATAATCTGTTTGGGTTAGCATTTAGCTTCTTTGTTGTTGTTGTTTTCATCCAAGGGGGATCATAACATTGATGGAATGTCTATCAGCCAATTTTTACAAGTACAAGTAATTAAAAATAAGTTGTTATTATTCTCTGTGGACAATGAACTATAATAAAATAGAAATGAGTTGTTTAAAAATAAAGTATCAAGGCAGAAAATACTTCTTCAAATATGGAGAATAAAATCAAACCCTGCTTAGTTCTGCTTAGTTTTACAAGGTTTTAATTGAATTAAAGGCTCCCAAAATTGCACAAATTAGGACGGCAAAGCATGAGCAATTTTAGCTACTATACAGAAGTCCTGACACTTGCGTTTTAAGCAGTGTGACAGAAACATAAAAGTGGCCTTCTGAAGAAGATTGGGCCTTGCCCGCTCTTTAGACTTTGGAGCATTCTTTTCTAAGTACTAAACCTTATAGAGCTGCAGCCTAAAGTGTGTTTGTATACTCCAGTATACACTTAAAATGCCAATAGCCTTCTGTAACTTTATTTCAATTGTTTTTGTACATAGCTAGAATTACAGGATCCGTTTATGCTCCGCTTTTCTCTACCTCATTGTATGTTCAAATAGTGACTAATAAAAGTTAATCTGTTCATATCAGTTTAATATATGATACGTTCTCTGCTTGAGGACTTATGTGTATGGAATTAAACTGGACTGAATGTTTAAAAAATGCTATGTTGCCATGAAAGATCAAGAAGAATTGCATACTTTTGTAGCAATGAAAAATGTATAGTTATTAGAGAATAAGCAATATAAATATGTATTCTTAAAATAATAAACATTAGTCAGAAAACCACAGGAAGTTAAATAACTGCATATCTAAGGAGAAGCCCATCCTTTAATAATAATAATAATAATAATAATAATAATAATAATAATAATAATAATAATAATAATAATAATAATAATAATTTGCAGAAGACAAATTTAGGGTACCAAACAGCTAAAAATTCAGGGAAATTTTCTCATATATTGTATATGGATGACTTAAAGTTGTATGGAAAATTAGAAACTGAAATACACTCACTGACCAACGCAGCCCGAATTTTCAGTACTGATGTTAGTATTGAGTTTGGACTAAACAAAAATGTGCCACAGTGACACTGAGAAAAGAACAATCACTGCGAATGAAGGAATTGAAATGCCAAATGGACAACCCATTAAGTATAATCAGGCTGAAGGCTATAAATATCTGGGCATACTGCAATTAATATCAAGCATGGACAAGTGAAGAATATATCCAAAGGGTTAGAAAAGTATTAAAATTAAGCTGAATGGTGATAACACAATCAAGGCTATCCGGTATACCACTGGCATTATAAACTGGACTCAGATGCAGCTAGATAGTCTGGATAGGAAAATAAGAAAAGTTATGACCATTCACTATGCATTACATCCATGCAATGATGTTGACAGGCTGTATTTACCTAGAAAATTAGGTGGTAGAGGTCATTTGCAAGTGAAGCAGACAGTTGAAGAAGAGAAGCATGTGTTGGGAGATTATGTAAAAAAATAGTACAGAACCAGCATTACTGGAGATTAAGAACGAGGTGTTTAAAGTAAAGCAAACAAAGGGTAAAAACAGGATAACAACAATGCAAATATGAGCTGATGGCTGGCATAATAAAACATTGCATGGGCAGTTCCTCGAAAAAATCAAAGGAAAAATAGATGACGAAAAGACTTGGTTATGGCTCACCAATGGAACACTGAAAAAAAGAGACAGAAGTCCTGATTTTTGAAGCTCAAGAACAAGCTGTCAGAACAAATGCAGTTAAGGCTAGAATAGAAAAATCAGCTGAGTCCCCCACATGTAGACTCTGTAAAGAGGCAGATGAAACTATCAACCATATATTGAGTTGTTGCAAGAAAATTGCTCAGACTCATTACAAACAGCGTCATAATGTAGTTGCTCTAATGGTCCACTGGAATTTGTGTCAGACCTATCATCTGCTCATAGCAAAGAACTGGTGGTATCATAAGCCTGAAAAAGTGATTGAAAATGAGCATGCAAAATTACTTTGGGGCTTCCAAATACAGACAGATAGGGTTTTGGAGCATAATACCCCGGATATTATGATTGTGGAGAAGAAAAAAGTGTGGATCATTGATGTTGCTATACCAGGTCACTGAGAAACAACTTGAAAAATTACCTGATATCAGGATCTGAAAATTGAACTTCAGAGACTCTGGCATAAACCGGTACAGGTGGTCCCAGTGGTAATCGCCACACTGGGTGCAGTGCCTACAGAGCTAAGCAAGTATTTAGCAGAAATTGGAGTTCACAAAGTCACCATCAGTCAGCCGCAGAAAGCCACCTTACTGGCATCTGCTCACATAATTCCGGGGCCTGGGGTAGGATTGTTCTTTGGTTAGGACTATAGTGTACTGTGACTGTAAATTTGATAATTCAGTAAATTTTTGAACTATGTCCTGTATCAGTGTTCATGGTTTCCTTGATACAGCTGCAGGAATCAGGAGATGCTTGAAAATAAGACTCTGCCATTGAGGATTCCCATAGCAGTTCCTTGCTAGGAGAGACAGGAATCTTCTAAGAGTAATAACTACTATCAGTTATTTTGGGACACAATGGCCCAACTAGATTGTAAAGCTGACATCATTGTTCTCGGGGGCGGGGCCCCATTCTTGGGAAGAAAGGTTGATGTCTTGGGAAGAAAGGTTGATGTCTCCCATTGCCAACAGCTAAGTGCACTATGGGTACCATTTCTAGAACAAACCGATATCCTAAGTCATTTGCTTGAATTTTGAATAATATTCTCTTTCTTCTAATGCTGGTAATAATGGTTTAATTTTTTTTTGGGGGGGGGGCAAAAAAAAGATTATTAGTTGGAGAGATTGGCTGAAACCCTGTTGCCTAAGTTATAAAGTGTAGAGGTGATGACAAGATGACTTGGTGACAGTTGTCAATTATTGACAACCCTCCCCCCTTGATTCCTGAATACCATTTCCCATATCATATATTGCTGTGTGATCTGGTTGATCTGATAATCACCTCTTCTTTCTGGCCTTGGGGTACATTTTCATTGGAATCCTATATAAGACCCACATATATTGAGTGATTTAACCTGATTTCCGAATGAAGTGGGATATTGGTATTTAATATATAGATTCAAGCAAATGGGAAGAAAAAATGTTTTATTTTTATAAACTAGCCATTCTCTAATGCGAAGTTGCTGGTGTCAATTTTCCTAGACATACAGATGCATATATATGCATGTATATGTATTCCCATTTTTAACTTCAGTAGTAATGTCCTGGGAAAATATATTCTTACTGGAGATACATATTTAAAGTTATAATTATAGCTGAGAGATTGGACCAGCAGGTGGTTTTCAATCTAAACATAAGAACAGTTCCAAAGTAGAGTATCTTTATAGATTTAAGTAATATTGTTTTAAAAAATAGAATATTAAGGGGAGAAATCATACTGACAGCTAAATAACCTACTTGTACTTGCTTTTTACTTAATAGGGGTCTTTTTTTTGTGTGGTAAATTTGCTTCTACAATAATTTTATTGGCAGTAGTGCTCACTTGCAAAAAAGAGAGAACACTTTACTGAACAGCTTTTGCACTGTGAAATGCCTTTACCATTCATTGGGGATGGAAAAGAAATATGAATTCACCAAGGGTTTAAAAGAAATTATCCAATTTGCTCTTGCAATTAAATTATATTTCCATTTCCTGTCTTCAGTAGGAACCTGCTAAAATCAGATTCTTCTACTTTTGTAAATGTTATGCTTATAAGTGTGCAATAAAAATCTGTATATTTTGAAAATGTGTTCGTGTGTGTGTGTGAAAAGCATGCTCATTGAGGGAAGTGTCCAATGCAGATCTTATAAAAAATATAGCATAATGCAATAGAGAACATGGAAGAAGCAGTGAAAAGAAATCTGTGAGATGTTCACATTCACATTCAGTGGTTATTTTGGTTTGTGAATACAGGTAAACTGGCTGTTGTGCAAGGGCAAGCACAGACCACCAGTTCCATTCCATCTGCTGCTTTTTAAGTACCGGTGCCTCTGTCTTCTAATGCTTCATGATCCAACTAATCAGGTACCACAGAGCTGAGGGAACAAGAGCTATATAACTAAGGAATGACAGCAGCAGTTTCCTTACTGAGGTGGGGAGATATCCCTGCACTAGCAAGACAGGCAAAACAATTCTTCCTTTTTTGACCCATGTACTGCAGGGATTGTTGTTTTAATTCATATTTATATGGCAATGTAAAAGACCGAGAACAAGAATTTAAATCTGGAAATGATGCACTGTATTCAGAATTGTTCTACTAGACACTTTTTATAGTCTCATGAAACCTCTTCCTCACCCTCAAAATGAGATGGAGAAAATCCTGTTTTAATTATTAGAAATCTCTAGGATTTGGGTTGAATGGTTGCCTCAGGCTTTAAGGCCTCAGTTGGTAAAAGTCAATTGTTGTATTAATTTTACATTTGTTAAGATGTGTCTACAGTTAAACTGGCCAGTTAATACATTCTCCTAATAATGATTTTTTTAAAAAAAATAGGATGTGTGAATTTATTATTTTAATTAAAAAGAAACTGAGATAGGAGAATGCTGTAAACTGTTAATTGATTTTTAAATGATAGTTTAAATTATATACAACTGAATAGCTCTCTGTTTTCTATTTTAATCTTTAGTGATATTGTTATCTTGTAATACAATAGTAACATATGATTAAATCTGCCATTAATGCAGTTAACAGTAAATGACAAATTTTATTAAAATATATTAGACTTAATTCTCCTCCAATATGCTCCAGCTTATAAATCTGGAGAAGTTAAAATGAAGTGAGTAACAGCACTGGTGTGGAGTGGCAATAATTAAAAGAATTAAACCTTTATTTATTTATTTATTTATTTATTTATTCATTCATTCATTCATTCATTCATTCATTTTTAAACCGCTCATCTTCTTGGAAGAACTCTGGGCGGTGAACAAAGAGGGCAAGACAAACCCAAAAGGAGCAATACATCAAGTGAAACAAACGAATAAAGAAATAAAAAACTATATATAAGAAAATAAAATATAGTATATAATATAAAAACAACTTGACAAGGAAGTCGATTAGTCATCAACAAGACAGTGAAAAAAAAACACTAATCCAGGTCGCCAAATGCCTCCCTAAAAAGCAAGGTTTTTAACGCTTTTTTGACATAACATATTTTTGACATAATATGTTATATGTTATATTCTAGGATATCTACATGCTACCTCCTGAAACAAGCAGCCATAATCCTTTTAACTGTTCTTCTTTTGATTGAAGAATTGATTCAGATAGATAGATAGATAGATAGATAGATAGATAGATAGATAGATAGATAGATAGATAGATAGATAGATAGATAGATAGATAGATAGATAGAAAAAATAATGGATTAATATAAAACCAAAGGTGGCACCCGGAGGCCTTTCTTGTGGGCACCCGACATCACCCCTTCACAGCCACCTGTATTCAAGTTAAATTGCTGTATTGCCACTTTGTGAAAAATTAGTGGGTTTTGAATCACAGTTTGGGCACTCGATCTCTAAAAGGTTCATCATCACTGCTCTATGTGATGACCTGTTGAGGGAGGCTGACAAGAGCTGCATGTTCCTACTGGTTCTCCTCGACGTGTTAGTGGCCTTTGATACTGTTGCCCACAGTATCCTCCTGGAGAGGCTTTCTGGATTGGGGTCAGGCTTTGGCTTGGCTTCTCTCCTTTCAGGAATGTCATCACCAGCAAGTGCAGCTTAACAAGAACTTTGGCCCAGGTTCCAGCTTACACTGGCTCACCTTGCACACTCAATTGCCCAGAATATGTACAGTGCCCACATAGTACAACTCTGGCATGGCACTATGGCAGCATTCCTGGAACGATTAACTGAACACAGTGGCTGGAACCCAACAGCTTGGCAGCAGCCGAACCTACAAATGAAACTTAGGTGACCTCCCTCTGCCCATACTCTGCATTCCAGTGGCATCATAGATGGCAGAAGCTGTGAATGCTGCACCAATCATGAATGAATGTATACTCCTGGACTCTGGCCTTGCTGCAGGTTTTTCTGTTTGGACCAACATTCAATTATATTTGAAGCCTCAAATTTCCCAAGGTTATGAAGCAACCCCTACACTTTCTCATAAATGGTCAACTCTGGCTTTACAGCCTGACAGGACCTAGAGGGGAAGCCCTTGTCATGCAAATAAACCACAGCTTGTTCCAGCTGATCGCTGAACACTGGCCAAGCCAATTCAAGCTTCTCTGCGACACAGAAACTATTATACTCAGCCACCACTGCTGCATAACTTCACCTTGTGCTGACTGCCAAAGCCAAATGTATGGTTCATTTGCCTCTTCAGGGGAAGAAGAGGACAAAATATTGCAGAACTTTAAACGCTAATAGAGGTGCTTCTGTATGATCCACCTGTATGTGGATCCAGTTCTACTTTCTCAGACATGATGTTGATTCACAAAAGCTCATGCATAAACAGCTGTTAGTGTTGAAAGTTCTGCTCTATTTTGTGCTCTCCCTCACTTCCCCCTTCTTTTTGCTTTTTTTTTTTTGCAACCTGATGAAATAGAGAGGGGGAGGGGGAGAGGTGAAGTGAATACTCAGGGATTAATTTATCTTATTTATTATTTTTATACCAAGAAGTAGAACTTGGAAAATAGGAAAAACAAATAGGAGGGCATATTTTGAACTTACATGAAAGTTTACGGGGACTTTATAGAACTTGCTCTTAGGGGAATGGGCAACCTGGGGCAGGATTCCAAGGAGCAAGAAGAGAACTGGAGGAGTAATACCTCCTTTAAAAACCTTGGTCCAGATGGCCCGGCTGGTAGTACCTCATAAGGGCCCCCATCTGGGGTTACAGGAGAGGATGGTCAATGGTTTTGAAGGCGGAAGAGGGCTCTCATCACCCCAACGGCAGAAAAAGCGGAAGAACCACCCTTAGGAGAAGGAAACTCTTTCAAACCTCCACTGCCTTGTGGCTATATCCCACATTGGAAAAGGCTTCAGGAGTCAACCTTGAGGAAAAAACTGGAACCGGGGTCCCGGAGACAGTTCATGACTGTATACAGTTATGTTCTGGCAACTCCTGCGACGCAGCTGGAACTAATTGTATCGGCTTTGCCGTTCCATTGGACCACTCCAGCTTTGTGGAGAGGGGGCTTTCGCTGCCTGGGTAACAGCCTAATCTCCATATTGAATTACCCAGGCCTTGTGCCCTGGAGAGGACCATTTGCAGCAAATAGTGGGGGAACAATACAGGAAGCGGCAGCTACCTGGGTGTAGGCGGATCAGGATGGAAACCAGCAAATGAATAAACATTAAAAAATCTCAAGCCTAAAGTTGGGCACATGGAATGTTAGGACAATGAATCCTGGCTGTTCAGACTATCTCCAAGAAATGGACCCTATACGAAAGACAGCTGTCATCGACAGGGAACTGTGCAGACTGCAGATGGACATTGTTGCTCTCCAAGAGACAAGGCTACCTGACTCTGGATCTGTTAAGGAAAGGAACTTTACGTTCTTCTGGTAGGGAAAACCATCAAACGAGACCAGGGAATGTGGGGTTGGCTTTGCTGTTAGAAATACTTTACTAGGTCTCATTATCCCACCTGCTGTAGGAAGTGAGAGAATCCTGTCCATGCAACTACACACTACAGCAGGGTTGGTTACACTTATCAGTGCATACGCACCAACATTATCATTTCCAGCAGAACTCAAAGACAAATTCTATGATGATCTAGCTGCCACTATCAAGAAAATCCCTGAGAAAAGACCAATTGCCACTGAACTGTACAAAATCCTCTGCCTTTGCTGGAGGGAAGGGGGAGTACCACAGGATATGAAGGACGCTAATATTGTTACACTTTATAAGAACAAAGGTGACAGGAGCGACTGTAAGAACTATCGCAGTATCTCTCTTCTTAGTGTTGGGAAGCTGTTTGCACGTGTTATACTGAAGAGGCTCCAGATACTTGCAGAGAGAGTCTACCCAGAATCACAGTGTGGCTTTCGAACCAACAGGTCCACTACTGATATGGTATTTACCCTCAGGCAGTTACAGGAGAAATGCAGGGAACAAGGACAGCCACTTTTTGTAGCCTTCATAGATCTTACGAAGTCATTTGATATGGTTAGTAGGGACAGACTCTTTAAAATACTCCTCCGGGTTGGATCCCCACCCAAGCTCCTTAACATCATTAGGTCTTTTCATGAGGATATGAAGGGCAATGTAGTTTTGATGGCCTAGTGTCAGATCCCTTCGACATCCGAAGCGGCGTGAAGCAGGGCTGTGTCCTTGCGCCAACCTTGTTTGGGATCTTCTTTGCTATCATGCTAAATTATGCTTTTGGAACTTCAACAGAGGGTATCTATCTCCGGACCAGATCAGATGGAAAACTCTTCAATCTCTCTAAATTGAGAGCAAAGTCTAAGGTACAGGTGAAGTGTTTGCGGGATCTCCTCTTTGCTGATGTTGCCGCCATTACTGCTCACTCTGCTGAAGATCTCCAACAACTCATGGATCATTTTAAAAAGTGTTCTGCTTATATACCGTCCCATACTACTACAAGTAGTCTCTGGGCGGTTTACAATTTTAATTACAGAGTGCAGGCTACACATTCCCCCCCCCCCAGCAAGCTGGGTACTCATTTTACCGACCTCGGATGGATGGAAGGCTGAGTGAACCTTGAGCCTGCTACCGGGGATTGGACCCAGGTCGTGAGCACAGTTTTACCTGCAGTACAGGCATGCAAAGCTTACAAAGATTTTGGGCTAGAAATCAGCCTGAAAAAAACACAAATAATGGGCCAGAATGTGGACTCTCCTCCTCGCATTACAATTTCTGCAAAAGCACTGGAAGTTGTCCATGACTTTGTGTATCTTGGCTCAACTATCTCAGATAAACTCTCACTAGAGTCTGAGCTGAATAAACGTACAGGTAAAGCAGCTACTATGTTTTCCAGACTAACAAAGAGAGTATGGCTCAATAAGAAGCTGACAGAACATACAAAGATACAGGTCTATAAAGCTTGCGTACTGAGCACACTTTTGTATTGCAGCGAGTCTTGGACCATCCATGCCCGACAGGAAAGAAAGCTTAATACCTTCCATATGCACTGTCTTAGGCGAATATTCAACATTACCTGGCACGACAAAGCTCCAAATAGCATAGTCCTGAATCGAGCTGGAATCCCTAGCATGTACACTTTATTGAAACAGCGATGCCTATGCTGGCTTGGACACGTTGTGAGAATGGATGACGGCTGGATCCCAAAAGATCTTCTATACGGAGAACTAGTGCAGGGAAAGCGACCCAGAGGGAGACCAGAGCTGCGGTATAAGGATATCTGTAAGAGGGACCTGAAGGCCTTGGGAATGGACCTCAACAGATGGGAAACCCTGACCTCCGATCACACTGTCTGGAGGCAAGAGATACAGCATGGTCTACATAAATTTGAAGAGATATTTGTCCAACTGGCAGAGGAAAAGTGGCAGGCACAGAAAGAACGAAACTCGAGGACCGGGCAAGAAACAGAATACATCTGTCCCCAGTGCGGTAGAGACTGCCATTCCCGAATTGGTCCATTTAGTCACACTAGGTGTTGTTCTTAGGCTCTCTACTCCAGACATGATACCATAGTCTTTCGAGACTGAAGGATGCCAATGATGAATCCTCAAAGTGTCATACCTGTCTGTAGCACCTCTGGAATTACTTGGATCTCTAGGTCCAAATGCCCTGCATCTGTCAAAGAAACAGGCGGTCAGCTCAATTACTCTGTGCTCTAGGTTTATGAATAGTGCATGCAACTACAATATTATAAACAACGCAACCAAAACTTCATAGTGGGGCAGCTAAATTTTTGTAAATAAAATAAATAAATAAATAATAGCACTAACCACCCTCACACAATGTAGATATGTGAGTATGATCACGTATAGCAACCTATTTAATTTAAACCTAACGTTTGCTTAAAGCACCACTCCACTGAAAAGCTCAAAGCCAAACAAGAAAAGGCACAACCCATAGGTAATGCCCTGTCCATGCAAAACTTTCCGTCAAAACAAAACCTAACAACTCAAGTCCTACAAGTGCACAGGCCATGGAATAAATGCAGACTTTATGTTGGATGCATCCAACTTGGTTCCCACTCAACTCCTTGTTATGTGCACTGCACGCATACTCCTTATTATGTGCACTACATGCATACTTCCTGATGAATCGTGTCATCTACCGCCAGCCCAACAGGATATAACAAGTGATAGTTAAGCCTAAATTCACCCTACACCTTACTTGTACACCACACTCAACAGAGAAAGCCTAAAGAAGACATCAGAGAGTCATAAATGGCCCCAACACCCTGCTTTCCTCAATTACCATTAATTTTATCCCTCACAAAATCTTCGTGGGCTCTCACTGATTTCAACTCCGTCATCCTGGCCACTCTCAGACTACAAGCAGAAATCTGAAAAGATTACATAAAACCATCCAAAAATAGTGAGCTGCATCATAATCAGGATAACCAGCAGCCCTGACATGAGGTGTAGCCAAATTAAGCTATAAGGCACATCCCAGGGCATACCTGGGAGCCTAGGCTGCATACATTCTAATCCTTCCATCATACTCAACCAAGCAGTACCACTGAGCTCTATCCATGTTCCTAAGCAGATCCCTATATTAAATCAGTGACTAAGCCAGGTAGTTCAATCACTGACACCATAGTTGAGGCCGTAATTAATAATAATAATAATAATAATAATAATAATAATAATAATAATAATA
>JAHTLZ010000010.1:40594488-40637462 GCA_023846285.1 Phrynocephalus versicolor
ATAATAATAATAATAATAATAATAATAATAATAATAATAATAATAATCCTGTCCACACCCAAATCCCAAATTACAAACTGCTCACTTTATATACCTATCTCCCAAGTGACCAACAGTTCTATAACGGCCTATCCACTGTGGCTTCTACTGGCTGAGGAGTGGTTGCTTGTGGATGTGATCAGCCCACGGAGACTCCTGACCTGTGGACAGGTCCAAGACCTGTGGATCATCAGAATTAAGCAGCACTGCTGACACCATATCTGCTGAAGACACATAGCATCCCTGTGGTATCTCTCCACTCAATGGGGAACACATTCTCCTTGCAGAATGACCTTAGAACTGCAGAACTGGAAGGGAGCACATGGTCCATCAGAATCAAACCCTCTCAAGAGGAACACTGTGAAATACATGGATTAATTATATCTTAATTATATCACATAAACGTGAGTGTGTGTGCATGCTTTATGCCAGAAATGAAGTTTTATTTTTTTTTATTTTTACCTAACAAGTCCTCATGGCCTCTGGTTCTTTTTCATAGTTAGTTCTAGCTGCCCTTATTAGGTTTCTTTCTTGTATATATAACTAATATTTTCTGACATAGCCAAGAGCTCCATGGCAGATCGGTTGACTAACTGGTGATATTAAATAAAAAACAAAGAACCTTAAAACACTTTAATTATACATAGGATTTATCTCCTTTTGGAGGTTTTATTTATTTATTTATTTATTTATTTATTTAATAATAATAATAATAATAATAATAATAATAATAATAATAATAATAATAATAATAATAATAATAATAATAATAATAATAATTCCCTGAACAACATCTGTCTCAGAAAATGTTCCCAGAAAACACGGCCAAACGGCGCAAAAAAATTTACAACAACTATGCTGGGAACTGCTAAAGTTCTCTCTCTCTCTCTCTCTCTCTCTCTCTCTCTCTCTCTCTCTCTCTCTCTCTCTCTCTCTCTCTCTCTCTATTATACAGCTGAATAGACTGCTTAAGACCAGGGGCTGATCCCCAAAGCTCCTTCCTGAAGCAGCCAAAAAAAAAACCCAGATCCTTAGAGCTATTCTTTAAAGAATGGGTAGGATCAGATCTCCCTGCAGGAGGCTAATGGCATCCGTGCCCAAGGTGCTGATCAAGCCTCTACAGTTCAAAGGGGAAGCAAATGAATAGTGCCCCATGGATTTCAGCTTCGGCAGTGACGAGAAGAACGACACAAGGCAAAAGAGGCTGGGGACCCTGAACGGGAGCCTTATATAAGCTTCCAGCCAGTTGGACCATGTGGTCCACAATTCAAGTGTTGCATCCAGTGCAGGGAGGCAAAGGGACCCCTCCCAGCACTAAAGGGCTGTTTGGAGCAGCCATTATTATTATTTTTAAAGGTAACACCACTCTTTACTGTAGTACTACATTCCACTTCAATGTGTAAAAGATAGATAGCTGTCTCATTTTGTGTGTGGGGTGGGGGGCGTGGGTGTGGGTGTGTAGAAATGGGGAAAATAAGATCATGTTTCCTCATTTGTTTTATTTTGTTTATGGCAGAAAATAAATGAATAAAATGTTTTTTAAAAGATCATGTTTCCTTCTAAGGTCTGAGGAAGTAATATAAATTACACATTTTTGTAGCACCCATTGGCCTCAGCACATCTGATCTCGCCTGATTTCAGAAGCTAAGCAGGGTTGGCCCTGGTTAGTACTTGGATGGGCGACCACCAAGGAATGCAAGGTGCTGTAGGCACCTGGAGTAGGAACTGGCAAACCACTCCAGTATTCCTGCCAAGAAAACTTCATGGACATGTGGTCATGAAGAGTTGGTCACGACTATAACAACACAACACACACACACACATTGGACATCACTTACATAGTCAGTGGTGAGGGATTATTGAAGTTGGTGCTCAAAAACTTGTAAAGAACTACAGGTGCTGGTCTACAGAGTACATGGGGGAGGGGGTATCTTGTTTTAAAAGAATCTCAGGGTGAGAGTACCATTGTATTAGGTTTTTTTTTTTAATGAAGCCTCTAAGTTAAATGCATGCACTCATAAAGTTAGCCCTTGGGGCTGACAGCCTTCTACCCTAGTTAGGTCTTTAGGAAGTACAAAGAACAAGGGTGTGGAAGGAGAGGGAAAAAGAAGAAAGCACTGTTAAGCTGATGAATATATGCTAGCACAACTTTGGATGAAAGTAAAAATTAGAAATACTGGTAATTAGTGATTTGCTTTTTTCTTACACAGTGCTCTTCTCTTTTTCGCAGTTTCACATTATTTTCATTGGCCACTAAATCTGAACTATTCGCCATTTTATATTGATTGGGCAACCTCTGAGGCCTACTTATAAGTGTGTGGGTTATTCAGCACTTTGGTAAGTGGGTCAGCTTTGTAACTTGAATTCATTAAATCCTCATATTGCTTCTTCTTGAACATTTATTGTCTTTCCCATTTTCTGTAGGAAACCAACTACTTCAGAAAACAATAGGAGGTTTTGTTTTATTTTGTTTTGTGTTGCTTTGGAAAACAATCAACAACCCTAGGCTTACATATGTTTAAAATGAAATTGTTTGTTGATTTTTTGTGGTTTTATATCTTTAAATGTGTCCGTCCTAAAAAGATGTCTTTGCATTAGATATGCATTTGGAAAGTCTATTGTCATCCAAAACATCTGAAGTGCTGAAGATTCACCACTACTGACCTGGTAGATCGAAAGTATGGCTCAATGAATTAATTTGAACCAGGAACTGTTATAGAGGCCAGCTTCATGTTGGCCCATTCCACTTTTTTAAGGTAAACAATTTTTGTACAAAAATTGTTTACTTATAAGAGGACAGATAAGTTACTTCCATCATTTGACAAGAAGCTCTGGCGGATAATTTCTGATTGCACTGTTTGATGTAGGAAACAGTGTGTTTTATGAGGCTGAGGGAAATTCTAGTAGACATTCGAGGAGAAACTTAAAGTATTTATAAATTTGGCTAAAATGAAACATTTTCCCTTGCTCCTAAGGAAAGTTAAATCCTAGATATATGTTGACATTATAGTAAGGCTAATATGGAAGTATCTAGATCAGTGATGGTGGACATTTTAGAGACTCGGTGCCCAAACTGCGATTCAAAACCCATTGCTGTGAAGGAGCGATGTCGGATGCCCACAGAAAGGGCTCCAAGTGCCACTTTTGGCTCCCATGCTATAGGTTTGACAACACTGATCTAGATGGTAGAGGTAAAGTGTAGTAGTTAGTGTAGCTAATTATCAGGAAGATGGGAAGGAATGTAGGGAAACAAGCACTCTGTTCATAGAAATGAGTTACTTCCCCCAGCTGTGAATGTTGACATGTGCAGTATTTTATACATTCACTCCTGTATGCACTTAAATATTCTTAAGGTGCTGATGCTGAATATGACATAGCCAAACATGTCAGCAGAGACACTGAAGCATGAAGAAAGGCTTTTGTGTAGTAATACCAAAATTGCAGTAGATATATAACATAGAATGACTCTTAGTTATTACCTAATGTTTTCTGCTTTCATTATTAAAGAAGGAAGCGATTACACATAGAGTACTGTTTACTTCCAGATGCCTTAACTGTGGATTTCTGTAGCTTCACTTTTAAAAACATGACATACTTCTAAAATGCACACATGAGCATTTGTGTGTGCATAAAGGCAAGAGGGACATTTATAGCTTTGCTAAAATGGTTTCTAGGTTTGTATCATAGGTAACAAATGATTTAATTCCAACTCTTGTACTGGCTGTGGTTTGTGCAATGTAATTGAAATAGTGGAATCGTAGTATAATGAAGTTGGAAGGGGCCTATATAGTCATTGAATCCAACCTCAATGAAGAAATCTAAATCAAAGTACAGTGGTACCTTGTATAAAGGAATTATTTTGTTCCAAATTAAATTCTGTTAAGCAAATTTCCTATACAAACTTCCTGTAGGAATGCATTGAAAATGGAGTAATCCCTAATCATGACAATTTTTATGTTGTACGGATTCTCCCCATAGGTGTTTCTGTTGAGCAAATTTCCCCTATCTCCAGAATTTTTAATGTTTTACAGATTTTATATTATACAAACCATTTGTTATATGAAGGTCCACTGTATACCTGACAGATGCTTGTCCAAATTTCTGTTGAATGCCTCCAATGTTTGAGCACTCCCCACTTCCCAAAGTAATTGGCATACTGCTGTAACCATTAGGAAGTTTTTCCTGATATTCAACTAAAATCTAACTTTCTGTAACTTGAATTTTTATTTGTGTCCTTCACTTTGAGATGATTGAGTACATATCCTTCCCCTCCTCTATTTGATAGTCTTTCAAGTTTTGATGCATGCTATCATATCTCTCCCCAGTTTTCTTTTCTCAAGACTAAACATTGCAAGTTCTTTCAGTCTTTCTTCATAGGGCTTGGTTTCCAGTCCTGTAACCATCCTTGCTGTCCTCATTTGAACTGTTCCCATTTGTTAGCATACTTTTTGAAATGTTGGGCCTAGAGATGGGCATGAAACAGAAAAAACAGTTTTTCGTTTCATTGCTCATTGTGTTTTGTTTTATTTCATAGCTAATTTATTTATTTTACAAAAAAATTTAGCTGCCCCACTACCAAATGGTCTCTTGGAGGCATACAACAGTATATTTAAAATTATAACAACATATTAAAACAATATAACAAGCAGTTTAAAACAACTAATATACAAATAAAAAAATCTGCTGTTCAGGTGCCCAACTAAAAGAACATTATCTAATTAAAATGCCGGCTAAACAGGAAGGTCTTTGCCTGGCACCGAAAAGTCAAAAGTGTCGGCGCCAGGCGGACCTCTTTTGGGAGGGCATTCCAAAGTTGAGGGGCAATGACCAAGAAGACCCTGTTTCAACATGCTGTCCCCTTACCTCTTTAAGGGATGGCACCTTCATCAGGGCCTCCTGGCCTGATCTTAGGATACGGGAAGGCTCATCTGGAAGAAGGCAGCCCTTTAGGTAACCAGGTCCTAAGCCATTTGGGCTTTATATGTAAGCGTACGTACTTTGAATTGGGCCTGGGCAGCAACTGGCAGCTAGTGTAAATTTTTTAGAACCAGTGTGATATGAGTCCACACAGTGGCACCACTCACCAGCCTTGCAGCTTGTTTTTTTTTTACCAGTTGCAATTGCCAGACTGTCTTCAAAGGCAGCACCACATAAAGCACATTGCAGTAGTCCAATCTGGTTGTTACCAGTGTATGTCTGACTGTTGCCAGGCTCTGCTCATCCAGGTAAGGGCAAAGTTGATATAATCTAAAAAGGCACCCCTGACTAGCGAGTCTACCTGGGTTTCCAGGGTAAGTCCCAGGTCCAGAAGCACCCCCAAACTGTGGCCCTTGTCTCTCAGGTGGAGTGCAACCCCTTCCAGGAGGAATGGCCCTCTAACTTATTGGGCAGAACACCCACCAAAAACACTTCTGACTTGTCTAGATTGAGCTTCAGTTTATTTAACCTCATCCAGTCCATTATCGAGCCCAGGCACAAGTTCATAACAGGGATTGCCACATCTGGATTGGTGGAGAATGAGAGGTAGAGCTGATTGTCATCAACATATTTCTGAGTCCTCAGCCCAAACCTCCTAATGATCTCCTGACCTGATCAGACAGGTAGGAGCAGAACCACTGTAGAGCATTGCCTCCCACTCCTATCCCAGCCAATCTGTCCAGAAGAACACCATTGTTGATGGTGTCGAAAGCCACTGAGAGGTTCAGAAGGATCAACAGAGACTCTCCTGGCAAAGGTTGTCATACAGGGAAACCAAGGCACTCTCTGTCCCATAACCCAGCCTAAAACACAATTGAAATTGATCTAGTTAATCTGTTGCAACCAGGAGAGTCTGGAACTGCTCAGCCACCACACGCTCCAACACCTTGCCCAAATAAGGGAGGTTTGCCCCTGGTTGGTAATTAACCACCAGCCTTGGGTCCAGATTAGGCTTTTTTAGGAGTGGCTGAATCACCGCCTCCTTGAACAGGGAAGGTAATTAATGATTTTTTTTAAAGTAACAAAAAGAAATGAGCAATGAAACAGAGTTTGCTGCCACCCAGGTGGTTTTGACTGCTCAGGCTGTGGGGAGAGGGGCCCGACAACCCCCTCCCCATAGCCCGAGCTTTCAAAACCAACTGGATGGTGGTTTAGAGAACAAGAGAGTGGAGCAGGGTTTTAAATTGGGTGCCACGTGCTTGGCGCTCCTGTTGCCACCACTGTAACCCAGATGGTTTTTTTTTTTTTTAACAGGTCAGGCTATGGGGAGGGAGGCCGCTAGGTGCCAGTGGTGGTGGCTACAATGGGAGAGTGGCTGGTGGGAGGGCTAGCAGGCCTCCTCTCTTTCCTGGGGGAAGCCAACCAGCTAGTTTGCCAAACAGACAGACAGAAAGACAGGAAGGGGGGAGGGAGGGAGGGAGAGGAGCTGCTAGTCCTTCCACCAGCCACTCTCCCATTGCAGGCACCACCACTGGCACCCAGGTGGATTATTTTGACAGGTCAGGCTGTGGGGAGGGGCCTGACTTGTCAAAAAATATCAGCTGGGTTCCAGTGACAGTGGCTGAAATGGGAGAGTGGCTGGTGGGAGGGCTAGCAGGGCCCCTCCCTGGCCTAGGGGGAAAGCTAGCTAACTAGCTTGATCTGGAAAACCAGGATGAAAGCCACCACCAGCCCTCTTTTGCCCACAGAGACCCTGGCAAAGGAGTGTCAGCAGCGGCTGCAATCCTGGCTTTCCGGTTCTGAGCCGCCACGACCTCTCCATCACCCAGGTCTCTGTGGGCGAAGGAGGGGTGGCGGTGAGTTTGATCCTGGCTTTCGGTTCTGAGACAGGTGAGGCTCAACCCAGTTAAGATTCATTTTGTGGGACTATTACAGTGCAATCTACTATGCTAAGCAATAGGATTTTAATCTTTCTTGTTGTTAGTGAAACAAGATTTGTGTTGTGTAGGTGGCAGAAAAAATTCAGCAATCAGTTAGTTAACAGAAAACAGATGCTCCATCCGAAAGACCTCTAGCTGCTTCAGGTTCTTCAACCTAACAGTTGAAATAGCACTAGCAAGTTGCATTCCTACACCAATCTAAATCTTTTGTCAAAAGTCATACAATAATTAAAGAAAGGGTAAGAAAGAATGCTGAGCTCTTTGAAATAAGTGTGTGGGAGCCAAACAGCAGATGATAGTTAATCTTAGTGCAAAATGATGCATGCTTTGGAACCAAGACCTTTTCCTGTTTAGTCACTGACAGGCAATTGAGGCTCATCAGCTTTGATGTAAATTAGGAGTTTGCCACTCCCTGTAGGTTTTTTTTTTTAATTTTGGAGGAGGAAGAAAACTCCTTATGAATAACACTTAACTTATGAAAAATAGTCATTCTGACTAGAAGTAATTTCACATATTTTGATGTTACAGCATATGCACGTGAGATATTTTCTGTAAAGACTGAAAAACAAGTAAATATAAACTAAAGGATTAATTGAAAGACAGGCCTATAGCAAACAGACGGTTGTGTAAAAAAAAAAAAATTCTTACAAATATCTGATTCCCACCCCCTTTAAGAGTATGGTTTACTTTAATTGTTTTTTGTTCTGTCTCCTTAGTAACAGAGACATCTGCTTATGTTCTCTTAGGCATTAAATTCAAACTAGTTGCTTCAAAATAATATAAATGATTTCCATGAGTACCGGTGCTAATGCATGAGAGCCAGCTGCACCAGTTTCTTGAGATGTGTCATCCAGCGACAGTGACACATGCCTTAATAACATCCTCTTTGGATTACTTTAAGGCATTCTATGTAGGGCTGCCTTTGAGGAGACATTGAAAATTTGAACAGCTCTAAAATGTAACAGCCATACCATTGAATGGAGCTGTTTATATATTCCCTGTTTGCAGGAAGTATATAATTTCTGTGTTACAATATGTCTATTTACTCTTAGTCCCCTTCTGACCCTATTCCAAAGTGCTGGTTTTAAAGCAGTCACACCTGGTGGATGCTTAAGTAAACTAGATTGGTGTTTTTGATCACTAAAGAACTAAGGAACAAAACCTGCCCTTTATTAAAAAGTGATTTGCTGCAATACACACAAAATGACTAGTTGGGTACAGAAATAGTCGCAGGAGCCCTGTGGGAGTAATCATCTAGAAAAAAGAGACCTTTGACAGGATATACCCTTCCTCATGGTCTGTTGAGGAAAATCAATGATTTTTAAAAATCAAATTGATTTAAATCACAATTTAAATTTTTCAAAAATGATCTATTAAAATTTAAATACTTTAGTTTAATAAATCCATTTTTATTAAACATGTGATTAAATTAAAAAAAATTCCCTCCGCCATCTGCCTGCTTGTTTTTTAATTATTGCCATTTTGTGCCCAGGTGCATACTTGTTTAAGACTATTAATTTTTCTTCCTTTTCGGATATATGCATGTCTTCTAACTTTTTTGGTCTGCAGTTTGTAAAAATAATTGGCAATAAATTGTGTGCATTTAAACAAGGTTCAAATAAAGTGAAAAGTCCTGTTTTGAATGCCACAAAATTTAAGTTCAGCAAAATAAATGGATTTCAGGGACTTGATTTTTTTTTTCTTGTGGTGGTTGTAATTTTAGAGATGAACACATAGCCAATTTCTCACATGGCCAAGTAGCTAAATTTTAAAAATATTGCATTATTAGTGAACTATAGAAAAGTATTCTCTTCTTTTAAGTTCAAGTTATCAAGAGATTGTTCAATACGGCAACATGCATGTGAGACTTTAGGTCATGTTTTGAGAGGTTCATTTGATAAGCCAATTATTTACAGCAATGAAACAATATTTTTCTAAAAAGAATATTTTATAATTATACTTAAGTTTTCTGCTTAGTCAACAACCTCTAAGGAGAGTGTTACACATATATATGTGTGTGTGTGGATATAGATGTATGTGTGGATAAATGGCACAATACAGATATACTGTGTGTGTGTGTGTGTGTGTGTGTGTGTCTGTCTGTCTGTCTGTCTGTCTGTCTGTCTGTCTGTCTGTCTATATAGATGCACACACACACACACACACACACAGAGAGAGAGAGAGAGAGAGAGAGAGAGAGAGAAAGAGTAAAGAATTCTGATTACTTTGCAGAATGTTTAAAGGCTGTTACAAATATGCCTCCTTTATTGCATTTAAACACTGCACTAAGATGAACTAAGATTACTCAGTGAGAAAGTGAGAGTCAACCGTTAACAGGGTTGCATTTGCATTTGCAATATTTTCATTTGTTCATGCTTCTCCTGTTTCTTGAGAGGAAACTGAGAGTGTCTGCCCAGCTCCATTGTTCATCCAGTTGAAAACTAAAGTGGAAATACACAAATCATATTCACTGTATTCAAATAGCATTCAATCCATGAAACACATCAGAGCTGTACCCCCTCTAAATGTTGTCTTCTGTATGCCACCCTGTAGTTATACAGCATTATAAGAAAACAACAATAAAACATATCTTCTGCGTAACCTACTGTTTTATAGCACTCTCTGAATTCACCGGTGTAGAAGAGGACGTGAAAAAAACCCAGATCTTTTTCATCCACCAAAAGCAATAGTATGTTTGACAACACACATTTGTCTGCAAAATGCAATGCAATATCTGATGAAATATGCTTTGTCAATAAAATAAATTGTGAAAGAAAATGTAATCCTTACTGAAAATGCATTTGGTTCTCCCCCTGAAATAAGCTCTCTCTACCAACTGCATTTTGCTCTTTAGAATTATTTTGATTTTGAAGTCTGTCAAAATGTGTAGGTAATATATGCTTATGTTTTGTCATGCAGATATTTCCATTTGTCTGTTAAAAACCTTTTTAAAATACATATTTAAAACCATTTAAGCGAAAGAGGGGTCAAAATATAAGGGTATATTTTGAATTTGTGTTCACTTAATTGAAGTGAAAACACCACATTTTTAATTAAACATGAAAGAAGACAATTTTAATCAGAGATCTTCTGACAAAGGATTTTAGAGAGAAATCCTAATCCCCAGATGCCCTCTGCTGCAACAGGTACTGTAAGGACTGAAAGGCTTCTGCTATGCATGTGGAACAATTGCAGTAATTAGGTAGCCATATGTGATCCAGCAAGAGTTCTTGAGCCCCACCTTACATGTAATGAGCCCTTGACAAGAGCTCAGTTTAACCTTTCTAGCTATCCAACTGGCCTATTTAATAGATAAATAATACCATATATTTATAGTGTATCACTGCAAAATATAACTGTCTGTCTAATGAAACAGATTTTAGCCTTGTAGTAGTTAGTTATGTGCTGTCAAATTGGAGCTGACTTATAACAACTCCAATAGGGCTTTCAAGGTAAGTGAGATATCTAAGCAGCTGCCCCCTTCTATAACACCAAGTGAGTTTCCATGGCCAAGTGGCAATTCAAACCCTAGTCGCCAGATTCTTAGTCCATCATACTACCCCAGTCTTTTAATACACACTTGTAAAATGATCTATTTTTTTAATGGACATTTTTTAACGGTTCCAATAACTGTTTTATTTTGAATAGGCTCTTCTAGAGTCTTAAGTATAGAGGCAATGTGGACTTTCTTAAATAAACACATTTGACAACCTAATTTCAAATGTGAAATTAGTCACTCTGTGTTATTTAAGAAATTCCACGTTGCCTCTATTAGAATAAAGAAAAGCATTTTTCCTACTCAGTATCCCCATGCAGGAAAATAAATACATTATCCACAGATAAAGTGTAATATAATGTACTCCATAAACAAATGCAAACTTGGATGCAAACTGCATCTACCTAGTCGTTTTATGTGTAGCAAAACTACCTTTACAACATCCTTCATTCTCAGAATATTTCATCAGTTTTCTGGCAAAAGTAATATACAGAGGTTACTTCAGTATCACAAAAAGTCATCCGTGAACTTAATTCCAGGTCTGAAGTCAGAATGTCAGCTTTTAAAAAATTCTTAACATGTGGCACACTCCTACAGGCATTTGTTACTCATGCATGCCTGTTTATCAAATCATCCTCTTGAAAATAAAATATTACTATTTTAAAAATTATTAAGTATTCAGCTTCATTAATTTTTCAGTTTAATTATCATATTGCTAAATTTTCCTTACTGGTGTTCCACTTACTTGAAATCTGTAGTGTTTATACAAAGGTTTTTTTTTAATCTGCACTATTGTTAATTACTTTGATTATATTCCTCCATTGTCTTTCTGTCACAATCTTCCTATTGTGTTTGTATTCTAAAGTTTGGGGCTATATCCCCAATTACCTCTCTCCTGGTGATGGTGCCCAAATGTAATAGAATATTTCATATATCAATTATCTAAACCTCACTTGAGCAATAAGTAATATTTTTCTTCTTTCAGCACATTGAAAATAGACAGATCCAAAACATGTTGTTAGCCATCTCTCCATGTTTATGAAGTGTGAGGTAGATTTTAGGAGACAACTACTATTTTGTTGTCATCTACCTGAATTTATTTTTCTTCTTAACCTATTAACCAATTATTAGTTTGAATGCCAGGTCTTCAGGATACTCAAGATACATGTAGGATAAAAAATAAGGTAGGATATACAGTGGGACCTCTACATACAAAATTAATCTGTTCCAAGGGACACTTTGTATTATGAAAATTTCGTATCTTGAACTGTGGTTTCCCATAGAATCCATTCTGGAGGTACAGAAAAAGTCAAAAAATTGGAAATCACCACCATCACTGAATGCAAAAACTACAATAAAAGCCGTGGAAATGACACTACGTTTCAATTGCTTAAGAAATCAACCAAAAAGAGTTCCAAAAAGTCCCCAAAATGGTGCCAAATATTTCCAAAATGGCAGCGCTTCATGCATGTCATTGCAAATGGAAGCCCTGGTTCCCTTCCATTTGCAATGGTTACTTTTCATGCATGGAATGGAACCATTGCAAAAGGAAGCGAACCATTGCAAACGGAAGATAATTCCAACGGATTAGTGAGGCATGATTTGCCCTTGCAGAAGCCATGTTGGCTGTCCTCAGCAACGCCTTCTCTTCTATATGCATATTAATTTCATCTTTTAGGATGGTTTCCATCACTTTACCTGGGACACATGTCAAACTGACTGGTCGGTAATTTCCTGGATCGCCTCTGGATCCTTTTGTGAAGACTGGTGTTACATTTTCTACCTTCCAGTCATCAGGCACAACACCTGATTTGAGGGAAAGATTATATATTTTGGCTAGGACCTCAGAAATTTCATCTTTAAGTTCTTTGAGAACTCATGGATGGATGTCATCTGGTCTTGGTGATTTGTTAGCATTTAGTTTAACAAGACATGCAAGGACCTCCTGCCTTGTTATTTCTATCTGGCTTAATTCTTCAGTTTCCCTCCCTATGAAGATAGGCTCTGTTTTGGGCACGTGGTCTCTGTCTTCTTCAGTGAATACTGAAGCAAAGAATTCATTGAGCTTCTCTGCAGTTTGGAACAACTTGGAACAGTTGTTGGCTTAATCCCGTCTTCTTCCTGCCCACTTGGGTTAACCAGAAAAATCATTTTAGCTATGTAAGTAAATTATAAATGGCAAGGTGACCATAAATTAATACTTAGCATATGCATGTAAAATATATTTTAATATTGCTTTAATTCATATTTTTCAAGCTGTTCACAGTACGCTTAATGCTATCAGCCCCTTCTCAGATACTCAACCCCTCAAGAAATTGGGTATGAGAACTGTCAGGTAGATTTATGCTGAGGAAGAAAAAATATGTATTTATTTCTACCTGTAGCCTTCCAATGGTAAGAAATCTTACAATTGTTTCTTTCCTACTTCTACTAGCATAGAGTAGAAGACCGCAATAAGACTTGATCATCAGCAAGCATAGTATTTAGTAGGTGACACTATATCATCTGGGGTACTGGAACATATGCTTGATAGGGAGAAGAAAGATGGTAGTGGTCATGTTTTCGCCTATGAAATCTAATTCATATTATAGGAAATCAGGAAGGAGGAACCTTTCTGCGAACCTTTCTGCTCTTCCCAGTGCAACTTAGCAACCTCTCTCAAAGTTCTCTTGCTGTCATCACAGAGTCCCCAACATAAACAAGAGAAAGTCTCTCATGATCTTCCACAGGCTCTTATTATTAGTCAGTGTCCCTTTCCTGTATTTGGTGTTACATTTAGTGTAACACCAAATACGCTATTTAGTTAGTGTATTTAGAGGCCATTCATGGGAGGATTCCCTATACGTTTGGTACCTCTAGGTGTCTTGAAGACCATTTTACAGGATTTTAAAGTAAATTTTTACAGGATTCTCAATTCATACATTCATTTATTGTGATGCATTGACTTTGTTCAATTCCATTTACTTTGCAATGCATTCAACATTATTGTTGTTTTGTTGAAAAAAAAATCTGATAGAATTGTGTACCTAGAGGGAAATATAATCAAATGGAAGAGTGCTAAAGAATATATAAGTGTTTTAAATTAACACTGAATATGAATTAGGCTGTTGATGATTTGAACCACAACAAATAGTCTGCCTGTGATGGATTGTATATAATTGCATTTATATGTATTTTATCAAACTGAAATAGATTTCCTACAACACCATTGTTTCTACAAACATGGTTTTGAAGTAACAATTATGAATGTACTTTGAAGCCAGTAATTTGTGGACCTTTTAATAGGAGATAGCAAATTATCACCTGGATGAGGAGCCTGGCACAGTCCATTTGTTTCAATACAGTGGGAGTGCCATTTATAAAACCATTAAACATAACCTTGAAATTAACATGATGAACCTACAAGGAATAATTCAACACAAAAGAAATGGACTTATACAAGTGGAAGCCTTCTTCACATGCAAGCTTCAAAATTACTTGTTAATGAATAATTACTTTAATGAGACTCTGAGATTGCATTAACTCATATTAATGTGGTTTAATTATCGGATGCCAGTGACAGAAAGTTCATTCTCCTATTAGACAGATAAGGTGAGCATTGTTGTGTTGCAAACTAGTTTCAGTTTTCCAAAGAGAAAAGTTGTAATCCAGTGCCTTGAAGCTCACTTTTCCAGTGAAATTATGATATATCTTTGACAAAATTGAAATCTTTCAGCTGTTAACTGTCTGTTGTACTTCTAACTTTTTTTTAAAAAAAATCATTGTTTAAAGTTTTACCCCATCTTTCTGGACTTGCACATTGACGTTAACTCATACGAGGGAAAAGTCAAGACAAATTAAATGCTAATCATATATTCATATTAAAGATCATAAACAGATTTTAAAAAGAAGTACAGAATATCTGCCACCCCCCCATATTATCCATTAAAGAGGCTGAAAGCCAATAAATAAATTAAAACAAGTGAGAGAAAAACAAGAAAAAGGAGCAACTTCACCAGTCTTCTTGGATGAGCAGTGAAACATTTCAGTCTCTCAAGAAGAGAAGTCCAGTTGCCATGACTCAGCTTCCAGATAACCTCACCTGGATGACTAAGAATCTTCACAGACAAGAAAAAAAAACAGTATCTGTCAGCAGAAGACCATTAGATGGACAGATCTTTTAAAGAAGATATTCCAGATATGGATTGGTTAAAAAGGTATTCCAGAGCCAAATAGCAGTCACAGAGGAAAAGGCCCTCTTTCAAGTTCCCACCAAATGCTCAGAAGTTAGTAGAATACAAAACACTGAACATTGGATAAACTTGTTGCACAACATCTTGCTTTAAAATGATTCATTAAGCTATGAATTATTTGGCAGTTTTCATCTAGGACAACTGATGAAAATGGGGAAAGCTGGGGAGAGGAGCATGGCATTGGTCTCTTCTTTCCCTCTACTCTCTTCAGTGGAGGGAAAAATTTCAATTGGGTTTTCAGCATTGTGGAATTGAAAAACAACAACAACAAAACAAAAGGTGAGTTCTCACCACAATCCTATTCCAAACAAAAAATGCAGATGCAAATAGAATGTGGAAATTGAAATGAGTACACATCCCTGACCTGATCGTTCCCATGCCCAGTGCTATTCTGCTGCATTGAGAAATGGATAATCATCAAATGTTTAGGCAGGTTACTGAAGAAACTTGCATTATTCTCTAAGTATGGATCTTGAAGCTTTTCCATCCAGAATTTCATGGATGTTCTGCTGGTATAACTTCTGTGTCATTTAGATGGTGTATTATGTTCCATCTGTATATCCTGTTAGAGGGCATTGTTTCCTTCACAATTTATGGTGTAATTATGGCTTTAGTAAGAACCAGCAAAACATCTAGGGATGGTGTGGGTGATTCCTCCTCCTCCAAATTTGCAGAGTTCTTTTGATTGTTTCATTTCCTTAAATTATATCTATCCTTCACTTAACTTGCAGGTGGAGGACAAAATAAACATTCAAAATACCAGCTCACTAAATGCCAGCAGACCATCATAAGGCTAGTCCCACCTTCTGTCATGCTGAACATTTCAACACTTAATTGATAGTCACAAACACCCATCATATTTGTGCCACAAGGAAGCTTTAACCCATTTTTGCCCATGGTTAATATCAAGTTTCAGATCAGCAGTATCAATTTCCTGAAGAGTGGGTCAGAGTATATTAATGAAATACAAAACATATGAAGTAATTAATGGGTCCAGGAGTGTGGAAAATGTTTATAGAACAATTAATTGCAGCACTGTATTCTGTGAATGGGAAAATTCCCACATTTCAGGACACATTGAACAATGCGAAGTGTGGCCTAAGTGATATCAAATACTCAGGTGTTATTGATTACTTTCAAGCTATCACTACTTAGCTTTCAATAATTATTTAGGTGTTCTCTCCATAAAAATTGAACACATTAGTAGCTAATGGATCACTGTTTCACAAAATAAATCATCTTGCTGCTTATTAAAGAGCTAAATTTAGAAAAATAAGCCAAGTGATTTATTTCTAGAATTTATCACATTCAATCACATCTTGAACTGCTGTTGTTTCATTCCTTTGCACAGTTTCACATTTAGCTTAGGTAAAACTGAATTAGTCAGGTGGTAATCTACTAGTGTACATCAGCTTTTTAAAAAAATTCACAGTAGTCTGTGCTGAAATATTTAGGAAGAAATATTTAATTTTATCTAGCACTGTGATTGTGCTCACAGAACCACCTTCCATGCGTGCAAGTGGAAGAGTATGATCACTTTTTCTTCCTTCTGCACCCCGAATCCTGCTTTTCATGATCAGAAAGCTGTACCATAGTCAGATATTAGTATATCCAGTTTTCACAGCATGCTTAGAGGGGAGCACTCACTTGCCCATTTGACTGTAATTTTCTTCATGTGTCTGAAGAGGTTCCAGTTGACATCAAAAACTTCAGAAATGACCATGTACACTTGAAAATCTTGAGTTCACGCTCATGCGTAGAGCCGATGTGTGAGGTGCAGTCTCTCTTCAGCCTTTTCTAACACGGCAAGCAGTGAATTAGTGCATGTGTGTGTGTGAAGAGATGAAGAGGGTTCTTGTCACCAAATAACCTTCAGCATTGGAAAGATGGGCAAATGCACATGGAGATACATGCACAAGACATCCCCCACTCTGGTTTAGTGCAGAACAGAAAGGCCGTATGGACCACATCCAGCTTACAAGCCATGAATTGCCAACACCCAAGTTAACTTGCAAATTCAGGAATATGTGAAGAACTGTCATTACTTTGAAATCTGAACCATACATTTTTAGTCTCTTGGAACTTGAACTCAGAAGAGTAGGGATGAGATGTAATGGGAAACCACAATTTCTTGCTATATTTGAACAAAGCAAAATATCAATGATACTCAGCTGTAACTGATTACCAGTACAATATACCCATGCACATTTGGCAATTGATAGATCTTAAATTATTTTTTCTATCAGTTTCTTCAAAATATTACAATTGCACTGGAAACATTCAGAGCTTACAATAATGAGGAACAATATACAGCCCAGAACATTTAAGACATATTCAAGTTAAGAACAGGGAATTAGAAGAGGCATCTTACAACATTAAAGCTACTAAGAATATGCAAAAGGGGGCGGAATCCATTATGAGGGGTGGAAACTAGCATGGAAAACACTGGTGTTCTTATGAGATCAATCAATGCAATCATGTATGGTAATCCTTCTAAAAGTCACATAATAGCTGGTCCATAATTTAAGGAAAGCTTGCTTGAAGAGGAAGGTCTTTGCTTGTTTCTGGAAAGACAGCAGAGACATGGCCTGCAGTGGGAGGGAGTTCCAAATTCTGGGAGCAGCAACATGTGTTCTTCTGAGATGCACATGTGAAGATGGCAGGATGCAGAGAAAGGCCTCTCCTGATGACCTTAGCACCCGAACCAATTCATACTGCGAGATTCGCAGATAGCTTGGCCCCAGGCCATTTTGTGCTTTGTAAGTTAAGACCAGCACTTTGAATTAGAGATGGCCACGAAATGAATTTTTAATTCGTTTCGTTATTCATTATTCATTTTGTTACCTAACAAAACGAATAACAAACTGAGCCATCGAAGAAAAACAAAACAAAACAGAAATTTCCGCTTCGTTTGTTTCATTTTTCGTTTTCCCATAGGAATGCATTGAAGCAATGCATTCTTATGGGGAAACCCAGAAGCCAGTGCCGCTGATCAGCTGTAGCGCTAGCTGGTGGTGATTGGGCCAATTTTAAAGGGGTCCAGCTGATGACAACTCAGCAGGATCCCTCTGAAAATGGTCGGGACGCCAGTTTGGAGCTCTCCCACTGGTGTCCTGACCATTTTCAGAGAGCTCCTGCTGACCTGTCATCAGCAGGACCCCTTTAAAAATTGCCCGGTTGCCACTAGGGGTTCTCCCCAGTGCCACCTGGGCCATTTTTAAAGGGGTCCAGCTGATGACAGCTCAGCAGGATCCCTCTGAAAATGGCCCCGTTGGCAATGCAGGAGCTCCACGCTCTTTACCCCACCCCACAGTGGCTGGGGGTGGTGGAGAGTAAGCCCCTTTCCCCCAGCCAAAGTTGCGCAAGCACCACAAACACACACACTACACACAAAATGAATAACAAATCAATGAATCAACAAAATGATTTTTTTTCAAAAAAATTCCTTTGAAACGAAACGAACTGAACCCTAAAACGAACCAAACCAAAATGAATCACAATTTTTTCAGTTTGTGCCCATCTCTACTTTGGATTGTGCCCAATAGCTGATTGACAGCCAGTGGAGCCGCTTTTGTTGTTGTGTTGTTACAGCTGCTTTAGTAGGGGTGTAATGTGATCTTTGTAACCTGCCCCAGTCAGCAATCTAGCTGCTGCATTTTGGACCTGTTGAAATTTCCTGAGACTTAGCATCAGCAGCCCCACATAGAATGTATTACAGTAGTCCAACCATGATGCCACTACGGCATGTGTCACAGTGGCCAAAGCAGGTTTCTCAAGAAACGGGCATAACTGGCGTACTAGTTTTAATTCTGCAAATGCTCTCCTGGCCACAGCTATGACCTGGGCATCTAGGTTCAGAGATGAGTACAGGGGCACCCGTTACATTTCCCGTTACAGGGTTTAATGATAGCTACCAACCAGGATGAATTTAAAAGCATATGCTGGCATAATATAGCTGTCATAAAACTCTGGCATATTGCCACAAGTTAAGAAAACATTGTGCACATTTGCTTTGTACTTAGTTGATGACTTAGGCCTCTATCCCATGACTGCTAAGATCCACTTCTTACTTCGAGATAAGCCGCCTCCAAAAATTCCGCCCCTACGAGGAGCCTGCTTTTTTTAAAACAAGCGACCACAGCCTCTTTATCGAGTTTTCCAAGTACCAACCCCGGAGGTGGGAATAATTTGCCTCAGCTCGAATGCAGCTTTTTAGCTGAAGCAAACGTCAGCGGGAGAAAGAGAGAGAGAGAGAAAGGGATGAGGGGAGAGCTTGACACCCTGCCAGCTACCATCAGATTGTTCAATATATCCTGCACAAGCAAACAAAACTTAAGAAAGAAGAGGGAGATTGCCTCTGCTACCCACCCTGGTTCTTTTCTCTCTCTCCCTCTCCTCTTCCCACACCCCCATTCCCAGCTGCTTTGATGCGGCTTCTGGTCGTAAGGACACATCAGAGGCGTTTAAGAAAGCAGTGTTTGTGAGGACACAGAAACCGCCTTTAATTACCACGTGACTGTTGCTGCAGCGAAACCGCCTTTTATTTTAAGCCATTTATTCTGGCCATGGGATAGTGGCCTTAATGTTCATCACCAATTGACCTCTTAACCTGCGGAAGATTTATACCACTTATGTGCTGTAGAGTCAATTATGACTTATGGCAACCCTTTTCAGGCTTTCTAGGTAAAGAATGCTCAGAAGTGCTTTAATGGTGCCTTCTTCTGTTGGCATCTTAAGACTGCATGGCTTACCTAGGTACACATAGATTGGCTGCCCTCACAGGATGCAGAGTGAGAATTGAATCCCCAATTTCTGGCTCCACAGCCAATTGTGTTACAATAACATAAAATGTTACAAGAATTTCGCTGGTGTGTACTAATCATATGGTTCTCAGCAGCAGAAGCCACTGGACAATAGAAGTTGTTGGGGAACATGAGCTATAGCAGTCATATGTTCTTTGGGGGTCTCTCAGAGGCATCTGTTTAGCAGCTACAGAAACAGAATGTTAGGCTGTTTGTCTGAATCAACATGTCTCTTCTTTTGTTCTTGAATTAATAAAAATGAATGTAGCTTGCCTTAAACTGTGGGTTGATACCTGTCGGGGGGGCAGTACAGTAGGACCCCGGTATCTGCTGGGGATTGGTTCCAGGCCTTCCTGTGGATAATGAAAACAGTGGATAAGAGAGAATGCCTGCCCACTCACCGCTAAACTGCTGTTTTGAGATAGTAGCTTGCTTTATGGCCACTATGTGTGACAGTAGCTTGCTTTACAGATGCTATTTGAGACAACAGCCTGCTTTGTGGCTGCTGAATTATTTTATTTTTTTCTCTGCCAACAGTGGATAACTAAATCAGTGAATAATGAATCAGTGGATACGGGGGTCCTACTGTACTAAGATTAGCACAAGATATACTTGTTTCCCTCAACTTACACAGCTTTAAATAGGAAATAAATTCATGGAAGGCTTGACTTTGAGTGATATCCAGTGTGATGTAACAGATATAATGATGGACTAGGACTCAGGAGGACTATTAGGTCTCTATTAGAGATAGAGATGAATTGAAAAATGAATTTTCAGACAAATTTGCCCAACTCATCAAAATTTGTCAATTTGTATTTGTCATAAATGGAGTCCCCCCACTCAGTACAGACTGATAACTTTTCAGCAAGTTTTGATTTGTTGGTTCATATGGCTATAAAATGGTCCTCAGAGCACATAGAGACTACAAATTTGGCGACTGGCATCCACTGACTCTCCTCTACAACCATTCCAAGTTTGGTGAAGATTAGCTTTCCACAATCCAGTTTCTAACAGACATTTTCCTAGGGGCCCCAATTTGTGGGTATATAACTCAGATGTCTAAAACCCAATATTCACCAAACTTAGAGGGATTGTAGAGGAGAGCTGGGAAAAGCCTGTCTGCATGTTTGGTGTCTGGGGGCTACTTCATGTGAGGCTTTTTGGGGATACGTAGCTCAGAGTTCTGAATGCCAGTCTTCACCAAACTATCAGGACATGTAGAGGAGAGGCAGAGGAAGGATCCCTGCATATTTGGGGGCTTTAGATGCTGGGTGGGGGTGTTTGCTTTTATAACCTTTTTAAAGAGACAAATGCATTTGTTGATTCATCAGTTCATCACGGGAAATGATTGATTTGTAGATTGATCAGCCCTGAAAAATCATGAACCACAGAACATCAGTTTTAAAAATCCCAGTCTCTAGTCTCTATACAGTAAATTGGCTCTGAGTTAAATTAACAATAAAACACAACAACAAGTCTATGATTGGGTACCAGTTGGGAAGGCTATATGTTAGCTCTAAAATCTGTTGCAGATGGAAGAGTATTTCCTCTAGACAACCGATTGGCTGTTGTGGGAAACAGGAATCTGCACTATGTAAGCCATTGTTCTGCTCCTATGCCAAAGAATTCTGAACATGGAGAGTTCCTAAAATTATAACTGTGTATATGTTCTATAGAAAATTTAAAAATGCAAAAGATAAAGTCTGAGCTTGGATTTTCTGTTTTGTATCATTATCTGATATGGAACAATATCCCTAGATTCAGCAGATCTCTCCTATCAATAACATTTTATGAGACCATTTTATCAAAATTCTTAATAGATCTAATGTTTTAATCTGATGCATTGTTCATGATGAAGTACTTGCTGGGAAATATAAAAGGTAATTTCTCAAAGCTCTCTGTTCAAGGCAACAATCTCTTTTCATTGCAAGTCTTTCAGCTCAGGGAGTGACCTTGGTAGCCATATGTTCTCTCTTTATATATTGTACATGAATAGCTCTCTGCATATGTAACAATGAGGATATTGCAGAAGAAAAGACAATGCAGCACTTTAATAAAGGCATAATGGCAGGTACACCAAATTACTGGGGACATATGGTTTCTTATTTAACATTTGAAAGGTTGTGCTTTGGAAAACTAAACCATGGCTTTAATTGGGAACATGTACGTGAAACATTTTATTAAGCTCTAGAGAATGACCTTTGAAAAATAAACATCTTTTAGAATGACAGTGAGGTGGCTTGTGGTCTGAACAGGGCAGAAATCCTTAAAATGTGATGCCAGTAAGATGAAGTTCATACCCCTTCAAAACCCCTTGATACCTATAGACTTATGGGTTCTTTGCAGGGTGGATAAAAATCAATGATTTTTTTAAAATTGGAATTTTTAAATTTAGATCAGATTTTTTTTAAATTAAAATCAGTTTGTTTAAAATTTAAATGCTTTTTGAGGGAAAAATCTCTCTAAAGATACATTATAGTCCAAAGGTTATTCATCATGAAATTAGTTTTTAATTATGTAGCATAAGACTGTATTAATCTGTTTAAAATGCCATGCTCTCCTAGAGGCTTCTGATTATTTGTGGCAATTTTTCTATTTAGAAGATATTATCAAAGATGCTTGGTTTTGCTATTTTCAAAGCTGTGCATTTGGGTCTGCAACAATAACATGCCGCCGTCATAGCAAAGAAAAAAGTTATAAAATAAACACCAGAATTCAGGAAAAGACCTTAATCCCATCGTTCCTCTGCAAATCTATGTACACAGATTCAACCCCCTTACCTCTTAAGTGCTGTGTTTCAAGAAGTTCAATGAATAGAAGGTTTTTTGGAGTGGAATAGGTCTGCGCAAGGAGCAAATTTTGAGGAGGGAAGGGCAAGCAGTAAAATGAAAGTGAAACTTTTTGAGCCTAGTACTCCACATCTTGAGATCTTTATGTGTATAGCAGCTTGAGGGTTATCATTCTCACTCTCTTCCTTGAGGAGAAAAACTTGTAATGGCAGCAGTTTTTTAAAAGATATTTTAATCACATCAGTTAACAAACATGGATGTATAAGCAAATACAAGTATACATAATTCTATATAATGTTATTGTTTTGGTAAAATAAAACTATTTAAATTGTTATTATTAAGGTAGTTATTATTTTTCTCCTTCCAGTAAAGGACAACAGAACAGTTGTTCAACTATGAATGATTAAACTTGAGATAGTTCACCTTGCAATAATTTCACAATTATCTATGCACTTCTAATGATATATAACCACCAAATCAGTAATTTTCTGTTATATCTGTAAAACTAATCTGAAAAGTTATTATTTTAAAAATGAAACCTTCATCTGGTTGTAAATCTTAAGATTAAAACAACTCCAGCAAAAACAAGTCTTTATGTACAAAATTATGATTTAAATCGAGCTTTACTGACTAATGGTTTAAATTGTGATTTAAATCAAAGTGGTTTAAATAAAATCCACCCTGGTTCTTTCTAATGGCTTGATCAGTAGTATTTATATCATGATTCATCACAGCTGATTGAAGTAAAACAAGTTCGGGAGCCGTCACAGAAAAGTACCTCCCAATCACACCTACTAAAGGCAGCATGTGAGATTGTAAAAATATCAACTGAGTGCTGTGTTTTAGTTCATTGTACTGTTTCCACCTTCTCTTTATTTTCAACTGGTCAGATAATATGATTCCCTGTTGGCCTTTCAGCTCTGAGGAAGAGGGTGTTGCCCTTGAAATATTAACAACTTTTTGTTATTTTACTAATAGCCTAAAGGTATCACCTAGTCTAGTTTTGTATTTGATCACAGCTGATGTCTCAGTAAAGGGTTAAACACCAGAAAGAAATCAAATAATCAGTAACAAGCTATTTTGTAAACTCATCTGGGTATCTAATTTTAAGAGCCTTCATTATTAATTTAATTCCATGCCTCTCTAGAATTTATTAATTCTATGCAAGTTCCATCTATTTACATAGGTTCCATATCAAAAATCAAGGCCCAAAAATATTACAAATATGTAACTTTTGAGAAGTCACAGGCACACTGCTTTATCTTTCAAAATCACCAGCTATGAACAAAGCTGTAAGAAAAATAGTTAAATACTTAAAAGGTGAACTTACGTTGTACGTGAATATAAAAACATAGGAATATTGAAATACAAGAGCTAATACAGTCAAAATATAAGAGTGTAAGTACAATAAAATATCAAAATGAGTGTTTTCAGTTACATTTTGAAATGCAGGAGCATCTTCATTAAGGGTACAAACACTTTTAAAGGTAAAAATGAACAATAATGGCATATAATATAATATAATATAATATAATATAATATAATATAATATAATACGTTCAAGGTGTTAAAAAGTAGTAAAACTTTTTAAAAAATAAAAGTCCACAAAATTAAAAGCATTACTTAACTCTAAGCATGTAGTCGACACACAGAAAAACATTTTTTCCCAATAAAGAGAAAAGGTCACCAGACTTTTTGTTATTCCCATTGCTTTTTCCTGGCTGTTGTCAGTTCATCTGCTGTTCCTCACTTGTTTGCAAAATAAATAGTTTCTGTATCCTTTAAGATAGTTCTCAGCAACACAGTTGGATGTGTATCTTGAGAGCTATTCTCTTAAACATGGTAGAAATCTCTCATTTAATTACTATTGAGGTTTCAAATAGTCAAAACATCATTACACAAAAGTTTGGTTTTCCAAACTTTTGCATAATGTTGGTCATGCAGAAGTGTTGGCTTGCAGGCTTTTTCTCTAAAAATAGTTCCTAAAGTAAATTATAAGTAAATATAATTTAAAAAAACAAATAATATAAAAGCATGGTGCCACCTTAAAGACTAACTTTTATATTTGTTTAGTGTGAGCTTTTGTGAAGAAGTCTACTTCATGAGGCATAAGAGAGATATCACATGGTAAATATTTTTACATGGCATCAAAATATAAATATCCAAAAACACAGATTGTGGTTGGTTGGTTAAAAAGTCAGTGGAAGAGAGAAACTCTCTCATAAAGTAACAATGGTAGAGTAACATTAATGTTTGTCAGACTGGCTTTTTATAGTTGCTAATGAACTTTCATCCACTACGTGATTTCCTTTCTAATTAATTGCAATGTAGTATGACTTATCTGAGGCACTGGATGAGCACACAAGCACTATAAAGAAATTGTTTTACCTTTAAATATTCTGAGGTGGATCTGTTAGGTTGGAATATCCAGGAGGTGCAGCACAGTACAATAAATGTGATGTTACATCTGCTTTGGCTTATATTAAGTGTGTCTAGCACGCGTGTATATTTTATTTCAGCTGTTTCTCTCTGGATTCTTGTCTTGTAATTTGCCATTTATTTATTTATTTATTTATTTATTTATTTATTTATTTACCATCTATCTTGCAGAAAGCCATTCTGGGTGGTTTATAACATAAAACAAACTGGTTACAAAATACAGATGCAACAATATAATAAAAAGCAAAAATATTACAAATGAAAACATAACTAAAACAACATTCATAAAAATCAAAGGTAAATAAAAAACTGATGGCAGACAAAATTAGATCACTAAGTCAACAAGGCCACATGACAGTTAATTTTCTATGATGGTCACTTTCCAATCACATGTGGAATGTGCAGGTAAATTAAATTGATATGAAACCAGTTTCTGTGTTGCCATTCCTCATGTCGGAATTGCGTACATTAATTCTTTAGAGTAGAGATTGCCCCATTTGTCCTATATAGAATGACAATAGGCATTACAGTATTAGCACAATATAGCATAAATAACATTGCCAGTCTAGGCCGGAATAACGAGACGACACAGTTTAAGTTGGTTTAACATGGGCCACAATTTATTGAATGCAGGAGGCAAGTATTAACTGTAAGCATAACGATTTAACTCAAGGAGGACCAGTGAGGTAGCACAAACAATTATGGATGGGATGATTTAGACAGCCCCTTTAACAACAACATGTTGGCAGCCCTCTATGGGATCGTGGGATTGTTATTAATTTGTTCCCTATCTAAACCCTACTCTAATTTAATTGAGTGCTGCCGGGATCTTGAAGATATTCATTAAACCATGGGGCCGTGACATAAGCAATTTTATAAGTGCTACCCGCCAAATCGTGACCGGGGTATTTAACAACTCCACACCGACCAGTGACTGATGGGATGGGCGAAAAAGCACTGCCATTCACGGCCAATTGGAATAGCAGTCAAAAATTCCCATCCGGCCCCGAAGCGACCAGCAAAGCATCACCAGCACTATAAGTAGGCGGCGGGAGGGTGGGCAATTGACGATCCGGCCGGGCTGGGAGCTGGGAGCGCAATGAAAGATCAAGCTCTGTGCTCCCAGGCGTAGGCCATGCAAACTGCGTAGCCTATCGTGCCCGCCCGGCCAGACGGCAAAGACGCCCCGCCCCCGCACAGGGCGGAGGGGAGCATCCATTGGTAGAGGAACAGGTACAAATACCTTTGATATTGTGTGTGACATTGTTAGGGCCAGTAATTGTGTTGCCAGAATAAATATGGGGGTAGAGCTAGCACATGGGTTTGTTGCAGGGTTTTGCTCCCATCTCTGCACCAGTATGGCATAGTCCATTGTGTGTCAGAATCTGTTTGAGTCCAGATAGTCATCTGTAAGCAATTAATGGCCCACTGGAAAGGGCTTTGCAGAGTGAAATGTCCTTGTCAAGGATGGATATCTCAGCACCACTCTGTGCTGAAAACCTATCAATAGGCAGGCGTACTTGCATGCTTCTAGCTTCCACCCTAAATGCACAACAAATTCTGTTGTTTGCACCTAAGCTCTCAGATACAATTACATCAGTTTATGCCCACATGATAGAGACTCCAAACTCCAGGATCCACAGAATGCATTCCTCAGTCTACAATACCCTTGCAATATGATTAATGAACAAATTTAACAAGACAAATGCCAATAAATAACCTACTACAGGATAGGCCTGGAAGGGAAAATAACCAAAGGCCACTAGTTGTCACTTTCAGTTCACAAATAAAACTATTCACAATGTCAGTGTTTTATCCTCCAGGCTTGAGGTGAACAAGGAAAAGTAGATGACAAATATATGTATAATCATTGCACCAATTTGGAAACTTGATTTGCTATCTAAAATGTATTTTATTTTTTATTATAATATTGGACTTTTTAAAAACATTTGAATTGCTGAAACAGCTTTGCACATTTTGAATAGGAGATATTAGTTAATAAACTGCTCTATGTGACTTGGATTTATAGGTCCTAGTATCCAACTTCCATCAATCAAGTGCAGTAGCAACCTAGAAGAACAGCTGTGGAAGTGGAGATTAAAATCAGAGGCACAGGTAGTGTCTGCAGCACCCGGGGACAAAATCTGTTTTTGCCCCCCTCCTCCTGCCCCCCCCATCTGTTTACCCTTATAACTGTATGTCTGGACTTCCTTATGAGGCACCCTTTTCCAACTCTAAGAGGGGAATCAATCTTGTTTGGTTTTGGGGTGAGGGGAGTCCACCTCTAGGAAGTGTCAGAGGAGTTGCACTTTGGAGTGTATGCAAGGGAGGGAGGGAAAGCAAATGAGTGAAGGGAACGGAAGGTGCTTGCGCACCTTCGCCTGTGTGCGGGTGCTTGAGTTTGCGTGTATGGATGGCATGTTAGCCCCTAGTAGAGTCAGTGAAGGATGAGAGGAGAGAAACAGGGCACCCAGCCTCTTTTTTTCCTTCTCATGTGAGAGAGTGGGAGACATGAATTTGCATCAGTTTGCCACCTCCAGATGCTGCTTGCTCGCCCATATCTCTGTGCCAGCCACAGCAGCAGCAGTCGCAGACACCTGTCTCTTTCCTTCTCCTTCCCCTCCTCTTCTGAAGGAGGCTGCCTAGTCCGTTGAGGAGCTTGTGCCATAAAACATCAATTTGGCGCCCCTAGATTGCTGTGCTCAGGGGCAAATGACCCCCTTCAACCCCCCCCCCTTAGTTTTACCATTGATTAAAATAGTGTGAAGATTTCCAGGGTATTGATCCCAGAGGACTTCTGCATCTGGGCCATATTGTGCCCCTATGGTAAATTTTTTCATGTTATAGCAGCTTTTAGTGTCTGATGCTACAGATAGCTATGTTCAGTGGCAACAAAGTACAGTACTCAAATGATGTGGTAAGATATTTCTGTGGAATGTACAATTGGTGCTTTGGTAAGTTGTACTGTAGGGGTAGATGGGTGAATTATGCTCAGGGGACATCCGGGAGCCACAGGCAGACCCAGGGCCACAAGTTAAGAATAGAGTTACCAAATACTAAAACAGATGCACCAATGATTTGGCACTTTTATATGCTTTTAATGTAGTGATGTGCTATTATTTATATCATGTCAGAAATTAATTTTTTTTTTGCCAAAGCTGAATCCTTAGTGACACTTGAATTATATAGTGGTATTTATACTGTTAAATTCATCCATGGCAGCATTCATATTACTATTAACTAAGTCATCTTTTCAAGGTATATATTTCATCAGCAGTATAATATATAGGTCCAGCCCTTTCGATGAACCTTTACAATCACAGGTACAATTACAGTTTTTGTCCTTGACTGCTCCCCTATACTCCTAGCTAGCATTTATCAAGTTATCAGCCCAGGCATTGAGATAATGGCAGCAATTAGTCCTTTGGGGTGGAGCTTAAGACTGTTTCTCTCTTTGTATCTATCCTCCAGGGTATGTTTTAAAAATTATTTGGAATAGTAAAAAGTATATTTCATTACCAGCTCCTTTTGTGACCAAATTTTTTTCACATGCATGTCTATATGTATTCATTCATTACACTCTTTAGTATTTTTTAAATAGTTTGAGTAAAACTTGAAATCCTAATTATCTTCCCTATTCCAGGTACTCATACTCTGCTGCAACACACAGAGGCTGGTGTCTTATTTGTGATTTACCTACATATAAGTGAAATAGTCTGGCATGCCCAGGAACATGATTAGTACCTTGCTAATTAGCAGCAGTTCACTGCCATTGGCATGTGATTTTACTTACGAATACTCAAATAGCAAATAGCATTCTAGCCCCAAACTCCTCTTTGGTTCAAGGGGTCATGACTCCCTCTGAGCCCATACTTCACCTTTGAGCTCCTTCAACGAGCAGTCCTCCCTCACAAAATTTCTACTGCATGGTTTAAGTGCCCAAGTGAACTGGCCAGTGCCTCATTCTGTTGAAAAAGTGACCATGCTAGCGATCCTCCTGGTGACCTGGAATGTTTTACTGTGGCTTTGTAACATAGTTTGAGATTTCTTGGCTGCTCCCCAAATTATATTTAATCATTCCACTCTTATCTTTCAGAAAATATTTTGCTTTTCAATCTGAATCTTTTACTGGTGACATTCAGTATTTTGTTGCATTTAGATGGCATCTTGTAGCAGTGAATGACTGAATGCATATATCATTTTGAGAAAAGGAATTTGACACATTTCATATAACTTGCAAGGTGCATGTTCAGAGCCCTTTGCTCTTCTCAAGACTGAATCTCTAATTGCTAGTGGAAGCTTTAAGTCTACCTGCCCCTGCTCTAATTTACAAGCGTTATATATATTTTTTCTGGTAAAACCTAGTCAGCCCTATCACCCCAACCCCTTTGACTTGTTTGAAGCAGAAAAAGAAGCAAGAAGTAATTTTCTAGTTATTCAGGATATCCATGTGCATAAAAATGCTATACTTCTTTAAAGAGAGAAGGGACCAGTCTTTGAAACTAAAATGAATCCTCTTCTCAGTATTTTAGTGGCTCCCTGTATTTGTATACAGAATGCAACAAAATGTGTAAGAATGCAAAAATGGGTGGATGAATTAAGGGATCTTTTAATTCTGTATTTATGGAACTCTCCTTCTTAGATGCCAAGTTATAGTTCCTGGTCTGGTTGTCTGGAAGCAGAGCATACCATTCTCTGCTTTTGGGGTCTCCAACTAGTGCAGTGATAGAGAGCTCAACTTTTTATGACCCATCTTGCCTAGTTACAATGGGTCCCTTAGTTAGGATTTACCAACTTTCACCAATGTGTAGCCTGCATAATTAAATTGTAAACCGCCCAGAGAGTGATTGAAGCGCTATGGGGCAGTATATAAGCAGAACACTTTCCTTTCCTTTCCTTTCCTTACCACTGCATTTAAAACAATTTTTCTGACCTGCTTCAAGGTAGCATGAAAAATAATAATAGTTTTTTTATTTTTTTAAGACAAACAGACAAATAACAATACAAGTGCATCCCCCCCACCCGGGACCATCCAGTTCTTCCATGAGTTCTTTATTACTCCAGCGTCTGTTGTTCTGATAATCTTCTCAAAGTCCTCTTCACCAGAACTGTCTTGAAATATTCGTCGGTTCTTCCCCCTTCCCTTCTACTAATACAAAGTCTATAAACTTTCCCCAAATGTCATAAAAATGTCTTTTTTCATTTCTCCTCGTTTAACTTTTAAACTACAAGACAATTTATCGTTTATAGCTGTATCCCAAAGTTCAATATACCAATCTTCCATCTTGAGATCTAGTTTGGATTTCCAGTTTCTTGCTATAATTCAGGGCTGTCCAACTTTGAACAGGCCAAGATCTACTTTTTCCAGCCCAAAGTACCTGAGGGCTACTACACTAAAACCTCTACTTAACGAATTTTATCCTTTCTGAGCACATGCTCATAAGTAAAAAAAAAAATGTAAGTAGAGCAGCAGTTTCCCATAGAAATGCATTGAAAATCAATTAATCCATTCTGGAGGGAACATAGTTTAATGCTTTCCTATGGGAAGGCTGACCATTCACATGCTTCCTTTGCACCTGCTTGAGCTGGTGTGGGCGGGTGCAAGGGAGATGTGTGCATGCTTGCCCGGCCTGCTGGAAGACTTTTTTAAAAAGGTGCACTTTCCCTCCCAACCCGCCTGGAGCCTGACCTGACTCTCCTCCCCCTCCGGCCTCCTCCTCTTTTCCCCTTCTCCCTTCCAGCCCCCTCGTGCCACTGCTGATGCAGCCAATAGCTCTCACTCACCTCTGCCATGTTCGCTACACAGCTGGGGTGGGCTGAGCCAGCAGTGTGGCAATCACTTTGCCACGGCAGCACAAGAAGGAGGGAATGGCTCAGAAGGGGAGCAGGAGGAGCAGCGCTGGTGGTGGGTCATGGTCTCTGTGAGGCAGCCATGGGGTGGGAGGAGGGGGAGGAGGAAGAGGAGGGAAGGGTGGGAGACATCACCATGCAAAGGAGGTGGACACATCTGCAACCCTGCCTGTCGCTGTCTCCTTCCCTCCCTCTGCTCCACACTAGTGACTCCGCTGGTCACAAGACAGTGGCATGCCAATCATCTGGCCAGGAGGGGGAGCAGGGGACTATGCCATGACCCTTCAGCTGCCCCGTTTGGCTGAGAGAGTGGGCTGGCAGACCCAAGTTAGGATTATCACCCAGAACTTTGCTGGAGCAGTGGTGGTCCTTGGGGTGGGGGAGGGAGGGGTGGAGAACTTATCCCCTCACTTTCTTTATTGATGGCTGGCGGGCTACTTTGGAAGCCTTCGCGGGCTACTGGTAGCCCCCGGTCTACCTGTTGGGCAGGCCTGCTATAATTAATCTGGCAGCTGTCATAAGATTTGCTATTAGTTCCTTGGTTGTAACATCATAATCTTTACTAGTTAACAATGATAACAATGCTGTCTCTGGATTACAATCAATATCTACTTGAATCATCTCACTTAGCTCTAAAAAAACCATTTTCCAAAACGTTTGAACTATTTCACATTCCCACCAGAGATGCATGTATGTACCTATCTTTTTTTCACATTTCCAGCAAATCTTAGAATATTCAGCGTTCATTCTATTCAACCTAATTGGCATCAAGTACCATCTAGAGACCAATTTAAAATAATTTTCTTTTATCCTAACCAATAATGATCTCAAGATTCTCATATTCCAGATTTTCCCCCAGTCTTCTTTTTTTTATCTCTATATTAAGGTCTTGTTTCCAGACCTCTCTCAGAGAATCGGACTCTTTCACTTTCAGTGAGTCCCCTATTTTTTTTGTATATTTTATGTACTAGTTCTTTCTCTGTATTATCCTGGTCAGATTCAAGCAATAATAAAAACTGTTCAAACTTTGTGCATTCTCTAAGTTGACTGTTTCTTCTGACCCAATTCTTTGTCCATTTTTTAAACTGGATATAGTTTATCCATATTAAATCACTAGATTGCAAAGTGGTTTTTATGTCCTGATTTGTTCTAATTTTGGCCAATCAGTCTTTTAATCTGGCTATTTTCTTAGTTTTAAATAACCCTAAGTAATGCTTCAAATTCGTAGAAAAATTTTCCAAATCTGTTACTAAACATAATGGGGAACCCTTCAGTGATAAGATTTTTCTATATTTTCTCCATGTAGTCATTAAACCATTCAGGAGGGGATTCTCAATCTCTACCTTATTTTTAAAGTCACTGAACAATAATTTATTTCCCCCTTTATGTCTAATAACTCCAGCTCCTACCATATTACCTTCTCTGGTTTGAATAAGATTTCTCCCAAACAACTGATTTGATTAGCTATATAATAATTTCTTAGATTGGGTATACCTAATCCTCCTTCTTTTTGGGATCTATACCACAAACTTTTGTTTATTCTTGATTTATTTTGTTTATTCCCACCATTACAGTACCTATTTATCATGTCTTGGAGAGTTTTAAGATCCTTTTCTACAAACTGAACAGGTAACATTCTAAAGATAAAATTAATTTTAGGCAGTATCTTCATTTTTATCATTGCTATTCTACCAAACCAAGATATGTTCAATTTAGTATAGCTTTGTATTCTATTTTTCATCTCTTCTTTTAATTTTAAAATATTTTTCCTTACTCTTGGTAAACTCCTTATAGAGTTCTAATCCTAAATATTTAATACTTTTGCCACATTTCAGCCCAAAGTTTTCCATTATCTTAAGATCTTCTCTTCCATAATTAAACAATAGACTTTCTGATTTTTGCCAATTAACAAATAATCCAGTTATTTCTCCAAATTCTTCTAAATGAATTTTTACTCTTTGAATTTTCTCTATTGGGTCTAAGATTGTGAGTAGGGCATCATCCGTGAATAGACTAATTTTGGTCACCCCATCTTTCCCAATACCTTTAATGGATTCATCATCCCTTATTGCGTTTGTCAAAAGTTCTATAACAATGCAAAAGAGAACTGGAGAAATAGGACATCCTTGTCTAGTTCCCCGGCCTAGGATAATTTGTTCGGTCATACCGTCATTAACTATTATTGAGGAAGTACCTTCAGAGTACAATTGATTTATTACTCCTAAAAAATGTTTTCCAAGTCCCCATTTTTCTAACAAGATTTTTAATGTAGCCCATTGAACACAATCAAATGCTGAAAAAAGATCTAAAGATAACATGCCTGCTTTAGTATTACTTTTTTCCCATTTCATGAAGAACATTCAGATTTCTTCTTATAATGGTCGCCATTTGTCTTCCCTTGATAAAACCACATTGATCATCTTTAATATATTTAGCTACAAAATTATTCATTCTTTTGGCCAGAATTGCAGTAAAAATCTTAGCATCCTGATTTAATAGGGAAATTGGTCTATATGATCCAATGTCCATTAAGTTTTTATTAGGTTTAGGTATTAAGATGGTTAAGGAGTGGGTCCAGGATTTTCGAACTTGTTCTCCTTCCATTATTTTATTATATAGCTTTTTTAGTTTGGGTACTAATATGGTTTTGAGAAGTTTATAAAATTCAGATCCCAGACCATCCACTCCAGGAATTTTATTATTCTTTAATTTATCTATTACCTCACCTATCTCTTGATCTGTAATGGGTTTCTCCATTTCCAGCATATCTTCCTTTTCCAAAACCCTCTTCAAATTTTTGGTAATATATTTTTCTATATCTTCCTTGCTCTTATTTTTTGCTGTATATAGAGATTGATAAAACTCTTGAATAGCTTTTAATTTGTCTTTCATTTGTGTACAGACCCTACCTGCAGAATCTTTTATATTCCCTCTCGTATTTTAGCCCTTCTTTTCTGGGCTAATCTGGCTAAAAGTTTTGAATTTTTATTACTATATTCAAAAAATTTCTTTTTAAATACAGTAAATTTCTTTGTACTTCTTGTAGTTCTAGTTCCTCTAATTCTTTTTTTTTGCTTCAATCTGCCTCAGTATCGTCTTATCATTGTTAGAAAAAAATTGGGATTCTAAATCTGCTATTATATTTTCTAGATTTCTTTCGTTAAACTCTTGCATTTTTTTATTCTAGAGTTTTCTCTTATAATAAAGCCTCTGGCTACAGCTTTTAAAGTGTCCCATATAATTCCCATTTTTTCTCCAGCCTTTTCATTAATGTCCCAAGTTTCCAACCAGTCTTTTTTAACTCTTTCCAGCACTTCTGGGTAGTGAAAAATGTTTGCATTCATTCTCCATATTTTGGCTTCTCTTTATTGCTATCTCAATTGACATTATAGCATGATCAGATGTTTTTATAATTTCAATCTCAGTATTATTTAATTTAGGTATTAGACTTTAGGTATTAGATTTTGTGAAGCAAATACAAAGTCTATCCTAGAATAGCTCTTGTGAACTGGTGAGTAGAAAGTATATTTTATTTCATCTCCTTTAAGTTCTCTCCAGACATCCTTCAATCCTGTATTATTTATAAATTTTGTTAATGTTGTGTGTCTAACCCTCCAGTCTTCCTTCTTATAAGTTGATTTGTCTTTAATAGAGATGGGAACGACTTGAAAAATTTTTTTTTTCGAGTTGTCGTTAGTCGGGCCGGTTCTGTTTCGGCTCGTTTCCGTTTTTCATGAAAATTCGCAAAAATTAGTCGGTTCGTTTTTTCGTTTTTTCATTTTCGTTAGTACTGGGTTTTGGGGGGGGTAGCGGGCTCCTGGAGGCACCTCTGTGGGGTGGGTGCCTCCTCTGGCCCACTAGGAAGGGAAAGCGGGCTCCTGGATGCACCCGTGGGTGCCTCCTATCCTCACCCACTAGGAAGGGGAAGCAGCAGGCTCCAAGAGACCCCTCAACATGGGGGTCTCCCCTCCTCACCTGCTGCTGCAAAATGGCATGCATAGCTATATGGATATGCATACCACTATTGCAGACAGTCAGACCAGTCCATTGATACGACCCTCCATCAAGGACTGGGTCGCACCTGCCATGTCCCACAAAGAAGGGAATCGTACTTGCGTGTAGTGCAATGCAAGTAGATCTGGCTTAGGGTTAAGGTGGGTTAGTGCAAAGGCTAGGGTTAGGCTAGTGACGGGTAAGGTTACGGTGGGCTAGTGAGTTGCACCTCTGGGTGCCTCTCTGACCCACTAAGAAGACAGTCTGTGACGTATAGGTAAGGAGTCAAGGGTTAGGGTTTTAGGGGGCTTTTTGGCACATCCCAGAAGTCTCCATGGCCAAGTGGCCATGCGATTGGTGGGATGGCTCCAAAAATTTGCATGGTCGTCCACTCCCACATGGCTGGCCATGGCCACTCGGGCAGCCCATCATTGCGCAGGTGTAAAAAATAAAAATAAAATAAAATCAATGGAGGACAGAGGAGGAGAGGAGAGACATTTTGTTGCAAGAAAAAACCCACTGCTACTGTGAAAAATCTGGCAGTTTATAAATTTCCGCGTGTTTCTGTTGTGCTTGTGTGTTTTTGGACCACGATTTCAAAAACAATATTGCGTTCGCCGCCCCATTTTGGATCCTCCGCCCACACCGCATGGCATGGCGACTCGAGTCCGGCTGCCCAGGATGGGGGGGAGGCAGGACCCCCCCTCCAGAAACAATCCCTCCAGTAGGTGCTCTGCGCCCTTAGTCAAGCAGGCATTTTTCCGCCTGCTTTTTGGCCCGGGAATGGGTGGGGGGAGAGTTTAAATGTTTTTTCCTGTGCCGTCCGGGCCGCTTGCTTGTGCTTTGGCGGCCGGCGGTGAGACTGGGGTTTTTCATGGCTGCGAGCCTGCGGCGAGTCCCACCAGACCAGAGCAGCCCAGGGGGGAAGGGGGGGAAGCCGGGACCCCCCCTCCAGAAACAAACCATCCCTCCGGTAGGTGCCCTGAGGCACGGCAGGCATTTTTCCGCCTGCTTTTTGGCCCGGGAATGGTTGGGGGGAGACCCGGGAGAGTTTAAAAGTTTTTTCCTGTGACGTCCGTGCCGCTTGCTTGCGCTTTGGCGGCCGGCGGCGAGACTGGGCTTTTTGCTGGCTGCGAGCCTGCGGCAAATCCTACCAGACCAGAGCAGCCCAGGACGGAGGGGGGGAGGCCGGGACCCCCCCTCCAGAAACAAACCATCCCTCCGGTAGGTGCCCTGAGGCACGGCAGGCATTTTTCCACCTGCTTTTTGGCCAGGAACCGGGTTTTTTTAACTTTTAAAAACTTTTTTTCTGTGCCGCGTGGCATCGCGCGATGCAAGTAACGAGCATGACAAATCAGACCAAAATTGTTCGTTCGTCGGTTCGAGCTCGAATTCTGGCGGAGTAATTCCCGTTACCATTTCCGTAGAGTAACGGAACCGAGTAACGGAAACGGAAACGGGAATACCGCTAAGTCGTGCCCATCTCTAGTCTTTAATTTTATCTAACACCATGTTGAAGTCTCCAGCCATTATTAAATACCCCCTTTTAACAGTTTCAATCTGATCCCAGAGGACATTATAAAAGCAGCTTTGGTTAGCATTTGGTGCATATACATTTACCAGAGTATATTGCTCTTTACCCATTACAACTTGCAATATCTGCCTTCTGAATCTTTCACCACATTTTCAACAATTCATTCACAATTCTTTGAAATTAAGATGGCTACCCCCTTGCTTTAGATGTACCAAAACTTTTCTCATAAATATCAATAATTCGTTAACACCATCTTTTATTTGATGAGTTCCTTGCAAGAAAGCAATATCAATTTTATGTCTTTTAATCATTGCTTCAATTCTCTTCCTCTTCAAAATTGATTCCAGACCTTTCACATTCAATGTTGCTAATTTTATAGACTTTCCCATAACTCAACTTTTTTTCTTTTAATATTCTGGAATGGTCCCATTGTGCAAAAAGAAAACTTAACACCTACAATTAATAAAAACCAACTAAAACAATCGAAACCCTCCACCCTAAACTTATATTCTTTTGTCCCACCCCACTAGTTACCATACATTTTTGCATGTGCCCTCAAGGGGTGGGAGGGAGGAAATCCGTCCACAGACAGTGACCGGCCAAGATCCCGCAAGCTCTTTAGTCATCTTAATACTGTATATCATTTTTTCCAGAAAACTATTCTATCCCTCTCCAAACCACCCTCTCCCCGATTCCCCCCTGAGGGGAAAAAGGGGGGAGGGGGGAATAGGATAAAGGGGGGAAAGGGGGGGAGGGAAAAGGCAGGGAGGGAAAGGGGAGTGTAAGGTGGAGAGAGAGGGGGGGGAGAGAGAGAGAGATGGACTGGTGCGCTTCAGCTGTTGTTCTTCATTCTGATGTTGTAGCAGATGTCCCAGGAGCTGGACTGGAAGGAGTCGAATCAGCTTGAATGTTCCATGCTTTCAGAAGATGCTGGCCTTCCTCCAGGGAGTAAATTGTGTGCTGAATAGAACCTTTCCAGACTTTCAGAAAAAGGGGATGACCCCAAGAGTAGCGAAAGTTATGCTTCAGTAGTGTTGTTGTTACTGGTTTCATCAATTTTTGCCATTCAGTGGTTTCTTTGGAAAGGTCTTGATAGATTTGCACAATTTTGTCTCCCCTCTTCAAAAAAAATCCGGATTTGCCCTTATAGAAGACATGAGACATTCTTTGTTTACATAGGAGGCAAATCTGACTATTATTGGTCTTGGACTTCCTTATCTTAAGTTGCCCAGATAATGAATCCTCTCTATGTCTTCTTCTACCAGTTGTCTAGGTAAAAATGAGTTAAGCCATGTCATCACTTCCTGTTTTAATTCTCCTCTCTTCTGAACTACAAAATTAATCAGTTTTACATTCTGTCTTCGAGAGTAGTCTTCCATATAGGTTAACTTCTTTTTGGCTGTCAGTAATTGTTGTTTTTGGGAATTGATTTTACTTTCATTTTTAGGAACACGTAGATCCAGACTCTTAATCTCCCCTGCCATATTTTCCAATTTCTGGCTGTTGCTATCCACAGCGGCTTGTGTTTGTTTGATCTGACGGAATAAATCTTGTTTTAGTATTATCAACTTTACGTGAGACTTCATCAATCCTTAGCGTCACATCTTTCAAACCAGGCTCATTAGACCCACCAGTTCTGTTTTAATTTGACTCATTTCCCTCATTAAATCTAGATCTGCGAGGGGAGTAGTTTCCACCTCCTTCCCACCCGTTGCCATATCTGCCTCAGCTTTTTCCACGACTGCAGGTTCAATACATTGCAGTGCTGCACGTCAGTATGAGGTGTCGGAGGGTTTTCTAGCCCAGGTTTTTAGAAAACAAGACTTTTTCTTTTTGGCAGGCATACAAAAATGGAGAAAACACGCAGAAGAAGTCTCCCACCGGAGCTTGTAAATTTAGTCTCTCTCTCCGTGCACGCTGTTCAGACAGTCAAAACCGAAAGTAACTAAGTCTTAGTAAATCAGGCTTATCTAACTCTCGAGGAAGATATATTGCTTCCCCTGTCGACCCCATAGGGTTTAAGGGTACATTACTCACGGCTCCGAGGGCTTTAGACAGTAAATTTTAAAGCTTTTTCTCATCTCGGTACGGAGCTCCATGATCAAGCATCTGGCATGGTTTCGTGGGCGGGACTTCCTCTGGAAAATAATAATAAAAAGCTACACTAGGAAGTGAAATTAACTTGTGATATCTGAAAATCAAAACAGATCAAATGTTGACCAATCAAAGAAGTTCTGTGCATTCTGGAAGATTTCTAGTAGAGAGAAATGCTTCGTGTTGTTTCAAGAGATGTACACACTTTTATATTTCCAGTTTTAAGGCTGCAAAATATTTTCACACTCTGGCACAGACACAAGAAGAAATTCAGAACCCTTAAGACTCACCTGTGTTTGAAAAAAAGTAATACCATGTACAAACTAACAGAAAGCTGATAACAGGATATTCATGACTGCCTGACAAATCTACTCTGGGTGGATGGAGGTAATTTAACTCTGTCCTGCTGATTCACTTTAACTGTCTATCTACTTCGATTGAGCGTAATTAGTTGGTATAAAAAATGACACAGCTTGAGCTATGGGTAAAATTTATGAGCATAAAAAGAAAAGCTCAATAAGCATGGGACACTAATTTCCATTCACAAAACATTAAGCTCAGTATTTTTCCCTAAATTAACTATCTACTAATTAATGCCTTATTTAAAAGGTATCCTTTTCTTAATCCAAGAGTGAAAAAGAATACTCCTGAGTGCACTGTTACATTTATTTTAAAATTCTGTCCTTATGAGTCATTCCACAACTTATTCCAAACTGAATCTAGAGCAGACAATTCATCCAGAAAATACTACATTAAAGTACCATTAGTGGTTTGTCTTAAGTTCTTTAATGTAAGAGGAGACATGGTGACCCATGCTTTGGCTCCTTGCCTCTAAATGCACAGAGGCACGCAGGAACTGCAACAGTATCTGGCCTACACGAGCAGCTACTAAGGCTCATGAAGACATATGACGTTTACCTGTGTCTGGGGTGTGATTGAACCTTCATGAGCACGCCTGTTATTACTCATCATCACAGTGATACCAGATGAGTGCAGCTTTTAAGAACCATCAGTCAGTTTTAGTTGCTGTCATTACACATCACTCAGCCTCCACCCCCAGAAGACAAGTGGTTTGTATAAAGTAACACACACAACTGCATACACTTTGTAACTGTTATAATTCACATTGTATGGCTGCAGAATCTACAGGCCATACTATGTATGAATGTGCAAATTGTATGTTCTTCTTTCTTGCTCTTTCTCCATAAATTAGAGTTGGAGAGCCCTTTAAATAGAGGACCCTTAACTAAAGCAGTACACTAAGGCTATGTGCTAAAGCATTATAGATGAATAAAATTCAACAAATGAATTATAATATGACAACTTTGCTCAATATGTGTTTTAATAGCCAAGATACAAATATTTAAATGTATAAACCTAAGCTTTAATCAAACGGAGCCTTGTTGCTAAAGGGCCTGTCTTGAGATCTTTATATAGCTGATAATTACCTCTAATCTACATATTGTCACATTCTCCCAGGCCAGCCTTTGGATCATCCTGGGTAGGCAGGACTTTGAAAAGGACGCCTGTTTTACCCAGAATTTGACATCTTCCTTGCTGCTAATGGAAGTGTCTTGTCTGACCAGTTGGCTTCACATTTTCCCTACCTTCAAGCCTTCTGGGCCTTTACCATAGAGTGTTCCTTGATGTTAATTTTTTGCTTGCTTTTGGCTGTAATGCTCTAATTGCCTCTTTGGCCAAGGTTCTTAGCTTGTATCTTGGCTTTGACATCTACCTTCTGTGAAGATACCTAAGTTTTGTTTTCTCTGAATTTTCTGGCATCCCAACAGAATTCTATACTGCCCCCTTAGTGCAATCTGCACTACCTGAGGTGGAAACATTTACAATGTCTTAAAATGTCTGATGTGTATTTTCCCCAATTTTATCCATTTGTATGTATTCCTACCATTGATTAAATGACATTTATGTACAGTACTTTATTTTTTTGTATACATGCATATGTGTATTTCCTTTCATATAATCTGGTAGGAAAAAGGTATCTGCTGGTCACTATTTTCTTTAAATGATGAGATGCTTCAAGGTAGATACTTGCTTTGTTATCATTTGCGCAAACTACAGACTGGATAAACTGTTTAGAATTTGATGGTTTATGCACCTTTCTTTTCCATTTCTATTTCTGGCTCATATTAAAGTGTTAATCTATCACTTAGACTGGACACCAGTCTTCTGTGTGGGGACTGAAAATATGTTCCAACTTGAGGAGATCTAGTGTTTTGGAGACACAGAAGTTGCATAGTGAGATGTAAGATCTAAGAAATCTTGATCTAGAAACAGAAACATGCAGTCTCCTGCATTCCTTGTCATCTTTGGCCAGAATCCTATTGTTTACATAAACTGGGCTCCTGCCAACTTACCAGTTTGAAAGCAATGCAAGTAGGTAAATAGGTACCACTTGGTGGGAAGGTAGCAGTGTTCTATGCACTTGTGTGTATAGTCATGCCAGCCACATGCCCATGGATATATGGCCATGGAGAAGGAAGGGACCCTTTACCTTTAAATCACATGCAAATTACAGTGAAGGGATCATCACATGTATTCTTCATCACATAGCTTAATTAACAGCAATTCCCTGCTGTGATTTACACCATTGCACTTAAAGCAAGTGTACATAAACAATAGAATTCTGACCTATGCCTCTCTATAGCTAGATCTATCTGTCTGTGCCTCTCTATATCTATATCTATATCTATATATCTATATCTATATCTATATCTATATCTATATCTATCACTTATGATTACATAAATCAAACAAGAAACATGCCCAAATTTCTCTGAAATGTAAGAGGCAACACAATTGTAATTATTTTATGAAATTGTATTCTTGTATGGTTTGTAGTAATCTTCTGCAGCTTGAAACTCAAATCTATTTCTTTACCAAATTGTTTTCCTGCATCTGGTGTGAACAGTAGTTTGCTATAATAAGATTGCTCATGAGTGTCAGGCTGCTGCTATTGATCTTTTTTTATAATAGAAAAAAGAACACTGAAATATTTGTTCTCAGGGGTGAAAGACACATATAAAGAGTTGCACAGTCTTTGAGAGAAGATATACAAAAGAGGAACAGATCAAAATTCTGGACACATCAAGTGCAATTGCACACCTTTTATATTCAAAACACCAACTACCCAAAGCTTTAGAAACCCAAAATTAAGTCCCCCCCCCCTCTCTGTACATTCTTTAGAACTAATATTATTTTCTTTTAGATGTATGCAAATAATGCAGTATGTCCAAAGTTAGCTGAACAGATTGCAGGTTGTTTTTACCTAGATATGTCATAGTAACTGGCATAATCCACATTTTTTGCAGGGATACAGAAGCTATGGCCTGCTGGAGCATAAATGACCCTCTATCTTATTTTGAAGCCCAGTGCAGACTAAAATCCTTCTGCAAAAGGTCCTCAGAATGTGTTCTCTACTTTGTCATTTAGAAATGTTGTCTGAAAGAATAATAGGAAACATTGGCTACCTCCCCACACTCATTTTATGGGCTGTTATTTGTGAGAGTCTTGGTAAATCAGTACATAGAACAAACCACACAAGCCCAGTCATAGAAAAAGGCTAGGACTTGCCACCAGATCAACAAAAAGGGTTTTCCAGAAAAGGTTTATCTAACCAGACATGGGCAAGGTGGAGTTACTGAAGCTAGAAAGGATGCAAGACAAAAAAAGAGAGAATGCTGGTTTTGTCTTACAGCTTCCTTGATTGTCCTGCTGGTAGATCAGTACTTGCAACCAGACTGCAAGAATTTTTTTCAAGGAAATGTAGCCCTCAAGGGAAAAATTTCCACACTCTTGCTCTGTAAAAACCAGACTGACAAATTACATTCTTTTGCACTACTAGCCCTAGATACCTTTCCCTTTGTGTTGCTTACTTTTTAAAGGGTATATATCCATGCTTTTAACGAGGATAATACTGATAATTTTACATAGTGTCAAGAGCCTTCTCAGAGTTAATCACTACAGAAGAGGGAGTACAGGATCTAAACAGTTACAAAACAAGGGAAACTCCATATAGCACAGTGGAAGTGATGTTATTGCACTGGGTCACATCACTTCCCCATATTTGTTTGATTGCATATACTGTATTGCTCTGCTATAAAATATGGATTTGAAGGACTATATCGTGTTGGATGGAGACTAGCTAAATGACAGCAAGTGAGGTTGAATTCCAATAATTTTACATTGTCCCACCATCTAGCCTCAATTATGAGCTAATTTAAAAATAATAATTTAAAACTTTCTCAAGTCTTTTGTGTTTATTTACCTAAATACCAACATTTATTTTAATTTTGGAAGATGAAAATGCTTCAAAATTCCTCTCTTTCAATAGTTTTTGAAATTTACATAAAAGTGTGTTATAGAATTTTTCTGTTTGTACTTGCCAAGTATTTGTTCTTTTAAAAGTACATCATTGTACTGTTACATGAAGGGAAAATAAGTAATGTAACTCCCAATTCTGGTGGAAAGGTGAGAGGTAAATAATATTTAGCGAGCTGTAAGAAAATGTATATTCCTCATATGTAAAGCTCTGGGCAGTCTGGGCATTTCTAAAGCTCTGGGCAGTTGGCGTTGTGAATATTTTGCTTTTATTTCATGTCTGTTAACACAGGAAGAGTTTTCTTTGCATTTAAGATCTGAATTACAAGGACACATTCAAATATTCCAAAAGTACATTTGTCGAGGTGTTACATTTAAGGTTTTCTGTGAGTACAATAACCATAATTTTAAACATGCATTGGCTACATTTGTAAACCCTATGAAATGTTAGCCAGATGGGCAGTATAATAATAATAATAATAATAATAATAATAATAATAATAATAATAAT
>JAHTLZ010000010.1:40638082-40659219 GCA_023846285.1 Phrynocephalus versicolor
TAATAATAATAATAATAATAATAATAATAATAATAATAATAATAATAGAAAAACCGTTAACAAGAAGGCAGAGTCGGGAATCAGACTTGTCACCTTTAGCTCCACAGCCAGATAACCTAAACTACTGAGCTATCCAGCAGTTTTACACACAAGTTACTTCTAATGGATGCATAGAAAGTGAAAAAAAATATACTGGCATGTGTTTCTAAAGCATTCTTTGCTAATGAAATTCTTTAGCAGACAGTATTGTGTTTCTACAGAGTGGTGATTCTGTCATCTTATACAGTGGAATAATAAAGCAAACATTATATATATTTAATTAATTATCCATCTCTCTACAAGACTAACATCTTAATTCCTTTTGCAGTGAACTCAAAATATTTGAAACTTAATTCTGTTTACAGTTTATATCAAAACATTTTGAAGCTGAGCTATATTTGTTCATATCATAACTACATAAGTTACAAGATTTAGAGTTGAATATGCCATGTGGTAAAGCTTGACTTACTTATAGAAGACCATGGTGTGAAAGTTGATTTTAATTATTGTCAGAGGCTAGATAAATTATACATCGCACCACTTCAGAATCAAAAGTCTTTATCATCAGATTTCATTTTACTATGCACATATGTTCTCAAGTGAGAGTAAAAGGGAAATTACAGCGGGGGGGAGTATGCCATGGTGATAAACACTTTATAATTGAATTGATAACAGAGTCTACAGTAGAATAAAAGAAATGAGTTCATATAAAGATTATAATGTGCTTACTGCCAATATCTTGATACAATGTGGGCTCGCAGTTTGTTACTGTTGTTGTTGGGTGCCATCAAGTTGGAACTGACTTATAGCCACCTTAAGAGGATTTTCAAGATAAATGGGAGATTTAAGGAGTGATTGTATCAGTTCCATAACCCCAACTCAGGCTTCCTGAGTCCTAGTCTATTACACTTTCCATGTCTCACCACACATAGCTCCTATTCTGTTTCCTCCTTGAAATATCTGGTCAAATTTGATGTCTGTTTTGAACATCGGAACAGAGCAGTAATACTCAGTGTTTCATTTCACCCTAAATAAATACATTGTTCCACTTTCTGTATATAACTTTTGATGAAACACATCAGATCTAGGTTAAGATTCAAGAAGGATGGCCCAGTCTGCCATGCTTTGAATGAGGAAGCTTATCTTTTTTTTTTTTTTTTTTGGGGGGGGGTTAACTTCAATGATAAATATCTCCTTAAAACCAAAAGTGCCCCCTGACTGAAGAATGTAAATAACAGATGCACAGCTTCTATACATTTCTGCTTCTTCACGTTACATAATCTGTGTCTTCCTTTTGCACATTTTCATGATGTAATAAAGCAGAAAATGAGACAGGTTGTATGCTGCAAGTGAAGAATAAAAATCTTAAGCCGTTAGACTATAAAGCTGTTAAAGCCAGTTAGTGATTGTGCTCATCAATAAACAAGCACCAACATTTTATTTTTATGTATTCCACCTGTGAACCATGTGCTCTCTCTGCTTGTTTGCTGAACCAGGCCCTTTTAAACCAGAATATAATAGCAGTATCAAGGACATTTCATTTTTTTTTTACTGCATGAAGTAAATAGAGCCACTGCCATTGCTATTTAATTTTTTTCTCCTACTGTAACAGATTGGCAAATTATCGCAGCATCAATAGTACAACAGTCTGCAAAACAGTTCCATTAGCACAGAATGCTGGATTATTATGAGTCATCATACTTGCCTGAATACAAATTATGTCATTGTATGTATACAGAAAGAATATAGAATGGTCTTTTATATTGAAAAGGGTTTAACCACCAGGATCATGGTCTGAGTGAGATACACAAAAGTTACAATGAGACACATATCAGTGCATGTGGGAACAAATTCTTTGCATTCTTTGGATCTGCTGTAGTCATTTTCTCTCTCTTCTGAACAGCAACCGTAACATTAATTCTGTCAGTTGTCTAGGGTGACTGCATGCTGCTCCTGAGCTAAGGATGCCATTGAGTAAGGGCGCTTTTACCCAACCCCTAAAATCCGAGGCAAAGGGCTTCCAGATGCGGAGCTTAAAATTGTTTTCTCACCAGCTCTGGACTTTAAAGAAAATTAAGTGCGACCACGCCCACCTAAGCGCATCCCAGTGCATTTTCCAAGTACCTGCTCTCTGGAGGTGAAAAAATTGTGATGCAGATGTAAAGCAGTGAGTGCTGGGATCTCCTCGCCTTGTGTTTGTTTGTTTGTTTGTTTGTTTGTTTGTTGCCCCTGCCCCTTTAAGATACTTTAAGAGACTGGAATGCTTGCTTCCTGGGCTGGGACCCTGCAGACGGAGGTGAGCCTGCATTTTTTCTCCCTTTTTTCTCCCTCCCCTCACGCAGACAGGAGCAAGGGAGTGCGGAGGGGTGGGAATGCAGGAAGAGCGACAAACCCCCAAGATCTCTGGTCCAAATTTAAGTGGCCAGCGGATCTTAGGGGTCGTGTAAAAGCGCCTTAAGTTATATCAAAGCAGCTACTGTCCTTGGGCAGGAGTTGCACAAAGAGCAGAGCACAGGTGCAGTTGCCACATCCAAAATGAAGCTAGTAAGAACTTTGATAAGCTATTGTAACAACCAGCCCCATTTTCCATCCCATCTGTTTTCAGGCCTCTTGCTGGCAAAGCCACTGTTCCTCCTGCATTACTACTGTCTCATCTTTATGGGGGGGGGTAGTTCTCCACTCACTCCAGCTTGGTGAGGATGTAATCTGGGTCAGTTTCCAGGTTATAATTCCAGGGTAGGTCCACAAAGGTGTGGTCTACTCTCCTCTGTGAGTCCTCTCTTCACCTGTCTCCTCTTCATCCTTGTAAAAAAACACATTTCCCTCCCACCCTTGAGGGATGTTTACCATTTTTATAGATGTTGTTCCACTGTCTTTTTATCCTACAAAGCGCTCCCTGGAAATTCCACATGCCTGTCACACGTGGCAGATGGTTCCTTCCAGACTTTGTGCTTCTTGAAAGCTGAGTTGGACCTTCCTTCAGCTGCACAGTGACCCAGCCAGGCCATTCTCCCTTGATTGGTCAAGGGAGTCCCAGTGACTGGGCATCAGTAGCTCACCACATTCAGTGTTGTGGGAGGCACTCTGGTGGGTGGCTCTGCCAGGCCTCGTACAAGTTTGTATGCTAAAAATCTATAAATGAAAGCAGTCTCCAGTTAAATAATTCCACATGCTTTTTCTGAAAGCCCATAAAGGTCTAACATTCATTGGAAGACTCACATCTAATCAGACTTTATTTTCTTCAAATTCCTTCACTGCTGCTGTTTTGAGCCTCTGTTAGGTAAACCAAAGCCTTCTTGTTTTCTTGATTGAAGTCTCCATTTGGACCAATGACTGAACTAAGGTATACAAAATCTTTAACAATTTTAATTTCTTCATTGTCAACAATAAAGTTTTGCAGTTCTTAAGTAGTTATGCTTTTTGACTTCTTGACATTCAGTTGCAGTCCCTTTCTGGCATGTTCTTCTTTCACTTTCATCAGAAGTTGCTCTAAGAAGTGTCAGATAGCTCAGCAGTTTAGGTTATCTGGCTGTGGAGCCTGAGGCTAGGAGTTCCATTTCCCACTGTGCCTCCTTAACAAGGACTGAGCTTGATGACTCATAAGATCCTTCCAGCTCTGCCCTTCTATGTGTATCGTTATTATTACAAATCATAACTGCTTTCTGCCAGTAAGATTGTGTCATCTATATCACTTACATTATTGATGTTGCTTACAATTAAAGTATTTTAACTCCTTCTTCTGAATCCAATCTAGCTTTTAGTATGGTACGTTATGTATCTTAATTGAACAGATAGGGAGATAAAATGCACTCTTGTTGGACATATTTGTCTATTATAACATAAGAACATAAGAAGAGCCAGGCTGGATACAGTCCAGCTTCCTGTATCTCACAGTGGCCCCACCAAATGTGACCTGGAACGCACACGACTAGATATCTGTCTGTTGATACCACTCCCCTGCATCTGGTGATTGAAGTACCCTGGTTTTAAGTCTGGAGATTACACATCCTGTGTAACCTGTGGTGGACTTTTCCTCCAGGAATCTGTCCAATCCCCTTTTGAAGGCATCCAAGCTAGATGCCATCACCACATCTTATGGCAGGGAGTTCCACAGACTAACAACACACTGCTTAAAAAAATAGATTCTTTTGCTTATCCTCACTCTCCCAGCCCTCATTTTGAGTATATGTCCCCTAGTTCTGGTATTTTGTGAGAGGGAGAAGAGCTTCCCTCTATCCACTTTACTCATGCCCTGCATTATTTTGTACGTCTCAATCATATCCCCTCTCAGGCGCCTTTTTTCCAGACTAAAGAGCCCCAAATGTTCTAGCCTTTCCTCATAAGGGAGGTGCCCCTGCCCAGTAATAATTTTAATTGCCCTCCTCTGCACCTTTTCCAGTTCCACTATGTCTTTTTTGAGATGTGGTGACCAGAATTGTACACAATACTCCACGTGGGGCCTTACTATCGTTTTGTACAATGGCATTATAATGTTGGCTGTTTTATTTTCAATCTCCTTTTTGATAATCCCTAGCATCGAATTAGCCGTCTTCACTGCTGTCACACATTTGGTAGATACCTTCATTGAGCTGTCCACCAGCACACCAAGATCTCTTTCCTGATCCATCACGGATAGCTCTGAGTCCACGAATTGATAGATAAAGTTTTGATTTTTTGCCCCAATATACATTACTTTACATTTTACTACATTGAAGCACATTTGCCTTTTAGCAGCCCATTCCCCCAGTTTGGAGAGATCCTTTTGGAGCTCTTCACAGTCTTTTCTGTTTTTTACCACACAGAAAAGTTTCGTGTCATCTGCAAACTTGACCACCTCACTGCTTATCCCTGTCTCCAAGTCATTTATGAACAGATTGAAAAGCCCGGACCCAAGACAGATCCCTGGGGCACACCGCTTTTCACCCCTCTCCATTGTGAAAATTGCCCATTGACACCTGCTCTTTGTTTCGTGGATCTCAACCAGTTCTCAGTCCATAAGAAGAACTGCCCTCTTATCAACTGACTAGGCAATTTTCTCAGCAGCCTTTGGTGAGAGACTGTGTCAAAAGCCTTCTGAAAATCAAGATAGACAATATCCACCTGTTCACCCAAATCCACATGCCTGTTGACCTCTTCAAAGATTCTAAATGGTTTGTCAGGCAAGACTTACCCTTACAAAAACCATGCTGATTTTCTCTCAACAAGATTTGCTCTTCTGTGTGTTTTAAGACTTTCTGTTTCCAATGATAGCTTCTTTTCTACATTGCAGGTTGTGTATCAGAACAAACAAGTGATGAGGCACACTTGCTTTTTAGAAAACAACCCCCCATCTACATTGTTAAAGGGTTTGCTTTAACGTATAAACCACAGCTAAAGTTCCTCTTAAATTTTTTGGTATGCTGCAGTAAGCCAGCAGATATTTGCAAAATCCTCTTCCATTTCTGAATCCAGCTTGAACATTGGGTACTTCTCACTGACTGTAAAGAATAAAATATCTTGTTTTCTAGGCTACTGATGCAAAAAAATAAAAATAAAAAATAGAACAATTACTATATATTTCAATATGAGATATAGTGAAAATAACATTTGGTGTTTTGGAGATAACAGCCTGTAACATGTTTCAAATAACTTTAAAAACAGTCTTAACGTATATTTTATATAAAAATAATAAACATTTGTGATATTTCTTTTTGAACATTTTTTTTGCATGCAAGGAGAACAAAAGAAGCAGCATGCTATATTTATTCAATGAAAACTGAGCCACAGGGGTTTTGGTACATTCTTTCCTCAACACCAGCCAAATTATCTCAGTGCCCAACATTTAAGAGGCAACAATAATACTCCATCATTTCAGAATGCCACCAGGGTTTATGCATCATTTTAACAGCATGATATACCAGATTGCGATCATCTTCATGTTATAGGGAACTCAAAACAAATGGCAGGCTTAGTGGATTATTTTCCTAAATTACTGTTTTCCCCATAGAAATCTTTTTTCTAAAATGACAACAATGAAGTGTTCAAAATACATATTAGCTGAGCTAATTAGAAAATCAGGCCAAAACCATGTTCTACAGGAAGGGGAATATTTGAGGAATACTATGATATCCTTTCAGCTATTTATAAAGATGCACCTTAAAACTATATTATTATTTTGCACAATATGGCAATCTACCAGAATGATCAGTGGTTTCTATAGATGGCAAGCCGGGGGGGGGGGGGGGGGGGATTATCATCTGCATATCCAAATTGCTTTTTAATATTATGAATATTTTTAAATGACCAGTTTAGAACGGAGTATGGAAACATCTGCAGTCAGATTCACATGTTCTGTTTTCAAACCATATTCACTCACCATTTAATCCAGCATCATCAACATGATTAGAAAGTAAGAGCATCTAATACTACTTTCTTTGTTCCTTTCGCCTAGGGATGGGGACTCGTGACTTGCTATTCAGTTTGACTCAAGTTGCACTAACAACTGTGCTTGGACAGGACTCATGGGTTTTGGTGGGGACTTGCAACATACTCATTTGTCCGCCAGCATTTTCAAAGGTAGCAGGCCCGGCTTCCATTCTTGGGGCTAGCCTTCTGCATTTGCCCATGCTTGTGCAGGTCTGCAAGGTAGTAGTTAAATACCTGTACTGCAGGTAAACTGTGCTCATGACCTGGGGTTCAATCCCAGGTAGCCGGCTCGAGGTTGACTCAGCCTTCCATCCTTCCAAGGATTGTAAAATGAGTACCCAGCTTGCTGAGGGGGGTGGGGCAATGTGTACACTGCATACTGTAATTAAACTGTAAACTGCCCAGAGACTACTTGAAATATAAGCAGAACACTATAGCTGATCTGTAGTATGTTCCAGTGTGGCTTCACCCAGGTGGCAATCCTTCCTTGGAGTCCCCCCTACCTGTTGGTTAGCCCTGCACTGGTCTTTCCACAGGGACCTTGGTATGCTGTCTTCATTATGTGCCTGGGAATATTGGGTGCTTAAGACAATACTCTCCTTGACATAAGCTAGAAAAGTCCTAAGAGGGTGCCTTGGGAGTCCCCATTTGGCCTCTCTTGCAATTCTCTGCCTGTTCAACTCCTGTCATTCTTGCCAAACTTGTCCCCTCTTTTCACCACTTCCTCACACTCATGGACTTATTTCCTTCACCTTGACTCTCCCACTCTGCCTCTCCTCTTTTCTCCACTTTGTTGCTTTTTCTTTCTTCCCATTCTCATGGCTCTTCCTCTTTTTTTTAAATATTCCACCCTATCCTACAGACTGATCCATTGGTGTCACTGGGTTGCCTCACAATTGTCTTCTGCAGTGGCAGGTGTTGGTGATTTTGTTGACCCACAAATAGAGGCTAGTGGTTGGCCAGGCACTGCTGGTAAGGGTAATGAGCCCTCATAATCCTCATGCTATAGAAGCAATAGATCTGAAGAGGAGATGTTCCTGCTGAGCTATAGTCTCTGCATGTGATTATGAACTCACATTTTTTTGGGTTGTATTGAGAGTGAACATGGGAATATGAACTTCTCTTCAGACTTCTTTTATTTCCACAAAGAAAGTAAAGGGGAAAAGCTCTGGGGCTAGTCACTCTCTCCTAACCATGTTGATAGTGTTGTGGGTGGAATTGGCTTGGAGCTGTTTCCGCAATCAGCCATAGACCCTTCTTTTGTCTTCTTTTGCATAGAGACTTGCCAATTATCCTGTATAGAAAGCTATGGTACTTGCATTTGTACCTGTCTTATGTAGGTCACTGTTGCTGGTACGTGCTTATTCTAGACTAGCTTTATAAACAAGGATGATCTGTGAGGGGAATTCTGCAACTGTTCCTGATGGGCCATCTGTATCATACCCACACTCTCCAGCAAACTTCCTGGAGACTTAGGGGGCAGGGCAGCTTGAGGATGTGTAGGGAACAAGAGCAAATCCCCAGATGACAGGAAGGAGGGAAAGGCTGACGATCCACATATGGTGGATTAGGAAAACAATTCAGGCTGGCGGGACCCATGTTTAAAAGAAGTGGGGAGGATCTCAGACCTGTCACCCTTGACAAACTCATAGTTTTATTTATACATTTTCATTGGTCAATTATCACCTTGCAAATGGAGGATGCATGTAATTATATTTTAACAAGGGGAAGGAGTTGGCAGAGACTGCTACAAGAGATCCAGAACCCCTGGGATGGGACTAGCTCCGCATGTCCTAAGGGAGAGGATGTGGCGGAAGTATGCCACTGTTCTCCCCACCAATGTTGGCAACCCTTGAGAGACCAAGAAAAACTGCTGGGTTCACCAGCCCCACTTTAATCCAGAGGAGGGCTTGGTAATGAGCACCTATAGGAGGATGAGCAGTAGCAGGACAAGCATAAACCCTTGGGAACCTGCATTGGCCCAGCATTGCAGCCTTGAATGATGGTGCCTAAGAGGTGAACTTATTGAAGTTTATAAAAGCTCAGAGAAAACATGTATATAGTAGCAATTCCCCCCCCCCCCCCGACATATTCCCCTACAATGAGTATTCAGAAGCATATTTTTCTTGATGCCGGAACTAATGTAACATCACAAATACTGCTGCACTTCAACATTGTGGCAAATGTGTATTCATGCAATGTTGAAAGTTATTACTGCATTTAAAACTGAACTTCATGTGAACTTGCCTTACACAAAAAAGTTTTCAGCAGCAAAAAGCATTTCTACCTGCTGTGTTATTTTAAAGGTAAGAAGGTAACAAAATATAGATGTTACTAAGCCTGGATTCTAATTACATATATTAGAATTTGGCCATAACAGTGAGCTGAAATACGCTTTCCTCCCATAAACTATGTCATGGAACTTTTTAATGACCACAAATGGTCAAACAGTTTTAAATTTCATATGACAGACAGTTAATGAGATTTCCAGCCCTTCTTACTTCCATTGAGACTGACAGCAGCCTTTCCTGGAGTATTTCAGGAATTTCAGTCTTTCAATTTTCTAGAGATGACACATTGGACCATTAATTGTATAGCTAAATAGATATAAATGGCATCAGTTACTCAGTACATCATTTTGTACTGCATGAGAGAACAGAATACTAAGAGGCTGATTTCTAACACAAAACTCTTGCTTTCTAAAGCAAAAATACTTCAACTTTTGCATGATGTAGGGTACCTTTTTAGCACCTGGCCATTTGCTTCATCTTTATGTAGATGTGCTGGCTCCTAGATTACCTTCAGCTAAGGGAGTGCAGAAGGAGAGTGAACTAAGATGAGGGGAACATGATATTAACTGGTTAGCATTAATGGATAAGACTAGTGAACTCATATAAAATACAGGGAATCTGGACAAATATATTTAAATTACAAAGTCGGTATAAGAAGCAGGTAATGGAAATGAGGATGCAAACTCAATGCTAGGGATCATTAGGAAGGGTATAGAAAATAAGTCAGCAAGTATCATTTTGCCTCTTTATGAATCTGTGTACAGTTCTGGTCACCGTACCTCCAGGAGGATATAATGGACATGGAAAAAGTGCGTAGGAGGGCAATCAGAATGATTAGGGGACTGGAACACCTTCCTTACCATCTAAGGCTACAACAGCTGGGCCTCTTCACTGTTGAACAACAGCGCTTAAGTGACCTGATTGAAGTTCATAAAATCATACACGGTGTGGACAAAGTAGATAAGGAAAAACTGTTTTCCCTATCGCACAACACTAGAACTAGGGGGCACTCCATGAAAATTTTGGGAGCTAGATCTCAAACAAATAAGAGGAAATACTTTTTCACCCAGAGGATCACTGGTCTATGGAATTCCCTGCCAGAAGAAGTGGTGAGAGCTGTCAGCCTTGACAGCTTTAAGAAAGGATTGGACAAGTTCATGGAGATCAAGGGTATCAATGGCTACCATTGTGGATGCCTAAGGACAACCTCTGGATTGGAGAGATAGGTAGGATATCTCTCAATGGCATTTGCAGGGAATCATAAGCAGCTGAAGACATCTGCTTGGGAATACCCTGAAGCGAATGGTGAGCCACTGTATGAGACAGAATGCTGGACTAGATGGGCTGTGGCCTGTTCCAGCAAGGCTGTTCTTTATGTTTTTATGAGGATGACCAGATGCAGATCCTGCGTGCTTAGTACTTGTATGAGAGTGTGTTTCAGTGACGGTAACATGAAAGACAATGCTATAGAGATGGGTGTTTCCCAATCAGAAATATCACCTGGAATTGGCATGGCAGGGAAGCCCAATCACTGTGTGGGCACCCATTGAAGGAAGTGGGAGCACTGATTGTGGATCAGCTGTGCAGCTATCAGCTGAACTGGCACAAACCAGCAGTTTGTGCTCATCTCTACAAGCTACATCAGCTTAAATTTCCTCCTTTACTCAAAACAAATGACAGCAATGGAGAATGTGCAGTTCTTCAGATACAATCTGACTGAAAACTCATTGGATGGATGCTTGGGATGGCTGGGATGGCTGGATTTATTGAATTTTCTGCCTTCTCCCCATAGGGAACCCAAGGCAGATTAAAACAATTAAAACTGTATAATAGCAACAGAGAAAAAATATACAAAAATATATTAAAAATAATCAAACATTTATCAAGATAAATAAATTGTTTTTAAAAAACATTTTTTTAAAATTCTAAGCTTCAGAAACCCAGTCTTTCCTAGATTCCCACTTACTGTTTAAAGGTCTGCTAGAAATAAAAGCAAGCGTTTGCCTGGAGGTGGATGAACCAGGGTGGGAGAGACCCTGGCCTTCTAAAACTTGCCTGGCCACTGATGAGTTATAATGGCACTTGCAGCCCAGGGACATAAACTTGTGGAAGGCCACACTTTCCTCATCCCAAGGAAAAGAGCACTGCATTTTTTTTGCATCCAACCATCCATTCTAGGGGGAAAATAACTTGTTTTATTAAATGCAATTCAAAAGTACAAGTACAAATATTTGCATCGAGTCCTGTGATAGCACCGTGCATTCAAAAGTTTCTCAATGTTAACTTATCAGTGAAGAGGAGTTAATGTTCTGGGTGAAAGTGTGTGTAAATAGTCTGAAAACATGGAAATATATGAGCAGAATAGGAGAGTTTGTAGGTATGTATTTAGCATACCGACAAACAATGCAAAGAAGAATAACTATACCAATAGCCGCTTGCTACCATTTGGTTGTTAAAAAAAGCTTATTGGCATGAATTCCAATGTTTATTTAAATTTTTTGAAAAACCTTAACTATGAATTTGGGGAAAGAAATTTAAATCATTTATATCATACTTTTAAAAACCTAAAGCAATGGTTAGTATAGTATTACTTCCTGGCATGATGTGTATGATTTAATCATTCATTAGGCTAATAATATTATTTCAATCATACAATTTTCAATCTCTATACCAGTAGTGGTGAACCTTTGGCACTCTAGATGTTTTGGACCACAATTCCCAGAATTCCGAGGCTGCCACCACTGTTCTATACATTCTCAGGTTGTACCCGAAGTATTCCTTATTTACTAGATTCATGTCTATCAGCATAAATATTAGAACATAAGCTATGAGTCCATTCAGGTCTGGTTACACTAAAAATAATTTATGAAATTACTGTGAGGGATTTGTTTTTGTTTTTCATTCAAGTCTTATTAAAATGGCTTTTGAAAGTGACAATCTACCTATGAGATTAGATCCCTGAGATGAGCTTGCAGCAGTGTTTTGTATTCCAATTGTTTAATCTTCTAAAGGAAATGAAGTATCTAAGCTTATTTATTAGCAAATAAACAAAGTCATCATCTTTATATTCATATTGTCACTCATTATTCAGCTTTGTCCACTTTTACTCTCTTTGCCTTAACCAAAATGTTGCCTTCAACTTTTTTAAAGAGACATGATTCCAATCTAATAGTCACGATCAGAAAGTAAACATTGCAGAATGCAGTATGTCTTTTACTGTGTGGAAATTGTTCTTTACAACTGCAGTCTTTTTTATAATATATTTCATTCATTTTCTATGAAAAAAGTACTGTACAGTATATATGATACACATTGTGTTACATGGGTTTCAGTCATTATTATGTTACAACCAGCTTACTCTTATTCTTTGTTTTTTTCTAGCTATTGATAAATCAGATTCCATACTTGTTAATATTGTGAGTCCTTTTTTCCCTTGATTCTCATTGTCAGATTATCAATCTCTACACATTCCAAAATATTCTTAATAATCATTTTATCTGTTGTCGTTTCTTCATTTTCCAATGTTGTGCCCAAACTATCCTCGCCACTGTCAGAATGTGCAGTACTAGATCAGTATTTTGTTTGTGTAAATTTTCTGTTACTATACCTAGTAAAAACAGTTCTGACCTATAGTCTACATAGATTTTTTATTATTCTAATAAGCCAAGTATGTATTTTAATACAATATTTTTTAGATTTATCACATGTCCACAATGCATGTAAGTCCTCATTTCTTTTGCACATTTCCAACATTTGCTAGACAAGTTTGCGAACATTTCAGCTAACTTAGAAAGTGGAAAATGCCATGTATAAAACATTTTATACAGATTGTTGTTAATTTAAAATTTCTATTCCAAAGTTGTTGCCATTTCTCCAGCTCCACATTGTAATAAAAATACCCATTGTGTCATTGTTTCTTCCAAATGCTCATGTTCCGTTTTCCATTCTAACAAAAAAATTATATATTTTCTTAATTAACATCATCTGAGGATAACAATATTTTATCAAATGCTATCTGTTCATAAAAACCATACATTTTCAGATCTTTCTTATACCTAGATTGTATCTGTATTAAAGGCCACCATGAAGTTACCACCCCTTGGCTTATCAATTCTTCCTTGGATTTTAAATTCCCGTCTATTTCTAGTGTATTATTGTATGTTGCCATTCTTCCCAAGTTTAAATGATTTTTATATGTAAATTCATATATAATTTCAGTTTCAGATTCTCCCATGTTTTTCATAGAATCGTAGAATCATAGAAGAGACCTCAGGGGCCATCCAGTCCAACCCCCTGCCATGCAGGAACCCCGTCACAATATTTCTGACAGATGGCCACCCAGTATCTGCTAAAAACCTCCAAAGAAGGGGACTTCACCACTCTTTGTGGCAACATATTCCACTGCCGAACAGCTCTAACTGTCATTAAATTCTTCCTAATGTTCAAATGGAACCTCTTTTCCTGCAGTTTGAAACCGTTGCCCCAAGTCCTAGTCTCTGAAGCCATGGAAAACAAACCTGTTCCCTCTTCAATATGACATCCTTTCAAATATTTAAACATAGCTATCATAGCCTTCTTTTTGAAAGGCTAAACATTCCTAGTTCCCTAAGCCTGTTCCTCATAAGACATTTCTTCCAGACCTTCAACCATCCTGGTCGCCCTCCCCGATACCCACTTGAGGTTGTCTTCATCCTTTTTAAATTGAGGAGCACAGAACTGGACACAGTACTCCAGGTGGGGTCTGGCCAGAGCAGAATAGAGTGGTACTATCACTTTCCTTGATCTAGACACTATGCTTTTAGTAGGGAGCTCCTAAGATAATGCTTTTGGAAGTACAGTATCTATGTACTTTGGCTTTTTTCATACCATAGAAAAGTATGCCTGCCAAGTTGCAAGTGATGTCCCACTAAACATAGTAATCTTTTGTTTCTTAAAAGTATCCAGTCCTTCAGCCAGACTGACATATATACTCCATCCTAACAAATTTTGCATTTACTTAAGATTTGCCTTGTCCTGAGTTTATGGTTCATTCTTGGACTACTCATTTTACTGATCACTGTTATCAGCTTTAAAAACGTTCATTAGTTGCATTTTTAAGTGGCCAGTTATTGCAGCAGCTGGTCTGCTTCTGCAGTGTTTCAGTGTGTTCAACCAATGACTTGAAAGACAGCAATGATTAACACACACACTCTTTATGGAGATGCAATATACTGGTTTACCTTCAAGCTTTTAGTTTTTCCAGGTAGGAAGGGATTGCCTCCCCATATGTAAAGTTGGACACCTGGAGGTTTAGTGTCCTTGTGTAATATTACACGTACTCACACTCTGCAAGTGGCAGTAGCTCATATTCTTATCTAATTCAGGTATTATTTTAAATTGTATTTCCCTCCTAACAAAATATTTCAACATCATTTTGTCAATCAACACAGATAAAATCCATAATCATTATGTCCATGTTTTTAGAAAACATGCTTAATCTAACACTGTGGCCGAAATCAGCCCCACAATGCAGCCTAGTTACTTTTTGTTAGGGGGTCTAATCTAAGTAACTTAGCAGCATTGAACTGTGCTATCAGTAGTGACATTGGCTGTGGTCTTACCAGAGTTTTCTTTGTATATAAATTCCCTGCATATTTTTTTTCGGACGGTCACGTTATTTTTAATGTGCAGTTAGTGTCCTCTCTTCTGCGTCGTATTTTCGTATTCTGACTACGTTGCATTTTGTCCTTCTTTCCGGCTCTAGTTTCCAAGCCTCCATGGTGATAAAGGGGAACAACGGATTTTACTGCATATTTTCAGGGTCCTGTTGTGGTTACAGAAGCAGATAAGTAAGCATTTTCGAGCGAATTTTCTAAATCCAGCTCCTGGTGGTAGTTTAGGAAACTTCGCTGAAACTGCTGTTCCAGGGGCGTGGTCGGCCAGGACCAGAATTTAGTTCTCTTCTTGGTTAGCACGCAATATTTTACTGCCAGGAAACTACACAGAAAACGCTGGTAGGACCGCGGCCATTGTGTACCATCACAGTCCTTAAAGGAGCACTTCATTCCAGGGCATGAAGGATATAGCAGAAGTGTGCAACCTCTGGAGTTGAGGGACTCTGGCCTTCTCTGAGCCCAGTTGGTTTCACACATTTGTAGTGGGAAATAAGCAGTTGTTTGCCTGAAACAAGATACATGAGATGTGCTTGCCTTGTTTACAAGCTGATTCACAGCTAGGAAACAGTAATTGTGTTGTTTCAAAAGACAGTTTATGATTTCTCCCCTCCCCACAGCAGCTGTGCCATCCAAATGTGAAAAGATACAATTTGCCTTTGAAGCAAGGCAATTAGTACTTCTATGAAGTTTTTAGGAATACGGATCATCTTATAAGCACGAGGGGGCTTGTAATGTGTGTCTTATTTTAAAAATAAATTGGGGGGGGCGATATTTATTTATTTATTTAAATGCTGCCCCATTAGTGTGAGGCATTATTCTGGGCAGCTAATGGACCAAAAAATTAAGTAACAATAACAGAGAAGGCACACATGAAAATAGTAAAATCCAGGAAATCAACTATCAGAAAACCCTGACAGCACTAATTTGTCCATGATAGGATAGGCAGGGCACAAAGCAAGCAAGCAAACAAACAAATAAGCAAAAACAAACAAACAAACAAACAAATATTGCAAGGTTGCTATCAAAGGCTGCAGTGAAGAGGTCTTAAGCAGCATCTTGAATACTGGCAGAGAGGGAGGCAAGTACAAATCAACTGGGAGCCAATTCCAAAGGACCAAGCCCAATCAAGATGTTTTCCTTGCCTCCTTTGGCATGGCTGGGGAACAAGATTCCCTCTAAGGTTCTTGGCTGCATGTGCTCTGTCTTCTCCACATACCATTCTTCTTCTTTCATGCAGCATTCTCCTTCTCCATGCAATCACAGTGAGGATTTTCAGGTGTGAAATCCTATCACAAATTGCTATCTGGATAGTTGACAAAATACACTTAGAAAATGAAGAGTAACAATGTGACTTGACCCAGCTGACCAGTGACAAGACCAGGAGTCGCTGCTAACCAAAGGAAACATTTATTTAACTTTAAGTCAAAAGAAGCATAGCCAACAAAGCCAGATTAATTACTTGTTTAAGTAAAGCTTTAAATCCAAATCTATCCCCCCCCCACACACACACAGAGGGAGATGTTCTTAATGTCCTTGAAGGTTGGTTGTTGACAGGTAGAAAAAATGTCTTTCCTCTAGCAGGTCCCTCACCCCACAGATGTGAACACAGCAGGGATGTTGGACTGAAACAGAGCCTTTTCTTCGAAGATGAGGGGCCTGCAATGTGTCTGGGATACTGGTTAGGTCTCCTGGTCCCATGGATTTTGAAAGTGGCCAATTTTCCCATGAAGAAGTTGAGGTTGTCATGCTTCACTCCAGAATTATGGTGTAATGGCAATGGTAAGTGGGCAGCTCTGAGCAATACCTCTGCAGAATGCCTGGCCAAGCTGCCAGTCAACTTCCCTGACCTTGGCAGTGGCAACGCCCCTTACATTGCTAGGATTCCCGGTTCCTCACCTCATGCTGATGAACCTGGGCTACCTCTTCTGCATCCAAAGATCACGCTTACTGGCATTTTCCCCTCTCGCATTTGGGAGGTTCAGGGCCACCTCCTCTGCTTGGCAGGCCTCTTAGTCAACTGCATCAGCCCAGAAGTCTCCTTCATCACTTGCCGGAGCCCCTGCCATTGCAATACCTGATCCACCCTTGGTGCTCCTACAGGTATTGTCTCTCACACCCCAGTCAATAGGCAAGCTGCATATGATCAACATCAATGTGCTCCTGCCAGTCCCACAAACAATTAAAATAATACAGGCTAAAGCACAAGGAATTCAAAATAAAACCATAATGGTGAAGCAGATTTAAAAGGAACACTGGATTTTTTACTCTTGTCATCCAGATAACCTTTTGTAAGGATGAAGAGGCAGAGAATGGTGGATCTGTTCTTAACTGGGGTGGGTGGGTTTGTACATAACATGTATACTGCTATTTCCAAGCAATTCTTATTAGGTACATTTTCATACCCATAATTCTTGCTTCATCAAAGGGCACATGAGGCAATTGACTTACTTGCTTTTCTGAACTACTTACCCCCTAGGAATACCCTTCTTTCCTGTCCTTCTTCATATTTACTTCAGCATGCTTTCTTCTTTAAAAATAATCCTTGCATTCTATAAGTTTTAAAGGGATGAGGGACCTTGGCTTTCTCTTCTGGGCCTGAGTAGCCTTTGGTATCCTAGCAACTTAACCCTACCTGTTGCTAAGATGGAGTGCTGTGTGAGAGGTGACTGCCTTCCCTACCTACCCAACCCACCTGTACCACCTTTGAAAACCAAAACAGCTAAGAGAAATCTCCCCTCTTCAATAATGACTTGTAAGCAAACCACTTGCCTTTCATAGGTGAAATTGCACAGTTTCATGATGTCATTCTATTGTCTCATATACAAATAATATATGAAACTGTGGTTAAGTGATTTAAAGGCACTGTTTTATAAATCTTGGGCATGTATCCTCTCCAAAATCAGTCTCATTCTATAATGTGGGGCAGGTATGGCTTGCAGCCTTAGTACAGCAGAAGCATTGCTGTTCAGTCTTCTTAACTTCAGAAGAGATTTTTTTTTGAGAGCATGCAGCACTGTGATGGACAAAAGAACTGGGTGGATGAGTTTTGACAGTATTTTGATGTTATTTAGTTAATGTTTTGCATTGGCTAGGCAGCTTTTAAAAGTGATGTACTGTATATTTTGGGAAAGATGTCATTATTACTTCATGTGACAAAAAGGGAAGATATTTTTAATAGACACAAAAAGGAACATACATTGTTCTCATAACTTTGCACCCCAGGATGAAAAGTTAGCCATACTAATGATCTAAAATTAAAAAGGAATTATAATAAACATGCTTAATGTCCTTGGAAGGTGCTGCTGGTGTCAAATATATATCTTAATGTCAAATATACTTGATACTTAAATATTATTTTGATGATTTTATTGGCTCCAATTATTATCATGCCAGGTATAAAGTAACAATACAAACATTATTTTGAGAAGCTGGTTTATAGAAAGGGTATATAGAGAGATTTGATTAATTAATATTTTGCTTTGCAGTAGAACTTCATTCAGTAGAAAATAAGGTATAGCCATCATCCAGTTTAATATTTGTTTCTTCTACATCCATGCTTGTTTTCTTATTAATGTCAAGACTTCATTACAAGTTATGTTCACAACAATGTAGTTTTTTAGTTTATTTTTAAAACTCTATCACCTTTTCTTTTCCCCTCTATAAGACCATGTCAGCTTGGTTTGACAGAATTCATCTCTCTTGTCAGGACCGACTTTTTCTGTTGAATAAAATTATACATGCCTCTTCATCTCAACTCATGTTCTTTTTTATTGATGAAAATCACAAGAGACTCTGCCACTTTTTATTATAAGTTGAGGGAAAACTTTAAGGAACATGTTCATTTTTGTATAGTTATCAGATTTTATTTCAGTTTCAGGTTGGCACATTGAGTTCATTCTTTTATGTATGAAAAAAAATGTTGCCCATCTGTGGTTTAGTGCCTAAGACAGTGACTGGTTACACAAAAAGTTCAGTGTTCATCCAACTTGCTAAAGTCATTGAGTGACCAGATCCATTGTTGCATTTCTAGAGAGCTTAAGGGAGAGGGAAAGGAACTTGGAATTCTGCTGCCACCAGGGAAGAGGTTTCCTGTGGGATTATTCCTTTGACCTCACTGTTTATGTGTAACGATGATGATATAATTTATAGGAAGGCTTATAAAACACACACACAACACAATGTATTTATTGTTGTTGTTCAGTCATTCAGTCATGTCCGACTCTTTGTGACCCCATGGACCAGAGCTCGCCAGGCGTTCCTATCTTCCATAATGTGTTTATCACCATCATCATCATAGTAGTGAAAAATAAGCACAGCAAAGGAGCACAAATGCATTTTAATTCTGGGTACTGTACCTGACAGACTTCTTAAGATCCTTAGTGCCTTTGTGAATGTTACTACATTCTAGTTGCAGTATAACTGAACTAAATGTATATTTTACTTTATTGTACAATTGCTTCGTTGTACAATTGCTTTGTTGCCTACACGACCCATTCTTTCTGACATCTTTTATTTAACTACATTGCATTGACTGCAGTAGGATTTGACTAAGCTGAAGAGTTCAGAATTTGACCTTCAGCTTCTGCTCAACTGTGGAACACCTGGATTACTGCAGGTCAGGCCATAACAGCTGTGTAGAGAATCACAATATCACTATTGCTATTCAAGAATCAAACCAGAGCAGTTATTCCCTTGCTTTCATGGGCATTAAAACTGATCCTCAGTTAAATAAAAAATAGATTTTCACTAACCTCTTTTTTCATCAACGGCAAACAATGGAATCTTGAATGAAGACTTTTTAATGCAGGGTTTGGTGAACTATTTGTGAGCAAAGTCAGCCAAGCCTCATTGTGATGTGGTGCCATTCAGAATACCACAATGGCAGTACTCTTATTCTTTTGTCAAATTTTAGACAGTTTGAAGGATGAATTTAAAGGTGCCTCTGGAGAAGGATTATTTCCTGGAAGTTCTGCACTTCAGCAATATGAATATCTTTGTGACTTGAATATCCTAGTCTAAATAATGTTATAAGTATCTAGATTATTTTCTTCCTCACATCTAATCTTTCACTACTTACAGGCGTGAGACAGCTGTGATTCAAGTACAAACTACTTTAATAAATCAAAGTGCTATGTAAATTATTCTAATTGCCCTCATATTTTATCACTCTGTGCTATAATATTATAGTATCTTTGTATCTGACATAATCCTGGTAAAGTATCAAACCAAGTTAATATTTTTGGTAGACTCCAAAAGCTTTGTTTAGTAGAATAGACAGCATCTGACAACTCCAATTCTTGGGCAAAACAAATTTGTATCATGACTGCCCATTTCGGGCTTTCAATTCAGAGCCAAATTTTACATGCCAACCAGGCTAAAGAAACCTTCCTTCAAAGAGCCTTAGATCAGAGTGCTCAATCAGACCTGGAGCTCCTTTCCAAAAACAGAGCCTTGGGTTGGCTATCTAAGAATAAACTGATACTCCATTGTGAAAAATACCTAACAATTAGCTTGCACCATTTCCTCAGAAAGGCTGATACTAGATTAAGGTTTGAACTTTTGGAGTCTATGAATAAATATGGTTGCTTCCATAATTGGCCGTATTGTGATAGAACTTGTATATGCGGTGCTCTGGTCATTGAAGATATCGCTCACATCCTATTTGACTGTGAGTTATACTCCACTCTTAGAAAAATTATCTTTCAAACATATTGGCCAATACCCTTCATTGGAATGTGAATTACAGACTCTCACCTGCTTACTAGTTCTACCGTGCAGGTTGTTCGTGCAGTGGCCAAATTTATACACAAGGCGGCAGCGGTGAGATCTGCTGATATTGAACAAATTGGAGTTCCATGTAAGAGTGATGCTGATCTATAAATTTTAACATTCACTGATTGTACTGTCTGTAGTATGATTGGTTTTTATTGTGCTTTGTATCTTGTATCTTGTACTGATATGGCCTTGTTTGGCTAATCAATAAACATATTCTATTCTATTCTATTCTATCCAGTTAATACCAGGTTCTGGTAGGGGAGATGAACAGTGTTTGTAACTGTGCTCCATGCCCTTTTAAATAATTTTAAACCCCTTTTAACTTAATAATTTTATACACCTTTTAAAGTCCTTTTGTATCTGACAATGGGGAAAAGAAGGAGATCAAGGCACTCTAGTGACTGTGGTAGCCCTCCTCTAAAATCTTCAAAACAACTTATTTTGGGGGATTGTATTGCCTGGTCTCAGCCCAACCTTGAACCTACGAGTAGAACCTCCTGTCTTCCTCACTCTCTACCGGAGGTGGGTTTGCTGGTGCCTCCCCAACTCAGCCTTCTTATTTGGAAGATGGTGACTCCCCCCCCCACCTCCAGCCCTGCTATCATAAGCCTAGCTGAGGAATCTGGACATGAGGATTTACTATCTACCCTGGCTGTGTTCTGCAAGATAGTTGGTATGGTTCTCTATGTTTGTAGATAGCTGAATTCCATTCTCAAGCATTTAGTCATCCACAGAGGACAGAGTGTTGATGAGTGGTCTCTTCAATGCTCACCCATGCAAAAAGAGTGTTCTTCTAAGTCAGATCCTTTGAAAAGCTCTTGCTGTTGGGTCTCCAACCACCTGGCTTTAGGGATTGGCTTCTCTCCCATCAATAAAGTTGTTGTTATTATTATTATTATTATTATTATTATTATTATTATTATTATTATTATTATTATTATTATTATTATTATTATTATTATTATTATTATTA
>JAHTLZ010000010.1:40662355-40684030 GCA_023846285.1 Phrynocephalus versicolor
CAATCCAGTAGGAGCAGCCCAAGGTCAGTTTGCTGAGTGTCAGGATGGAGTTAAAATATTCTCTTTGGAAGTGCACACCAGTAGGAGCAGCCCAAGGTGAGTTTGCTGAGGTGTGTGTGTGTGTGGGGGTTAAAACCTCTCTTTGGAAGTGCAAGCCAGCAGGAGCAGCCCAAGTCCAGTTTGCTGAGTGCCAGGAAGGATGTTAAAATATTCTCTTTGGAAGTGCACATCAGTAGGAGCAGCCCAAGGTCAGTTTGTTGAGGTGTGTACAATTAAAACCTCTCTTTGGAAGTGCAAACCAGTAGGAGCAGCCCGAGGTCAGTTTGCTGAGTCTCAGGAGGGACTTAAAATATTCTCTTTGGGAGTGCACAGCAGTAGGAACAGCCCAAGGTCAGTTTGCTGAAGTGTGTGTGTGGTTAACACCTCTCCTTGGAAGCGTAAGCCAGCAGAAGCAGCCCAAGGTCAGTTTGCTGAGGTGTCAGTAGGGGGTTAAAGCCTCTCTTTGGAAGTGCACACAGCCCAAGGTCTATTTGCTGAGGTGTCAGGAGAGTTAAAAGCCATTTTTAGAAACATGCTTCTCTTAAGAAAATGTCTGTGATATACTGGGACTGTAATATATGAACCGCGTTGTGGCAGGGGACTACAAAACATTGTTGAGCCATCTGGCTCTTCTAACCATAGAGATTAAAACAATAATTCTGTATTAACTGGCAACATTAAATTGTATAAACTTGATAACATCACACCAATCATATTACTTAAAATGAAATTGAGAGGCACATATAATCTTCAGCATACCGACAGAACTCCATTGGAAAGTGAAATTAACAGGAATTCTGTAATAATGGAGGGAGCAGTTAAGAGACCTTACATGATCAAGAAACTGTGACAAGCTATAGCAGCTGCACAATATTTGTAATATTCATTCGTTCTTTATTATGCGGTCATAGACCCAATTTAAGAATATTTGTAATATGAAAACCCTTGTCAAAGAGCAGCAAGATTCTAGCAGAATATGCCTAATCAATAACTGACCTGACCTGTCATATCTTAACTGAGGCAATAAAATTGCCTCTTGGTTAGACCTTCATTATTATTTGTTTGCTGCTTTATTTCACAAATGCTTGTAAAATGTTTTTTCTGTAATTTGTGGAAAGATACTTTAATAAAATTACTTTGAGAAGTCAAAAGGAAAATCAATTGTTATGATTCCACTCCTCAATGATAAAACAGAAAAATCAAGGAAGTTGACTATTGTAGGTCTTCCATTGGATATCTGTGACTATAATATAATATAATATAATATAATATAATATAATATAATATAATATAATATAATATAATATAATATAATATAATAAGGGAGGGAAAACCACAAGGCCTTGGAAATTTCTGGTCCTAAAAGAGGTTATGAGCATTTTCATTTTGAGAGACACTTCAGCTGAGGCTTGGAGCATAGAGGAAGATAATTTGGAAAGCCTTTGCTGCTTCAGATATGTAAACAAATCCTTGAAACCTGAACTGGTGAGGTTGCAGTTATCTGTGCTATTATTTGGGCACTTGATTCTGTCTCCACCATGGAAAGGTAGGACTTCTTCCTCGCCATGGTGTAAGACAAGTTGTCTTTTCCTAATGCACTCCTTACCATGTTCAGTATTCTTCTCATTTTCTAGAGAAAGTCTTGGGAAGACAGAAGACTCGGCAGTTTGGGAGAAAGGGAAAGGAAAGATCAGATGTGCAAGAGGCTTTCCAGACCTCCTGTTGTTGGATACAACTCATAGATAGGTCACTTATCAAAAAAAAAAAAAAAACATGAAAAATGCTATATTTCAGTATTCTTTGAAGGGCAGGACAACTTTTAAGGTACCTTCCAAACGAACCCATTCTTTTATTCTGGGTTCCATAAGGAACTATAAACTAGAGAACTGCTGTGATTTTAAAATTAAATTTAATATGAATTGGCAACTAGAAATAGCAAATAGAATATTCTTCTAGAAAAATAAAAGCTACGAAAGCCTCTTGCTTGCTATTGAATTAGGTTGCATATAGAGAAGAGAAAAACATGAAACAGGGTGTGCTGGTGTGTTTTGTTTTCATAAAAAGATTTCTGATGCTACAACAAAAGGTATGCTGAAGGAAGCGGTGCTAGTGCTTGCTTTCTTTTTCAAAAGGACGGCTCCCTTCCTGCTTATTTCTCTTCTGCTGGTGCAAGTAAACCTATGAGTGCAGCATCCTGGGGATTGAATGCTAACTTTTGATGCTACTCAGACAAATACTCAGAAACAGCATGATCCAGCCCTGGTTGTAGTAATAGCAGTAGAACTTTCTACTGCACATTATTACTTTGCCTTGCCTGTTATACTGCAAATTGCAATATATCACAAGAGAACTCAAATGTTATGCCAGTTGTTCAATCACGTTCTATAAAGTTGTCCAATGACAGAAGACTGCAATTAGCCCATTGTCCTTCTGTCAGTGCAGTTAAGAACTGCAATTTCCAATGATTCTAAATCCATAACTTCAGCTAACTCTTCCCTTCATGCTGTACTTTCCTACCAATAACAATGGTGATCATTTAGCTTCTTCCCAAAATAGTCATTTCCCTGAGGTTTTCCATTATCCACATCATCTTCATTGGTCATTTTGCCTGTAATATAGGATTTAGGCAGAAAGCTTATACATGTGAAGATGTAAAGAGGAATGAAAGGAGTATTACTTAGCAACACCGGTAGTAGTAATATTGCTGTTGTTTTATTTTATTTTTTTCTGCATTTATTTATTTATTTATTTACTGCCCTATTGGTGTGCAACACTATTCTGGATGGTTAAAACAGTATATTCTAAACTAGCAGAATATAAAAGCAAGGGCAAAATGAAATCATACAATCATAAAATAAACCACCTGCTTCTACACAATCCCCTTTTGCATCAATTGCTAGCCTCTCAAAATTTTATTGCTTTATAGATTATCATTGAGTGATAATCTATAACATGTGAAGAGCCCAAGAAATGCAGGCAGATATTTACAACAATAGCATGGAACATGTTACAAAGAGTAATTTGATTGAATGAACAGAAGATCCTAGACATGCAAGAGAAATCAGAATAGAGATGATCTGGAGCAGCTTCTTGTGATAAAGAAATATGGCATGCAGTAGAAACTGAAAATTAGCTTTAAGTGGCTCGGGAAGAAGCATTTAAATGAATGACTAAAGTCCAAGGAATCATAAAACATCAAATTCAGAAAGTTACAAGACTGGTCATGAATGAGAAGTGAGAAGTACAGATTCTTTCAAGTGATCGTACAAGATAAAAGATATGTAAAAAAAAAGAGAGGAAGGAGAATAAATTTTGGGATGTATTTGAGTGTAGTTAAGATGCAACACAACATTAAGGTGCTATTGTGTCCCAATTCAGAATAGCTATTATTACATCAAACCTCTAGGACAGTCTTGGTTGTTCTTGGACCAAAACCTCCAGAACCCAGAGCTAGCCAGGATTTCTGGGAGTTGTACTTGAACATCTGGGAACTGAAGGTTGGGAACTGAAGTTTGGGAGGTGAGACTCAAGAAGGATTTTTCCCCATGCTCTGCTAGGACATATTTAAAGTTTTCCTTGACAGTGTGTTACTGTCTTATTCCTAAAATTATCATTTTGTTGGGAAACATTTTTATGGGGCACAAATTTCTAGTCAATTCCATTCCATTCTAAGGACTAAGTATTGATAAATAAAGGTAGACAATGGGCACCTTAACAAACATTATTACTACATTTTAGTCCTTAGGACTGGAGGCAATGCATATCTTTCTACTGTGTTGCTGTACATCTATTTGATTTTTAATAACCCCTGAAATATATTTTAAAGCTCTGGAAATCTGTGTTTAATTTCAATTTTAATAGGTCATTGTTAGAACCCAGTTGTGTACCTGTTAACTGGTATATGTCATATTTGTTACAGTATTTCTTTCAGTGCAGAAAAAATAGAAACAACTCCAACTATGTGTTTCTGTATGCTGAACCAGATGTTTGAAAAGAGTGAATTGAAAACTATGACTGACTCATACGTCTCTTAATCTCATATGTTGCCGTAGCATAAGAAAAAGTGATATTTTGCTATACATTAGATCTGAACTCTTTCTTTGTCCAATAAATCTGAACTGAGTTAATATAATTGATATATATTAGGATCCCTGTATCCACTGATTCATTATCCACTGATTCAATTATCCATGGTTGGCGGGGGGGGGGATTAAATAATTCAGTAGCCACAAAGCAAGCTATTGTCACAAAAAGCATCTGCAAAGCAAGCTATTGTCACAAATAGCATCTGTAAAGCAAGATACTGTCACAAACAGCAGCCATAAAGCAAGCTACTGTCTCAAAACAGCAGTCGTAAAGCATAAAGGGGGTGGGTGGGTAAGTGTTCTCTCTTATCCACGGTTTTCATTATCCACGGGAAGGCCTGGAACCAATCACCAGCAGATACTGGGGTCCTACTGTACTGTACTTAGTATTTCCAAATTCCTCTCTTTTGCAGTTTGTATTCTGAGGGATTTTTTTCTTATATGGGTAGCTCTCCCTAAAATTAGCAAAGCTATAAATTTTTCTTTTCCCACATTTGAATTTTCTGAATTCTGATTTGAAAAATGAACTCAAATATTTTCTCACGTTTTCTCTACATTTCACTCCTTTTTTAAGTAAGAAAAAATGGAATAGAGGCCCCAATGGAAGCTAATTTAAAGGCTACTAAGGTCCTATTGAACATCTATTTGGCAAAGGTGAAGGCTACCAGAATATTTTATTTCACTACCCATATAAGTGAAGCACAAACCACAAGGCCAAGTGTTTTAATATAATTTGCATTCTATCCAGGATTGGTCAAAGTAATAGGCCTCCCAGTAGCATTTCCTGTGACCAGTTTGTGGCAGCCAGACAAATCTATTCAATAAATAAAAGGCAATAAATATGCTTTTGACTTTTTGTTTCTGAGCTGTTACTTTGACTACAGTGTTTTGAAATACTGTAAATTTTTTGTCTTTGACACACATGTTGGCACTTCTAGTGAAAATGAATATTAATTTAGATTCTGCTCGTTTGTCTCCAATGACTTAATCACAAAGCCAAAAATACATTTTGGCTACATAGCACTGTCAAGTTCACCACAACCTTTTTCTCCACTGATTCAAGTTGAGTTCTTGAATGAGGATCTTTGATTATATGGAATTTCTTTGGGGGATAATCAAAGACTAGCCATGCAGAACACTGTCACAATTTTTTTTTAAAAAAATCATACTTCTATTGCATTAAAAAGCACTGGGTTTTTTCTTTTGTTTTTGTTTTTTGTTTTGTGTTGCCTCCAAGCCTAGAGAAATATTGAGTGTGGATTTCTGAATACATCTAGTGTGAGCAAAATAATCAAAGCTTCATTTTATAATCAAATTGTGTTTTGGCCATTTTATTTATGCTAAAAATAAATATTATTGTAGACAAAATAGCTAAATAATTCTTTCATATTAATGCCAATAATCTCCACTTTCTCTACTACAAGAATGGAGGCTCTGCTTGAAGCCTCGGTCTTCTGCGGGGCTTCTTTGCCCCCTCGAAGAAGTACGTGGGTGCAAAGTTTGGCACCTGAACGCTGGTTGCGTGGTCGGGGAGCAGCCTATTTAAGGCGCATGCGCTCCCCGCCTGCAGCCAGCACATTTTGACAGACCCTCTTTAACTTGCAGTTATTCTTACAGTTATTTAATGTTATAAATAAATTGCGGCCCATATTAACTCCATAAACTTGTCTTGTGTCTTTATTTCTTCTCGGGGGCAACTGTTTTATGTGACTTTGATCTTGTCTCTCTTTCAACCGCTGACAGAGTTTCGAGTTATGGACTGCAGAGCAGAAACCTGATTTTCTGGCAGCTGGTTCCACAATAGAACAAAGGGAGACTGTGAAGCTTGTACACATGCCTGCTCAACTTGTTTTCTTTTTCTAGCCAAAATGCTTATTTATTTTATCTTGTTTGCTGTGCTTTATTCCAGTTATATAATCTTAGTGCTTAAATCTAGTAGTTTTAAATAATGCAGCATTGTAATATCTCAGCTCCCTTAGCACTGAGGCCTGAAAAATGATCGGCATGCAATTGCTTCTAGTATCATCTTTTGCCAAAGCAATTCATCACGGGGACAAAATTATTCTCATAGAGAGAAATGTCATTTAATTTGCATTATGTGTATGTTTCCTGTGCTGGTGGTTCATGGTCCAAGCAGGGGTCTCCCTAAACCCAGGACAGAAGCCCACGGTACTTTCCTCCATGTAGATATGATTATCTGAGCAACTCAGGTTTGTGGTTTCATTGCTCTGGATGAGCCCAGAAATGGCAGGAGGCGGAGGGAGACTGGTTGTGTGCAGAAGCACCGGCTGCTGGCCTTACTTCCAACTAAACATGCATAGGACTTGATAGTTAAAGATGCTGATAATGTCAGTAGCCAACCAATTGTTCACCAACACAGATTTCAAACAGGGGGTGTTAAATGCAATATCATCTGCTGCTCCTGCTGCTCAGATTAAAAATCTTGTTCTTGTGTTAAGATGTGAGCAAAAGCATTTTGACAGCTTTATCGTACATCTTTTATTCAGAAAGACTTCTAATCCTGAACCTGTTCCTTTGTTTGAAATCAAAGACCTATTGATTAGCTGTGAGACTGCATGTAACTCACTGGTGACTGAGGAGGGGTATATACACTATGGAATTAGGACAGTTAAACAGTGAAATCGATCACCTCACTCTGCCACTGCTGCTACAGCAGCAAGCAGTTTCTTTAGGCTATTAATTTTATTATTAGCACACCTGGAGACACAGTTTCCCTCAGGGAAAAGCAATTCAGTGTTGTGTGCTACAAAGACTAGTGGCACATGATCAATGAGATAGCTTGGGCTGCAAGCTTCCCCGGAATCCCTTTCATTGGGATTTATGGTGGATAAAAGAATGTTGATGGTAATGCAAATTTATAACCTCCTTCCTGTCTTTTTCTTTTCCCTATTTTTGTTTACCATCAATCCCATTTGAGAAGGAAGTACCAGTAACTCTGAAACTGAAACACTGAACACACTTAGTAAAGAATAAATTCACTGAACCCTGCGAGACATCTGAGTTTGTACAAGTGAATCGGCAATTATGCTACATCAGTGTTCACTTATATGACAAGACATCCATCCTGGCTTGATAAACCATGCAGGACACAACAATTAATGAGTATCATCCATAGTAGAGATGGGCACGAAATGAGCGATTTTTCGTTTTCGTTTTTTCGTTTCGTTACGTAATGAAACGAAAAACGAATTTTGACTCCAAAATGAAACGAAACGACCCAAAACACAAAAAAATTTGTCAACCGCTTCGTTTTCGTTACAGCAAACACATTGAATTGTGCTAAATGGTAATGAAACAGCAATTTTTCATTTTTGTTTTTGTTTTTTTCATTTCGTTACGTAACGAAACGAAAACGATTTTTTTTTGCAAAAAAACTCACAAAAACGGAAACGAACCGAAACGGCCCCCTAAACGACCAAACGACAAACGAAACACCATTTTTTTGAGTCGTGCCCATCTCTAATCCATAGCATATGAATTGGGGATTGTGATTAACTGTTTCCTAGCAGATCATGCAGTCCTTGGTTTAAAGCTCATTTTGTGTAGTAACTTGTTTGGAAGCAATTGGTAAGAGTTGCTAGGATGGGCATAATGGGACACTATGTTGAACTGCATCTCCTTGGTTTGTTTATCAATTCATTTAAAGCAGGGTTGTCCAACTTTGGACAGCTCGTGGCCTACCTGCTGCTTTCATAGCCTCCCTGCGGTCGACCTGGTGTGTGTGTATGCATGCACACATGCACACAAAATTCACAGTGGCAGGTCGATGGGGGGTTGTTGGAGGCTGTGATGGCGACTGTGGCGGGGGCGCCTGGGGGTGGTAGCGTCAGGGGCGGTGACGATGGTGGTGGTGGAGGTGGAGGCGATGGTGGTGGCAGCAGCGTCAGGGGTGGCAGCGGGGGTGGGATTAGGGGTGGTAGGGGTGGGAGTGGTGACAATGGTGGTGGGGGTGGTGGGGACGGCAGCAGGGCAGGGTTAGGGGCAGCAGCAGTGGTGGGAGGACAGTGATGGAAATGATGCCGGGGATGGCAGCAGCAGGGACGGTCGCGGCGTTGGGGTCAGGGGTGGCAACAATGGTGGTGGGGGTGGGGGTGATGGTGGTGGGGGCAGCAGCAGGGGTGGCAACAGAGCGGGGTCAGGCATGGCTGGGGCAACGGCGATGGCGATGGGTGTGACGGGGCAACAGTGGGCGGCAGGGCAGTGGTGACAGCAATGGTGCCAGTGGTTCCAGCAAGGACCTGGTGGGTGACTCCTGAAGGTGCCCACAGTTGACCTGTTGGACAGGCCTTTTGTAAAGGGAAGAGTAAAACAAAAGTGACTGTATGCATTTTACCACAGTGATGGGATGCTCATGAACACCATAGTTATTAAGTCAAAATTAATGGCTTACCGTTATATAGAAACGGACCCAAGGTGGCTTGCAGTGGTGAGGGACAATATACAGTCCAGTACAGTTGAGGCATGTTCAGTTATTGACAACGAGGAGTTGAGGGACATCTTACAACATTGAAGGACAACACTAAAGCTTCAGGATAAAATGAGCAGTTAAAGAGAGAGTAAAAATTCCATGTAACCATGCACGGTTGACTATCCAAAAGTTAAGGGGAATGGAGACTAACATTGAAAACTTAGTGTCAGTGCAATCACACAACGGAGATACAAAACAGAAAGTTAAAAGTGATTTTGAAGGACAGCAAAGGTAAAAACCACCGGGGGAGGTGGTGCAGGAGAAGGGCTGTGCCCATAGGAAGCAACAGGAGGCTGGGGAAGGCAATGACTGCTCAGTATCAAGATCTGTACGCACATACACAGAGAGGGAAACAAGGTGCTCTGCATATGGAATTTTGGAATTGAATTATGCAATTTTTTTTCTTTTAACTGTTTGTGTGCTCTTTTTAGTTCTACTGTTGCCTTTTAATCTTGTAAGATGCCTTTTCTAATTCCCTCTCCTTAAGCTTGACTATGTCTTAAATGTCCTGGGCTGTATATTGTCCCTCATTATTGTAAGCCGCTTTGGGTCCTTTTCCAAGGAGAAAGTTGAGGTAAAAAATATTCAAAATAAATACAAAATAAAATAAAATAAATATGCAAGTATGTTCTGCATTTAATAGGGTAACAGGCAAGTCCAGTTACAATACAATACAAATAATTATGAAAAATGTGGCTGATACAAATGGAGCATTATGGTGAACATACAGAAAGGCTTATCAGATTCAGAATTCTTTTTTTTTTTTTGAGAAAATGGTGCTGCCATGTCTTCTTCATCCAAGAGAAGTGACTTCTGTCTGACCATGAAATCAGTGCTGTGCATTCTGAAGAGGATCTGCTTGTTGCTATTTGATGTAGATCTGGTACAATATATATGTTTGTGTGTGCAGTAGGAATAATCTCAGCTATATCCGATGAGCTCATAATTTTGCTGTCTTACTGTAAATGTTAGAGGATACTTAACAGTTAAGTTTGGGCTAATTTAATGAAAGAAGAAGAAGATTTCATGCTGCTGTCTCATGGGCCTTTTTGCAGATATTAAGGCATCAGTGAAATGGATTTTTTTAGGAGTAAATAAGCAATAACCTTTGGAATTCAAGTTTTTAGGATTGATTAAACTATAATTCTTTTGATAGTTTGGGAGTCAGTTGTTTTGTTTCTGTTTTCTAAACCACTGGGGGCTTCATACTATGTGGCTTTTTTAGGGGACAGCTTCCTGAGCTTTTATAATCCCAAAATTTTATGTAGGCAGTCATACTTAAAATCTAACAATAGTAAGCAACTTTCTGCCTTTACTTGCAAAAGATGTCAGGAGAAGAACAGTCAGTGTATCCATCCAGTGATTGCATTTATGTTCCTCCACAACCCCACTCACTTGCACAAAGGGTTATTTTGGTGGGAGAAAAGATTTTTGAACAGTCAAAGTTCATTTTCAATTTATTTCAGCTCTACGCGAGATTGCTGTTTTATCAAAAAGTACTCTGTTAGATGAGATACAACGTAGGACTTGATGTTACATACTGTTTACTTTGCAATTGTTGGAAAGTATTTCAGGAATAATTTTGTCTTCTGATTTGGGCATTATTGAAAGTGGCTTGCATTAGTAAGCCAGTCCTTGAAGTTCAAGTTTAGAGCAAGTAGGAGACTGCAAAATACATACACTGCGAAAGAAGGCAAGTTGCATTTTCTTCAACATAATTACCAATAGAAGTTCAACATAGGGCACTTTTACACAACCCCTAAGATCCGCTGGCCACTTAAATTCGGACCAGAGATCTTGGGGGTTCGTTGCTCTTCCTGTGTTCCCACCCCCTCCGCACTTCCTTGTTCCTGTCTGCATGAGGGGAGGGAGAAAAAAAGGGAGAAAAGAATGCAGGCTCACCTCCATCTGCCGGTGGAAGCCACCCCGAGCCCCGTCGTCGTGGTGATTCCTGTCTCTTAAAGGGGAGGTGGGGACAAAAAAACAAACACAAGGCGAGGGGAGCCTGGCACTCACTGCTTTATATCCGCACCAGAATTTTTTCACCCTTTGATGATGATGATGATGATGATGATGATGATGATGATGATGATGATGATGATGATGATGATGATGATGATGATAATAATTTATTGTCATTGTGTGTATATACACAGTATACACATACAACGAAATTCAGACACCCAGAGACCAGTTACAACACACACACACACACACACACACAAATCTCCAAACACTCTCACACACATTAAAAAAACCCTTCAATATATTAATGCACAGACTATATTTTCTATATATTAATATATAGAAAAATATTGTAAATATACCACTTGAACATTCCCTGTTTTTATCCTTAGATTTTCCACCCATCCCCCACCCTATGTTGGGATTCCGATGATATGAAATAAATAAAAATATATTTTAAAAAAAAAGCCTTCAACACACACACATAAAAAATCCGCGAACAGTCTCCCACCCCCCCCCCCCTAAAAACACAAGCATCTACACAACAGGCTAGGTAATCCTGTCCAAAGTGCTCAGTGCTGGTGGTCCTTGAGTTCATTATTAAGTGAAATTATAGCTCTGGGATAAAAACTGTTCAGAAGACTTGTGGTCTGAGTTTTAATTGTTCTGTATCTTCTGCCAGAAGGCAGCAGTTCGAAGAAATTGAGAGCAGGATGAGTAGAGTCCCTCAGAATGTTGTGTGACTTCCTCAAACAGTGAGATGTGAAGATGTCATCCAGGGTTGGTAGCTGGAGCCCAGTAACATTCTGGGCAATTTTAATTATTCTCTGTAGAGCTTTTTTGTCCGCTACAGAGCTGCTCCCATACCATGATAGCATGCTATAAGTTAGGTCACTCTCAATGGTGCTGTGATAGTAAGACAGAAGTACTGTCCTGTAGTGCATCACCAGCAGCATTTCTGGCCTTTAACAGAAGGCACAGATCTCTATTTAGCCAGGGCTTGTTATTAGGAAACACCCATACTTGTCTGGTGGTAGTGACAACATCAATGCAGCTTTTGATATAGAACAGTATTGTCGAGGTATATGTATCAACATTGTCCTCCTCAAACAGTGTCCATTCAGTGCTCCTAAAGCAGTCTTGAAGTTGCTCAGATGCATCTGCTGGTCACACTCGTATTTCTCTGGTTGATGGTCTGATTCTATTAACGAGAGGTCTGTATAATGGAATCATGAACAACAGAGATATATGATCTGACTCTCCTATATTGGGCAGAGGCTTAGTCTTGTATCTGTGCATGATGTTACTATATACTTGGTCCAAGGTATTTTTCCCTCTGGTGGGACAGTCAACATACTAATAGAACTTAGGGAGAACAGTCTTTAAATTGGCTTGATTAAAATCAACTGCAACCACCAGCACTCCGTCTGGGTAAGCCTGCTGCTGTTTGCTAATAGCAGTTAGCAGGTGACCCATAGCTGTAGTAGCGTTTGCATCAGGAGGTATACTGCAGTTATTATAACAACATTAAACTCATGTGGCAAATAAAAGGGGCGGCATTTCACTGCTAGATACTCCAAATCAGGAGAACAATGAATATCCATTATTTTAACATCTGTGCTCCAGTTGTTATTTATATAAACACAAATCCCTCCAACTCTGCTCTTCCCGGATTCAATAGTTCTATCTGCTCTAAGTGCTGAGCATCCTTGTAGCTGTATAAGCTCCTGTGGAAAGGAAGGAGCCAGCCACGTCTCTAAAAGGACCATAGCACAGCAATACTGGATATTTTTCTGCAGAGAGATAGTAAGTTTCAACTCCTTGATCTTATTGGGAAGAGATCTAACATTTGAAACAAAAAGACTTGGCAATGCAGGCTTGCATTAGTAAGCCAGTCCTTGAAGTTCAAGTTTAGAGCAAGTGGGAGACTGCAAAATACATACACTGCGAAAGAAGGCAAGTTGCATTTTCTTCAACATAATTACCAATAGAAGTTCAACATAGGGCACTTTTACACAACCCCTAAGATCCGCTGGCCACTTAAATTCGGACCAGAGATCTTGGGGGTTCGTCGCTCTTCCTATGTTCCCGCCCCAAGCCCCGTCGTCATGGTGATTCCTGTCTCTTAAAGGGGAGGCGGGGACAAAAAAACAAACACAAGGCGAGGAGAGCCCGGCACTCACTGCTTTACATCCACATCAGAATTTTTTCACCCTTCGAGACCAGGTACTTTTAAAATGTGCTGGGACGTGCTTAGGTGGGCATGGTCACACTTAATTTTCTTTAAAGTCCGGAGCTGGTGGGAAAACAATTTTAAGGTCCACATCTGGGAGCCCTTTGCGTCGGATTTTATGGGTCGTGTAAAAGTGCCCATACTGTATATGATATGCTGGGCCTGAAGAAATGTCTGTGAACCAGGTATGCCTTGTTTTAAGAACATCTATGTGCTTAACATTCAAGAAAGTGAAGAACCTTATTGACCAGAAGGAACTCTGTGGTTCTATTATGATTAGGAACATTTCCTTTCATGCATGGAGGCATAGTAAAAATAGCTATAGGAAGTAGAACATAATCAACCATTATCTTTCCTGTTCTCTGCCTTCTCACAACTATTTCCAATTGGCTCATTTTACTCCTGGCACTCACTTGCTCAGGGGGAATTCTTAATTGAAAGACCACTTGTAGCATAAACAGCATTGTTCACATGCTCTATGAATAGTGGAATGAAAAATAATGGTTAAAATGGTCAACAACTGTTTCTACTTAAATAATGAGGGAAAGCAGTAAAAACTGCAAGATCATATAGAGAGAATAATTTGATGGATTAGATACAGAGGCAGCGTAAGCCAGGGTGTTGAAAGAACTAAGAAAATATATGATGAAAAGTGTGCAAGGCAATTTCTCAGTAACGAAGAAATTGGATGTGGTATCTGTACAGTTTTATAATACATATTGCTATATATCACTGCTACTAAGTTCAGTAGCTTTTATACTTAATTCAGGAAATGTGTTTGCATCATTAGTAAAATCTGGGGGAGAGAAGTGTGATGAACTCTCTGCGCAGATTACCACAGTTTCACAAGTCTCTTATATTGTGTCTGTTTTGCAAGGAAAATAAATATGTTTTGCATGAAGTCATTAACACTGCTTTTTTTAGTGAATGCCTTGTGTGCAGAAGTGGGAAACATTTTTTTTCTTTTTCAAATCAAATTAATGTAGAGTTTAACCTAAATATTATATTGATTTTTTCTGTTTTAAACAATGTAGCTAATTATAGGGAGAAAACACAACATTTACCAATCCTCATCCTAGGATTTGTGTCTGGGAAAAGAGGATTGATTTCCAACTCCTGTGTGCCAGCAGGAGGAACATCGGGGTTCCTCCCAATGGGGCATTTGCTCTCCACATTTTTTTCTGCTTGTTCCTTAAAGCTCCTGGTTTTATCTTTGCTGTCAAGAGGATGGGATGACCAGTGACAAAAGTTGAGGTTTTTCATGGCAAAACATTATTTCTATAACATGTGGTCCTTTTTGTCCTGGATTCAGGGCAGACTTTAGTAATAGGGCAACTTCTTCACAGGAAAGTATCAATGTGATTTTTAAAAATGCAAACAAAATGAACACACAAATAGTCTTCTTTTCCTTATCGTTTGTCCCATATGGTGGTGGGGTACACTATTCTTATTTTGGCCTTCCACTTTGTGCGGTCATGGGCGAGGTCTGGGTGAACACAGGACAACCTCATGTCATAGTCAAGGCTGTTTATCCACCAGTGTTTTGGATATCCCCCTCTTCGGCATCTGCTGACCTCCAGGGTGAGACCTTTGTTGGTCAGAATTTCTTTATCAGCATGCAAGATGTGTCCATACCACTGTAGTCACCAAATAGTCATCAAGCAAGAAACCTGACAGAGAACTGGAATTTCCCTTTTAAAAAAGAAAGAAAAAAGAAAGAGTTCAATATGCTTTGGGGAGCTAATTGTTCAGAAGAGGATGGTCATTCCTTGTGTGGTTGGACTCCTCAGTTGAAATGTTTTAATTAGATACAAAATTGCAACAACAAAAATAAAACAAAAACAAAAATTTTGTTTTAAAACATCTATTTCTTCAGATCTAGCTAGAAAAGCCTACACTGAAATATTCCTGAGTTGCTACGGTGATTTTGTTTTTTATTTTTTAAATTATTCTGTGGCCTTTGATACATTTGACTACAATATGCATTTTGAGAAGACTATCCAATTTAAGAATCAAGGGCTTCTTTCCCCACTGGTCCCAGTTCTTCTTTGAGGCCCAAGCTCTAATGGTGCAATTTGGGGAGATGCCACCTACATTTCTTGGTACCTCTGACGCAGGGTTCCACAGGAGTTGACCATCTCCCCATTGCTTTTTAACATCAACATGAAGCTACTGGTAGAAGTCATATGGAGATTTGGGATTTTCTGAAACCAGTAGGCTGATGGCATACATCCTTTGTTTCATCTGCAGGTGATTCTTTATAGGTCATTGAGTGCTGCCTGGGTTGATAAAGGACTGGAGGAGAGCCAATAAATTGAAACTAAATCCAAATGAGATTGGGATCCTACTGTCAGGAGGATAAATTGACCGATTAGAGCAGGGGTGCCCAAACTTTTTGTAAGGAGGGCCAGATTTGGTGGCTGAGAATGTGTCAGGGGCCAGTTGCTCCCCGACCCTGCCACCCCACTTCAAGCCCCACCCACTGACCCATAAGCCCCACCTACTGACCCCTTGCAATCCCACCCATGGGAAGGAAGGCGGGAACCAAGGGAAGGAGGGAGGGAGGTGGAAACCAAGAGAGGATGGAAGGAAGGTGGGGAACAAGGAAGGGAGGGAGGGAGGAAAGAAGGAAGGTGGGGACCAAAGGAAGCACAGGGAGCCATGGCCACAGGTCGCCCCTTGGAAGAGGTGATCTGTGCGACCTTGCACCCCCCAAGTTCCCCAGCAGTGGCAATGGCTCTCCCGCCAGCCCACCCCAAAGCTCCTTGGCGGTGGCAGAGGCCCACTGGCCTGCCCACCCCACACTTTCCCCGTCCGCCCGTCCACCCAAGCTTCCCAGTGGTGTCGGTGATGGCAGAAGATTTAAAAAAAAAAAACATGGGGTGAAGGAGGGGGAGGGGACGGGCCAGCCAGCCATGGGCCACTCAGAATGGCCTGAGGGGCCGGATTTGGCCCCCAGGCCGGACTTTGGGCAGGCCTGGATTAGAGGGAAAATTGCATAAATACATATAATACTGCTAATTCTTTGATACAATAAAGAAAATCTCCAGCAGAGAGTGACTTATGAGCTGGTTTTAAATTTTTTTTAAGCATTCTTGAAAGTATTGCAAGGTTTATCAGAGGATTCCTGGGGGCAGAAGAGATTCTTTTAAAAAGGATTTTCTAAATGCAGACCTTTTTCTCTGAAACCATCCAAGAGAAAGGGGGAAGAAATGTGGTCTAGTTCTGAAGGGTAGACCATAGTATATTTCACCATTACTTAATAGAGATGCTCCTAAATTAATTTGGGCCCCTGTTAGTGAAATTCATTGTGTGGCAGCATGGCTGCCATGTGGTCCCTCAACCACCCCTTTTGCTAGCAGAGCCATTCACGTTGGAATGCACGCCATTGGGGGTCCTTTGTTACCAGCAGCTGCCCAGTCTGGTCAAAAGCTTGGACAGCTCACCTGCCTCTTCCAGCAACCAACCACTCTGATGAAAATGCAGGACAAGAATTGTCTTACCTCTACAGGTGTACAATTTTGCTGGGTGTATTAATATCTTAGATCTCTCTTCCCCCACATCATATTAGGATTTAACAGCAGCTTGTGCACATAAATGTTTTGTCCTTATGTAGTATACTGCCTAAAAATTACATGATTTAGAAAGAAAACCCTGAAGAAATATATAAAGGGTGTTTAAAATATATAGAAGTAAGAATGATTAAAGCATTTAATTTGGTGCATCTACTTCTTCCAATTAAAAATGTAAGGAAGACACATTTTATACACCTGTCCTCATAGACCTCCCCCTTCTCCTCCACACACCTTCTTCAATATTCCATTGATTTCTATGGTCAGATAACACTGAGACCATTAGTTGCTGTACAGATGAACCAATAAGACAAATTAATCAGTTCTCTTCAACGTCTCTCATTTGTTAAAATCAAGTAATGTGCTATCGTAGCATCTGACCCATTATAGCCACCAAACATTGGTCCACTACCTGCATAGCCTCAGCTAACCCTAATGATAAGGAGAGATAATGTTGAGTGTTCTTAACACATGGATGTTACCCAACCACCAAAGTTCCTAATGGCTCCTCCCAGTGGGTTTATTTATTTATTTATTTATTTATTTATTTATTTATTTATTTATTTATTTATTTATTTATTTATATATATACTGCCCCCTTAGTGCAAACTTGGTGCAGAATACGCAGAATACAAGGGAGGTTGTGCAGAATACAAAGGGAATGCTGCTAACATTAAAATGCCTGGGTTTCTTACCTCCCTTGTAGGAACAAAATAAAATATCTAAATGGCTTGCTGTTTTTTGTCATGGGTTGTTGTATCACCCTCTGATGTCAAGGATGAAAAAAATGTTAGGATTGGTTTATCTTCAATATACCTTTGACATAGCAAAGAGGAGTTTCTGGACCGGTCTCTTCCACAAGATTGCTGCTTCTGCCTGATGCTACTGGCAGAGCTCCTTGGCATTGCTGTAGCCACCAGCTCCCCCTTTCTTTTTTGTGTGAAGTTTCATTGGCTTTCTCAGTATTGACTGAGGTGTAACAAGCTAGAGCTGGAAAGCCATTTGGCTTTGGTGATGGACAAGTCAGTTTGCTTCCAGATATCTTTACTTGGTGTCTATAAATTTGCACATTGATTTGTGTCTGTGCACCCTTTCTAATCAAAGATGAAAACAATTATATGCATTTGTTAGGACCCATGTCTTTAATGGACTTTTGAAATTAACACCAATCACTCTTCCTCAGCTTTGCATGTTTATATTTTGGGTATAATATGGTGGGAGTCCAACACTGAAGGAACTTAATGTGTGGTTGAAAAATCCAACTGCTGACAATGCCAGCACTTGTACTCTTGGAGAACGGAGTGATAATGAGAGATGGAACAGGATATGTCCAAAGCATGCTGTCTTGATTTTATAGAATATTTATTACACTTTAAAAGAATTTTGGAAATTTAAATGTGTAAGTGAAATCCTATGAAAGTATTTAATTTATGTAGTGAAATCCTACATGTTTGATTTCTGCCCCACCTTTTCCCTGTACAAGGACCTAAGGTGGCTTACAAATTGTTTTCAAATACTGTACAACTGTTAAAACAATTGCAAATATAAAATCACTTTATTAAGAAAAAATAGACATGTTACTTATTTTATTTATTTATTTATTTATTCTTGTATTTATATCCCGCTTATCTACTACAAGTAGTACTCTAAGCGGCTAACAAAGCAATATAAACTAGACAACAACAATAAAATACATCAAAAAACAAAATCAGCATAATAATAAGACAATATAACATGTAGGATCCTCCAACATCCCAGCATGCGGAGAAACGAATCCTAACAAAATTAAAAATTGGACATACCAGGCAGACTGATTTAAAACAATGGCGATGGCGGGGGAAGGGGAGAAAAAAAAAAACTAACTGAAGTCGCCAAAGGCCTCTCGGAACAAAAAAGTTTTTAAAGCTTTCCGAAAGGCCTGCAGGGACTTCTTAAAATATGCAAATTAAACCCATTTAAAAACATATTTATAATACACATTTTAAAAAGTAAAAAAAATGATAGCAATCCTCCCTTGAAAATCTGTTTTTCAGCAGTAGTTTACAAAGTACTGTAGTTTAAAAAGAGTGCCTGACAAGAAAAACATTTGGCTGCAGGCAGATGGAAAGAAGGGGGACAGTATAATCTCCCGTGGGATGGAGTTCTAGAGCACTGAAAAGGCCCTCTTCTGTGTCCACACCAAGTGGGTGTGGGAGGCTAGTATAAAAAGAGATAGTCTCTTTAAAAAGGAAGGCATACTTATAAAATAGTATACTACTCAAAGGTAGAAGCAGACATGCTAACCCTTATTAGTATAACATCTTCCTATCTTTTTTAAAAAGTCAACAGAACACACACACACACACACACACACACACACAGCAGTAAATGCGTCTCTCTGTGTATATATTGAAAAGCAGCTTAGCTCATTCCTGTCCAGGAGCCTCTGTTCATGCACCTGCCTCTCAGCTGATAGGCAGGCACATGCCCAGAGACAGCAGATCCAACGCCCAGAAGGGAATCTGGGCTGCTGTTTCCAAAGGTGGTGGTGGGAGGATAAGGTCTGTGTTTGGGGGGGGGGGGGTCGAGGCAGGGGACAGACGCCCAGTGGTTGCCTGAAAAAAAAAAGAAATAGAGCTGATGACAGATCAACAAACCAATTTGTGGTTTATCAGGGAAAAGATTGGTGGTTCAAGGTTTTTGGACTTTGATGAACCATGAACCAGAACGAAGCACTACTTCCCTGGTTTTTGCAGATCTCTAATCCTCCCCATCTCAGTTTAGAAGATTTCTGAGGAAACTGTGTGCAAATTGTAGCCATTACCCAGGCAGTACCCATAGAGGAGAGGACTACTCTGTGCAAGATGATGTATGCAAGATGAATGTTATCTAGAAAATGCCCACCAAAATGTCTGCTCTTGAGCCTAGTCGAAGGATTTCTAGTTTCTTCAGAAGTTTTGGAACACTGGAATCACTATTACTTAGGCACAGTTTTTATAGCACTGTGTGTCTCCATTTAACCCACTGCATCATTCTACCTCTTATAGTTTTGCTCCGATCGCTGCCAACAAGTATAGGAGACCAGGTCCAAATATTTCACTGTGTTACTACCAATATCCCTACATTGTTCTGTAGCAAGTATTCAGCAGCAAAGCCTATGAGAATTTTTCTCCCCTGCCTGGTCCATTTAGCCTCCTAGCTACATTTTGTGTGGAGATTTCAAAGTACTAAGATCAAGTGTGAGCAAATCTTTGTCTCATCTTACTTCAGACATGGAGACAGCATGCATGAGGAACTATATGTTGGCATCCAGCATTCTTCTGACTCCTGGTCCAACAGCTGTTCCAGGAGGGTTTTTCATGTGCAGAAGAGCAGAAAAACCCAAAGTATCACAGAGCAGAATTTGAATGATGAGCCAGGGCTCGGAGCCAATAATCAATCAAAGGTGTAGGCCATGCCAAATATGAAGTGTAGAATAAGAAAACAAATCGGATGGGAAGCACTAATTTGCTATAATTTAGCAGTCTGTGTCTGACCAAAGTTGTGTTACTTACCTTTTGTCACTACACATTCTGTCAATGCATATGTGACTATAAATCAAAGAAATACTACTGGTAATTGCTGGGCTTGCTGCACAGGTGACACACAATCCCAGTTGACAAATACAGATGTGCAGTATGGAACAGCCTATCACCAGGAATTCTGCTCAGGCAATATCTGTTCCTTGTAGGTAGTGTGCAGAGTATAATGCTGCTTGCACAGGTGGGGCTATCCAGTGATTCCCCTTAATAAGGTTTATAGCAGGATCATTTGCAGGTCTGTCAACACTGGCATTCAGAGTTCAGGAATAGAATGTGGACCTTTTATTATTTTTCAGATCCCAGATCTCATCCTCCATTTTTCTGCCAGCTCTCCCCTACAGAGCAATACCTACATGCCCTACAAGCTTTGCTGACGTATAGGTCGTCTGTCCATTGGCTTATGTTAATGCATTGCATGCTGTCACAGCGAATCCCTGTATCGTGCAAAAGAATGAGATGTCTGCTCAGTGCTGATAAAAGTGCATTCATCTATACAGGCTGGAAGAGAAGGTATGAAATGTCTCCTGTGTCTTATTGAGCCAAGCCTAAGAGCTGAAAACAAAAACAGAAATAGATAAACCATTCCATTCATACAGTACTCTTTTGTTGCTCTCCCAGTTCTTCCTATAGGTTGCTTCCAGGAAAGTGTTGCTAGGTGAATCTGTCTTTCGAGTTAAGCAGTAGGCTCACCATATTTTCAGATGCCATGAACTGTCATTGATTGCCATTTGCACGTTTACTAGCTTTCAGTGACAGAAAGCAGAGAGTGGCAAGCAAAGGTGTGTCCTAATCTATTGCTGCTTTATATAATGAGACAAGCATGGGGGATTGGATTAATATTTGCCTTGGTACTTGATCAGAGTCTGAGGCAGTCTATAGATAGTGCAAGAATTTTAAATGTGCAAGCTGTCTGAGAGGAATGAGAGATTTTGATTCATGTCTGCAGCTTTCCCTGGACCAGTTCAAGACTTGAATATATTTAGTATGAGCACAGTCTCCAGAAGGACAAGGCTGGTCACTTGGTGAGGAGGATAGCTGACCTTTGCTAGTATAATTTGCATTTAAGCCCACCATTCTTCACTTTGCTTTTCAGAGGACTACAGACACATACACCCTGTTATATCATTAAAGGGGGGAGTGAAATCCCACCAGTGGAATCATCATACAGCTGGGCATATGACTTAATAACTATTTGGGCAATTGGAACTATAATTAAAATGTTGACGTTTCCAGGAAGTAGGCATTATTTCTAGCATGAGAATACAGTGAAAGTAGTGATGATATGTGCTGTGCTGCAAAAGATGGCAAATTGGTAGGCATTGCCATTGCGTCTGTGACTCCATTCTTAGTCAACCTGTCCCAGTCAAAGACAGTTTGGTTTATAACTGTTCCAGAAAGAGTGGAATCATGAAGTAATGCTTATGTCTTGGGAATGCTTTGAGAATTGAAATGCTGGACTATAAATAAACAACTTCTAAGGCCTCTTTCTTTAACATCTGGCTTGCAAAGTGATGTGTCATCTGCAACTAAAATGCTGTAAAATTATGCATTCCTGATTCAGATTGCATTATCCTTTTTTGTACCCAGTTTTGCACAAAGAACAACTGCACTGGATCCTTCCCTTATGCTGAGTTAGGAAATCTATATCCGGTAACATAGCCATAACAACAACAACAACAACAACAACTACTACTACTACTACTACTACTACTACTACTACTACTACTACTAC
>JAHTLZ010000010.1:40684040-40730566 GCA_023846285.1 Phrynocephalus versicolor
CTACTACTACTACTACTACTACTACTACTACTACTACTACTACTACTTTATTTTTATGCCACCTTTCTCCCCAAAGGGACCATTATGTCATTTGATACAAATTTGATACATTCGATCCATAGTTACTGGCCAGTACCTTTTAAAATAAAAAGTCATAATTTTTGTGTGCCACTCACATTTAATTATTTTTAAAGAATTCATTTTTATAAACTGAGTTCTTGTTCTTCATTAACTATAAGATTCTTAAATGTTATATCCATTAAGCCAGTGGTTCCCAACCTGGGGGTTGGGACCTCTTTGGGGTTTGAATGACCATTTCACAGGGATCACCATGAGCCATTGAAGAAAAAGGCACAAACGGCTTGGGTCTGGAGGAGGAGGGGAATGAAGGGGGGGAGAGTGAATTACAGCTTGATAGGTTGGAGGGGGCGTCAGTCAATGGCACCGGAGGCTGTGATTGGCTGAGGTTGCCTGTAGAGGGAAGTTCTCTATGGCACCTGTGGCACTGGCCTGCCAAAGGGGGCTTGTGGCCTCCTTGGAGCAGGGCAAGGGGTCACCATCACATGAGGAACTGTATTAAAGGGTCACGGCATTAGGAAGGTTGAGAACCACTGCATTAAGCAGTCTTGCATACTTTCTCCCAAACATGGTCTTGCAGAAGGGAGGTTTGATTTTTTTTCCCCAACTCGAAACTCAGGAATTTCCCTTTCTTTTGTGAGTCCATGAGGAGACAGCGAGGTGAGCTATATTATCTTGTGAACGTTCCTGATGCGATCTCACGGCATTCAGAAAACAGAAAGGAAAAGCAAGACTTTTATCAAGTCCTGGGTTGGATGAGGTGGTGTGTGGGCAGATTGACTTGTTTCTGCTTCTTGATCTGTGTAGTCTTTCAGAGATATAGCACAAGGCCTAAGAAAGAAGAGCTCATTTAAGTCCAAGAGGACACCGGCATGGTTAACGAATGGAGTTAGAGAGGCTCTAAAGCGCAAGGAGAGGTCTTTCTGTAAATGGAAATCCTCCCCAAATGAGGAAAATAAAAAGGAACACAAACTCTGGCAAAAGAAATGTATGAAGATGATAAGGGAGGCAAAGAAAGATTTTGAGGAATGCATGGCTAGCAATATAAAGGGTAATAATAAAAGCTTCTTTATATATGTTAGAAGTAGAAAACCTGCCAGAGAACCAGTTGGCCCTCTGGATGGTGAGGGAGGAAAAGGGGAAGTTAAGGAGGACTTGGACATGGCAGAGAAATTGAATGAGTTCTTTGCGTCTGTCTTCACGACAGAGGACCTTGAGCGGATTCCACTGCCTGAGCCGCCCCTCTTGACTAAAGAATTAAATCAAATACAGGTTAAAAGAGAGGAGGTTTTAGGACTAATTGATAAATTGAAGATTAACAAGTCACCGGCCCAGATGGCATCCACCCAAGGGTTATTAGGGAACTGAGAAATGAAATTGCAGATCTCTTAACGGTTACATGCAACTTGTCTCTTAAAACGGCCACAGTGCCGGAGGACTGGAGGATGCCAGATGTCACACCAATTTTTAAAAAAGGAAGGAGGGGGGACCCAGGAAACTACAGACCAGTTAGCCTTACATCTGTCCCAGGGAAGATGGTGGAAAGCCTCATCCAAGAGAAAATCTTAAAACACATAAAAGAACAAACCTTGCTGAGAGAAAATCAGCATGGCTTCTGTAAGGGTAAATCTTGTCTGACAAACCTTTTAGAATTTTTTGAAAAGGTCAACAGGCACGTGGATTTGGGTGAACCGGTGGATATAGTCTATCTGGATTTTCAAAAGGCTTTTAACACAGTCCCTCACCAAAGGCTGCTGAGAAAATTGCAGAGTCAGGGGATAAGAGGGCAGGCCTTCTTATGGACTGAGAACAGGTTGAGATCCAGGAAACAAAGAGTAGGTGTCAATGGGAAATTTTCACAATGGAGAGAAGTGAGAAGCGGTGTGCCCCAGGGCTCTGTCCAGGGACCTGTGCTTTTCAATTTGTTCATAAATGACCTGGAGACAGGGATAAACAGTGAGGTGGCCAAGTTTGCAGATGACACAAAACTTTTCCGTGTGGTAAAAACCAGAGAAGATTGTGAAGAGCTCCAGAAGGATCTCTCCAAACTGGGGGAATGGGCTGAGAAATGGCAAATGTGTTTTAATGTAACCAAATGTAAAGTAATGCATATTGGGGCAAAAAATCCAAACTTCATCTATCAACTCATGGGCTCTGAGTTATCCATGATGGATCAGGAAAGAGATCTTGGTGTGTTGGTGGACAGCTCCATGAAGGTGTCTGCCCAATGTGTGGCAGCAGTGAAGAAGGCCAATTCCATGCTAGGGATTATCAAAAAGGGGATTGAAAATAAAACAGCCAACATTATAATGCCATTATACAAAACAATAGTAAGGCCGCACCTGGAGTATTGTGTACAATTCTGGTCACCGCATCTCAAGAAAGACATAGTGGGACTGGAAAAGGTGCAGAAGAGAGCGACTAAAATGATTACTGGGCTGGGGCACCTCCCTTATGAAGAAAGGCTAAAACATTTGGGCCTCTTTAGTCTGGAAAAAAGGCGCTTGAGGGGGGATATGATTGAGACATACAAAATAATGCAGGGTATGAGTAAAGTGGATAGAGGGAAGCTCTTCCCTCTCTCCCAAAATACCAGAACTAGGGGACATACACTCAAATTGAGGGCTGGGAGAGTAAGAACTGACAAAAGAAAATATTTTTTCACCCAGCACGTTGTAAGTCTATGGAACTCCCTGCCACAGGATGTGGTGATGGCACCTGGCCTGGATCCCTTCAAAAGGGGATTGGACAGATTTCTGGAGTAAAAGTCCATCACAGGTTACAAACCATGATGGAGAAACCAGGGTACTTCAAGGGCCAGATGCAGGGGAGTGGTAGCAGGAGACAGATATCTAGTCTCATGCGCTGCCAAACGCATCTGGTGTGGCCGCTGTGAGATACAGGAAGCTGGACTAGATGGGCCTTTGGCCTGATCCAGCATGGCTCTTCTTATGTTCTTATGTTCTTATGTTCTTAAGATGCCCCTGCCGATTGGCTGGAGGCATGCTCCTGACAGTCACTCATGTTCACCAGGCAAGACCTGTGGACTTCTTCTGGAGATATCAATAAAGAAAAAGAAAAAAACAGTTACTCTGTATTGGCAGAAAAGGTATAATACTAGTAATTAGGGATGCAACAGGTCATCTCTCTCTGTTCATGAACTGCTTTGGCTTCTGTGACAGGGAATATGATATGAACTATAGAGGCCTTTCACCAGCAGGGTTGTCACCAAAGCAGGTAACACCTCCAAATAGGTGTTAACAGTTTCAAAGGGCCACTGCAGGGACCATGAGGATAAAAATTCAAATCAGTGAAGAAAGAAGCTTTTATCTGATTTCTCCTCATACATTAAGTGATGCAATCTAAGAGTTCTTCTCCTTTGAAGGGATGGGTGATATTTATTGTTATTTTATTATTGTTGTTTTAGGGTATTTTTACCCAGCCTTTCTCCTTGGAAAATGGCCTTCTGCAATATTTTGTCAGACTTAATTTTGTGTGCTTCTGTAAATATAAAGCTAAAATCTGGATGACTTTGTCTTCTTGCATGGGCAACTGGATTTTTGTCTTTTCATTTGTTCTTTTGTTTGTGTGGGTATACACACTTGGCTTTGATAAATGAAAGGAAGATAGCAATTTCACAGAGAAAACGTGTTGGGTAAATTTGAGATGACAAGAAAAAAGAGTTGAAAAAGAGTTTACCAACCTATTTTGCCATGTTGAAATATCCTGTCGTAACCAAAATCTGAGAGATTTTTTTCACATCCCTTCTTCCTCAGTTTTCCTGGCAGAAGGCAGGATTAGGTCTTTGGTTTCTAGGCAAATAGGCATTTGGCAACAGTTATTTCTTCTGTGAGCGACAGGACAAATAGAAAAATTAATCTTGAAACATCTTTTTAAATAAAATAGTGCACATGAGTTTTAAGTAATAGGATATACAGAACAATCCTGTATGTTGTTTAAATTACAATCTGTGTACATTCTCCTTGTTTCAGAGAAGTATTGAAGAGTATATAGTTTTAATTGCATGCTACTGCCACCTAGCATCAGTTTATAGCTTTGTGCTTATATTCCTGAAAATCTCAGACTGCATTTGGATTTAGATTTCTTTCTACAAGGTTTAGGGTTTTGCTGTCTTTCCCTGTCTTTCTCAAATAGGGACAGCTTCTGTTTTCTCTTGAGTCTTTTCCATGTGTAAAGGTTCAAAATAAAAATTGTGGGCAGGTATTCCGAAAAAAAATTTATGTGTGAATTATATTTTCTTGATTGCATATATATTTGAATGATTATTGGATTTCTATATCTATAATTCAGAAGTTGACTAAAATGCTATTTACTCCCATTGTGGTCTTCATAGGATTTTGCAACTCAGCACAGAAATACTAAGTGATGAATGGATGGTTCATACAACTGTAAAGATACTTTGTACACATGTAATTATCCATTCTTCTTTGTATTCCATAATTAGCATATTTGATGTAATTATGAAATTAGTCATCCTCGGCATGGCTGTACATAAACCTTTGTTTTGTCTGTGTGCTAGGAGGTTTGTTACACTGAATGTCAGCATGTTGATAAGCAATGAGAGAGACAGTGATGCAGACAAAGTTTCTCGTTCATGTTAGCGTTGTGAGATCATGATCTGCAAACTTGAGCAGTATAATTCTATTGAAAATCAATGCACTAGAGAATAATTACACTACATCCGTTACCTTCTGATGTTCTTTGCTAATTCGTAGTTCTCAAAACAGTGTGTTTAATGTTGCTAACAAGTGAAATCTGTAGACTTACATTGTTACTTTTATATAATAAATCTTTTATGAGCTGTAATGCCAAATGTTAATCAATAGATATGCCAGAGCAACTTCCAATACAACCTTGTAGAGTTTCTTAAATTAATCCTTATTAAAAATATTGACTTGTTGTGACTTACTAGGCTTGCAACTGCCAAGAGTTTTTCATCCTAATTAGGAGGTTAGGCTTCAGTGCTTAGACTGCAGATAATAATCCTATGATTTTTTTTTGTCTCGAAACATGAACATCAAATTTTGCCAATTGTCACAATTATGGAAATTATTCATTCTCATACAAACTGTTTGCTAACCATGGTTTTCTCTCAGATCAGCCCAAGCAGTACCACTCAAAAAGATTTCTACTTAGAGCCAAGAGATTTCCTGCAAAGTAGACAATGTGAAAACTGAAAGATCTAATGGCAAATATTTCTAGACACAAATCAGTGTGCTTAAATTTGTATTTATTAATAGTATTATACAATCCAAACTATCTTTTAATAGGTTAAATGATACATTACCAGCAACTCTCACTGTTGTGATAGTTTTTACTGATCTGGGGAAAAAGAGAAAAAGAAAGGGAACTGTGATCCCTGTTTCACATTTTGAAACAGTGCAGTTTGAACTAAGAGGGTGGTATGAAAATATTTAATAAATAAATAAATAAATACATTATTTCCTCAGCATAAGTAGATAATCAAGAGGTGACTCACCCACTTGTCCCCTTCCTGTGTCAGGGCAGCCACCCCTTCTTCACCTGGGTCTCTGTGCTGAGCCATTTTTGGCACAGAGACTCGAGTGAAGGGGGGAGCAGAGGTGGCTTCTGGGCTCGTTCATAGCTCCTGTTTACTCTGCAGCCATGGCTGCAGAATACATTAGGACTACATTCAGGCCCACAAGCTGCTGCCTCCTCTTTGCCCGGGTCTATGCATGGAGCCCTTTCAGCATGGAGACCATGGGGCTACGAACAAGCCCACAAGCTGCCAGCCACCCCCCTTTCACCCAGGTCTCTGCAATGAAACAGCTTAGCACAGAGACCCAGGCGAAGGGGCAGCAGCTTTGATCCTGCCATTCCTGACAGTGTAGCACCTGTGAATTGGGTACTACGTGGTCATGAAAGCCAGGATGGAAGACTAGGCTTTTGAATTTCGTGTGCTCATAACCTCCTTATGGGCATGCAAAATTCAAAGTCCTGCCCCATAAGACAAATTTTTCAAAAGACCTCCAGTAGGCAAACCATAGTCTTGGGGAAAAAGCCTATTGCCAGAAATTTCATTCATCTTATGAAATATTCGTTTTACCACTGTATATCTATTTCTGAAAAACTGTCAATATAAGCATTTAAACTTATTCATTCTTTGATTGAACTTTTTTCTCTTCCACTTTTTAAAAATAGAAAAAATGTTGGGAACCTATTTCTAAAGATACCACTGCTCAATTTTAAATTATTAAATACAGTTAAAGCTAATTATTATTCACAGAAATTCCCAACCTGTTTTTGTTTTTCAAGAGTTCTATTAATTATCTGTTAAAAACCATAAAGTAGGCTTGGAATGCTAAAATTGTCATGTATGTAATTCAGTCCAAAGCTTCAGATGTCTACTGTTGCCTTTTAAGCCATAAAATCCTTTACTATTATCTGCTGACATTTACTTTTCTTGCTTAATTATTTACTCTTTGCTAGCTTTTATATAATGAAAAAAACTGTATGGCTATGGCTGAATATTATGCAGGACTTAATATTAAATGAGCCTTAAAGCACTTAAAATCAGTATAGTTGAAGATTAGAATGGTACAAAATAATAGGGCTTTCCATCACCACTTGACTTTGAGATGTGATTCTTAGTTGTTAGTAGGGATGGGCACAAAACGAAAAATGAAATGCTGTTTCGTTGTTTCGTTACATAATGAAACACAATGAAATGAAATGAAACAATGAAGCAGCATTTCATTACAGACAAAACAAAAATTGTCATTTTCCCCGTTAAAACAAACTGTTTTGTTCAGTCTGTAAGACGGGCCCTTACCTTCTGGGCTTGTTGCTGCTGCCACTGCTGCTACTGCTGCTGCTGAAGACTGCCACTGTGCCGCTGACACCGTGCCAGAAAGGGCCAGCAGGGCCATCAGTGCTTGCTTCTGCAGCAAAAAAAAATAAAGACCCGCCGTTTCTCTGGCTATGCTCCCCATTGGCGGGGGGGGGAAGCGGTGGGTCTTTAAATCTTTTTTTTTTTTTTGGCAGAATCAAGTGCTGATGATGATCATCAGCACTTGCTTCAGCAGCAAAAAATGTTTTTAAGACCTGCTGCTTCTCTGGCTACACTTCCCATTGAGGGAAGGAGAAGCAGTGGGTCTTTTAAACTTTTTTTTGCTGCAGATGCAAGCTGCAGACCCACCGCTTCTCCTCCCCCCCAAATGGCGAGTGTAGCCAAAGAAGTGCCATTAAAAAAATGTAAGCGCCAGTGCGAGGCTGCCTCCACCAATCTGTCACAGGGCTGCCTCGTGAGGCAGCGGGGAGGCCTCTCGGCACCCACTGCCCCTGGTGCTGCTGCGATCCGGTGCGGGGCTGCCTAGCAACACTGCTGGAGCCCTGCCAGAGCCCAGAAGCCCCTGGAGCCTAGAAGGAGGAGGAGGACGGGTGAGTACAAGCCCCCAGAGAAATGAAACATTTAGTTATTGTTTCATTTCATACATTTTTTTAAAAAAAAAGTCATATGAAACAATGAAATGAAATATGGGAGGGCACGAAACAGAATGAAACAAAACACCAGTTTTCTGTTTCGTGCCCATCCCTAGTTGCTAGCAGTGAGCACAAGACTGCTATGTCTCTTTGTGTGTACTTTTCAAATATGTTATTGTAAGGATTATGATTACCTGGTGAAAAGTGCTATTACTGATAAGGCAAGGACTACAAATTAGCAGCAGTAAAGGGTTAAAGGAAGGACCCCTGTATTTCATGTTTGGGGTGAAAATATTGGGAGGGTCTTGTTCTATCTCTAAATATTGGGAAGGTCTTCTACCTCTGAAAAATAATATTCATCCTGAATTTAGTGCAGGCAAAAGTGTATGAGCACTATGAGAAGCACCTGTGTCATGGAAGATGTTTGAAGGTCATAGAATGATTCTCAGAATAAACTGACAGTCAGAGAAACCAAAAATGCCTTGCTACAGAGACTGTACGATCTTTCTTTGTATAAAGTTGGCTGCCATTAACTGCTTGCTTGCTTGTTTGCTTTTGTTAAGCTGACAGATGTAAAGCCTATCTTGGTCTTGTTCATGGAGAGAACTTTTCCCTCTTCCTTTCTTGCTGCTGGGGTCAGTCTCAGAGTGATTGCACACCTCTGCATATTAAAAAAAAAAAGGGGGGGAATGCAGTGTTGTTGTGCGGCCTAGTAATTGTTCTAATGTTAAATGGGGCAGGCTGGTTATTCATAATCAGCCAGCCTTGCCTTATATACTTTGTACTTTGTACTTGTGTGTGTGTGTGTGTGTGTGTGTGTGTGTGTGAGAGAGAGAGAGAGAGAGAGAGAGAGAGAGAGAGATCTGTGTCTGTGTCTGTGTCTGTGTCTGTGTGTCTGTGTGTACCTGTACGTGCATGGACTCATCTAGGTTTAAGGAGAAAAGCATCAATGCCCACTCCCATAATTAAGAGTTCTACACAAAGAAACAATTATAGTAAAAAAAAAACCTACCATTTGGCATCATGGTTTTACAAGAACATAAGATATATATTGGGGTTTGGAGAATCCTTGAAAAATATTGTGAGCATTTCGATAGGGGTTTTTTCCAAGAGGAAGTGCCCTCGATGGAATGTTTGGAAGGAGTCACATTCTGCCTTCTTCTGAGTGAGGAGGTCTGTGAATTCATCAGTGTCAGCCAGGGCTTCCTCCCAACCTTCCAAAAAGATAGGACATAATGTCCAAAACTTCAGCCATGGAAAGGAAGTGGTAAAACTAGCAACAGATCTTCCCCAAGGCCTGGTAAAAGGTGTGCTGTAGCCAAAGGGAAGCTGATGTGGTGCTGGCACTGACAGTCCTAATCCACTGCAAACTGAAGAAGAAACTCTGCCATGGTTTAGGAAGCAGATGATGCCTCCATTATCACATTGCCCTAACCTGTATCTACAATGTTCGTAGCCATAGGCAAAGGAACACAGTAATGAGAGACATGAGTGTTCCAAAGTTTCAAGGATATATCCCAAGTTATGTAAGTGGAACTGCAGAATGTTTACCATTTCTGACCATAAGTAGAAATGTGCTGCCTTTTTTTTCAGTTGCAAAGAGTACCACAGGGTTGAACAGCCAAAAAATTGATGGGCTGAGGCCTGACCTTAGTTATAAATTGGCAAGAAAACATGTGAATTGCCCGTAATATAATGAGGGTTTATTTGAACCACAAGGTACACACTGGATTGCCCAATAGGTATGTACATACTAGTATGACTGAAACCTTATTAGCTAGCAAATTGCAACACTGAATTATGTAATTTAATCTCAGCATGCATTAATCATCAGGATTCTGGCAACAGTGTTTAACATGCCATACCAATACAGCTTTATTTTTATGGTCCAATAATTATTACTGAAAAACTTAAAGAGTTTAAGAAGGGAGCCGTCTAGATCTGATTATTAAGCCCTAAGGTCTTAGGATATTACACTCAAGAGAGGCAGTTTATGTTGGCATTTATGTAAGTTGTCATTTTAAGTGCATTTTCATCAAGTTCATTGATAAAACATGTTTCATGATTCCCACGAGCAATAGCTATATACTGCTCAAAGAATGAGAATTGCTGTATATTGGTTTAAAAGTTAAAAAAGAGTTAATTTGTTCCAAATGTATAAAAGAGTTAATTCGTTCCAAATGAAATTATGTTAAGCAAATTTTCCTTTATATAAATTTCCCATAGGAATGCATTGAAAACAGAGTGATCCCATTTTTATGTTGTACACATTCGCCCCATAGGCGATTATGCTAAGCAAATTTCCCCTATCTCTGGAAATCTGAGTAACAAAAAAAGTAATACAGTACAGTGGTAACTCAATTTATGAATTTAATCCATTCCAAATGCATGCTCTTAAGTCGAAATACTCTTAAGTCGGCGTGCCTATCTAAAAAATTGAAAAATAAGTATAAAAATTATAAGTCGAATAGCCCATATCTAAAATTTGTAAGGTGGCAGTTAAAATGCCAACAGTTTTCCGCTCTTAAGTCGAATTGCTCTTAAGTCAAGCTGTTCTTAATTCAGGATACCACTGTGTAGGGAAAGCATATTGATGCTAACATTTTTGCTAAAATCATGGGAAGATATGTAGTCTTGTGGTCTGTCTCGAATGAGTTCAAAGAGGCAAGAAATTATTCTAGAAAACGGCAAAAAACAAAAACAAAAGTTAGTATCCATTGTAAAAGCCACAGTCTTCTATGGATGGCATGAAATTTACTTAAGAGGCATTGAGGACTTGAGTGATTTTGGTCTGGAAGAGCCATAGAATAATGTTTGAAATTAGCACACTGTTCCATGGTTTTGAGCTAAAAGAGATTCAGGATGTGAACCACCACAATATCACTGGATTGTAAAGAGGAATGGAAAAACATCAGTCAATAACTTGGTTTGTTGAAATGTATTTGTCAATAATTCAAATTTCACACACTTTGCAGAGCTCCAATACAAAAGAAACATTGCAGCAAGCTTTTTCATGTTTACCTTATGTAACAGCAGGACAGTTCATAATGTCATTATTCGTACTAAATAAGCTGTTCTCTCATAATACCACATTATGTCAGGCACCTCAGAAGGTGGATTGTGATCTTGTTCGCTGCTGCAAACATGGTAAATTTATAATTTAGACTTTGTAAGAAATATAAGAGTATTGAACACACTGAGGAAATTTATTCTTTAGTAGGAAATGTAGTTGATGACATGGAAAAAAAAATAAAGAGGCCAAGAACAGCCAGTTGTGAAATGGAATGAGACAGTGCACTTTCTGAGAGTGCCAAAAGAACCAAAAAATAAATCTGTCTCATATTCTGAATATACTACTAGCAGGAAGGGAGGAAAACAGTTAAATGTTTGGAACTGAATTCATGATTTTCTGACCACAATACGTCCATCACAAAATTGCAACTACTACTTCCAAGAAATGGTGGAACTGCTAAGTCTCGGTACCTGGAGCAATTTTTTAAAATGTATGATGGACCTGTTGAATTTTTTCCAATTTATGAAGCAGAATTGCAAAGATGGAAAAATAAATAGAAAACAGTGAAAGGCCAGGGGCTGTATTAGAAGCAATAGAAACTAGTGACCAACCTTTTTATCCAAATAGTCGTAAACTGTTGGTGATCCTAGCTATTCCACCAGTTTCTGCAGTTACACCCAATAGAATATATTAATCTTATAGAATTTGAATTTGTGGTTCCACAATTCCACATGAGATGATGGCCTATTAACATTAATTTACTGTGTAACTTACTCTGATTTCCCATTTTGCAGGAAGGAAAAGAGTCAATATAATTTTGTATTTTTTAAACTAAAAATTCAAAATATTATTTTATTTATTTATTTATACAACTTATATGCCACCCACTACCCAAAGGTCTCTGGGCAGCTTACAATTAAAATGAACAATTAAACAGTTAAAACATTAAAATGGCAATGGACAATTTAAAAAATTAAAAACATTTAAATACAAAATGCTAAAATTGCCATCAGGACCCACAGTCTATGTTATGTCAGTTAAAAAAACTTCAGAAAGTTATGGAATTGATTTAATAAAGTTCTTTTTTGTATGAATCTATAAATTTCAGTAACCTCGCCCTATTCAAAGTTAAACCCTCACAATCTTGATATGGCCATGGTAGACATCATACAATGTCCACTCCTGCTGTCCACCTCTTTCCATTTTATTTCCAAGAGAGCAACCACTCCTGAACTCTTCACTGAGCCATGAAATTTCTGGTGAACTGCCTGCTTCCTTAAGACAGATCATACACACCACTGTGAAATAAAAGTATTGGGGAGTTAGATATTGATGCTGTTTTGAGCTCATTAGCTGATAATACCTGAATTGGTTTGGATAATAAAGCTGCACCTCCATGTTAATATAGCTATTTATGAAGATTTATGAAGAATTCTCATTGTCATTCCTTTCCATGGCAGAATAACACTATCCCTGTGCCAAGAAGCTTTTTGAAAACGTGTTAATCCAGGGGAGAGTTCTCCAGTGCCAAAAAAGGAGAAATAAGCTCTATTTTGCCCATTTCCTGCATTCTGCACAAAATGCCTCTGTAGAAATTGACTCTATTTTTCCTTTTGTGAAACCAAGTACATAAATCAGTACACAGATCTGTCAAAATGTGAACAGCCCATCCAGCGCTTCCAATTTTCAAAAGACCCTGCCAAAAAATGCCAGTCATCATAGGGGGAGGGGAGAGGCATCTCGATTTGTACAAAGGTCCGTCTTTCAAGTTCAAAAACTGTTGCCAAGAATAAGATAAATCTTGCCACTTTGTAGGCAAGTAGAGGCAGAAAAAAAATCAGGTTACTAATTATTTTGGGCAAGATTGAGAATGGGAAGCTTTATATCAATATGTGCTACTGACTACCAGCTTGTGCACTTCCCAGCTGTTTCAACATGATTCTCAACTCCAAACAAAACCACTTTAAAATGGCATACTTCTACAGAGATCTGTTTTTAAATGTGCAATTATGAATGAACAAACAGGGTGGAACAGACCTTTGATGAATGTAACTGAAAGACACGATTCACCAATAGATTTGTTCATTGTTTGGTTTGATATAACCTGCAGAAAGAACAATGAAACCAAAAATAAAATTTAAACACAAGAAGAGCTATAACCAATTAGTACATTTGTGTTGCTTTCTCTGAGTGTCCATACAATTCCATTCAGTTCCATATGAAAGAGAATGGTGAAAAATGTTTCTGTTTCTTTACCAAAATATTTTCCCTGGATGGACTCTTCAGAAACAATTAGGCATGTTAATTCAATTGAAAGTATGAGAAGCATACTTTTGTTGAAATTTTCCACAAAAAGACTGATTACAAATGTTAAGAAAAAGAAATCCATTCACTCAAAATGGATAAAGCACCTTAAACACTACAGTACTTCCTCCTGCACCTTTAAACTTCTAATTGTCTATTAATGCTGTAAGATGTCCCTCAATTCCTTGTTCTCAAATACTTGAATGTGTCTTAATTATACTGGACTGTATATTATCCCTCATTACTATAAGCCACCTTGGGTCCTTTTCCAAGGAGAAAGGTGGGATGAAAATACTCTAAAAATAAATAAATAAATAAATAAATTTTACACTCAACAACCTTACCTACTAAACCTCATTGAATTATGATATGTACTGTAGTTGGTTAGATAGACATTCCTTCTATAATATGTATATTGATTTTAAATAGCTAATAATAGTAATATAGGCAATTTTGTTTGGCATAGAACATGCATTTCTTACAAAATGGTATTTTATATATTTTTGCACAATAATTCGTTGTACTCCATCTTTCGGTTTCCCATGCTTGTTGAAATGCAGCCAAAACTGCACTCACCAACATGAAATAACCAGTTATCAGCAGAGACAGGGAAATCACATGGTTTGTGAGAACGCCACCTTCAAATAAATAAATAAATAAATAAATAAATAAATAAATAAATAAATAAATAATATGATAGGAAAGAAAGCCTTAGGGGCGGACTCCTTTAAAGAGCCCAGCTAACAGTTCAATGGGTTGACTTTTGACAGACTTGGCCAAGGTGGGGGTGGGGGTGGGGTGGGTTGAGATTGATATATGGGTGGAACTGACTAGTGCAAAGGAGCACAAAAGAACTGAGTGGCAAGAAGTATACAGATGTAAAAGAGTGGAAAGAACTAGATCATTTTCTGAATAAATCAGTTTAGTTCACACAAAAGAGCCTTTTAAAAATGACACAGATGTGAGTAATCCCCATTGCCCCCCAAGAGCCGGAAAGAACACGCGAGACAAACATATTGGGATTCTCAATGGGCCAGGTTTATTGCAATCAACGGAAATAACGTCACAGCAACATCACAGCAAGGCGTATCCAAGCATCACCAGCAAAGGAGGGGGCAAGAGTAGTGCGGATATGACGTAACACGTCGCAGGTTTGGGCGAGTCTACAGCCAGCCCCTTCTAGGGGGCAGCCTACGTTAATGACTCCCAAGTGGGAGGCGTCAAGCCAATTATTCCACGTGGTTGGGGGTGCCATCACGTGACCTGTCCCCCCACCCGCGGGTTTGCCTAACCCCTCCCCCGCCCGCAGGAACCTCTTGGTCAGCCGCGACCTGGTTTGGGGTTAGAGTTTTGGGTATGATAAATTCTCACCTCCTGCCAACCCATCCGCACTACCCGCCTACCACCGCCTGGCCAATACCACCGCCCTCCGGCTCAGTGTGGGATAGGCAAAAAACCCCATCACTCCTTGGCCAATGCGGGTATGGGGAAAAAATTCCTATCCGGCCCCCTAGGCGACCAGTTGCCTCACACTGACCGATCTGAGGGTGGGTGGGTGGGTGCGTCGCCAAGAAGAAGAGGCCGGGGAAATGGCGGCGCCGCCTCTTATAGGCGGCATGTTCTCGCGCTTCCCCCGGCCTCGCGAGAGCCGCTGCTCTCTTCTCGCGGTGTCTTCCGGCGCGGGGGGGGGCAAAGAAGCCCCGCCGCGCATGCGCGCGTCGGAGCAGGGCCTTGTCTTCGGTAGAGAAGTAATATCTTTAGAAATTTGGTGATTGCATGGAAGTTTGTTCCCTCCAATCCACAAATGTAGGAGGAACAGATCTGGAGCATTTGGAACATTTTGTTCCAGGAGCCCACATCCTCTTTCTAGTACAGTGGTACCTTGTATAAAGGAATTAATTCGTTCCAAATGAAATTATGTTAAGCAAAGTTTCCTTTATACAAATTCCCATAGGAATGCATTAAAAACAGAGTGATCCCATTTTTGTGTTGTACAAATTTTCCCCATAGATGATTATGTTAAGCATATTTCCCCTATCTCTGGAATTTTTTATGTTGTACAAATTTTATGTTATACAAGCTGTATGTTATACAAGGGTCCACTGTATTGGTTAAAGTACTCCTGCCCTTGTTTTTATATGGCCAGCATTGCACCATTTGTTCACATGACAAAAGTCTCAAGAGACCTGGAGACTGGCATGAAGACGAGATGCTGAACAAGAGGTGGGGTGGACTGTCATGTGGAAGCTAATTAATTGTTGTAGGTCTGTCCAGTTCTTTTCTCCTTAGGATTTCCTGAAATGTCCCTACAAATTCTTATTTCACTCTGGACAGGAGATGAGTTGCTATGTAAAAATTAACTATATGAAGATCTTATCCCCGCAACCCCTGTCTCCATTCCCAATATATAAAATAACTGCTTCACACTCTTGGTAATTAAGTTGTCCAAAAGCTGACCATGTTTAATAGAAATAAGTAATTGTAACAGAGATCATGTACACTGAAAGCTAACTGCCCTGTAATTTAGAAGACAACTACTTCCTTTTAGCCTAATTTAGGAATATTAATGGACTAAGTAAAAATGACATGGCTTAGGAAAAACCACATTATAACTTGTACCCTGACTGGTTTTTGCTTTGTTTTTGTATTATTTTAGCCTGTTACAGGTCAACTAATGGGATAAGGAAGTAATAATTGTGACAGGTATGAATTGCAAGCCTTCCACAGATTAAACGTGTAGTTATTGAGGAATGTGATCCTTCAGTCCTTCTGCACGAGGGCATATCAGTTCAGGATTGCAGGGCTTAAATGCCTGTCATATCATTTCTGAAGTTTGCCTAAATGAAGCATGGGAAAGGTGACCTCTCTTGAACTGGGATTACTGCCAGTCACTATAAACCTTGTATGGTTTCTTGGGAGATGTGCAAGCTAAAGAATAATGACTTGAGGTTATAGGACAACATGACTTCCATGAACAGCTTTGCCATGTTGAGTGGCTAAAAGTCAATGTTCCAAAGCAGCCATAAATGCTTTCTGAAAGTCATGGGTTTTTTTCCATTAAAAACTGTTTGATGTGATTTCTACAGTATGGTTGGAAATGTTTATTCATGACTTCCTTATTTTAGGATGTGATTATTTGTTTATGTTTTTCATACCTGAAGATTTTTTACAGCTATTCTGATTATGTCCCCCTTGTAGCTTTGGTTTCCATTTCTCTGCGGTTGTTCATCTGGATATTTTAATTGTGATTCTAATCTTTTTGTGTAATTCCTAACCCCAGTCCCATTCTAAATAAGGCTCTGCTGAACAGCCAGGCTGGAAGAGTTGCATACCAAATAATGCCATGACAAGTTATTGGGTTAGAGCATATGTAGGGTTGTTCTTGGGTGTAAATTCCAACAGATAAACATTATGATTCTCTTCTTGCACTAAAATGATTTACTCTTAGTTACTACCATGTAATGCTCTTTTAGCACTGTTATTCTTATTTTGACCAGCGGGGGGGATGTAATGATCACAGAACATGGACTTTAAAGTTAATTAAACACAGACCAATTTATGCCTTGAATGTGAATCGCAAAATCTGTTCAGATTCATAGCAGATAGTCTGCTCAGATATGAGCTAATAATTGGGACATAATAGGGAAGCAAGAGTTTTATCAGTGTTTCCAGTTATGTGCCGGGTTCTACTCATATTCAAAGTAATTGTGAGTATTGGCGCCAGACTCTGGGTGGTGTACAAGAAATTGCCAATCTAAACAATTTATCCAAAAAATCAACTCAAGAAAAGTCAAATAAAAATAAGATTAAAAATAAGAATAAAAACACAGCATATGACATAGAACACAAGATCTGGCAGAGAAGGGAAAAGGGGGGGGGGATAAACAAACCAACTAGTGCTCATTGATCACTGAAGGTTGATCAAGGTTAGCTCTTCTAAATGTCGGCAATGACTCAGCCAGCCTGAGCTCCGATGGCAGTCTGTTCCAAGGAGATGGGGCGGCCACTGAGAAGGCCCAACTCCTAGTAGAGACCCTTTGGGCCTCCCTTGGGGTGGCCACCCGGAGCAACAAGGAGAGTGAGGCTCTGATTGGTCGGGACAAAGCTGGCCTCCAAGAGATCTGCTCCGCCAGATAGTCAAGTCCCAGGCCAGAGGGTTTTGCTGGTTGACCATGTGGTTAATGCTTTTTCTCAAATTCTTCCTCGCTTTTAATGTTTCTTAAACATAAATGACAAATACTGTACATATTTGGTTAATTATAGGAATGTACTTTGCCGTTCTTGTAGCAGTGAACCAAAATCTTGCTTAGTTAAAACGTAATTAACACAAAAGTGTGTGTGTGTGTGTGTGTGTGTGTGTGTGTGTGAAATTATGAAAAATCTTCACTATGATAATATGAGACTTTCTCTCAATGAACAATTAAAGAATCAGTTGAACTAGATTGAGAAATACATATTAGAGAAGTTTTTTTAACAATGGGGCTATGGGTTAATTAACACTTTTCCTGCAATTAAAAGGGCAGAAGATTATGTAAAATATTTTAGTGCTGTTTACAGAGAGAGTATCTTCTGCAAGCAAAGACAATTGCTCTGGTATGCGATTAGAGGTTATTTAAACATGAAAATTCATCTGTCTTCTTTTGAGGAATTCCTTATACATATCATATATTCATACATACAGTACATGGATGCACATTCTATTATCTTAAAGTATAGTTCAAGTATATAAATACCTGGGTGATAAAATACGCTGGAAGGTTCAGTGTCATGAGAAGAGTATTGTGCGGTAAAGCAAACACAACATGGTGGTTTAATTTTCACAGAAATCAGTAACAATGGTAGTGCCATTGTAACCCTATAAATTACAAAACACAGATTTTGCATCTACTATCCTTACAAAGAATGAAACTTGAAAATGGGGAGTGAATGCTTCATGCCAGAGGTGCCACAAAGGCTCATCTCCAAACATGCAGCCCGGTTGGTCCACTTACCATGGCACAGCACCAGGAATCCTTCTGCTCCAATAGAAGCCGGAATCAGGCTGGCCCTGCAAAAGAGCCATGCCGGGCCCAGTACGTTGGTATAAAAATGTTTTAAAATATGTTTAAAAGAATAGAGAACAAATCGTCAGAAGCTTACTCGTTTTAGCTGTGAAATTACTTTTGTGTGTGTGTGTTGTTGTTGTTTTGCTTTGTGGCATGGGATGTTATTACTCAAAGTTAACATAGCTTTGGTGCTATACCCTAACATAGTTTCAACCATTCCACCCATTGTGCAAATATACAACAGTTTGGTGATTAAGAAAAAACTCCAAAGATCTTAAGTTTTATCAAGTTAATGACCTCCAAAATATCACATTCTTAACTGCTCTGCTCAGATCTTGCAAATCAGTAATGCCTCATGTTAGTTTGTTAGTTAGTCTTTGTTTCTATTGTTCCTCATTTCTAGCAATATTGTCTTTTCCAGTAAGTTCTTCTCGGATCTTGCAAACTAACAGCTGTGGATTCCTTTATCGAGACATTCTGTCTGTTTCCTCATGCCCCTCTCCAGCACTTCCCCCAGTCTTTTCTGTCAGTTCTGAATTTTTATTATATTTGCATGTTAGGAGACACCCCATTTATTCATTTTTGCTCTAGTTCAGACTTGATTTGACTGAGCTCCCATTTTTCTGATTTTCTCTCTGATTTATTTTACATAGCATGATGATTTTGGCCTTGATTTTCTGGTGAAAACCATAACACCGAGCCCTCCCTTTTTTATTATTAAAAAGGAAATGCCTCACCATTTCTGTAAGTGTAAAACAGTGCTTCAAAATATTTCAACAAGAAAGAGGAACCTGGGGGAAAAGAAGAGGCAAATCCTGCTCTATCTGCCCCCTCTCCAGCCAAGCTACCCCTTGGCCTGTAATCTCCCCCTCATCTCATGGGGAGGCTTCATTCAAGTCCAAGGGCATTCCCCTTGAAGCCCAGGGACTCAGCACGGATAAGCGGAGATGCATCCCAACCCTACTCAGTTCATTTTGGCTCACCTGCAGGACGACCAGATGTAACGCTAGACTATTAGGATGAAAGGAGCTTCTTTCCCTTGTCCCTGTAGATCTGTGCATCACCAGGAAATGTTCTGTGGGGTGTTTCCAAATCCTCTGGAGCTGATTTTCAAGATATGCAAAAGCTTGTGGAGGGTGGGAGTGATCAACTCTACCTGCCAGTTCTGTTTGTGGAAGCAGTTCAGTCAGTGGAAAAAAACTCTATTGAAGTCCTGGCTAGTGAGCACTTAAAGATTGGATTTTGACAATTGACATGAATATGCCAGGAATGTCAGCATTTAGTGGGATTTTTTTTCATATTTTGTTTTTAGCATGCTAACTCTTCTTGGGTTAGCATGCTGAGGTTTATATTGGTTAGACATGGTAACAGGGTACAGATTTTGGCCAGCTGATTTGCATTTGATCCATCTACCATACTGCCACTAAATCATCACTAAATCATTTAAATGAAAAACATATTAAAGGCTAGCAAACCATTGTTGAATTAAATGGTTGTAAAATAATTTAGATAGAAAATTATTAAATAAATCTGTTTTTATCTTTAAGAATTCATTTTTCTTCATTAAAAGATTCAGTTGTCCATTTCTCTCAGTGTATGTGTATGTGTTTAAGAGAAAGAGAATGTGTCTTTCCCTTACCTTTGGCTTGCGAAATGTTTTTGCTGCCCGCTTTGAAATATTAGGACAAAGGTTCACAGTAGGAAGTTACGTTATTTCTGACAAGTTTTGTGTGTGTAAAGCACTGAGAACACGGAGTAACGAACTTAATGGTTTATGTACACTAAAGGAAACTTTTGTACTGAAAGGTAGGCGGAACAAAGCTCCATTTGCTTGTGTAAGAAACAACTTCCTTCTTTCTTCTATTGAAATACGGGGCTTTTAAAGCTGGCCTTTGAAATTATTTTTGGGATAAAGTTCTGGAAATGTGTAAATTATCTCTAACAATTCTGCTTCCCCAAATTATACGCTCAATGATATATCACAAAGAAAATAAAAAGAAAAGGCAGTGGGGTAGATGGATCAATTAAATATAAGAAATCTTCAGCTGAAAAGTTATATGGTAGATTCCAGTCTGTTTGAATAATTCAGCCCTTAAACACCCAGCTGTTTCAGCTTCCTGGCTCAGGATTCTATAGCCTACAAAATGTCTACTGTGCTCCCAGCCCAACATCATAGCATTCTTCCTGTGGGGATATTTTCCCCTCAAAACCACATTCTCCTTTGCCAGTCACCCTTTTGCACAATTCTGGGAAAGAACCTTTGGACTGTGGGCGCCGAGTGATAAAATATGAAATAGCAGCCTGATAAAATAAAATAAAAAGAAAGGAGTGCGCAGAACATTGTCTTTAATGCCTGGTTTCTATACCGATTATAGCTGCCGTGGATGCATCTATCCAGTTCATGACCAGGACAGAAGGTTAAAACCATCCCACCCATAATACAGTTCTGATGTCATTCCCCATGCTAGCTCTATTTGTCCTCAGATGGAAGCCGCTCTTGGTACCACTAACAAATGCAACGTAGAGTAGGGCATTTGCACCACAATCATAATTGGAAGAACGAGATTTAAAACACTTCATGCGCACAGAATGGTGTGCTCCAGATTGCCTCTCTCATTGTTCCCCTTCATAACAAATAAGCAAACAATGCCAACATGAAAACCAGATGTTAATGTAATATTCTACTTGGACCAAGGGGAACAGAAACTGTCTGTCCTTGTATTATGGTCTGAGAATAAGTATGGCTTCACGCAAACTTCAGGTTATGCATAATTGAACCCACTATACCTAAATTAATTGGAGTTAGCTGTACATTGTATCCAGGGTGAGGCATCTAGCTCCTGCTTCTGGCAGACGATGGAGAGAAGACGGGTGGAGCTGTTGCCTCTAATAAATACACTCCCATTGTTTTCATTCATGGCTGCTTGCTGGTTTTCACTTGTAGGGTTCCAGATGACTCGGTGCTCACATTTCACAAATGACACCCAAAGAGATGTGAGTTTTGTTTGTTTACTAGCCAGGAAAGGTATTCTCCTCTCTGTTCAGCTGTTTCTTGAGTGAGGATTTTGACTGGCTTCTCAGAACTCAAAGTGGCAGCGATAAGAGGTTCTGTGATTTCCTGACTGGGTAGCACTGTTAAGGAAAGGGGTGTGCACACCAAGCATAGGTGATTGGAAAACTGGCATTGCTCAACCCAAAATCCAGCCATATAACACATTTATTTTGTGCTCTCATAAAACAGAAGAATGTTGCTAAAGAAAATATGCACATTCCTACTTTTGCGTTGATGTAACATAATGTGTAACAGAAGTTTAACATCATACAATTTTTAGTAGCAGTCAGTAATGGGGAGTATAGGAGGGAAACTCACAATGTGATGACAGTGTGTCATGGTATTAATATTCCATTACACTGTGGGAAGTGAGGCAAGCATTCCGTAATAGCCATGTTTTGGCTGCATCTTCTCAGCACAAGTAACAGGTATTTAAAACATAAATATCTGGCAGTTATGGGGATCCAGGGCAATGGTTGCATACAACAAGAACCACATGCAAAATTAGAACTTTCTGATCCCCACCCAAAAGTATACAACATTTCCTGCTGTTCAAGGGATAGTAGTCCTATTCAGGCATTATAATTGACAATGTGTACAGTGCTGAAAGGACAGCGAGGACCGTACAGTACACAGATTCAGTAGTGATGCCTGAGTAGGGATAACCTGGTATTTATATCTGAAAATAACTTGTCTTCTCAGTAACCAGTGTTAGTCCATAAATAGCAATTAGAGATGGGCGCAACTCAAAAAAATGGTGTTTCGTTTGTCGTTTGGTCGTTTAGGGGTCCGTTTCGGTTCGTTCCCGTTTTCGTGAGGTTTTTTGCAAATAAATTCATTTTTGTTTCGTTACATAACGAAATGAAAAAACGAAAACTAAAACAAAAAAATGCTGTTTCGTTACCATTTAGCACAATTCAATGTATTTGCCGTAACAAAAACAAAGCAGTCGAGAAATTTTTACGTGTTTCGGGTCGTTTCGTTTCATTTTGGAGTCAAAATTCATTTTTCGTTTCGTTATGTAACGAAATGAAAAAACAAAAACAAAAAATCGTTCGTTTTGTGCCCATCTCTAATAGCAATACTGTTCCATAAATAAGACACAGGGCTCCTGCTTCATGAATGGTTTGCCAGTGTGTAAACAGAGCTTGGGAGATATACTTCTTTTTTGTTGGCCTAGAGAACACAACAAAAAGAGAAGCAGGAGATGGATATTATGAACTTAAGCAGTGAGAGCACATCTTCATCAGATCCTAATATTCTCTTTACCAGAATTCAATAATGCTCTGATGGGGATTATTTGCCCTACTCTCCTGGTTGGGAATGGACAAGTGGGAACACCAATGTGTTACTCACAAGGCTGGCTGGAGGTGGGACCAGATAGCCTTTGTAAACCCAGTTTTCACTCAGCTAGCCCTCTTTTGTTTGTGGCAACCCACCTGCACATGCTGCACCCACTGTGGCTGTTGATGTTGTTTCAGTGCCAGATAGGAATTTTGGACCTGCCTCACCTGATTGACTTGAAAAGGTTGACAGGTGTGTTTTACACTATCCCACACTGATTTACCTGTGGGACAGCGGAGGTCTGTGAGTGCTGCCTTGTTTTAATAGGTCACACTAGTGGGTGGTGTGGAATGGGAAGTGAGTATTGGTGAATTCCCAAGAGGCACAAGGGTGTTATTGTACCCATCATCTCAGCAACCAGGATATTCACTTGCCAGGATGAGTGGTGCATCGGGAGCCAGCCCTGGACATGGTCCACCTAAGTTCAAGAGGATTGAACAGTGGTGTAATGGGCATGAAGCTTGGTATGAGCTGTACAGAGGAAAACTCTGAGCAGGGGATTAAGACTTGCCCCTTTGAGGACAGGGAAGGGGAAAGAGATGCCCCTGGCACCTGCTCAGGATCTGCACTATGGGCTCTCTGCAGGATGAGGAGGTTGAAAGTAAGAATTAATAAAGTGTGGTCCTAGTTAACCCCATAACCTGTGTTCATCTCTTTATTTTGGGAGAGTAATGTCCACCAACATGGCTAGATGGAATGTCCAAGTTAAAGAGCATTTTTTTAAAAAAACTTTTTTTTTCCTCACTATGTTCTCTAGTCCCAATTAGAGCAGGTTCATTGAACCATTGGGCTATTAACATGTGTGTTGATTTAACTAATCAGCCATTAGCTTAATGAATCTGCTGTGGTAGAGATAGGCAAATTGATTTTGCGGTGCATATATACAGGTGTATATTGTCTCTAGGCAATATACACTATCCACTGAGGAATTCTTCTTTAAAAGAGTTCTCAGTAAGTTAAGTTATACTTGAAGATATCAGGTATCAAATTATGACAACCCCACTTCTAGGTGCAATTAATGACAGCTTATACACATATGGTAGTTGAGTATCCTGATACCACAAAAAATGTAGTTATGAGCAGACCAAAACCCTGTTGGTATGATTTGTCCAGTGGGTTCTGACACATGGCATCTTCTTTCAGTGAATGTGTTGCATAGATAATTGAGCTGTTTTTCTTAATCAAATGTCCTGATTAAAGGGAGGGCAATAGAAGAGCCTGTATTACAATTTTAAAATGTTCATTTGCTTCTTTATAAGTTGCTAAGCTCCAGCTATACAGCAAATGGTGGTAAGGAAACACTGAACATTGTCCGTGTAGAGAATTGGCAAGGGAACATTTTGCTGCAGGTCTCATGTGATGGTATCCTTGACTATTATAAACAGGAACAGCTAATTTGCACAGCCTTGGAACACTCCAGCTGTCACTGGAAAACTGTTGGAGGGCACACCAGATCAGTTGAATTGCGACATGGTGAAATGTCTTCTCCAGATCTAGGAATACTATGTACAACATTTGGGTTTTCTCTTGGTGTTTATCTGTCAGCTGACAAGTTGCAAAGATAGAGTCAGCCATTCTGCATCCTTTGATGAAGCCTCATCAGTTGGTTTTGAGTTGGACAATATTGATTAACATGGTGCTTTGAAGACAGTCAAGGCATAGGGCATCCTAGGGAAAATATTTAGGCAAGCAAGGGATGTTCAGTTAAGTTTCAGAAATAGTGTGTCTGAGATAGAAGCTAATCAGCCCAAACTTCAAGAAGCCCACACAGGGCTCAGCTGCACATCATTAGAGATGTCCATAACATAACATAACAAGGATCTTAATGCAGAATCACATGTTACTCATGACAAATATTTTTGTAAGCTAGACATTCTTCATGTGTCTGCCATCTCTGTCTTTATCATGCTGGTGTTCTCAGACTGGCAATAGATGAACCTTTGGGTCCACAGTGCATTTCACCAGATCTTGGCACAGGTGAAACCTATGGTCCCTTCTACAAGGACTCAGGCTCTCTTGGGTTAGTTCCAGGAACACATCAAAATTGGGCTACCTCCCTGGGATAACTTGGGGAAAGCTGCTTTCAGGAAAGGGAGTATAAGTGATGCCTGAGAGCATTTGGTGCTAAGGAAAATACCATAAAATTGCTCAGGATTTTCAGTCTTCTCTGCTAATATAGGTAATGCTCTGCATGGAAGAGAGGGGCTTCTTTGCATTTCAGAGTTCCATAGCTCAAGACATTTAAGCATTTGGATGCCCTCTTTTCATTCCATCAGAAGATGGTGTCTAGTCTACAGGCTATGGACTTTATGGGCCAACCACATTGTTCTTGGCTAGCAGCCCTGGCCAAGCAGACAACATAAACCTGGGGGAGGGGTGGAGAGCTGAAAGACAAAATTAAAACAGGGAGACAAAAATGGAGGCAATCTGGCAACAGAATACAGTTCATTTTTGCTTTTATTTTTTTAATTGCACTGTCTAAGGAAGCAAGACCTAAATACTTGGCTCTGTTTTTAATTGGTCTTTGCCATTCATTCAGTCAACAGAAAATGTTACTTTTGCTTGCCAATAGTAATAGGTTAACAACAGGAAATGAGGCTTTATTTGCTTTCATGCTGGCAAAACTAGTGCTGGACTGAATAGTTTTTTTTTTTTTGCCCAGCTTTTTTTTTCAAGGGAGTTCAGGCAAGTTCAGAATGATGCCAAGGCTTTTTAATTTTGGACGGGGTTATGATGATAGGGAGAGTGCATAGCTTGCTAACAACTGGTTTTTCTTGATTCCCTTTTTCCCCAACCCTGCTTTTAAAAGTGCTAAGCTGCAGATTGGTGGTTATCAGCTGCCGTGTCCTATGAAATGAAGGGCTGAACGCCATAGAAAACACACAATGCTATTGGGGGCATAGCATAAACCCAAGGCATTAGGGACATGGGGAGGTTGTTGTGACAAAAGTGTGTAAGTTGTTACATACTAAAAGAAGTGGGGGGGAGTGCAATGTTCAAACACCCCATTTAGCAGCAGAACACTTTAAAGGTAAGTACCCAGTTCAGTTCATATTGGAGTAGGAACTGGCAAGCCACTCCAAGAAAACTCCATGGATGTGGAGTCATGAAGTGTTGGTCACGACTGTAATGACACAACACACACACACACACACACACACACACACACACACACACACACACACACACACACACAGAGAGAGAGAGAGAGAGAGAGAGAGAGAGAGAGAGAGAGAGGAGTTCATATGGAACATAGGAATGGTCTGATGAAGTTGTGTTTTGTATGGAGGAGGACTTTGTGCTTGTTCTAGCAAAACTATGTCTTCATTATATGGAGAACTATATAGGAAATTAATACTGTATAAAGCTAGTTTTGAGTTCTAACAACTTCAATTGATCATGCAATGGTATTTATATAATAAAATTATGTCTTTAAAACATTGACCTAAATCCTCTTGTAACAAATGGTAACCTGAATTGAGGCAAGTTTGCTCTTAGCCTTACACCAGTGTTTCTAGGCAACAGGATTTTGACCTTTGGTAGAGTTTACATGTAAACTGTTAACTTCTTCTTTTGACCATAACCTTTTCCTGGAAGTGCAACCTTAGTTTCACAACTTTAAGAACTAAGAGCACTCTGTGTCACATTTCAGGAGGAGAGGTAGTAACATCAGGACATTGTTGAGGCTGGAGGATGGTCCATGAATTGATGCTAATACTTCAATATTATATTTATCCTGCTCTTGCACAGATCTCATTGTTATGCATGCAAAGCTCTCAAGTCAGTTCTTGCAGGTGTTTTCAAATATTTCAAGAGCCTGTAAAACTCCCTGCCACAGGATGTGGTGATGGCATCTGGCCCGGATGCCTTCAAAAGGGGATTGGATATATTCCTGGAGGAGAAGTCAATCACAGGTTGCAAATCATGATGGAGATGTGTAATCTCCAGGCTTAAAACCAGGGTACTTCAAGGACCAGATGCAGGGGAGTGGTATCAGGAGACAGATATCTAGTCTTGTGTGCTCCCAGAGGCATTTGGTGGGGCCACTGTGGGATACAGGAGGCTGGACTAGATGGGCCTTTGGCCTGATGGTGCATGGCTCTTATGTTCTTGTGTTCTGATACGTGTTTCTGATTATGTTACAAGCTCAGGCAAATACAGAGGCAACTTACCTGTAGTTGACTGCTTCAACTAACAGCCTTCCAGGTAATTTCAGGCCTTGAAAATGCCCTGGACTGGCTATTTAAGGGAAATTTTAAAATTGGATGGTTTGTCTTTTTGTGATTTTTACAATCCATTTTAGCAGTGTTTCGTTTAACATTTTAAATGCATTTATTTAATTATTTTAAAAGTATTTGCATAACTTACTTTTATCTTTAAACTAGTGCAGTGGTTCCCAACCTGGGGGTTGGGACCGCTTTGGGAGTCAAACAACCATATCACAGGGGTCACCATGAACCAGTGAAGAAAAAGGCACAAATGGCTTGGGTCTGGGTGGAGGGGGGAGGGAGATTGAGTTACAACTTGATAGGTAGGAGGGAATGTCAGTCAGTGTCACTGGAGTCTGTGATTGGCTGAGGGTGCCTGTAGAGGGAAGTTCTCTGAGGCACCTGTGGCAGTGGCCTCCCAAAGGGAGCTTGCGGCCTCTTCCCAGGGGTCACCAGAACATGAGGAATTGTATTAAAGGGTTGCGGAATTAGGAAGTTTGAGAACCACTGAGCTAGTGTCTGTTTTAATGATGTAAGCTAGCATGGTTCCTCTTTTTGGAGAACGGCAGGGTAGAATATTTTAAATAAATAAAAATAAATAAAAGGAGACATAGTGATTGCCCAGAATGGTTAAAGAGAAGCATAGAAGCAGTTCAGTGCTAATCTGCTGGATGATGATATTTTCCTTTAGGGATCAAACATTTCCACAGCATGACTTGTTGCACTTAGTGTGGGGACTTGTTATAAAGTGGGAGAACCGAAGAAGTGATAAGTATTTGAAATAAAGATGGAAATAGGGCGTCATTGTTATAATAATTGATATGGAACTGCTAAGCTGTTCAGCAAATGAGGAGATGGAGGTAACAAAATCCAAATTCACCTTCATCATAAAGATGATGGGCTTGCTTAGTTTGAGATAGAAATTCTAAATACTATTCCATACAAATTTTAATGTTTCGGTTTTGTCTTTCCAAGTTCATGTTACACAGGTATTCACTGTGTCCCCTAGTCAGAAATCTTTCCTTGAGACTGAACATTTGGAATATACATTTTTTAACTGTGACATTTAGGTCTTGAAAATCTGAAGCAAGCCAGCAGTACTTTAAACACACCCCAATACTCAGAATGTGCTGCTCATGTGTCAAAAGTTCGTCACATGCATTTTATTTGTCAAATGTATATCGGCAGGTAGTTTTTACAACTCTCTTTAAATGTGACAGCATTTAAAACCTTCTGCTAATTTGAGAAGAAAGCAACTATTATGTTCTCTTCCCACCCCCAAAAATGACAGTTTGGTTTCTATTGTTCTTTGTTTTTTCCCCCTTGATTATGTAAGTAATTTTCCTAGTTTATAGACATTAATTTGTTATGGCTTTAAGAATTGTACTGTACACATAGGAGTCTTCAAGGTGTTTTCTTGAGTTGTTTTTATACAAGTAGGCAGTATATAAATTCCAAATAAAGGAAAATGTATGTAAACTACATATTTTAAATATGATACATTGAGGAAGCTAGAGATGGGCACAAAATGAAAACACATGCTGTTTCGTTGTTTCCTAGGGTTATGAGATGTTACAAAACAAAAACAAGAAAGCAAGCATTCATTCAAGTAACAAAACTCTGTTTCAGAATTGAAACATTTCATTTTCCCTTTTCAGAACATACCAATACCGTCCTAGGAAGTCAGGACAGCAGGCTGGAAATGGCAATCTGTGTGCAGAGAGGTGGGACCTAGGAATGGATGATGTACCAGTAAGATATAGTGGTCCATCTGGGAAGAAATGGGCTGTAAGATATATCAGTGTGGAGGATAATTTCATGGTGATTGGGAAAGATCTCATGCAAAAATCATATGAAATCAATAGGATATGGTAAGATCCAACTTCTTTTACCCGTAAACCTCTTTTATTTAAATTCAAAGAGAGAGGATTGGCTGCCGTCGGGTGCACTGATATATCTGACAGGCCATCTCTTCCCAGGCGGTACACTATCAATTCCTAGGTCCCACCTCTCTGCACACACATTGCAATTTCTAACCTGCTGCCTCAACTCTTGAGCTACCCACAAAATTGGGTGCCTCTAGGACCCAGGGGAGCATACCCATGTAGTATAATGAATCATTTCATACTGTTTTGTTTTGCTACGAGGTTTTTTTCAAAAAATAGCTAATAATGACACAAAATGAAACAGCAAAGGAAACGAAATGAAGCAAAACAAAATGCTATTTTTCTGTTTCGTGCCCATCTCTAGAGGAAACCTTATGTTTCACCTACATGTCTCTTAATCCTATCAATTAGAGTGTTGACTGTGATGGCTATCCTTCTGAACAAAGTGGCTAACATCAATATACTTGTTGCCATATATTTGGAAGCTGGGATGACGTACTGAGAGGATACCAAAGTACTAAAACAGAGTGTCAAGGATATTCATTCCCCGGTGATTGAAGATCAGAAGAAGCCATACTGCCCTCATAGTGCTATCATTTCCTTCAAATGCTGAGTATTTAAGAAGAGTTCCCTGTTGATGTGCCCTTCTTGTAAATTAAGGAGGTTAAGTGAGGTTAAGTGAGGTTGTCTTGCCACCCCAAATCTTGGAATCAGCACTGAGCTTTAGGAAAGCAGCTCATCTGTTGTCCTTGGTATCTGATCATTGGCATAGGATGTCAGGGTAGCAGCAGCATCATAACCAACATTGCTCTGCTGTAATTGAAACAGCTACCTTATTAAGTTGTCTCATAGATATGTAAAGTGCTTTTTCGGATTAGTTTTATCGTAGTTTGAGAATGCCTCTTTAACTGAGGTTTCCAAGGGGTCTAGATACTGTTATTTTGAATTTGTTGCCTTTCAGTGTTTCCCTTTTTTCCTTTTTTACTAGAGAAATAGGATATTGAAAAAGATGGAATAGTTGCACACTGCACGTTAATTGAGCACTGCAGGAACATTCAGTCTTTTCTCCGTTGTGGATAGCAAAGTCATACTAGGATTTAATTGTCATGCATAGTTTGATGTGATTGTCCTGGGTGCACAAGCCAGACATTTAAGCTTAGCTAAGAGACTTCTATTGCAAACTGGGTGTATGCAGTTGATATAGGTTTGGAGAGATTAAAGTAGATAAGGGAGACAGACAAATGTTATCTGAAAAATTAGGAAGAATTTGGAAAATTAAGGAAGTGATATTTTTTCTAAAACTTGTTTGTACAGAACAAAAGTTACAAATGACTCAATGTTTCATTCTTCAAATGCAGTTCATTTGAAACTGCCCATTTCAGATCCACATGTAGCTACAAGGAAATGTTTTTTTCCTAATATGGTTTCCTTTATTCTTTTGGAAATCTATGGTGTTTAACTGAGAGAAGTCCCTTTGCCTCCCTGCACTGGACCTGATGAGCAAATTGTGGACCATGTGGTCCGCTAGAGAGGGAGCCTGTATCAGGCTCTGGTTAAGGTCTTCTAGCCTATTTTTGCCTTGTACATTTCTCCTGCCCACCCACCCTATCAGGAGAATGAGATTAGCTGGTCGTGTCAGGGCTGGATGGGAATTTTTGACTGCTACTCAGATTGGCCAAGAGTGAGTTTTCGTTCATCCCATTCTCCACAGTTGTGGTGTGGCTTTCATCCTTTCACCAGTCACAATTGGCGGTTAGTGCAAGTGGCAACCCAAGTTAGTCAGCTTTAGGAAGTTGAGTGTTATTAATTTACCCAGCAGCCCTCAATATTAAAATCTTAGGATGCTAAGTATATTAGTTAGAGAATTAAAACTGGCCCCCAGATGTTAGATGAGGGTTGGCCAGACCATCTCTTTGGGGTGGGTGCTGTTCTAGGGGACAGCATCCTCCTAAATTCATTAGACCCTGTAATTGATGCCGCTTGCACTATTCTGAAGCCCCCATTGCCTTTTGTCCTTTACAGTTAACTTCTACAGTTAATCAATAAATTGCAGCCCAATTTTTACTCCACAATTCTTGTCTTATCTCTTTATTTCAGGGCTGAGGTGGGCAAAGCAGTTCCATGCTGTTGCTATTCTGCATGTGTGCACATAAAGACAGTAGTTTATTTTACCATCCCTTTTAAAATTCTTTGAGAGAAAATGTGGTATTAAGAATATATAACTGAAGTGGTTAAATCAATTTCATTTCATTTATTTTTGTTATCATCAGCTACTCACCTACATTTTAAAATCATTTGGTTGTCAAAATCCTGTTATTCTGTTTTTTTCACACTGCAGTGTTTTTTTTTTAAAAAAATTAAGCATGTTGAAGATAAAATCATTTCATTCTTACAATTATTTTTATGTCTTGTAGGTAGTAAAGCAGCCACAGCTTTGACACTTTCCTTCAGTGAAGGTTAAAAGGTTAATTTTCGACTTGACCCAGAACTATGGATATAAAAGACAGAAGGCACCGCTCTTTGACAAGAGGCAGGTGTGGGAAGGAATGTCGCTACACAAGTTCTTCGCTGGACAGTGAGGACTGCAGAGTGCCTACTCAGAAGTCCTATAGTTCAAGTGAAACACTGAAAGCTTATGATCATGACACCAGAATGCACTATGGAAATCGGGTTACCGACCTAGTTCACAGAGAATCGGATGAGTTCCCACGACAAGGTATGTTTTAAGACTCTTGTTTGCCCCAACAGTATTGATTGCAATAAATTAAGTGCTCTTGGAGTCACTGTACATTTTTTCCTTGCTTTGGGGAGATATGTTCAGCTCAGATCCCATATAAAAGTACAACATGAGGCTTCGTTGTGATGGCAACTTGTTAATCCCTTCATTTCAGTCATATTCAAAAATGCCTCTTTGCACATCCACCCTTTTAACACAGAGGCATTTAAAAATCTTAGAGTTAACCAGCTGTCATATTATCATGTTTCTGGTTTCACCCAAGTATTATAACCTTGCATTATGTCACCAAGGTTCATTACAAATGTAATGGAGACATTTTCACTACTTTTTTTTCATGGGACTAGCTGTATTACAAAGATGAGCAAAGCACTGGCATTAGCATATAGTAATAATCGCTTATGAGATACTTTATAATTTCTTAACTATTTTTTTCATACAAGTTAATTGAAATGTAAAACATTACACTTGCCTTTGACATCATTGCAGTTGTCTTTTTATTTCACAAAATATAGAGGGTGGAGACTCATTTAATTACTTTTATGTTTGGTGTAATTTGTTAATGCTTTATAGGTTGAGAAACCCATAAATTAGAGATTAACACAAATTTGCTTGCATTAATGTATAAAAATCATATAGAGTAACATTTAAACAAAGCATCTCATTTGAAAACTCTTGAAATAAGCGATTTCTCAGTTTTATTACAGTGCTTACTTTTCTTCAAGTGACAATTCATGATGATTCCATGTAGGTGTTTCAGTAATTTATTCAAGCAGAATAAACCAGATTTGTGACCTGAAAATGTTTTCGATAATCTGGCTACCATAGGATAGTGTCAGTCATAATGAAGAAAACATGATTGTATACCTACTAGCATTGCACTCCTCAAATACCTAATGGTCATAAAGAATTTTATTACTCACAATTTGTAAGACATATCCAAAGGAAATTAATTCAGATATTTTCCTTAACCCAGAAGGGATTTCTGGAAAGACCGTCTTTCTAGCAAAATCAATCGCACTTACAAAGTATTAAGCCTCTATTTCCACAACTAATATTTCTTTAATGTATATTTCAATTGTATCCCAGTTCAGCTGCATATATCCACCTGATGTCTTTAAAACCACTTTTCTAATTACCAGTGATGCACATGCTTGGATTGTATCCAAGGAACTCAGAATGATTCTTCCTCCGAGGAGCTCACAGTATCACTATGCGATTGTTACTTTAAACTGTTAAGCAGTGGCTGAAATGCTGCATAATTTGAGGCATGCAAGCAGTAGAGAAAATTGTGCCAAGGCAGAAGTGATATTCAAGAAGGAATTTCTCATGCGTGCAGTGCAGTAGTTGTGCTGTGAACTGCACAAACAATTGCACAATCACATTGCTCAATGTGGACTTCTTTTGCATAATCCCCTGCATAGTTCTGTGGGCATAGCTTTTTGATATGCTAACTTCCAGAGAATATCTTCCACTAGCATGGGTATGGATTCCTGTAAGTTTTACAGTTAAATATGTATTTGAACCTGTTTCCCAGGCACTTCAACATAATTGTTCTCATAATATTTTGCTTGTTGCTGAGGAATTGTGACTAAAGTGGATACATTCTCACATGTTTTCATAATTTCAAAAATGCATTAAAATTATGTTTCTGAGGTAGTTCAATTTTTAAAAGCTTTGTCCAGTTTCCTCTTTAAATTAAAACTCGTTTTTGATTTGTATATTATCATCTCTCCTATTTGTAATGCACTTCACTGTGCTTGCTTTCTATCACTTACTCTTACTATCACTTTTAGATATGGTCATTTTGAAAACATTATATTTATTTTAGGTATAGGGTTATTTTGAACTGCAACTCCCAAAATTTTCCAGAATATGAAATTCTCCCAGCTAGTATTCTGAAAGCTGTAGCAAAAACAAAACAAAACAAAAGCCCAAACCATTATTGCTTCTGAACAATAAGTCAGTGGGTGGGAGTTGCAAAGCATCATGGGATCAGTAAGGTATTATGGGACTGATTGATTGATGAGAGCCATCCCGCTACCCTTTGGGTTGTATCCCAAAGATACAATGACTTGTAACTCCATTGTTGGAGTCCAAAAAATCTTGGAGTTGAATTGTGAGAGTTGGAGGTTTACATGGTGGGCGTAAAAAGAGGTTTTCTCTTGTGCTGCTCCAAGAATGTGGAATAGAAATCTTATTGTTGCTGAAATAAGCAGTCAATTAAAATGAATGGCTCTACATATAACCCTTGAGAAATGTTGTTAGGGATTGTTATTGTTATTGTATAGTATGAACATTAAAAACTTATTTTACTTTTTGATTTCTGTTTAAAATGCTTTATGCCTCAACACGCGCATTTGCACTTAACAGTGTAATGATATTTGTAACAGATGTATCTCTTTATAGACCATCTTGACTTACAAGAATTATATGGGGGAACATTTTAAAACCTCAGGCAAATCCTGTTGAATCTGAGCACAGTGAAACAAGTCTTAGATACACCTCCCTGGTCTACTGCATCTGGTTCATAGGCCAAATATGTCTCCGGGGCTCTCAGTGTAGCCCCTTGTTCCTGTATATCACCAAAAATGTCTCAGGTTTTGGGGATAGAATATTAGCCAGCAAAAGTCCTCTTCTGTTCTTTAAGCCGTGGTCAAGGGGGCATTTTTCCATATTTTACAAGGTCCCCAGCAACACCGGGGAACTTTGCAAAAGACCATGAGAAAAAATATACATTGTATTTAAAGGTGCTGAATAATTAATGAAAAGTGCTGAATCAACCCTATTGAGAATATTTTTTCCCTGAGAAACCATGTATCAGTTTACTTTCTTTTCCATTCTAGAGATGGAAGGTGATTTTGGACCACCAGTGGTCCCAAACCTGGTACTGGTGATCTGGCAGTAATTTTTGAGGAATTAAAGGCTCTCCCCCATTACCACCCTCCATTCTAAGGCTCTCAAAGGCTTTCCCAAAGCAAAAAGGGAGCCCTGGAAAGCCTCAGAGCTTAAGCAGGGATAAGAACCTTTTTTATTCATTTAAATTAAATTTTTGTGGTGCCAACTGATGACAAAGAAACTTCAGGTAGCAGAGGTATGGAAGATGTTCTTGAAAGGCAGACTTTAGTGGCAATTCTGCAGAATGTGTTGAAGCACAATTGTCTGCTGAAGCCAGCTGTTCTCTACATGCTGTCAGTCATTATGGAGAGATAACTAACAAGACATCTTGAGAGATGCATAATGCTGTATCTTTACCTGATGGCCTTGATGGAAGACTTTTGAGATATTGTTGAGGGCTAACTGGGAAATAGATAGGAAGAAGTGAATTGCTAATTGGTTTTGCATAGTGAAGTGAACTAATGTATCATTAAGCAAACAAATGATAGCTTCAGTGTCTAAAACGGCTAAATAATTAAATACTGTAGTTTGAGGTATACAATGGATTATATGCATAACATCTATAAGTAAAGTTCCCAGTCCGTTTATCCTTTACCTTGACCTAAACACAGCTTGTATGCATGAGGTAAGAAGGGAAGAGAGAGGAGGACAAGCATTTAGAAGAACAAATCAAAAGGATACATCCTTCACATTGCTGGCAAGATAACTGACAACCTCCTTCACACATCTTCTAGCATGGAGACTTGAAATGAGATGTTATAATTTTGTGTGTGTATGTGTGTTTCCCAAATTGGGGGTTGGGACCCCTTTGGGGGTTGAACAACCATTTCACAAGGGTCGCCCTGAGTCAGTGAACAAAAAGGCACACACGGCTTGGGTCTGAAGGAGGAGGGGAGGGAAGGAGGGAAGAGAGGTTGGAGGAGATATCAGTCAATGGCACCTGTGGCAGTGGCCTGCCAAAGGGGGCTTGTGGCCTCTTCCAACCAGGGCAAGGGGTCACCACAACATGAGGAACTGTATTAAAGGGTCGTGGCATTAGTAAGGTTGGGAACCACTGGACAGAAGAGGCATGGTCCATCATTTTCATGATTTGCTGAGGAGATCTCTATTTTAATTAAAGTGAAATCAGTTCATATTCTGAGCTATGGTTTCTTTTCTTAGAGCTGCGTTTTATCATTGCTAAAGTATTCTCTATTCCAAGTTTGCAGGAGCACTGCAGAATCACATATGTCAAGCTTGCAATGGATTTTTTTTTTTTGGCCAATAATAGGACAGTCAAGTAACTTTTACATGAAATGAGATCACAACACATATTTATTTGACAAACTGCATTTAATTACTCAGCCAGGGTACTTTGTGTACCTCTATTCGGGCTAATTAGTATGGGTGAATGTCTTTCCAATATGTGTGGGTTTCTGTTTGATATGTGTGGCTCATGGTTGCCTGAGCCTTCCATCCCGCTGAGGTCACTAAAATGAGCACCCAGCTTGCTGGGGGAGGGCAATGTGTAGCATGCATATTGTAATTAAACTGTAAACCGCCAAGAGACTACTTGAAGTGGTATGGGGCGGTATATAAGCAGAACACTTTGCTTTTGTTTTGCTTTAATATTCTAAGATGCCTCTTCTCATTCCCTGTTCTTAATTTGAATGTATTAAATGTTCTGCACTGTATATTGTCCCTCATTATTGTAAGACACCTTGGGTCCTTTTCCAAGGAGAAAGATTGGGTAAAAATATTCTAAATAAATAAATAAAATTTGTCATTAATCTAATCATCCATGCAGTCCTTTCTGGCCAAGATGGAAAGGGGCCAACTCCTCCAACATGGGTTGAGTCTACCTTATTCCTAACCAAGGTTTTTGTACATTTGTTAGGACTACGCTTATCCTGGCCTAACCTGTATCTATGTTGTAGTAGCCTCTATCCTAAAAAAAGGGTTGGAGTAACTCAGCTCCCACCTTTTATCAGATGTGCACCAGCAGATCCTTGGTAGGAGAACAATTATCTCAATGGAACCCTCTCTGAAAGTGATGAGAGATATAGTGATGAATACCTTCTTGATCCAAATAGGTCATCCTGCCTTCCAGAATTGTGGTTGCCACTGAGCCAAGTAACCCATGGAAGGACTGTGTGTGGCTTGTGTGGCTGCCTTTGACAATGATAACATTTTAGTGATGTACTGTCTTATCAAACCCACCCAGAAGAATATGAGAGATTTGCAGTGTATATTATGAACATTTCTTTAAAAATGCATCAGTTGTATGTAAAAATAATTTTGCTCTTCAACTTTTAATTTCTGAAAATTACATGAATTGAAGGAGTTTAAGATCAACTTGCGGGTCTTAATACATGTTTGCTCTCTTGTTCTCTTGCCCTCCTTTCTTAAATACCCCTAATTATTTTATTTGATTCAAATTTTACCAAACAAGTATTAGTTTTCCCTGCTTTCCCTGCTGATATGACATGGACAACTCTGGTCCAAACTAAATATATTGGAGAATATTTCAAAACTACGTATTTTAGCAGTTGTACTATGAAAAGAAGCTTTCGTTCAAACCTTTATTTTACTATGGCTACAGTTATGAATTTGAATAAGACACAATCTTTTCTTTTTCTTTTTCTTTGAGTGCATTGTAAAAGTAGGGCTAAGCACTTTCCAAAGTACAGTGTATTGCAGTGTATATAGATATACATAGCAGTCAGTGTGTTTCCAAGAAACTATCAAAGATTATTAGTATTATATTGCCATCAGAATGTCCCTCCTCCAAATGGATAATTGTTGCCTGAAGGGAAGCTGTGGCTCTTAGATGTACAGTGGAACGTTGACTTAAGTGCCACTTGACCTGTGTCATATTCAACCTACGGAAAGAAGGGGCCTGTTTGACCTGCACCGCAAGCTCTGACTTACGGCTCGGAGCCCCGGCGCAAGGCCCCGGAATCGGGCAGCAGCTAGGACCCAGCATTGCGGGTCCAGCAGCGCTGCCTTCTTCCTCTCCTCCCATGCGAATGGCACCCCTCCAGCCCAGGATCCCAGTGGCAGTGTTTGCCACATAACACGGCATATGGGGGATATGGTTGAGACCTACAAAATAATGCAGGGCATGAGTCAATTGGATAGAGGGACACTCTTCTCCCTCTCACAAAGTACCAAAACTAGGGGACATCCGCTCAAATTGAGGGCTGGGAGAGTGAGAACAGACAAAAGAATTTTTTTTAACCCAGCGTGTTGTTAGTCTGTGGAACTCCCTGTCACAGGGCTGGGGGATCATTTAACAAATTTAACAGTCAAATTTGTGTTAAATTGCTGTTTTCGAGGGTCTTTTTCATAGTCTGGAATGGATTAATCCACTTTCCCATTACTTTCTGTGGGAAAAGTTCATTTGACTTAAGGCGTGTTTGACTTATCTAGACCTCCGGAACAGATTAATGACGTAAGTCAAGGTTCCACTGTATTACTATTTAACATTATTGCTGCATGCATTCTGTGTTGCTTTTGTTTGTTTGTTTGTTTGTTTGTTCTGCTTGACCAAGTCTGATAATCAGATTCTCCAAGGAATAATGAGAACAGACAAGATAGCTGTTAAATGGTTCTTAATTTTTCAGATGATATATTCTTTTCAGAAGAAAATAATTTTCAGAATATCAAGATAACTAGAAAGCATTCAGTACCTGAAAGTATTCAGCATTTCTGAAAAGTGGTGGTGGTGGGGAATCACAACAAACCCTTGAAAAGACTAGATTTTTTTGTATTAAAATTCACCTTGACTAAATGTGGACAAACACTGATGCCAGTGGTCATAATGATAGTATTGGTCCTCTTTTAATGCCTGTGAATGGAATATTACTCTATATGTCATAATATGGTAATGGTGAAAAATGTACACTAGCATTACATGCTATCTTTTTCTTCTTTGGTATGAAACAACAATAATGTAATTTGGCATTTGTAAGTTTTCACAAAGACATTTTAATGTAATAGAAAGGAAAATAAATTAAAAAAAAACCCTTCCTTCCCCGGATTCACAGACCACCTTAGACCCACCCGTGAACTTTTTAAAGACCCATGGAACACAGATTAAGAACTTGTACTTAAAATTTTAATAAGTGCAATAACCAGGGAATTGTGTAAAGTTTCAAAAGCCTTTTTCTGATTCCTAGAATTTCTTCATAAGTGCACCTTGTTTGAGGTTTATTATATTTCATTTCTCTGAAGCATAACATAATGTTGCCAAGTGTGTGTCTATTCTATTTTTTTAAAAAAAAATATCTTCCTGCTCAAATAAAATTTTAGTTTCCTTTCCGTTCTTCTAGTTTAGTTTCATCTTTCTTGTGGACAACATGAGAAGAGAGAAATGCTCAGCAGTGGTTTATACCAGCAATTCTCTTTGGGGGGGCATATACCCCCCGGGGGGACTGGCACACTTGTAAGGGCAACACACTGGAAACAATTCTTCACACACCACCTTAAAAGGTGTGTAATGTGACTTATATGATCCTGGTTCAGCCTATATTTCTTTCATGGTGAAATTATGGCCAAAACGTTTGAGAATTGTCTGATCTCGACTACACACTTAAAGATATAATACAACACATGGAATTGATGTTCTGTTTGTGAAATATGATAACCATAACACATATGATAAGCATAACACAGAAATATTCAGCTTTTCCTTTACAGTTCTTGACATCTTACATCATATTTCAATCATTAATAAATATGTTTGTAGCATTGTAAGTCTATGGAACTCCCTGCCACAGGATGTGGTGATGGCATCTGGCCTGGATGCCTTCAAAAGGGGATTGGACAGATTCTTGGAGGAAAAGTCCATCACAGGTTACAAACCATGATGGAGAAACCAGGGTACTTCAAGGGCCAGATGCAGGGGAGTGGTATCAGGAGACAGATATCTAGTCTCATGTGCTCCCAAACGCATCTGGTGGGGCCGCTGTGAGATACAGGAAGCTGGACTAGATGGGCCCTTGGCCTGATTCAGCATGGCTGTTCTTATGTTCTTATGAATATAAATTAAGGAGAAACACACTTTTACATTTGCATTGTACACAGTTCTGAACTTTTTTTCCCCAAAAGAAGCTTACAAATATAATTTATTCATTTTGATAACAATTGAAAATGCAGAGCTACATGAAACAACACCTGAATGTCTAGGATGTGATGTATTTAGGAGCTGTCTCAAGCTGTGAACTGATTCTTAAGACGAACTACAACCCATTAAAAACAGGGTGTACTTATTGCAGTTATTACATTTACAAGGTGCATGTCTCCCTTATGAGTCATAAACTCCTGATCTTACACACACATTCAGAAATTCCACTAATTCTGAAATCAGATAGAAGGGCAAATAGATTTGAGATACATTCAGAATGTCTAGATAAGTAATTTCAGACAAGTGCTAGATTTCATAGGATCAATAATTAATGGAGCCAAATTAAAAAGGGATATCTGGAGCAGCACTACATTTAAATTGTTGTGGAAGTTTGGAATCATAGTGTCCACATCTCCACTGGAGGCCACTATTTGGGTTTCCTAGAATAATAAATAATGTAATGTAAAGAAAGCAGCAATGACTTTAAATGACTTTCCAGGAAAGTAAAAGAAGAAAGTGTAAAAACAAGATCACAGTTAAATATTAAGATTATAATCATGATTATAGAAGAATTACACAACTATAACAGTGAAGAAATGAAATAGATATTTTGTGTACCTGGGTTCCACCGTCAATCAAAAAGGAGATTTCAGCCAAAATATGATAAAATAGACTCAGAACAGCAGCAATGTAGAATCTTAGATGTATTTCCGAAGGCTTTCATGGCTGGGATCAGATAGCTGTTTTGAGCTTTTGGGGCTGTTTGGCCGTGTTCTGGAAGTTTTTCTTCCTGAAGTTTCACCAGACTCTGTGGCCAGCATCTTTAGAGGGCAAGGTGCTCTGTGCCCTAGAGAGCACAGAGAGAACTTCTAGCTCCCTGAGCAACTTACTCTCTGAAGATGCCAGGCACAGGAGAAAAACTCCCAGAACATGGTCAAACAGCCCAAACAGCTATCAAACTTAGATGTGTTTTCATATTGATTTTATTACTGTTTTTATTATAATACTTTAAATATATTTTTAAAACAATGAGAAACTTAATGCTTTTAACTTGTAAATATTGTCTTTTTAATGATGTAAGTCACCTTGGGCTCTTTTTAAGGAGAATCCATCTCTCTTTTTATTTTAGGGCAGGAGAGAGAGAGAAAATATTGTAAATCACATAGCTCACGAAGTATTACAGCAGAATTCTGTATCTATTCTATAGTAGTACCTGATGCATTCAATGGAACTGCTGTTATTATTTATTTATTTGGCTTCTAGAACACCCATTTGGCAACCAAATTACTCTGGGCAGATGACAACAGCAGTGCATACATATACAACGGGGATAAATAACTACATAATAAAAGGAATAAACTAAAAATGAAACAGAATGTAAACAACTCATATTTTTAACATGAACAGTGAAGTACAATGCATTGATTGTGGTTAATTTCTGTTAACTATGTAGAACCCTTTCCTGGAAATACTGGAAAATATACCTAGAGTGACTCTTGAGGGGTATTTGATGCAGTTATTTATAACATGATTGCTAAGGATCTAAAAGGTACATGATAGCAGAAAAGCAGAGATTCATTTGGATGGCCTGTTCAACTTTTACCTCTCTGTTATGAACAGGTGTTCACATGTCTTCACAAATATTTCTTTTTGTCCTAGTATCACTTTTTCTTCTGTAGCTCACCGAACTTATGCATTAGCATAGTTTGATAAGTCTCATGCACATTCTGAAAAAAAAAATCATACTCCTTACTTTGATGCAATATTTAAATAATAAAGTGAAATACTGTGATTCTTTTGTTCCAGGTAGCAAAATACCACTTCTTATTAGTGCAGAACTGCCTATGGACCCATTTGACCAATCTCTAGAACAAACTTAGATTGGTGAAACTGAAAAAGCAAATAGTGTTCCAACATTTAAATAAATAGCTTTCCGTTCTTTACAAATACTTAGCTGTAAGTGCTTTAAAATTAACACTAAAGCATATATCTGTGAATGCAGACCATATTGGAAACTAAGATTTACTGTCCCAAAGAGTAATGCTTACTCAGCCATCTGATGAGATTTCAGCACTAAACAGTTTGAGAGGGATTCATAAAACTGTTTTATTACAAGATGTTGTTATGAATTATTGTAGCTTTCCTTATGGTATAATGCTGTTGCCAACAGCATGCATGAATATGAGCAGGATGTTGTTATTTTTATTCTCTACACACTACTTTAAAATATTCAAGTTGTGGTTTCTGTCAGTTTCTCGCTCTCACCCCCCACCCCACCCCAATGTTCTTGCTGCAATCAAAACCTGAATGTGTATTTATGAATTTGGGGAGAACCCTGTTCAGAGGCCAAATTGCTATCCCACAAGGCAAAGGAGGGTCTTTTGCACTGCCTATAAATTTAAAGAAATATGTAGTACTACTTCCCCTTTTTAATATATTTTAGGTTAAACAGACATCAGGAGCACTGGAGAAGCTGTGTTAAATAACACAACTAAAGTTTATAGAAGTGGACAAGCTACCCTGCAATAACAATGAAGTGACTTTTACTTTGATACTTAGATGAACTTTGATATGATTGGAAATGGTTATTTGGATTCATTCTAAAATTAATTCCTTTTAGGGAATAAAAAATCAACTATGACAAACAGGGGCTTCTGATATTCCCTTGAGCTACATATGTTTCCGAAGGGTTCTTAGGGAGATGTTCAGGCTTCAGATCTGACACTAAATAACACTGTTATTTTTGTTAGGAAATCAGCACTATCCACCAAGTTTTGTCTCACGGATTCCCAGGGCTAAATGGATCTCACTTAGACATCTGTCCCAGGGCAAAGCATCACAGTTAATTCTTCCTCTGATAATAACACACCTTAGTAGGTTTATCAATGTTTTGTGGTATATAATGGAAAGTATTGTTAGGGATATGCATGAAGAATGAAAATTGAACAAAATATTCACACTAGAGGTGGGATGAGGAGCCAGAATGTTGAGTTTCCCCATGAAGCCTATGAGGTAGGGAAGGGGAAGTTAAGGAAGGACCGTCTGGGCTCCAGTTTAGATTGGAGTGCTACTGCTGCTGAAGGATCCTGGCAATGCACAGAGCCCAGTTAGTGGCAGCAGTGTAGAATGGACCACTGTGGCACTGGTGCTGCTGCATTTTATTTATATTTATTTATTTATTTGTTATATTTTTATACCGCCCATCTTCCGGATGGAACTCTGGGCGGTTTACAATTAAAACAAGACCAACAAAATATTATTTTTTATTTTTTGCTTTGTACTAAGCGTGAAGCACCTACCAACAATCTGGGAGAGCTTCATGTTCCCAGTCCTGGAGCAGTGTTAGGTTAAGTTGCTTTGAGGCATATCTTCTCCTGTTGCCTGTTTGCTACAGCTGCAAGCCTATCCAGAAGGCGCATAAGAAAACACCACCACTACCAAATGTGTAGTCAAGTTTCTGTCTTGTTTTTCTAAAATTAAAAAAAAAATGGAGCTCCAACCTGAAACATACTTGTTTAACACAGAGAAACACAAGCCAAGACAAGAGACAAAAATATCTATATATACAGTGATGCCTTGAATTACACAATTAATCTGTTCCAACGGATCTTTCATAATTCAAAATTTTCATGGTTCAAAACACACTTTCCCATAGGAATGCACTGAAAACCAATTAATCCATTCTGAAGGGAATGGATTACGATAGGCTTTCAATGCATCCCTATGAAAAGTCTGTCATGACCCAGCAAAGCAGGAGAAGAGCTTACCCTTGTTTGCTGGGTTGCTGGGAAACCCCCACAATGAGCTGTGTGGCTGTGGTGAGTGGCAGCCAGCGGCTTTACTCATGCTGCCGGTCTCACTGCAGCCATCTGGTTGAAGCCAGACTGGAGGGCAGGAATGAAGCGTTGTCCCCCTCACCACAGCCATACCGGTAACTATGATATATGGACAAGATTAGATCCTCCCAGTCTCAGCCAGACGAGGGTCAGGCAGGTGGTGCCACTCACCTGACACTCATCTGGCTCAAAATGGATGGGTGTGATCTTGCCTGTCCCGTTCTGAGCCAGGTGAAGGTTGGGTAGGTGATGCACCCATCTTACCCTTGCCTGGCTCAGAACGGGACAGCAGAGCAGGCTTTGAGCCAGGCAAGTATCAGACAGGCTCAGATCAGGAGAATGGAGCAGGTTTTTCATTTCACACCACAGCAGCGAGGGTGCTGCTATGGCATGAAATTCAAAAACCTGCTCAACTCTCCTGTTCTCATCTAGGCAAGCAGTTGACAGAGGCGCTGAGATCCTGCCTTCCCCGCCACCTTCACCCCCCACTTTTCAGATGCCTTAAAATGGTGCCTCTGGCTGCTTCCTCCTCCTCTCCCCCTGGCTAAAGCTTGGCAATTTTCAACCCTTGCAGTAGCACGAAGCCAGCAGTCCCAACCAAGCAAGGGGTTAGAATCGCCGAGCCTTAGCCAGGGGAGATGAGGAGAAGGAAGCGGGCGAAGGAGGTGCTGCTTGAAGGCACCCAATAAGTGGGTGACGAAAGTGGATGGAGAGCCAAGATTTTAGTGCCTCCAACACCAGTCCACCAAGCAGCTAGGAGTGGTGAACTGTCCCAAACTTTGAGTCTACATCTGAGTCTGTGTACATGTACTCTCATGCATGCAATTAAATGTGTGCTTTCATATTAGCTTTCATGCCAAATTCTTGTTAAAAAAATATTGTAAATGCATACATTATCACTATGATCTGCTTCAAGCACTGAATTCATTAAGTAGATTGTTAATAAAATGGGGAATGATATATCACAATTTTAATGCTCTGTCTCCCAAAGTTAATGAAGAGTTATAATTTTCTAGACGACAAATTAAAAGGAGGTTAAAGTGGTTGGTAAGACTGCCTAGAGATTTAGCAACATTCTAATTAAAAGAAAGGGCATTAAAGCGAATTAAAATCTTGATTTTTATGGGATTAACAAGTATGAGTAATATGTAGTTTACTATTGCTAGAAACCAGCATTTCTATGCAAGTGGGGAAGAGACTGTATTCCTTTTTGAAAGTCAAATATGGTTTAGAAAAATCAAATGTTTTTTTTTTCACAAGAGACACTGAAATCTTCATTGGCACTATGGGATGTCTTTCCTGTGTTACTGAGAACTTCAACAGCAAGGGTCCAATTGAAGACAGCGGGTGGTCTTTCTGGCAAAATCCCCCAAATAATACAATACCTCTACTGCTAAAATTACATATATAGCACTGATACTTTTTGTTTGATTTATGCAAACTGAAGAGGGGGGAGAAATTCCACTGATGTTGTGTAGGCTATTTGGTTGTAAGCTCAGCCTTACGTAATAGGTTGAATGCTGCATATCTGTCTGTAAAACAGAGGAGATCTCCTCTCTGCCCTGCAGTCACCAGTGCAACCTCAAAATTTGTTCCAGTTGGGTTTATGTATTTTCCAAAGCAGGTGGGGAAGCACACAGAACAAAGAAAAAGGAAATCCCAGTTTCCAAACACAATCCTATTTGCATGATGTTGGATTTTGCTTTAGATTAACAAGCCATGAATCTGTCACTTAAACATGCTGTGTTTGGGGCATTGCTGTCTTCCAAACAGGAAAGAAAAAAACCTTAGAAGGAGGCATGTGCAGCAAAAAGTTCAGAAATAAACTTCCACTTGCAGAAGAATATGTGTGTTTTTAGCTAATTCATTGGACTTCTCAGTTTGTTGCTGTTGAAGTTAATGCCATAAATGCCTTTTTAATTATTTTTTTAAAAAATGTATTGATATAATGACCTTAAAAGACAGCACAGTGGTAAAATAATAAGTCTTTTTTTTTTCTTCCGTTGAAATGAATAAAAATTAACAGATTGTTTGGGGGTTATCTTTCATCAATTAAATAAATGTTCAGTTACTTGGTAAAACAGGCTATGGTCACACTAGGAAAAGGTCTTCCTGTGGTTGTGCAACTTTATGTTGTGTTCCTATTCATTTAACTGTAGTACATTTTCTTTTCTGATTCTCAGGTCCTTGTCATTTTATTCTGTAAAAATCAGTGGAGCACAGTTTTACCAAGGCAGAAGTGATATTCAAGAACGAATTTCTCATGCATGCAGTGCAGTAGTTGTGCTGTGAACTGCACAAACAATTGCACAATCACATTGCTCAATGTGGACTTCTTTTGCATAATCCCCTGCATAGTTCTGTGGGCATAGCTTTTTGATATGCTAACTTCCACAGAATATCTTCCACTAGCATGGGTATGGATTCCTGTAAGTTTTACAGTTAAATATGTATTTGAACCTGTTTCCCAGGCACTCCATATACTTCAACATAACTGTTCTCATAATATTTTGCTTGTTGCTGAGGAATTGTGACTAAAGTGGATACATTCTCACATTTTTCCATAATTTCAAAAATGCATTAAAATTATGTTTATGAGGTAGTTCAATTTTAAAAGCTTTGTCCAGTTTCCTCTTTAAATTAAAACTCGTTTTTGATTTGTATATTATCATCTCTCCTATTTGTAATGCACTTCACTGTGCTTGCTTTCTATCACTTACTCTTACTATCACTTTTAGATATGGTCATTTGGAAAACATTATATTTATTTTAGGCATAGGGTTATTTTGAACTGCAACTCCCAAAATTTTCCAGAATATGAAATTCTCCCAGCTAGTATTCTGAAAGCTGTAGCAAAAACAAAACAAAACAAAAGCCCAAACCATTATTGCTTCTGAACAATAAGTCAGTGGGTGGGAGTCGCAAAGCATCATGGGATCAGTAAGGGATTATGGGACTGATTGATTGATGAGAGCCATCCCGCTACCCTTTAAATGCTTCTAAATCACTTTAAATGCTTCTAATATTATTAGTACAAAAACACTCTATGTTGTGATTATGTTATGTATGTTGAAGTCACTTTCAACTTACAGTGACACTAACAGAGTTTTCACGGTACATGAGATAAGGTATAACATTGGTGTTCCTTGGTGAGTATTTCTGGCCAGGAAGGGGTTTGAACCTAAATCTATAAAGTCCTAACCTGATTCTTGGTCTAATACACCATACTGTTTTTCACACAAGTAGTATATTATTGATAAGATGTATATATATGTGTCCACTTTATTTATTACTTTCTTATTTTCAAAGATAAAAATACAAACATCGCCTCCATATTAAAAAAGAAAATGATTATAAACTAATTTCAGGTACCATATTGAAATCCTACATGCTAAAATTTATTTAAAAATAAACTTGTTCCATTGTAAAGATGATGTTGTGGAACTCCTTGCAGGTGTGGCAGGCAAAGGCAGCATCTCTCAGTTGCAGGAGAGCTGTTCTGCAGCATTTTATCTATCTATCTATCTATCTATCTATCTATCTATCTATCTATCTAT
>JAHTLZ010000010.1:40735969-40772676 GCA_023846285.1 Phrynocephalus versicolor
ACACACACACACACACACACACACACACACACACACACACACACACAGAGGGAGGGGGGAGAGAGAGAGGGAGAGTAAATACAGTAGTATACACAATACAGAAAGCATATATTTAGTACACTAAAGGACTATACAGGATAATCATTACTAGAGATGGGCATGGAATGATTTTTGTTTCGCTTTTCATTTTTTGTTTGTTCCCTACTGAAACAAAAACATAGTGGCCCATCAAAGAAAAATAAAACCATATGAACAATATGAAATGAAAATTTTCATTTCATTCCTATGGGAAACCAATCGGGCATGGGAATTGGTGGGGCTTCGGGGAGGGGGGGAAAGTTGCACAAGCACCACACATACATATACACAGTTCACACAATACACATTTAAAAATGAAAAATGAAACAAAATGAAAAACAAAATGATTTTTTTTAAACAATCATTTAAAATGAAACAAAGCAGATGGGAATAGAATGAAACAAAAATGCAATGAAACACTATATTTGTGTTTTGTGCCCCTCTCTAATAATTACATCTGTACTTTCTAGTTTCCAAATGCTGCAACTGATCAGCAAGATCTAAAAGCACCTTCAAATTGTAATTGCTGATTCATTCAATCCAGATAGCTGAAACTTGGCATGTATTTCAATAACACAATAGAGATGTATACCTGTAGGGTTTTTTTAGTTCTTAAACATATTAATTGATTTTGATTAATTTTAAATAATCTTCGAAGTCAACAGTACCATCTTCAGTCACAAAGTGGCAGGCATGCCCAGTGAGTTCCTAAATTTATAGTTTGAAACCAAGTGGACTGCTGAGAGAGACAGAATTATAGGGATGCTGACTCTCTTCTATTGTAAACTACAATCCTTGTTTAGGGTTGCAAGTGCCTGAGATAACACTAAGTAATGTGGTAGTCTGTGAGAAGCTGATGCATGTTTTTTGCAACCTCACATGCTGCATGGAGAAGAAGTGGTCGGGAGGCACTTTTGTGGGCTAGATTGACTGTCAATCTATCCAGCACTAACCAATTGTTCCTTCCCTGCCTCCAAATTGGAAGAGAGTCCCTCTTCTCTGCTGCGTTCTTTTTCTCTGTCTAGTAGGTGTTGAACTCTTGCTGGAAGCAGTCGTGTTTGCCAGCTTGTTGTCGATCTCTTTACAAATGTAAGAAAATAACTAGTTTTCATTGTCTGCTACTAATGTCTCAAAGTGAGACTGTAAGTGCCAGTTAATGAGAAAAAGGGTTGGGTTATTCTGTGGAACCTGAATCTGTTCTGCACACGGAGACGAGGAATTCTGAGAGCTTGAGGCAGGGGAAAAACAGGTTAAGTAAGAAATATTAGGCTAGAGTTGAGGCTGATATTTATCTGACTGTGGCATGAAAACAGCTGCAGCTACTTAGACAATGTCGACAGTGAGGATGCCCTTTTCAGAGCCAAATGTTTCATCTCACACATTCTTGCCTGTCCTGTACACTAAGATGTTCTCATTCTCTTGGACTCAGGTGATGCATTCTTTCCTAGATAAGTCCTCTTCATATGGAAAACAATGGGTTGTTTCTGATCCAAGGTGTGCCTCAACTTGCTATGTCTCTGAGGAGGTGCTGCCAGCTAGGCCCTTGAGTCTCTCTTTTGATCCTCGTTCCTTCAGCTGAACCATGGCAGTCTTCCTTAAAGAGCATGACTCTTCCAAGTATGGTATGAGAAGCACACACATGCACAGTGGCCATAAGCTTGGCTATTTTCCTACCACCACAGGGCAGAAGACATACACCAGCCATGAATTCACTTGGCAGGGATGTCATGAAGGGATGCCATTAAGCCTGGATGTTGTTTGGGTGTGGCAGGCAAAAATTTCTCAATTTCTCATTGGATCAAGGTGATACAGTAGAACCCTGGTATCTGCTGGGGATTGGTTCCAGGCCTTCCAATGGATAATGAAAACCGTGGATAAGAGAGAATACAAAAAACCCCAGAACTGCTATTTGTGACAGTAGCTTGCTTTATGGCTGCTGTTTTGCAACAGTAGCGTGCTTTACTGCTGCTATTTGTGACAGCAGCTTGCTTTGCGGCTGCTGAATTATTTATTTAATCTATTCCTCTGCGAATCTTCAATAACTGAATCAGTGGATAATGAATCAGTGGATATGGCAGCCCTAGTGTGCTATACTATTGGTGTTAATTTATAAAATAAAATGACCAACAATAACATAGCAAATGTGCTCCAGGCAAAAATTAAAAAAAAAAACATGTGGCACCTTAATGTAAGCTTTCATGGACTTGTTCACTTCATCAGACATATAGTAGCAGAATGAGTTGTATAATTAATATACAATGGAATATAAGTTACATACCAAATGTTCATTGGCTGTTGGATTTGATGCAGAGATTAGGCTGTATTGTTTAGGTCTTTGTTGTCAAGATTCCTCAAAAGACTGAAAACAAAGGCCAGGGAGTGGGAAGAGGTGGGGGAAAGGTGAAGACAGGGGTTGTTAGGAGAGAGAATGTTTTTTTTTTTCCTTTTTTTTTTGGTAGAGACAGAAACTAGATCTGGTAGTGGATGAGCAAGGGATGGGAAAGAGGGGGGGGGAGGTGAAGACAGTGGTCATTAGGATAAGAGAATTATGTAGAGGTGTCATAGGCAGTTTTTACCTTAAAGTTTTGTGGTGGAAGATGGCTAAGGTGGTAGTGAAGAAAATAACAGTGGCAGAGTATTAATTTGGTAATAATGACTCAGGAAACTTTGACTTAAGTGTAGCCCATTTTTGTGAGTGTCCATCATGCATGTGAACTTTATCTCAGCTGTTTCCCTTTGTATTCTGGATCTGTAATGGAAAATGTAGGAAATAATGAAAAAGAATAATAATGAGCCATTAAAATCATAAACAGGTATTCATAAAATCATGTCTAATTTAACACCCCCCCCCCGGGCCCCGGGCCCCCGCGCACACACACAGAGAGAGAGAGTCTTAAATAGGGTGTGACAAAGAATATTAAGCCGTGTTTACTTTTTTGGTGCCATAGTTCCAGTTCCAATATTCCAACATCCAATGTCCTGTACAGAGTTCAGATCTGTTTAAGGGTAACAAACTCTGTGAAATTAAACATGGCCAATTTTACATTGGAATTCATCCAAAGTATGTAAAAATCAGATTCAAAGAGTTATATCAATATTGAGGCCTTTCTTTTCTCTCTTCTGTACCCATGTCTACTTTGGGCGAGGAAGAGAGGTTGCACCCCTTCTTTGGGACTTCTTACAAACTTGCCACAGTGTTAAGGCCTTCCGCTCTGGGGAAGGGGAATGTTAGGCTATTGGAGACTGAATTTTCACCTCTTGGCCCACCATATATAGTTCCTGTTGTTCTGCTCTAGTTTTTTCTTGTATTTTATTATGCTTTAGTCTGCTCCTGGATGCAGTTGCTAGCAAACTGTTGGGTTGTGTTTGCTTCTTTTTTTGTGCATTGCAGTTGGTTTTCCAGTAGAGATGGGCACAAAAGAGAAAAATAGTGTTACCTTTGTTTCTTTAGTAGTTTCATTTTGTTTCATTTGCAATGATTTTTATAGCATTTTTGTTACAAAATGAAATGAAATGAAATGAAACACTATATTCCCCTGGGCTCTAAAGGACCAAAATGACAGGGGAGCTTCCTCAAGCTGTTTCTTGTAAGCCCCCCAAATTTGGAAAGGTTTAGAGGACAGGGGCTGAGATATTAAGCTCCAAATGGGGTTCCCCGAGGAAAAAAACTTTCTAATGGGAATCTGAACTTCGGAAGCCAAGTTGTGGGCAAGTGACTAGCGCCATCCAATTAGAAAGAGTTTGTCCTAGGGGCACCCCCTATGAAGCTTCATAACTCAACCCCCTGAAGCCTAAACCTCTCCAAATTTCGGGGGCTTGCCTAGAATTGCTTGAGGAAGTTAATCCTTCCATGCTGAAACATGTATGCAATCCATATTTAGAGTACATATTTATTGCTCACCCGTGGCTTGGCTTCCAAAGTTCTGATTCCAATTAGAATGATTTTTTCCTTGGGGCACCCCCTTTGGAACTTAATATCTCAACCTCCCTTACTCCAAAACCTTTCCAAGAATTTTTTTTGGGGGGAGGCTTACAGCGAAGAGCTTAAGGAAGTTCCCCTGCCATTTCCTCCTGAACTAATTGTTTCATTCTAGAGGGGGAAATAGTGTTCTATTACAAAACAAAACAAAATGCGACCTACCAAAATGATGAAATAGCGTTTCATTTTTCATTTCATGCCCATTTCTAATTTCAGTGTTTCTGTGGCAGTCCTTGTGTTATATTAATATTTTATTGTTATTACTTAGTGTAGCGTTCATCCCATTACTGTGTATGTGACTATACAAGAGTAGGAATGAAGGGTTAGCAATTATGCCCAAATATTGAATGTGGAGGCATAGTCCCAGTGCTTAAATAGCTCAAACTAAGGTAATTAGAGTCAGATAATGCAAAGATAGGACTAAGATAGGGAAACTTCCAGGCACTGAAGAAGAGACAGGTCAGTTGGGGAACTGTAAAGTTCTGTAAACTGTAAAGTTTGAGTGAGGAAATTAGATCAGTATTTGAGTGAACTGTGCCACTGCATTGTGGCGCAGTGGTTAAATGCCTGTACTGCCAGTAAAACTGTGCTCACAACTTGGGGCTCATGGTTGACTCACCCTTCCATCCTTCTGAGGTTGATAAAATGAGTACCCCACTTGCTGGGGGGCAATGTGTAGCCTTCACACTGTAATTAAAACTCTAAACCGCCCAGAAACTACTTGAAGTGGTATATAAGCAGAACAATTTTTGCTTTGCTTTGAGAAACTTTTAAGTAATGTAACAAACATTACATCTTGTCTGGGACTCAGTGATTGAACTGGGATACCTGACTGATGGCAATGATACCCGAGTCTAATTTGGTACAGATCAATGGTCCGTGAGACGACTGTGAGGTTGTGCCTTTTACTACTCTGTAGTGAGGGGTGTATGGTAACCCAGCCACACTGGAAAGGCTGACCTCCACACTTAGCTCACATGCACCCCACTTACAGCCATAATGAAACAAAATGAAAATGGAAGAACTTGTCCTTAAATGGATGAGCCAGTGTATTTCAGTCTATTTCAGATCTATGGCACTTTCCCCAGTTTTATCCATAAATTCTGTTTCATTCTATTGTTGCATTAAATGCCATTTACAAAGAAAAACCTCTCACAAAAAGCTCCAATTCACAGAAAATACCTGCCACTAATCAGCAGATTCTTTATGTTCTTTTAAGAAGCAAAACTTCTGGACCCTACCTTGTGGAGCAATGCCCCTTTGAAGTTTTAAAGGAAAAATTGAACATGATATGCATCTTTAAGAGATTCTATTCTTCAGGATGGAGGGTTGCACCAGATGACCTCTTGGGAAGGAGCAACCTGAAATACTTTATTAGCAAAGGCAAATATTCCATCCATGGAGATAGTAACAACAACAACAAAAAAAATGATAAATGCTCCCAGAAGTGTGAAATTCAGACTTTGGCAATGGGGTGGGTGGGTGGGGGGGGAGATATCTGTTGTTGCCTTCATAGGGTGAAATATAGAAGAGGAAAGGCAACCTTATGCTTTGTTCCCTAGCAAAAGTAATGCAGCTCGGGAATATTTGGGTGACTTTTCAGATGATTTTCCATCTTCTCCAGCTCTTTCCCTGCTGGGTTCAGTGTAAGTTTCTGTTTCTCCCTGTCATGCAGGTAGCAGCATCAAAGAGAGAGTCAAGGTACCTCTCCTTCTTATTTTCTTCTAAATTCAGTTCCCAGGGCTCGATATGGACAGACCACAGTGGAAGCCATGCTGTCGAACTGATATAAAGTACTAACATTTTAAAGTGTAATTTTGTAATTCATGTCTGACTCCTCAGTAGATTTGCTGCCCTATTTGTGCTACCTAATGTATTTAGAGTAATCAGTTAATCATTTCAAGAACAGTGTCTAAAAACTTCAAAAAAGCCTGCTACAGATTTCCAGGCATGTAAGGAATATCATAGGCTTCCACACATAGCACATGAATTCTTAAAATATAATTGCAAAATTTCATTTACTTGTTCAAAGTGGAATACTAGTTTAAAATAGGCATTTTTACTATCTGTGATCATCTTTAAAAATTGGCATCTGTTCCTTTCCAATGGATACATTCAGACTTTTGTGACTTTGTTTTATAAAGCTGGATGCTATCATCATATTGATGTAAATCTTCTAAATAATGTGAATTTGTATACATTATAAATGCAGTAAATATTGTGTCTGCAGCATGCCCCACCAGATAGAAAATAGGAATAAAACTACTCAACTGTAATGCCTACGTTACAAAACACTGAGAAACCCAGAGAAAATAAAACATTGTGCTTGCTGTCTCTCTCTTTCTCATAGTCAAGATCATCCACTAAAATTATAAGGACAATTCTTGGTACACATTTGGGCCACAAGCTTTTCTAGTCTTATATGTACAGTTTCATTTATTTTAACTTGATGACATGTGGGGGTAACTACTCAGAGAATGAAAAACTAAACATTTCTGTATCTGTGACAGAAAGTGAAATTATTTCTGTTAATCTTGACCAGAATGTTCACATTTGTGAGACTAATTTAAAACAGATAAATGCAAAATGCATAGACGCATTACACCTTGGCCATGGGCTTCTTAAAAATCAAAAGCAGTAGGATATATATTGTTTGCTTCTTGTGGATGTCCCTATTTTGCCCACTGAAGCTTAAGACACTTGTGGAACAATGAAAAGATGTGGGTATGAAGGCAAAATGAGTAAAAGTCACCTGCCCACTCATTCTTCTGATACAAGTATTTGCTGCATTATGAGTCTGAATACTCAAACCATAACACTATACTTGCTCTCCTAGATTAGTGGAAATGTCAAGGCTGAAACATAGTTACTACTACAAACAGTGCAGAAACTAATGTCTGCATCTTGCATAATAGGCAAATTAACTTACTTGAAATCCAAATCAGGCTGGAGTGTGGCAATGGAAGTCCTAAAGACCGCAAGGTATAAAATGGGCCTACAGCACCGGGATAGTTGTTGTTATAGTAATGCTTCTTGAAAATTCATTTTTAAGTATATATCAGAATCAAGTTATTTATTTTGGTATCACTTGCAAACAAACAAAATTCTGATTACACAAATTATATTTCCATAACAAGCATTTAATCTGCATAGGGACAACTTAAATCTGCCCTAGACTATGGGAGCACCCTTTTAAATAATTTCATGACAGGTTAGTCTACAGCAATTAATGAGGGCAGTACTTACCAAAACAAATTTCCATAATCACTCAGTCATTTTAATAAGTTAATGATCATGTAATATAAACCTGTCTCCTCAAAATGTGAAGTTGGTATCATTAGTCTGCGAACACTTCAAGCCTTCAAATGGCTGCAGGGTTCTCTAAATCTTCTTTCAACTAAGGATAGTACTCTTGTGGAAACTTTTTATGCTTTGTGTCATTTTCACTCTCGTTCACTCACTACTCCTTTCCATTCATTTCCACATCCATGCGTGTGAGAGCGCGCGCGCGCACACACACACACACACACACACATTTTTGGAATGGACTTTTTCACAATAACACCTGTGTTTATAGTCCATTTCCATGTCCCATAAAAGCTCACTGATTGTTTGATTTTTTTTCATAATTTTTTATTAATGAAATTATTTGTACAAATTACAAAAAGGACAAACATCAACAACAGTGCATCCTTTCACCAACAGGATCACTCTACTTATTTACAGTCATTATCCTCCCCTCCAGAACAAAATCGATTGTTGCGCGGAAGCCTTACCCTTATCTCGTACAAGCACATATTCAATAAATCTATCCCATATATCATAGAAAATATCTCTTTTTAACTCTCCTTTTTTATCTTTAAAGAACATGTCAATTTATCATTTAAAGCAATATTCCATATTTCATTATACGATTGTTTGATTTTAATGTATGCACTTTTTGGAAAACAGCAGAAAAATTATAAATACAAGTGCCAAATTTAATGGCAGACAATTGTGCCATGCTTAGAGGTGAGTTATAAAAAGGCAGGCTGAAGTAGAGGCATGGGTTCCAAACAACACTCCTGTTAGCTGTTGGTTGGATAATACACACACCCAGTTCGTCAAAAAATCCAGATAATCTGCATGTGCTTTCCTTCTCATTTGTTTGGAGCAAACAAAAGTCTTCCCCAAACTTGACCCAAATGTAGGCTTTAATAGAATAGATAAGCAGTAAATTTACCACCGAACATTTTGAAAACAATAATCAAAGTGCACATGGGTGCACACAGACATATGTTCATAGGCAGGAGAAAGAACAGTAAAGTAATGGAAGCGGAGCCTACATTAATCCTATCTAAAAAACCAGTCAAACAGCAAGCATGCAAGCAATTAAAGGCAAAAACCCCAACCCATTTAAAGCCTCCCAAAAGATTATAAGAATGTAGAAATATTTCTCTCACACAAACCACCACATAAAGCCATCACTTATGGTGACTGCACAGTAGCAAAAAACTATCAGTTGAGAGAAGCAAATAAAATTATTATTATTACTATTTAAGAGGACTGGAAAACATCCTTGCAGATAGCAAAACAAGATAGAGGGCACCAGCACACAGTAATTCCAGCCACAAAAAGTGACTAAAGCAAAATACTAGTTTACAGGGTCTTCTACAAATTCAGAATTCCTCACTTCTGTGCTATAGTTCCTGACAACACTTGTTCACTCTGCCACATCTTTGCAATACTCTTCATGACGCTATTGGATATAAAAATGTGGTTACATAAAACACCTGAAAGAAATGTAAAAGAGAAATAGAAAGTGTGAAAGGTTGAATGGAGGAGGAAACACGAGTGAATATGAAATTTCCACTATTTGGTTTTTAGAAGGCCCTTTCAGGAACCAAGCCAAAAAACCCAAGGAAAAAAACAAAAACAAACAAACAAACAAAAACATGATAAAAGAGCCTCTTCATGTTAATGCAATAGTTCAGCTCCTCATATTACTCTCAAAAGTATTGAGTGCTTTTGGTTTCTTTTTTAAAAGTGGAGGCCAGACATAATCCTAAAAGTTGAAGTAACTTCTGACACATCCATTTGGGATTTTTAAAAAGTGTTTAAAACTAAAAGTTGGGGGAAATATTTCTCTTTCAAAAATATTTTTTTTGAATTGGGAGCATATATTAGCTGATTTAACCATTCCCTAAGAATCCAGAAATGCAGTGTTAAGAAAAGGCTGTAGTCCAGCTCTGGACATTTCATCAACTACCTGACTATTAATTTGGATCATTTGTTGTAACTGACCTTTAGAAACTCAAAGTACTGACGCATACCTATGTTAGGATCTTCTAAAGCTTTTTAATTGGCACCAGTTTTCTGGGTTATGTTCCTTTTTCTGTACAGACACTTGGAAGACTGAATTTATGTAAGTGGAAAGTAGATCTATGAAACAGAAATACATATTTTCTTAATTTTTTTGGAAAAGCAAAGCACAGTGACTGCTGAAGTCTGTGACAGGAGAATTGGAAGGGACTTCTTTGAAATATGGTCTCCCACAGCCCATCAACTTATTCATGTTATTAATCCCCAAAGTCCAATCTTGAAGTTCTGTCTCATTCTATTCTGAATGAAATTTCAGAACAGAAGATGAAATGTACAGTAAAGGTGAATTGGTGCGTGTCAGAAGTAAAATTGCCATTTAGATAGACTTGTTTTACTTGACCAAAAATACACAGCAGTTTTAAGGACTCCTGAATGTGTCCAATGCCCAAATCTAATTGAATATTATTCATGCTATACATATGATATCAGACGTGTCAATAGGAAGTAGTTTGTCAGAGGAGACACTAATATTTTACAAAATACAAACAGACGTCTGTCTAGCTCAGTGGGGGAGAGGATGGAGTGATCAACATGTTTCTCAATGTATATATGTATGTGTACCACATATTAGAATATTATTATGCTTCTTTGAGACATATCCTGGACTGATTAAAGAGATACATGGATTCAATTAGGACGCTACCTAAATTGACCAAATCTGAGTCTGAAACCTCTTAAATGTTCATTGCCAATAGTAAAGTAGAGAAAAAGATTTGTTAGCAATTTGGACACAGGGAGACAGAAACACCATGACTCAAACAATGGATAGATTTGTTTCTGAGGTTTCCATATGAAGCAAACATGTGAGATGGAAAAAGGAGGAGAGAAGAGGGACATGTTTGTTTTTCTGAAGCCTAACTGTACCACAGTGATGCAAAAGAAATCTCTAATGCAAGTCTTTCTGAGATGGAATGCAGCAGGTCTGTGTATCACTCTCGTATATACTCTACTTATACATTCAGTGTTATTTTTTTTCCTCCTAAACAGGAACATTATTAAAATATTTCTGTTGTGTCTTTGGTACCTGGGAAGCTGTAGCCATGGGTGCATGTATGGAAAATGGTGGATATTCAAGCCCTCCTGCTTCTGCCATTGTATGTTGCACATGTATATCCCAGTACTGCCTTATTGCACTTTCTGTGACTTTGATGTCATTTATAAAAAAAAGAAAAATATATGGGAAATGTTGTGCATTCTTTTCTTTTCTTCCCTTTTCTCCTCTTTCACCTGGGAAAAATCTCTGTGCCATCATGTTATCTACATGCAAATCCCCTTGAAACAAAACCCACATGAATGGCTGTATACTAAAACATCAGCAGGATTGGTGGGATGGCTCCAAAAATTTGCATGGTCGTCCACTCCCACATGGCTGGTCACTCGGCCAGCCCATCATTGCGCAGGTGTAAATAAAATAAAATAAAATAAAATCAATGGAGGACAGAGGAGGAGAGGAGAGACATTTTGTTGCAAGAAAAAACCCACTGCCTCTGTGAAAAATCTGGCAGTTTATAAATTTCCGCGTGTTTCTGTTGTGCTTGTGTGTTTTTGGACCACGATTTCAAAAACAATATTGTGTTCGCCGCCCCATTTTGGATTCCCCGCCCGCACCGCATGGCATGGCGAGTCCGGCTGCCCAGGACGGGGGGGAGGCGGGACCCCCCTCCAGAAACCACCCCTCCGGTAGGTGCCCTGCGCCCTTAGTCAAGCAGGCATTTTTCCGCCTGCTTTTTGGCCCGGGAATGGGTTGGGGGAGAGTTTAAAAGTTTTTTCCTGTGCCGTCCGTGCCGCTTGAGCCGGCGGCGAGACTCGTGCCATGCGGCTTGTTGCTGCTGCGAGCCTGCGGCGAGTCCCACCAGAGCAGCCCAGGACGGAGGAGGGGGGGAGGCCGGGGACCTCCAGAAACCACCCCTCTGGTAGGTGCCCTAAGGCACCAGGACGGAGGAGGGGGGGAGGCCGGGGACCTCCAGAAACCACCCCTCTGGTAGGTGCCCTGAGGCACGGCAGGCATATTTCCGCCTGCTTTTTGGCCGGGAACCAGGTTTTTTAACTTTTAAAAACTTTTTTTCTGTGCCGCGTGGCATCGCGCGACTGCGCAATGCAAGTAACAAGCACGACAGATCAGACCAAAATTGTTCGTTCGTCGGTTCGAGCTCGAAGTCTGGCGGAGTAATTCCCGTTACCGTTTCCGTAGAGTAACGGAACCGAGTAATGGAAACGGAAACGGGAATACCGCTAAGTCGTGCCCATCTCTAGTTTCATATACTGTGCTCCTGCATTATAAAGGGACCACAGTATATGAAACTCAAAATGGTAGCGGATGACTGTATATTCTACTGTTTGCATTATTACCAAATATATTTATACTCACCAGGAGATGCCCAAGTAGATTAAACCTCCTAAAGATAGAGTTAAGTATGGCCTTTACTACAAATGTTTTTAAATCATTTTAATGAATATTGATGGAGTGAAAATTTATTCAAAAATTCAAATTAGCAAGTTCTCATTTTGGAATCATATGTGGTAAGGTAATGATCTTTATGGAATTGACACTTATTTGGCCACTAATATATTCCTCACCATTAATGTAAATAAATATTCAACACAACATTTTATACTGTAATTTCATCTTTCTATTAAGATCCCTCTTGCTCACATCTTAATGGGCAAACAGTTGTTTTCCTGTCTCCTCCCATTTTAATTTTCTATATTGATGGAATGAGAGCATAAATATTTTCAACTAATTAAGAGTAATTGTATGGTTGCATATACTATGTTGTTTCTCTTGTGTTTTAGTTTTCAGTCTTTTAAGTGGATGAGTCTCTGCCATAGTGTGTTTGTGGGTTTGAAGTAAATGGGTATGTGGTGTTTGTCAAAATCTTTTTAAGCTTTTCAGACAATCCAGGAATGACCAGGTTTTTCTGTCAGCTCTGTGTCTCAGGCTGGTCCATTGTTCTTCTGGGTCAGCACACTGCTTTATTGAAGAGGAACAATATAGCATATGTGGTTCAAAGCAGTGAGGAGTGTGCAGAGCAATACACTGGAGAAACGAAACATCCACTAAACAGGAGGATGGCCCAGCACAGAAGGGGCAACAGCTGAGGACCAGAATCAACAGTGTACCTCCATCTGAAGGACAAAGGGCACTCATTCAAACATGAGGATGTTGCACATATTAGACAGAGAAGGTAGGTGGTTTTGAGAGAGAGGTCAGGGAATCTATTCAGGGAACCCCCCCCCCCAACATAGGTGGTGGGCTCAGACACAATCTGTCCGCTACTTATCAATCTGTCCTTTCAGCAGTCACCAGACAAATCAGAAGCACTTCACACCTCCACCAGCAGGGCCACAGCTAATGACCCATATTTAATGGGTGTTTGGATGGTTACACAGGTGCGACACTCGCACACTCCAGGCCATTGTACATCTAATGAGGTTCTTCAGGCCACTGTCTATGTAACAAGCATATTCAGATCAGGGTGATGTGAAATCAACTTTCCTCAGACTGACAAAGTTACTTGGATAGATTTGTGTATTGAAACATGAAAAGAAGTCCAGTTGCCATGACTCAACTACTGAATAACCTCACCTGGATGACTGAAAATCTTCACAGACAGCTTGCAGCCTAACCTGTTTTTTCCATCTCTAATACTAAACTAGCACTATCCCAGTTTGAAAGAAAATACTAAAAATAAAACTATTAAAATAGCATCTGGAAGTTGAGTCATGACAACTCGACTTATTTTCTTGAGATATTGAAATGTTTTGCTGCTCATCCAAGCAGCTTCATCAGTCTGAGGAAGGTTAGTGGCAAGTCATCAGTTTTATAGTTTACCTTGATTTCACATCACCCTGGTCTGAATAGTTCTATAATTTGGACAATGGCCTGAATAGTCTTGTTAAGTCAACAATAGATTGAATATATTCAAACTGATGAAGCTGCTTGGATAAGCAGCAAAACTTCAGTTTCTCAAGAAAAGAAGTCTAGTTGTCATGACTCAACTTCAAGATAAAATCACCTGGATAACTGAGAATCTTCACAGACAAATAGCATAGTCAGTAGCAGCAAAATATAGCTTTGAGAGGCAGCCAACATGATGGTGAATGGGTGTAGGACAAAGATTCTAATGCAACAAGTTTACAGTCTCCATTCTTCCACTCGCTGCTTTTTATGACCACCTATTACTGCTCTTGTTGGTGTTTTTTTATTTTTTTATTTCTTTCAAACTGTGATAGTGCAAGTTTAGTATTATAGCTATTGTGGAATTGGACAGGCACTGCAAACCCATTCAAGCTCTGTCCAGCATCTGCCTTCCCTTGCAGAGGCTACACACTGGTTGTGTTATTTTTAATATTTATTTGATTTGTTTTATTTTTTATTTTCAAACTGGGATAGACGTAGTAAAGTATTAAAGATAGAAAGTTTCTGTGCAGCCCAAAGTGCATGATCCTGAAAGACACAATTTTATTCTGACACAGATGAGCTCAAAATGAATCACATCCACAGTCAAGTTTAAATAAAATAAACAAGCCTCTCAAGACTTTGCTTTCCAAACAAATGAGAAATTTCCTGGCCCCAAAACTGTGTGAACAACTGTAGGTTGTGTAAACAAATATTTTAAAATTGATTTTATATGTGCAAAGCCCAATGCAAACCTAGGCGTTTTTCATTGTGAAACCATACACTTATTTTCCAATTGTTGAATTCTCTACTATTGTAGAAACCTTCTATTGATAAAAACAAACAGGAGATGTTGAGTCATGTGGGAAGTACATAACCATATCAGCACCAGAATTTATGCTGATGCTTACCTCTCCTCTCATCATTCCATCCCACATGATTCCTTCATTTAATTTCTGAGTAATGTGGTATCTAGCCAGAGGCGACCATTTCAATTCCACAGTGTTCTAAAGGTCTCTTGATAGGAGCTGACATTTCCTGGTCACACAGTAGGCTTGCAAAGTTTGAAGATGGGTCTGTTTCACTGTTTAACTTCCATAGTGGTTGTTACAGGGTCATTCAAATGAGTCTTCTGAAATGTCATTAAAATTCTTTATGACAGATTCATTAACTTGCTTAGAATCAAGCATATTTAAAAGCAACCCAGTTATACAATTAGAATAAAGAGAACAAATAAGGCAACCATTGTCACATTAATGCTAACAGTCACCTGCATGTTTTAACTGGGTTAATATGTCTGAACTGAAACAAATATACACTCACTAATATTTACAGTAACCCCCTCTCGTTTTGCGGTTCATATACTGCAGTCCTGATATATTGTGGGACCACAGTATATGAAAAAAAAAGCCCTCTGGGGTAAGCTGGAGATGCCTGTTTCAGGGCTTCTGTACTTACCCCAGGCCTTCCACTGCCCCAAACATGCCTCCAATGGCCTTCCCGGGCCATTGTAGAACCTAAAAGTTATTCTCACTGAACCAGAAGTGACTTTCTGGGCATGTCAGAAGACTCAGAAATGAAAGGCCCTCGGAGGCCCCAAAAGTGCTTTCTAGTGATCCGGAGGTTTTCTGGAAGTCACTTCCGGTTTTCTGGAAGTCACTTCCGGTTTGGCAAGAAGCACTTTTGGGGCCTCTGACAGCCCAGGAAGGCCATCAGAGGCCCGTTCAGGGCAGTGCGAGGCCTGGGGTAAGTACAGCCCCCCCCCCCAGTTTGTGGATTTTCAATTATTGTGGGTCAGGATGGGTCTTTAACCCCTACAATAGGCGGGTAGTTACTGTACATAGTTTTTCAACATGTAGAAAAATAAGGGTAGGTAGGTGAGTTTAGAAACAAAGAAAGAGGCTGATAAGAGGGACACTCTTCTCCCTCTCACAAAATACCAAAACTAGGGGACATCCACTCAAATTGAGGGCTGGGAGAGTAAGAACAGACAAAAGAAAATATTTTTCACTCAGCGCGTTGTTAGTCTGTGGAACTCCCTGCCACAGGATGTGGTGATGGCATCTGGCCTGGATGCCTTCAAAAGGGGATTGGACAGATTCCTGGAGGAAAAGTCCATCACAGGTTACAAACCATGATGGAGATGTGTAATCTCCAGGCTTAAAACCGGGGTACTTCAAGGGCCAGATGCAGGGGAGTGGTATCAGGAGACAGATATCTAGTCTCATGTGCTCCCAAACGCATCTGGTGGGGCCACTGTGAGATACAGGAAGCTGGACTAGATGGGCCTTTGGCCTGATCCAGCATGGCTCTTCTTATGTTCTTATGTTCTTATGAGAGAGCTGAGCTCCTATTTATAGGAAGCCTCAGTCTGGCCCCTCTGGGTGTCTATCCTCTTCCTCTTGCCCCATTTCACTTGAGCAGACAGGTAAAAAGGTCCTGGGTCACAATGGCAACTGCCCTATGTCAACCCTCTGTGGACCTATGCACAGATTTATCTATATAATAAGAAACCTTGTAAAATTAGGATTCCAAGGCTGCATGAGCATAGCCTCTATGCAGCCTTACAGAAACTTTTTAACAGGATGTATGGAAACCTGGGAACAAGAGGAACAAGGGCTGTACAATCCAGTTTTTCCTACATGCATATAAATAACATGAGCAATTAACTCCACATAAAAGTCCTATAACCCTGTAAAACTATTTGTAGACCTTTAAATTGTTTGCATATGATCATATTGTTGACCTTTATTGAGAGACACAGTAATGGCATTTGTAATTTTAATGTAATCAACCGACCAGCATTTCCCAAAGAAATTCTTAGACAAGTGACTTATCTCTTCGTTTTATAACATACATTCATCATTTGCAAGATATTTTTTTTAAAGGATATATAATTAATGTGTGTGTGAATTAGTTAAGGTAACAGTTCTCCATGTGTTGAGAATATCAGAGGTGCAGCAAATCCCTCAAGAGCCAAGAATTTCTTAGGGGTGCAATACATTGGTTCCCTGCCATTTTCCAATTCATATGCTGTGGTCCCGGTATATCATGGGACCGCAGTATATGAAAGGCAAGGCTCCCTGTGGTAAGCTGCTTGGGCCTGTTTGAGGCTTCCTGCACTTATCCCAGGCCTGGTGCCGCCCCGAACGGGCCTCCAGTGGGCTTCCTGGGTCTGTTGGAAGCTCCAGAAGTGGTTTCTGGCAAACTGGAAGGCACTTCTGAAAAACCGGATGGGACTTCTGGAGTACTGGAAACCAATTTCTAGGGCCTCTGACAGGCCCAGGAAGCCCGTTGGAGGTTCGTTCGGTGCAGCTGCAGGCCTCAGGTAAGTGTAGGAGGCCCCAGAGAGTCCCTAACTCCCGCGATAGATGGGGGATTACTGTACTTACACTCAGCTTTCCTTTGGGCCAAAATCACTAGATGTTTATGAACAGTTTGTAGCATTTTTGTTTATTTCAGCCATGCCAGAAATTCAGAATATAGTGTTGAAAATGATCTGGTAACCTTCTGTCAATGAAGAAGTTAAATGATTAAACACACTCCAACAGACCCCTTACTCCACCTTCCAGTGCCCCCATATTTGATTTTGAAAACAGCTAAGATTTATGCATCTCTTTCAGTGTTTCCATCTGAATTACCAATATATTGTTCTTTACACAGACCTCTTACTCACATAGTCACTTACTAGGAATAGGTGGCATCCCCCTTTCTAGAGGAATCTCTGCCTACTCCATTGTCACGGAACTGCCACCACAAAGGAGATGCTGAAGAGTCATTATATTAATTGTTAGCGGCTTTACTGTTTTGGACAAGTTTAATAAATCCCCCTCTTAAAATTGCAAAGGTTGGAATGAAAACCAACATATTCTAACATATGCTCTGAGCCTTTTCCTCATAATCTACTTCGACTTAGCACAGGGCTGTCCGAACTTTTTCTAAGGAGGGCCAGATTTGGTGGCTGAGAATGTTTTGGGGGACAGCTGCTCCCTGACCTTGCCCCCCCTGCACTGCAAGCCCCACCCACTGACCCATAAGCCCCACCCACTGACCCCTTGCAAGGCCCACCCACAGGAAGGGAGGGAGATAGGGACCAAGGAAGGAAAGAAAGAAAAGAAGGAAGGAAGGTGGGGACCAAGGGAAGGTGGGAGGGAGGGAGGGAGGAAAAAAGAAAGGCCCTCAGCAGCAGCAACAGACATGGTTCCCCGCCCCGCCCGCCTGTGCATACCCCCAAGGTCTCCGGCGGTCACAGCTGCGACTCCCGGCCCACCCGCTCACACACCCGCAAGGTCTCCGGCGGCTGCAGAGGCAGCTTCTGACCCGCGCACTGGTGTACCCCCAAGGTCTCCCACAGCCGTGGCTGTGACTCCCGCCCCGCCCGCCCCACCCACCCGCAAGGTCTCCCGCAGCCGCGGCTGTGACTCCCGCCTCACCCGTCCCGCCCACCCGCAAGGTTTCCAGCGGCCATGGCTGTGGCTCCCGCCCCGCCCCCCCCACACCTCTCCCAGCTGTCCGGCAGCAGTGGTGGCTTGCCAGCCTCCAAGCTCTTCGGCGGCGGTGGCAGAGGAGGCTTGCCTGGCCGCCTGTCCCCTCCATCTCACCTGAGGCACCATGCAGATCCCACTGCGCTGCCCCCAGGCACCTTCTCTGCAATGAAACCTCTGTGTCAGGAGGTTTTTTTTAAAACTCATGGGGCAAAGGAGGGAGGGGGAGCGAGGGGCTGGCCGGATTTGGCCCGCGGGCCGGACTTTGGGCAGGCCTGACTTAGCAGGAGTGAATTATATCTAGACTGTGGCACTCATGTGAAATGGGAAGAAGGAAGGGATGATGATTTAAAAATGTGAGTTTGGTTACGATACTAATAAGAGGGCATTTCAAAAGCAAAGATATATGCCCCTAAGGTCATTTCCTTTATTTCATGATTATTCACCCTTGGGAACGACCACAGTCAAAATGCATAGCATCCGAGCAGCTGCTTTCCTCCTCGTATTTATTGATGGTTGTGCAGCATGGTTCTCCTTTTATTAAATCCTTCACTAATTAAGTGTATTTGCATTTAACCTATGTATTCTTTATAGCTGTTTTTATTACCTAGTGAAACACTGAAAGTATGTTTTTGCCTCTTGTTCCTGGCATAACCTCTAGAACTGTTTATAAAATAAGAATCTAGTTGTTTCACAAGCATTTATTTCCTTACTTCTTGTTGAGATTTATGAAACACATATTCACTGTATTTAACAATATTGTTCAACAGAATCAACCAACATGTGTGCAATTATCTAGTTCTGCTAGCATATTGATTCAACAGAATACTTTGAACCAATCTATTTTACACTTTTCATGAAATTTGTCACCTGTAAATGTTAGGTGAAGGTAACATTCAAGAAGAACTGTTAAGAAAATGTGCAGTTTCTCTTTCATTACCAAGAACTGTAACATTCTACTAATAATAACTATCTAGTGACCATGTCCTTATTCTAGAATACTTCGGATGCTCTGTTCAACACAAAAATTGGGTGAACTAAGCTTCTTGTTGATACATTAGCATTTTACAGTTACTATCAAATTATTATTATTAAGAGCCTTACTGGCCCAGAAGCTCAATATAGGTAACTAAAACATTTCAATAATCCCAATTACACTGAAAGATTCGGACTAAATAAACTATTATCACATAAATGATAATTTATGTGATAATAGCTTTTGAAATTAATACCTAAATATAAAGGCAAGCTGGATGATGGAAAGAATGTGTGATAACAGAAAATAATAGATAAACTATCACAGTATCTCTGCTTTGAGGATTATGTTGAATTGTAGCGATGCTGTGGTATAACTGTGTGGTCTACCAAACCCTTACCAATGCCACCATTATGCCAACTGATGCCACCATCCCCCTGGTGCCGACTGGGCCAGTTGTAAAGGGGTCCAGCCATTGACAGCTCAGCAGGAGCCCTCGAAAATGGCTCCCTGGCACCAAATCCCCTGCCTCTAGGACCCAGGGGAGTCACCCCCCACCCAGCTGAGAGGAGGACGGAAGCCAAGCTGAGAGGAGGCAGGGAGTGCCAGAGTGGTGGCAGTGACCCATCTCCTCCTCTTCCCTCTCCTGGGCTTCAGCAGTGGTGGCCACCCTGCAGGTAATGGATCCCTTTTACAAATAGAATGAAATGGTTCATTTCAACGGAAAAAAACAACAGTTTCCTTTTGTCTGTAATGAAATGCTGCTTCCTCATTTCATTTTGTTCCATTTTTCATTTTGTGCCCATCCCCACTGCCTCATAGCACTTAAAGCAACCTCTATGCAGTTTGCAATTTAATTATACAGACTACACATACTCCCAATGGAGGATGGGTAATCAATTTACCAACCTTAGAAGGATAGAAGGCCGATTGAACCTCAAGCCAGTTACTTGGAATTGAAACTGGGTTTTGAACAGAGTTTTGCCTGCAACCCTGATGTTTAACCAATATGTCACAAGCCCCCAGGTTATGACACTTAGTCTGGTCTGACTAAGTAGTGCTTTCAGAGAGTCCTAACAAATCCACAATATTATAAATTTTGACTCTTTTGCCAGCCCTGCAAGGTAGAACTGCACTAACCCTCCCAAAACCCCAGACTTCTAGTAAAGGCAATAACTGTTTTTAAGAGAATCCAGACAATTCAATTGATACTTCTCAAATATACTTTATTAAAGATAATGAAAAAAAATAACAGTTTCATAAAGGCATAAAAAAGAAGTATGGAGCAAACAGTCAATCAGAATCTAAAGCAGGCGCAATACTGAGTAAATACATAACAAAATAAGAAAGCTAAGTAGACCACATGGTACTTACACACTAGCGTAGCATCTGCATGGACTCAGAATATGCATAGAATGCATCCCTCAATATATAACATAAAAGGACAGCAGCTGAGCCTAGTGTCTCCTTAGGGATAGCTAACCCAATGAAACTAATTTCCAAACTTCTTTTTCTACTTTGTAGCTCACCTTCTGGATCTTTCAAAATGGTTCACCAATTCAAGTTCCCTCAAACATTCATGAAGACAAGGGCACTTTGAGGCCAGCTCTGTCACATAGCCTAAGTCATTAGCACAGTATCAGGGAACAAAGCTGATTTAGCATTAAAGTCTTCTTCCAAAGATAAATCACAGGTGGTGCTTCCATTCCTTTACAGGCAAAAGCTGTCCCCAGAAAGGCACCAATCCATATTTCCTCAATTTCTAAGTTTGCTCACACACCCTACAGTATTTCTGGAGTTGAGGTCAAGTTCAGCATCCAGTTATGCCAGCTTCTATACATGGAATTTCAAAGGAGTCCCCCTTTGCCTTTTGTCCCAGGCATGCATTTCTTCTACCACTTCTGTGAATGTATTATGGCTCCATGCCAGTTCAGCTATGTTATTATGCAACAGAGAAAATCAATATCCTACAAGGCAATTCTAAAAATGGGGGCAATCCAACCCAAAACTTATAAGTTTGAAACTGGACTTCAAGTCAGCAGCAAATTTCACACAGATGATTTCCAGAAGTATGGGCAATTAGGTTTCAAGTTATCATTTTAAAAAGTAAAACTGCTGCCCTGCAGGAAAAAAAATCAATTCTACATATCCCTAGATTTATATAATAAAAATTGAAAGTACAAATTTGGCTTATTTTAACCAAGAATGGTTAATCTCACATGCTTTCCCCCCTATTATTTCAAAACAATCCAAGTTGCCGGAGCTGAGATATTGATTCTCCAAGGAAAGGCTTTTAAAGGTGTCGGGATGAGGAAGCCAACCACTTTATTATAATATACATATAACAGGCTTACTAACAAGAGCATTGTAAAGTAGATGCATTGTTACAACGTCCAAGGCTGGAAAGGCACAAAACTGAAGGGCAATGGAAGGTCACAGAAATAGTCAAAGGTTTTCTTTGAAGAGTCAGAAAAACAACAACTTCCTTTAAAGAAAGTAATGGAGTGGTTGTCAGGGCTGGTTTTTGTCCACTGTGAATGGCAATGAGCTCAAGAGAGTATTCTGTAAACCATCTTGACTGCTCTCTGTAGTGTTGCCAGCAGTCAGGCTGCCTTTGCTATGTAAATCCTGGCATCCTTTTTTTCTGCTGGAAAAGTGGGCATGGTATTGTGCATCAATATCAGACCCTTACCTTGCATTTTGAATCCAGGATACAGAAGCACAACGTTCCACGTTCACAAAATGGATGGTTTTATTTTGTTTTGAAGAACTGTATATATTGGTTCATAATAACGGCTATTTTAATTCTGTATAGCTCAGTGAGTTAGATATCTGGGTATGCAAACAGAGGCAGGGTAATTTCCGTTCCCCACTGTGCATAGCAGAAGAACCAGCCTGGGTGGCCTTGGGAAAGCTGCATAGTACCTGGATACCCTCCAGTTTTTCTACCTAGAAAATATTGTTGAAAAATCACCACGAATCAGAACTGATATGATGGCACATGGTTGTTGTTTTATTTTATTTTTAAACTGTCACAGAATTAATGAGAACAGAGTCTCTGATCGCTACTGAGGTTCTTATATGTAGGAGAGGGAGAGAACAATGCTCGTGGGGAATTTTGTCTAAAAGAGATAGTGTGACACAGTGTAAGCTATTAGTATAGAAAAGGGTCAATTAAGAATCTACAGAGATGATGTATTTGTCGAAGTGTTAAATGCATCTCATTCTCTCAACTCTGTCATACACAAAAGCCAATAATGCTGGAAAGTAAGACCAGAAATGACTGAAGGAAAAGGTTAAATAGAAGACAATGGTTTTTGCCCGCCTGTCTTTCAGAGACAGTTTTAATAATTGATAATTAATTACATTAATGTTTTGGAACTTACATAGATATTTTTACTCGTGGTTCCAAGTATTTAATTGAATTTCTGTAGGGAGAGTGTTAATCATTCACTTAAGCCATATATTTATATTAGCTGGTGAAAGAATGGAGTTAAAGGGCTTATCTGTTGAGTGAGCAAAGCATTGCTTTTCTCCTGGAGGCCATGCAGAGAGAGAGAGACTGATGGTCTCCAAGGAGCCCTTATCCTGGAGACAGCTTGCTTCCAGTGCTCTCCAGAGACATTTGGAGCCAGGGATATGAATGACAGCTGTTCTTTTTGGATCAACGTAGAAGAATGGACACTACTGCAATCCCCCTCTTTTTTTATCAAAGTGTTTTATCTCATGTATTAAATAGTATCACAGTAAGCACCATGGATTTTTGACATAACATAGTTGAATTAAAATAGCTTCACAGAGAAATATTTTAATTATCTGAGCCTAAGTCTCCTCTTTTTCCCTGTGTGTCTATTGGTAATGATATAAAGTAAACTGTCCAATATTTCTCTTTTTAAGGTACATATATTTTTCCTTTCATCAGTATCCTTTGTTTTCCTTTTTGATCCAGCTGGCATTTTAAATAGAGATTTCAAAACTGCTACTTGAACATTGAGTTAATCAATAATTTTTGACATTTTAAATTGATGTTAATTTAGAATTTGAATGATCTTAGATAGGCCAAATATCTTTTTACAAATAACTTTAAAATAGTTTAATAGATGAAATGCTATCTATTTGTACATAAAATGCAAAGATATAGAACAATATAGAAGGCCAAAGTAGATATTCTAATCCCCAAGAAAGCCGATGCCAATGGGTATAGTAACTATCGAACTACAGATGGGCATGAAACACCAAAATAGCATTTTGTTTTGTTTTTCATTTTCCAATTTTTTTTCCGTTTCGGTTTGAAACTTTTTTTTACAAAAAATCATTTTATTTTTCATTTTTCATTGCTGTTGCAGGTTCTTTAAAATGTCATTGAGCCCCAAAGGCTGCCTTGGTGGCTCAAAGACATTTTAAAAGGGCTGCACCTTTCCCCCAATGGGGTGCATTGGGGGGGAAAGGTGCAGGTCCTTCCCCCCCCCCCATCCAGTGCTGATCAGCTGGTACACAGGGCTTGGAGAGGGGGGAAAGTTCACAAAGCCCAGGACTTTTTAAACTCGCCCCAAGCCCCATGTGCCAGCTGATTGACACTGGGGTGGGGCAAAAAAAATCTTCCCTCCCACCCCAGGGCTGATCAGCTGGCATGCTGGGCTTGAGGGAGGGGGGAAAGTTTTAAAAGCCCTGGGCTTCTTAAATTTTTCCCCTCCCCCAAGCCCCTCACACCAACTGATTGGTGCTGGAGTGAGGGAAAAACTTCTCCCGACTGCATCGCTGATCAGCTGGCGCCCAGGGCTTGGGGAGGGGGAAAAGACCCATACCATTCCCCCAAAGCACCCCATGGGGTGGGGAAACGCACAGGGTTTTTAAAATTTCTTGGAGTCACCGAAGCAGTCTCAGTGGCTCTAAGACATTTTAAAGGACCCATGCCTTCCCCCCAATGTGCCCCATTGGGGGAAGGCGCAGAGTTTTTAAAATGTCTTGGAGCCACCGAGACTGCCTCCATGGCTCAAAGACATTTTAAAAACCCTGCACCTTTCCCTCCCAATGGGGCCATGGGGGGGCACATTTTTTTTTTTAAAAAGGGCCTCAACCTTGCCTGGATCCCACAAAGCCAGATTAAAGTTGCTGCTGGTTTGTTGCTGGTTGCAGGTGGAACCCCACTAGCAGGGTCAGAACTCTGTGCAGCCCTAGTAGGCATAAGTGGGAACATTCGTCTTGACTCTTGATACACTTTCCTTTAATCAGGAAAAGGTTTATACAGCTGTTGACATTACCATGTTAATTTTCTCTGCTTTCATTTTAGAAGTCTATGAACATCATTCAATGCAAGCAGTTAAAAATAAATGAACCTTTTTAAGATGATCCTTTTTTATTGAAACAGCAGGCATTACCTCTTAAACCAAATAAATATTACCAGGAGTAGTATTTTTTAAAAAACAACAGCAAAGGTTTTAAGAGTTCTAGACCCACTAGTATCCAGATTATTTGATTTGATTGCACTGGAACACCTGGTGACCCTAATGCTTAGAGTAATGTCACATTCATAGGCCCATTGAACCAGTGATTTGGTAAGTCATTTTTCTGTAAGTTCTATTGATGGTCCTACTCTGGTTGCTACTTACGTCAGTATAACAAGGCACAACTAAAGTAGGACTATTAGGATCAATTAAATATATAGAGGAGTTTACTCACCAAATCCCTATTGCTTCATTGGGCCTATTCTAGTGTAATGTACTACACTACACAACAGTATTTGGGCCATAGGTTGGCAGTTAGTTCCATGTGCAAGTCAGTAATGTTGTGTTATCCGAGTCAACTTGGCAAAAATATATCTGCTCATGTAATATATGCAATGCATTTTTATTGTGGATAGCTTGCATTTGCAGGGTAAACAGATAGATGGATGGAATGATCTTTCCTACAACAAGAATGTGGAGTTAGAAATGGATGAGGTTATTAGGATCTTGATTATATAAACTATGACAGTAATTTGACACTTTTGACCTGTACGTACGTAACAGGATTCTGGCTGTCTGGAATTTAAGTCAAGTCAACTGGACTTCTTTTCTTGAGCAATTGAAACATTTAATTACTCATCCAAGCAGCTTCGTCAGTCTTGGATGAGCAGCGAAACATTTCAGTCTCTCAAGAAAAGAAGTCCAGTTGCCATGACTCAACTTCCAGCTAACCCCACCTGGATGACTGAGAATCTTTAGACAGGATTCAGGCTGAGGCTGATACATAATAAAGCTTAGGCAAAGGGTCTTTCTGATCAGTAAGAAATGCTAGTCTCCTTCACACTGATTTTCAATTAATATGTGTTTAGGATTACAGTTGCAAAGATAAATTGTGGTAAGATTCCAAAATTATCCAAATAGAAGTCCCCTTGAAACATTACTGATGTGCTAAAAGCACTGGGAGCTCGCAAGGGATTTCTGACCCACTTGCTGGTAGATTGCTTTCCAGCAGATGCCTCGGCCAGCACGTTTATGTCCAGAAGACACATCTGTACTTTACAGTCATTGCTTAATGGTTCGTGCATTCAGTTAACATACAAAGAGCAAATTATTTGCCTCCCCCCCCCCCAGCTGTGATATTTCTTTAAAGCTGCAGTTTTAAACAAACATACACTTTTAATTTCAGGTTGCTTATGAGTAGGTGGTAAAAGTGACCAATGATTATTGTCCCTGCATGGATCTGTTATCAATCTTTGGCATATGTCATAATCATTGAAAGCTAAGTATTAATACAGTATAATAAGCAATTTTTTTAAAGTTGAACTTTTTAAAAAAATTGCTGCCTGTCACTAACTTCTAAAGTATATTCTTTAAACTCTCCCTGTCTCCTGAGGAAAGGGGGATAAGGCAGTGAGTCCCTGGACAGGATCTATGACTCATTATGTCAATCAAACCCCCCTTCAGAGGGGAATAAAGAGATTTGTATCTCAAAGCTGTGCATAACGACTTCTCGGCTTTTCATTTCATATTTATGAGCGGTTTACTTTGAAGTGTTTATCAGGCAATACGCAGAAACATGAGAGAGCATTGCCTGAAACCATGTTCAAGTGTCTAATCTGTTAAATGCTTGCTGAGCAGGCTACTTCATCAGTGCATGCAATGCAAAAGAAGAATATATATATATATAAATTTTCTGTTTTTGAGGTTTTGAAGGAGAATATTTCTATTAGCAATATAAAAAAGGATTATTAATGCCAGGCGTTTTGAAATAATTGTACCATAGAAAACTTACAAAAGCAGTTAAATCCACATTTAAACACAAAGCAGACGAAACTTAACACAGATAAAAATTACCACAGTGTATACCCTGACACGAAATATTTAAGCTTACGGAGGCCACCAGGCCCTTACTAATTCTGTGAGAATTAGAACATCAAAAAGGGAAGAAATCTTATGCTCCTTTGAAGGAGAGCCATCCTTGGCATTTTATGGGTTGTGGGGGGAATGTCACCTTTGGTCATTCAAGGTGGTTTCTACTGAGCCTGTCTTAGCTTCACATCTCAGCTGTTAAATAGAAAATAATGAAAATAGCTAAGATATTAGGATGATCGGGTGAGACTGGAATCACAATCCTATACAAAATGATGCTGAAATTAATCCCACTTTATGCAAAAGAATTTTTTTCCAGGTAAGTACTGTAGCTATGAAATTTAACTTTCATACTTCTTTTATTTAGTTCAGCTTTGAGATTTGTGCTTAGGCCATGATATCAAAATTAATGTTAGTAATTTGGGTCCATTCTGGATCTTGCAAGTGGCACCAACTGCTTGCATCATCATCATCATCATCATCATCATCATCATCATCATCATCATCATCATCATCATCATCATCATCATCATCATCATTGTCCTTGCATTGTGCCATCAAGCTGATGCCCCTCAGTTACCTATCCCTTTGTCCTCCCACCCTCACCCCATGCCCCTTCTTTCTCTCTTTCCATTTTCACCCCTTTCCTTTCCCCTCTTTCCCCTCCATCAGCACCACCACCCATGTGGGAACAGAAACACCAGTTCAAAACCACTTGGCTATCATATGGTTTCGCAGTTGCTGTCAATTGCATCGCTGCTTATAGTAATACAAATCAACAATGCAGATTTGGCCTAAAACAGGAGATGGTGAGATGCAGGTGCTAGAACAACAACTAGTTAAGGAGACAATGAGGGCTTAAGTACTTTTAGTGCAGTAGGCTGTTTGATACCTTTCCTGTGGCTGCCAACAGAAAATCAAAATTGACACCACCAGCTTTCCTTTGTGATGTATGACCAGCTTCTCTCTCTATGTGGGGACTCATGATCTATACTACATTGCAGAATAACACATGAATTGGATCTAAATGAAAAGAAATCAGCAAAGCAAAGATGATTATAATGTGCTTTGCAGACTGTAGTATGGCTTTGCATGACAATGCACATACACATTTTGCTGCCAAAATTATGGCTGTGATAACTACTTAATTTGGGGGGGGGGGAGAGACTCATAATTTATAAGCAAAATTTGAAAGTTATGTTCATTGTTCTGGAGGGGAAAATGCAGGAGAAAAGACAGAGCTTTGTCTTAATCTTTCCCCTTCCAGTCTTTGCTAGCTAGAGTGGAAAGGGAAATGTGTAATATTGCTATAGAAATATTGAGAACTGCATTCCATCTTCCCTATACTTGGCAGGAAATATGGACATATTATAAACCTCAAGTAATGCTGATCTGCACTGACCAATTTATTTATTATATGGTAGCAATTACTGTACTGTGTCAGTTTTGTTTAAAAGAAGGAAAGTAGATTCCTGGTTTTCCATATATTTCAGATCAATGTGTAACTGACTAAATTGGTCCAGTTGGTCAGTTTATAAAATGCAATAGAATTATTGCACTTATTGCAATTATTTTGTAAGATCTAAGTAATATAAAAAATCAAATCTAACAAAATCAATTAAAATCTTTCTAGTTTTTGGAGTGGAGAAAACAAATATGAACCTAAATAAAATATAATACAATGCACTTTATTTAAAGTTGGAGTCCAGTGCCTTGCTGGAATTTTCAGCCATGGAACAAAAGTACCTGCATCTTTTTGGTGAAATGCTGTTCATGTGGCCAAGCAGCTCCCAAAATAGCCATGGCTTTTTCTGCTGCTACGGCAAGAAAAACCCAACAGAATATTGTTCAAAGTTATCAAAACATTTTAATGGTTCAAAGTTATCAAAACATTTTAATGATAAGCCTACAGATGCATTGGCCTGTCATGTTCAGTCAATTGGCATGATGTTTTTGATCAAGTATTTAAGCCATCAGTCAACATTTTCTCTTCCCTTCTCTATCAAAACTGAATGTAGACATTTTTAGGAAGTTCAGTGCTCTGATTTATGAAAGATTTTTCCAGCACCTTCGAATAAAAAGTGACATACTGTATATCCCATTTCAGAAATAGGAAACAAGACTAGAAACCAGTAGTCATTAGTCTACCATTGATAAAAGACTCCTGTATTGCTTTGTCTCTTGGTTCTGATCTTGAAGAATGCTGCCCTGCGGTTTTCCCATCATTCTTAACTAAACCCACTGCACTCTTCCTTATAATCATGTTACAAAACATGGCTAATGTTTCTTTGGTTCCTTTGGGGCATTTTCACATTTATGAATTGAAGAGAATTCATTATACCTGTGATGGTTATAGTCTACATTTCTAGATAGAAAGATTAAAAATCTTGTAGACAGAAACCATTCTATTGGTCAGATGCAGTAGGCACTTTTGTACTGTTTTGTACTCAGCTCACAGGCCTTTTATTATCTGACTGGTGTCATGAATACTTGAAGTATATCCTATCAGTTTTGTCAGTAATTGTTATAAATACAGTTTGTAAAATTGCTAATCTGTGCAATGCTTAATTGAAAAGTGATTTAGAGAGACAAAATAGGAGAGGTAATCCAACCTCCACTGCTGGAAATTAATCATTCTTCAGTATTTATGTACTGTGTTTTTCTGAAACAGCTTGGGGCAGAGCATTCATTATAGGTCATGTCATTCCATTTTATTTTCACAATGTCCCTATCAATGATGTAGCCTAGCTAAAACTTTCAGTGCACTTAAAAGATTTGGAGATGATTTAATATGAGGTATATACAAGTGATTTATTTATTTAGAATATTTTTGCCCCACCTTTCTCTTCAAAAAGGAACCAAGGTAGCTTAAAAGACAACATTAAAAGACATCATTAAAGATTTAAAAAATTAAGTATCTGAATACTGAAAAGCAATACTCTAGGGGAAAAAAAAGGGTGGGTGGGATCCTCATCCTGGTCTAAAGTCCAGGAGCAACAACAGAGAAGGCCATCTACAGTGTCCTCACCAAGGCTTTCTGTGAAAAAGGAGAAATGATTATTTTATTTATTTTCTACACCAGGGCTGTCCAACTTTTAACAGCTCGTGTGCTCCCTTCCTCCCGCTGCACGTCCCTGTGGCCTCTCCCCACTGCCACCACGCCCCCCCCACATTTGAATTTGGTGCTGCACTATCACCCTCGCTGGTGCAGTGGCAAATTCAAATGGTTGAGCCTTTCCCCTCCTCCCCTTTTCACTGTGGAGTGAGATTTGAGCAGCCCGGGAGGTTACCGAGGCAAGTAGTGGTGGCGGATCTGATCTACCACTGCTGCTTGCCTCAGTAAATTCCCAGGCTGCTTGAATCTCCTCTTCAAAAAAGGCACACTTTCACCTCCAACCCATCTCCTTTTTTAAAAGGAGATTTGAGCCGCCTGCCCCCCCAAGATCCCCTGCACTGGGTGTACTCTCTCCCCCGCCCCCCAAGGTCACAAAGCGGTCCCTCCGTGGCCACCATGCACACTGCTGGAGCTGCACCAGGCACTGCCGGAGAAACCAAACAAGCTGAGTGCTGGCCCGGGCTCCTGCACGCTTCGCTGGTGCGCAAGTGGGGGGGGTATTCCCCTCCCAATACTGGGACCTGGTGGGCGACTTCTGATGGCATGGTCGACCGGTTGGACAGGCCTGTTCTACACTAAATTACATAAAACAAATATATTGCTTGCCTCCTGTCTAATGTTACAGCTTCAATCACAGTTTTTCCCAACATTTGATCCCAATATAATTCAGATTTCCCTTCCCAGCTTAAATGAGCATACTTTCATAGTTAGTTTCCTTATTATCCCATCCCTATTCTAGCTTTACTTACATCTATTTTTAATACAAAGTCTATTCAAACTCGTTGTTTAGCTCTTCAATACTAAGCAATTTAGGGTAGATTTGGCTAACTATATATATTCTATATATCATCCACAGTATATTTATGCATTCTTCCAAAGAATTTCAGCAATCATCTGTAATTCAAGATAATACTTTATGGGCTGTTATAAGAGAGCTATGTCCTGTTCTATATGTTTCACTTTATGCATAGAAGTTATTGTCTATACCAGGGGTCTGCAACCTTTAAGACATAAAGAGCCACTTGGACCCGTTTCCGACGAAAACAAAACAAAACTGGGAGCCGCAAAACCATTGCGACATTTAAAACAAATATAACACTGCAAATATATTTTCCCCTCCCCTCGTTCCTGGCTTTTTGGGCGCTCGCAAGCAACACACTCCCTCGCACGCTCCTCGGACACGCTGCACCCCGGCGCCGGGCTCGGGTGGGGTGGGAAGGAGCGCCGGCGGCTGCGGCTCCTCCGGGCACCCCCGAAGGGCTTCTGAGAAGGAAGCCAATGAAAGTTGCTTCTTCAGCACTTCGGGCGCCGGGAGAGCGAGCAAGCGGGCGAGCCCGAGCCGCCGCCACCTCCCCCCACCCCGCCACCCTGTCCCTGAGGGTTTCCATCGAGGCGCGAACCTGCCTCAGGTTCTCCCGCGCGCGCAACTGGGGCGGCTGCGTGTCCGCCAGCCTCGGGGAGGGCCGGGCTGTGGGGTGGGTGGGCGCACAGGAGGCACATTCTGTGTGTTGGAATGGAGCGGAAGGCAGCTGCTGGCGGGCTTTCGGAGAGAGCGAGAGCGAGAGCGAGCGAGACAAGCAGGCAGGCGCACAGGCACTCCGCTCAGCTCGGCTCAGCTTCTCGAGCCAGGTGGCGCGCCATTGGCCTCCCCGGGCGGCCAGGGGCCCCTGAACAACTTGAGCCGGCGCCCCCACCCCGCCGCCGAAACCGGCTGACTCCAGGAGGGAGCCGCTGGAAGTCTAATAAGAGATACCCCTCCTCGGGCGGGGGGGCGGGCTTGAGCTAGCTGTCATGCCACGTCCCTCGACTGCCAAGTTGATCTCGCGCAGGAAAAAGAAAAGCCGACTTCCTCCGTTGCTTCTCGCCTCTCTGCTGCAGCCGCCGCCGCTCCCTCCCTCCCCGCTCCCTCCGCCACCAAACCCCTTGCTTGTTGGGCCAGAACTGACAGCACCGGGCAAGGAAGCAGGGTGGCGGCGGCGGCGGTGGTGGGCGGTGGTGGGGAGAGAGAAGACTAGCCGTGGCCCCCTCCCCACGCCACCTTTCTTGAGGTTCCCATTCCGCCCTCGCTGCCTTCTGCCCAGATCCTGCAGCCATGGTCTGACTCTCCCCCCACACACACTCCATCTCTCCCTCCTCCTCCTCCTCCTCCTCCTCCTCCTCTCGCCCCCACCCTCCATGGAGGAGAGAAGCGGAGCCCGAGTGTGTCGTGTCCACACTGCTTCCACTTTTTTTGGGGGGGGGCAGTTTTTAAAAATCTTCCAAAAAATAGTACAGGGGGAGAGGAGGGGAATTTCTAATCTCTCTCTCTCTCTCTCTCTTTCACGGAGACACGCCGCGCGCCCACCCGCTCCCCCGCATTTTTGGAGCTTCATCCCGGCAAGTTAGTGCAAAGCCATAGTTTTTTTGGGGGGGGGCGGGGGGCTGTAGTGAAGCAAAAGGAGAGAGAGAGAGAGATGCCAACTGCACATGTGCAATGCTTGGAAGGGGAAGGGGGGAAGGAAGGAGGGTTTTCTCTTCCTCCACGTTGAACCATCCCGTCTAAATGCTGCCCCCCCACCACACACACAACACACACACACACACACACACACGTCACTTCTTCCCCCTCCCACCAAAAACCCAAGCAAGAAAGGAAGGGGAAGGGGGGAAGGAAGGAGGGTTTTCTCTTCCTCCACGTTGCACACACACACAACACACACACACACACACATGTTGCTTCTTCCCCCTCCCACCAAACACCCAAGCAAGAAAGGAAGGGGAAGGGGGGAAGGAAGGAAGGAGGGTTTTCTCCTCCCGTCTTTTTCTCTGGGGGGGGGGAGGCAACAATCCAGATCTGGGAGGTTTTCTTGAAGTTAAAAAAAAGAAAAAAAGCTGCCGTTCGGCGGGCACTTTCCACCACGCCTCCCTCTCTCTCTCTCTTGCTCTGAAGAAGAGGGAGCGCGCTGAGAGTGTGGCCGCACTTGGCTCCGTGCCGCCTTGTGGGACTGAGATTCGCCGCCTTTGTATTGAAATTTCTGAACCCTCTCGGAGCCGTGGCAAATGTTCCAAAGAGCCGCATGCGGCTCCGGAGCCGCAGGTTGCAGACCCCCGGTCTATACCTAACTGCTTATAACATTTACTTATATATCAGGTTTATCTTCATAGTTCCATTTTCCATTTCCCATATCATACCAATTAACTAGACAATCAGAATATAGAAAACATTTTTATGTAATAGATTCACTAAGCCAGATATTCTTCTTATTTTCAGTTTTTCCTTTTCCTGCCAAGCCCCTTATCTTCAAAGGTTGTTCCCTCCTTGTAAAATTTTTTTACGTTCATGGGTTGTTGTATTATCCTGATAGTAATCAATGGCCGCTCTGCTACTGAAAAAGTCCCAGATTTTCCTCTTTTGGGCTCCCATATCGAGTAAGACATATGTGCTTATATTCCGTTGACTTGGCATATCTATTGGTTTAGCCTGCACCTTTCTTGTCATATTTGTTTTCATGTTGAGATCCACCCTTTGTTCTGGTTTAATCTCTGGATTTGAGCTGATTTCAGTAGATGTGTTTATCATATTTTGTGAATTTGGCATATCCAAAGAGTTATCCTGCATCAATCTTGTTGTGTTTGTCTGTAGATTGTGATCAGCTGTCTGTTTTAGCACAATCTCCTGCTCAGAACTTATTTCAGTTTTTTTAGAGACCCAGTGTTATCCACCACTCCATCATGAATTATCTGTTTTGCCTCTGTGACTTTATCAGAATTGAAAATCTCTATATCTTCAGAGATTGAGTCTGTGTAGATATCTATAATTTTTTGCAGACTGGATAGAATTATGTTGGCAAAATCTTCTGAGATATTCTCCAAATCCATCCCCTCACAAGAAAGGGTTAATATTGCTTGTAATAATTTCGGCCACTTAGTTTCCAAAAAAGAGAGGTAACTAGGAGAGTAACTAGGCTAGACTGAAGCCAAAGCAGCGATGAACAGCCTTCAAGCTTTGTTTTCAAAACATGTGGTTACTCCAAGGTCATACAATGTTTATTTGAAAAAACAACTTTCCCAGTGCTGCTCTTACAGTTGCGTGTTTAACTTCAACATATAGAAAGCACAGAGGCATAAGGTAGTTTCCTTTAAATTTTGTCTTTAAAACCACCACATATAAAGAGCAGCAAAGGCATAAAATATTTTTTCCACAAGAAGAGAACAATAGGCAGAAAGGCAAGTTCATGAAATAATGTCAAAACCATCACTTCCTCTGTGCTTGTATTTCAAAAACATTCACCCCTTCTTTACTAAAAGCTGCTTCCTCAGAAGGAGGTTTAGTGCTTGTTTGATTTTCCAGATACCAAGGAGAAGCTTTGCATAGAAAGAGATAGAAGTATTCTACTCACAACAATATTTACAGCTTTAATGTCTGGCACTGACAGCTCCACCTTTGCCATAGCAAATGTCTTCCTCCAGTGGGAGATGAAGCATTTTCCTGCTTCCACGAAGTTCACCGCTGCTCCCTTCGTGGTCTACAGTTGTTTTCCCTCCAAGGAAACTTTACCCTTATTAGGGTCCCTGTATCTGGAGGAATTCAACTTGATAAGTTGGAGCACTTATCAAGTTGTCTCGCCGTGGTGTTGCCAGAACCAAAAATCAGGAGAAATTATTATCTTAACACCCATGCAATCTCACAGTTTGGACCCAGGGAACTTTACTCTCACATTTCAGGACAAAGTGCCTCTCTTACTCAGACCACGGGCCACATATGATCTCTGTACATCAAGCAAAACTGTCCTTAATGAGTAAGATAAGGACAGGATCCAGGAAAAAAACCTTTGTGAGGATTATAATGCACTCTTTTCCTTCAAATGGTAGCTGTTATGTGGTCCAATGAGCACCCTAGCTCCATGTCAACTGCTTTCTCATGAGTGATTCCTATATAGCTATTTGGATGGGAATTGGTTCTGTGAGACTTTAAAAAAACTATCTCATTTGAATGGGGCAGGTTGCATAGGAAAGAATCACATAATTGTTTCCAAGTTCAGTGACTCTGTCATTTTAACATTTTCCTAACTATAACTGTCAGGCTTCTGCAGCTAAGGTACTACTTGCAGGGTACCAATGACCCAGCTTCCCAAAAACAGTTTTGAAAAAAACTGTGTTTTGAAACAGGGCGCAGAGTTAGTTGTTCAAATAAATAAATACATAAACATTTCCTAACTTCTTACTTCGAAAAAGATTTCGAGTTTCAAATCTTTGTTTTTTTAATGAAATAATGAAATTTGCAATTACTTTGCTTGGCTGCCAAGTTTCACTTACTATTGAGAGTAGAAAACCAGTCACATCCCCATATCATTGGTACAGCAATATCCAACCACACCAGGAAAAGCTCTTCATTTCAAAAGATTGCCTTCAAGCCACACTACAGGAGAAGCAGATGCCGGACTGAATCTTTCAACATTTGTTTGTCCCAGCAAAAGCAGGTGTGAAGGTCTTAATTAGATTAAGATTTCCATGCTGCAGAAGGTGAGGAGATTAACCCTTACATCATCTCCACTTTCCCAAACCAAGTTGGCAGCCCCATTGAACATAGTGGGAATTATTGTAAACAAGTATGCATAAAACTGTGTTATTCTTTTCTCCCTAAAGAAAAGATGGTTTCCAGAAAGCTGGAATAGTTAAGTATTTATTCACAGCTGCCATTATTGATGGTGCTAATATCACAGTGTGTTTACTTTTTAATTAAGACTACTGAAATGTCTTAAGCTCACAGCTTTATTTTTATTTAAAATGTATTTCGTTAGCAACTCTTGTAGTATGATGATTGGTTCATCAAGCTTTCTTATTTATCAGTTCCAGTTAATCTAGGTATATTAACTTTTATATTAAAAACTTAATCATCTTTTGATCAGGAGATGCTTTGATCAGGAGATGCTGTGATTTAGGTTTCTGTAACAGTTTTTACATTCTTTCACTGTCTGTTAAATTTAACCGAAGTAGCAAGCCTTAAGTGTTGTGCTCCTGTAAATAAATTTTCTAGTCTTATCCTGCCTTTAGTACATTGCTTTGTCTTCCACTTGGAACTTTCTAGCACCTTTAAAATCCCATATCCCACAAAGTGGGATGAAATGAGTGGGGAGAAACTAAGGGAAGGAGCTTCTCAAACTCAAATTTAAATTCAAAGTTCTATTAAGGAATTCACAGTCCTCCTATAGACATAGAATTAGAAGGTTCCCGTCAGCCTTAGGCTATCCCAGTTCATGGTGGGGGAAGCGGAAACCTTCTTTTCATAAACTGCCTTTAAACTATAGAATCCAAAATTAAAGCCCAAATCATCATTTCATGTAAAACAGTGGTTCTCAGCCTTGGGTTCCCAGATGTTCCTGGACTACAATTTCCAGACATTCTGTCCAGCACAGCTAGTGGTGGAGGCCCCTGGGATTTTATCCCAAGAGCATCTGGGGACCTAAGTTTGAGAACCACTGGTTTTTAAAAAAGCAACTATAATTTTTGTCATTCTCTTTTTCTTATTTTCCTCCCTTTCTTTTGTTAAATAATAGGGATGCAGCTCATCTGCTTTGCAGATCAGTTCTGTAATGCTTTCAATAATGAAAAATAAATGTTCTCTCTCTCTCTCACACACACACACACACACACACACACACACACACACACACACACACTTTGTTGTGGCATCTCTTACATTTTTTCTAGGGAATGCTCCAACATTTTGAAAAGACTTTTGGGGATAGGAAAGGAAACCATTAATTGCACTAGGATTTTGTGTTGATGAAGCCCTAGAGCAATCTTTCTATTAACCACATTGCTGATGGAAAATTCAGAACCAATCCACTGGACCTAACAGTTCCAGCTGCTATGGCACTATGTTCTGGTAAATGTGACAAGCAGTCAGGCTTTCTTACAACTTTGAAATTATATAAGCCCACAGAGATCATCACAGCAGTTCTGCAATGATATCTTGCTACTTACCCAGTACCAAAGCCTGGAGACACGCTGCCATGAAAGGCCAGCCAAGCCATGCAAAGTATGAAAACTGCTAAAAGTCTTGCTTTCCCTCTTCCACATCAGCGAGAATGGCTTTGCATGGTTTTGAACACTGCTGTTGGACAGCACTTCCATTAGCAAAAAATACCCCCCAGACACACACACACACACCGCATACACACAAAACCACTGGTTCCTCCTTGGGGGAAAACTGGTAGAAAGTTCTTGGATAACGTTGCTGTGCAATAACACTCAAAATGCTTCCAAACCATGGCACCCAATGCAATCAAAAATAGTTAACTGCCTTATTGTGGATAATTTGAATCCCAGAGTGTAATTAAACAATCTGGAGACAACTTCCATCCAATGAAAAGAAATGGTACTTAAGATTATATACAAAGAAAACTTCAAGTGGTCAGAGCTTAGAGTCCGTAGTGGGCTTTTCCCAGTTCGTGATAATAATAATAATAATAATAATAATAATAATAATAATAATAATAATAATAATAATAATAATAATAA
>JAHTLZ010000010.1:40776601-40788568 GCA_023846285.1 Phrynocephalus versicolor
GAGAGAGAGAGAGAGAGAGAGAGAGAGAGAGAGAGAGAGAGAGAGAATGGCATCGAGGAAGAAGAGTGGGTGTGATGAAAGCAGAGAGAGGCAGGGCAATACCTAATGGCTTTGTAGTAGAGTGGCCATATGTCTTTCAGGGAGAGGACAAAAACAATCCTACTGAAGATGCCCTCCCTTTGAAAATGTGCTCATACGAAGTCTGATTTAAAGCTAAAGAATGGTAAATAAAAAGACCAGGGACCTTAAGTTGTCATTCCCTTGTTCCATCCAAAATATCATAATTGTTTTTACGTTTTCCTCTCTGAAAGTTAGTTGGGACCCTGACTCTGAGACAACTGAGGAAGAAGAGTAGAGAAAGACGTAAACAAAAACATTGTGTGTGTATGTGTGTGCAAGTGGCCATATGCATGGTCTTGGTTTGCCCTGAAACATTAGAGAATGTATAAAGAATTGGACAATGGTAGAAGGCTGTGTCAGAGTCTGGTAGAATCTTCAATTGGGTTTTTTTCTGTCTCTTTCCAGTTGCAATGGTGAAGGGCATGTTGCTTCATTCATCTATTTTAAGACCTTGCCCTTTTCCTCAAAACATATTTAGTGGCCAGATTCTGGCATAAAATTAAAATCTGGAGCATTACGTGCCTGCACAGAATTTGCTCCTGGGTGCACACACATTATGAGGAAGGGGTAACCTTTCTGCTTTTTCTGTGTGTCATTTGTCTCCATGCAAGCCACTCTGTTGAAGCCTCAGTGCTCCGTCTGCAAACAAAAGGGGAACAACAACATTGACCTACCTACAGTGTTCTTGAAATGTTTTGAAGTTTCCTGAAACCCCCAACATATCAGCCACAATCTCTTTGACAGTCCAAGCATATAGAATTCTTGCAAAAAAAAAAAAAAAAGCTCAATGTATGCAGACCATCTGTGTATAGATTCTCTTTGAACTGGGGCACTAATCCAACATTGGCATTAGATGAGGATAAACAAAATGTCTTAGATTCCCTTGTGAAACATGCCAGCCTGGAAAAGGAGGCACAAGGGCAAAAACAGCTATGTCTCGAAGCTTCTGCCTGTGTCTTGCCTCTTTGCAGCATTCATGGTTAGCATAGCAATATGGGTGGTGCAACAGAAATCTCAGAACTTTACACACTGAGATCAGGCTATTTTAACCTCTACAATGAATCAACCTTAGCCAATCTATGCAAGAGCCTGGAGATTATCAAAGCCCAGTGAGTCCATCAATTTGACTCCCTAGCCCAGGCCTGTCCAAAGTCCGGCCTGGGGGCTATATCCGGCCTGTCAGGCCATTCTGAGTGGCCCGTGGCTGGCTGGCCCGCCCCTCCCTCTCCCTCCTTGGTAACCCATCTTGGTAACCTATCTTGCTGGGCTCACTAGTGATGGCTCTCCCTTGACTGTGGACTAGATAACCCATCTTCCTGGCTCACTAGTGATGACCCCCCTTGATGGTGGACTAGATGCAGTCAAGCACAAGAAGACAGCTCTTACGAAAGATGACTATCCCTTGACTGTGGAAGACTAATTTTTGCCCGATACACGCGGACACTAAATCCAGTTTATATGTTTCAGAACATGATGTGAAAGTGCAGACAGAGAACACAGACTAAAAGTCACATGGCCAGAAGCAGGGAACAATACATTATGTCCCCTTTTTATTCCCAATTATTCAGCCATGTGGTAATGTCCTCTGATAGATGAACAAGTTATTGTAATTTACAGAATTATATCAATGTTGATTCACTGTTTTGCAGAATCACTTCTCAGTCTGTGTTTTAGTGAATGAATATGACAACCTTCTTAGTATCACATCTATTGTTCATCTGTTGCATTAACTTGTCTAATTCATTTCCTGGAATGAAACTTTTTTATTTCCGAGTTATATCTATTGCAGGATAAGTTTTATTTAAAAAAAAAAGAATTTTAAAAGTAGTTGCCAAACATTCTCCAAATTTGGGGCAGACCCTATAATCACTCTGTCTCATATGGTCTTGATTAGAGATGGGCAGTTAACCAGAAACTAGCAGTTCAACACATTTGTGAGGATCAGGCCTCCAGGTGATGTGTGGGCATCTCATACTCTGCACCCTGCCTCCTCCTGCAGCTGCCCACTTAGAGAAGGAGGTGGAGCAGGGAATCACTTGACATTGTTTGTGATAGGGCACCTGAGGGGAGCAGGAGGCAAGGTGCAGAATCTAGGGTACCCACACCAAACCTGTGGGCCCCTATCTTCTGAACCATGCCAAATCATGGCAATTGACCATCTATCTCTGTTACTGATTCAAGAACATGAAAGTAGTAATTCCTTATAAAATCCTTTTTAAACTGGTCATACTGTTGTTTTCACTTTTGAATTGTCTTTGAAGTATTTGTGTTTAATCAGTGGGGATAAGAATTCCAGATAGATGATCTGTCCTTTCTTACTATGCTGTGTGTGTAAACTGGAAGAATAGTTACCTAAGTAAAAAAATAAGTTGATAGCTAACAAATGATATAAAAGTGTTGATCCTTGCAGTTGATTAATTACAAAATGAATTGAACTAACAAAGTTTTATTGGAGCTTGGACAAAAGAAAAGTAATTAAAAAAACAAAGTATCATTGTGAAATATTCTTCATGTAATAAAAAGTGTTTCAAAGTATCTTGGACTCAAATTGATATTTAACATCCATTAGTTTTACAAAATACTAGCTCTGTAGAAACAAAAGCTGCAAAAACGTCTTTTATTATGCTTTGTTTTCTTGAGGAAATTTTTGAGCAAAAAAAAAATAGACACAGCTAAGTTCTTCTCTGCTGCTAGCAAAAGAAACCACTGGAAAAACATGTATGGGTAGACTTGTGCTGTTTTGAGATATGCTGTATCCACGTCTTGACTTTTTCACACATTCTGAGGTCCTTCCAGACAAAGTGTGACATGTGCACCAGTGCACTCTCATCTGCCACTTACCTATTCTCTGATTCTTGCCTGAATCTAACAAAGTGGGTATTATGTAACATATGGCCACTCCAGCAGAAGAGTGTTTTACACACAGATAGAATACAGGAGAACTATACACCTGGATTGATAAGGCAAACAGCATATTTGGATACTTCCTCAGATTGTGGCTACAGGGAGTCTCACAATAAGCACTTGTTTTCAAAAGTTGCCACTGCGACGCTATAAGAGATCTTTCTGCCATTCTGGCTTACTCACTAAGTAATGTCCAATAGTAACCTAAAATGAGTCTTCCTAGTTAGACATGCTATAGGACTTCTATTATCAAGGTGGAATCTAAACCTGAATGCCCATCTCTTTTGTACACTGCACATTTTGAGTTAAACTAACTTTACAGTTCGTGTGTAATACTGGTATGTTCCTACAAAACATTTAACTGTATAAAATAAAATGTTTTATTTTCTATATATACTAATGTTGCTGCTGTTAGTCTCCTGTAATCCAGGAATAATATGTTGTTCATTGACAGGCCATTGCTAAGTCACTTTACCAGTCACCCTTGGCTACTGTGTTCCTACATCATTCATTTAAACCAAAAACTCTTAAGCTCTCACAGAAAAGAACAATATTACATGTTATAGTAAATGTGACACCTTTTCAGTCATGTATTTGTCTGTTTTTACTGAGGTATTTCGGTGGTACCTGGAAACTTTCTCTTTCCAAACTTGTGCACTATATTGTTCTTTTCAAACAGCCTTGACAATATCTACACAACCTATTTCTGTACATGTAATGTTCTGCATGAAAGGGAAGGTAAAAAGGTCTGTTACTTTATTTTCAAATAAATTTATATTTAAATTTAAGACTCTTCACACATTTTAATTATCCTCTTCCCACCCACCCCATCCCATTTTCTGTTTTTTCCAGGAACAAACTTCACTCTTGCTGAACTAGGCATTTGTGAGACCTCTCCCCACCGAAGTGGTTACTGCTCAGACATAGGAATACTTCATCAAGGCTATTCCCTAAGCACTGGGTCCGACGCTGACTCAGATACAGAGGGAGGAATTTCTCCAGAGCGTGCCATTCGACTGTGGGGAAGAGGGATTAAATCCCGGCGCAGTTCTGGTCTCTCAAGCCGTGAAAATTCTGCCCTCACCCTGACTGACTCTGACAATGACAATAAATCAGATGAGGAAAACGGTAGGCCAGTTTATTCAATAAGTTTTGTGATGTACAACTGTAGAGATGCATGTATGTTGTTGCACACAGGACATACACAGACACACATACAAAAACGTTTTTTTGAAGTTTCATTTGCCCACTTTCCCTGTCAAAACATGCTAATCTGAAGCAGAAAAAAAAATATATGAATTGAAATGTGTTGTAGATGTGATGGTTCCTTTAAACCACTACTCTTGTAACTACAGTGGTACCTCGACTTACAAATTTAATCCATTCCTAATGCATGCTCTTAAGTCGAAGTACTCTTAAGTCAGGGTACCTATCTAAAAAACTGAAAAAATAAGTTAAAAATGAAAAAAAAATGAAAAAAAAATGTAAGTCAAGCAAACCATATCTAAAATTTGTAAGGCGGCAGTTAAAATACCAACAGTTTTCCGTTGTTAAGTCGAGCTGCTCTTAAGTCTGGGTACCACTGTACTTTATTTACAAACATATTTGAAGCTTAGGGGTGGGCTTACCTTTGTGAACCATTGGATTTCTGTCCCTCCTAAGGATAAGGAGAGTAACTGCATTATAGCACTAATTGTGTAAACCAAAGTGGGCAACTGTCAGACCTTCAGATGTTTTTGACCACAACTCCCTGAATTCCGAGCCTAGATTGCCAATGACAAAGGACTGTGGGAGTTGTGGTCCAATACATCTGGAGGGCCGACAGTTGCCCACCCTTAATTAACTACCCAAGTGTTGCTTCAAATTGAACAAGATTCATTTTTTAAAATTCAGCCTTAAATCATGATGACATGGTCGTAGAAAACAGAAATTTCATTTAACTTTGTTGATAGGTGCCACAATCCTAGAGCACCTTTTAAATGTTAGCAGAAGATAATTCATTCTTCTCACCTGCAGCCTTCTGTGGTGACCCCCACCTCCCAGGGAATTCTCCAGAGTAGGCTTTTAGGCCTCATGGGGGCTGTGGTAGGAATGGCGGCCATGTTCTGACAATAGAGATAGAATATAGTGGAATTTATGCTCTTGGATTCTGACCGCAGAGTTTAGTTTGAAGAAAGTGGGCTGATTTGCTGTAAAAGGTCATTCTCCTAATTGAATAATTGCAAATCTACTGGATATTCTGAACAGATATTTTAAAAACATATTGTGTTAGGTATATGGCATGTCCCTTTGTTTTTATCATGCGTTGTTATTAGTTGCTGTTATGCATACATTGTATACATGGTGCTCGGTTTGTTAGAACCCAACCTATTTATGGTTTTAAAAGTGTTATTATTCAATTGTTGAGTAGTTTTAGTTTATTGAAAATGTCCTCATTCCTGGCTGTTGGCTTTCTTGTGTCATTAATTTAAATAAAACACAGTTCAAAACTATATTGCATGCACATTTGTTGGGGTGAATAGTTTTGCCAAGGTTACCATTGTATTGAAATCAATTTTGTGGAATGTATCAAATTTTAAATTAAAATAAAACCCTCACCGTATTTTATTCATGTGACCGCAAATGGAGAGGGACAAGCCCCCTTATTTATAAATAAAACCACATTAGGAAATAAAGGTTTCTTTGTACTTTATACACAGTTTTACAGTGCCTAGACACATGTTAAATTACACTTCTACAACCAGATGTATTAAAGCTGGTAAACATCTTGCTTTTTCTCTTTCAAAAATCCCGTTTAGCTCAGGAAAATCAATGTGTTTTCACATCACTGATTTTATAAACTTTTGAGATACATTATCATACAGATTGACAGGTGCCCTACTGTTTTAGTACCACAGCATGGACGCTTACAAAGCTATCATTAATTTCTCACGCTTGTGCCCAGCAATGTTTTCCTACGTAATAAACACTGTGTCCTTCAGATCCAAATCAATAACCTGTTAGGTATGTACCTCTTGAAAATGTGTAACAAAAATCTATACTTCAGCGGGTGGGGGAAGCACTCCCCAGTGTGATTTCAGATTTGCAGGACACAGAATCTGCTATTTTGTCATCGTCTTCCCCCCAACCCCTAGGAATTGTATATTCTTGCACCTGCCCCTGTGAACTGTAGTGGTGATGAATAGCTTTCACTGAATCTATTTCAAATTCTTAAGAGTCCCCCCCCCTCCCCGATACTATAGTTTAGCTGCTGTATTAAGCACACTTCACAGCTCTAAAAAAAAACCTTGGCATTTTGATACTGAATGCTAATCACAGATTATATCATTCCACTTCAAAATAATAAACTGTCAATTTTCTTTTGGTATTAAATCAATTTTGGCACTTTCCTGTACATTTCCAAGTAGCTTAGTGGAAGCTTAATTGCAATAAATCACTCTAACATGAATATTTTCAACACTGGTGCTCATTCTAATTCACATGCCAGGCTTGGGGTAAGGGGGTTAGTTCTCCAATTTTGGAGCTGGTAAGATTGAAAGTGCACAAGCCTTCAAATATTAGTAGGTTTGAAACATATGTTGATTAACTAAAGTATAATGTTTTTTAATGTTCATGCAAAGTTCTGTTTGCTTATGAGAGGGAAAGGGAGAGAGAGAAAAAGAGAGGCAGTGGGTGGGGAAGAATGGAGACCCAGGGTGCTGAGTGAAGTGAAGCCACATAAAAGCTTTGTAGCACTTTCCTGCATTTCTACTGAGAACGAATTCAGGTTTATTATGTAATGGTAGTAAACTGCCGAAGAATAATTGTTTACTTTAAAAAAAACCACAGACACACCAGTGGCAAAACCAACTTTGTAACCGGTGCTTCTGACTGAAAGTTTTAAAGAACTGGAGTGTGCATAGAGCTTCAATTTTTGCAAAGCCATTTACCAACGTGCAATTGTAAGAAGCCACTGAAGAAGTGGAACCCATTAAGTTATCTTTGCAGACACTGACTACACCAGATGAAGAGGTTTAGATATGTCTGGATATGTCAAGCCGAAATTCATTTTGGAAGAGGTAGTTACCAAATATTTACTCTAAATAAATATTTAGAAATTCATTAAGTGTGTGCAGCAAGTGATGAGGGAATCTATATCTAATGCGCAACTGTCATTCCACTTGGCCCTCTCCCCACTGCCTATTCCCCACACTTGAATATCTGATGTGGGAACCTGATTAGTTTGCAATCTGGGTACTAACTTTCATGGGGCATTTTAATGCCCTTTTTTCCCTTTTAAGATAGGCATGGTAGCTCAACAGGCTAGAGCACTGAAAACTGCTGGCTTCAAGGTTGGCAGCTCAGCAGTCCAAATCCTGGGTGCCACGCAGCGGAGATTGCTCCCGCTGTTAACCCCAGCTCCTGCTAGGTGCCACGCAGCGGAGATTGCTCCCGCTGTTAACCCCAGCTCCTGCCAGCCTAGCAGTTTGAAAGCATGTAAATGCAAGTAGATAAATAGGTACCACTGTAAAAAGTGGGAAGGTAAAACAGTTTCCTTGCAGCCATACCGGTCATAGGGCCACAGACTTCTGCAACAATGGCTCTTCGGCTTGAATATGGAGATGAGCACCACCAGAGATGGACACAACTAGCACACATGTGCGGGGAAAACCTTTACCTTTTTATGCAGAATGTTTTCAGACAGAGGACTCACCTCAGCTTGTATTTTAAATTTACAACTGGCTTCTGCAAAATAGGACACATGGGCAGCTTACCAATAGCTCCACATCTGCCACAGTGACTCCATCACTGCCATATGATATGGGACCTGACAATCCTTACCTGGCTAGGAGAGTCAGTCCCAAAAGACTTTTGAGGGAAAGGTTAAAGGGTGGAGTGAGGAGCCAATGAACTTGCAGAATGCTCACTATATACTTAACCTGTTCCACTACCTTAATTAGAGCCACTCATGAATTTTCAAAATCTTTACTTGCTGCTAAACAATTATCATCTCCATAATTTAAGCAAACTCGCTGTGAAAACCCTTGACATTTCCCACTGAGAAAAAAAGTGGGCACAAGCATGCACACAATGCTTAGAACAATCACTGATTTTTAAAAGAAACACAAAAACACTATGATGTTTTGATTTTTTTTAAAAAAAAATTGTGGCACAAAGTTTCCACCATCTTTGCTTGACATTAGTTGTGTAATTTGTCTTCAGAAGTTAATTATGCTAAAGGATTATTTTGCACACTTCTGCTTAATTTGCTTTAAAAATCCATATTGGTTTCTTCCTAGCTGAAATTGCAGCAACATATCTCACCCTCTTGCAGACTGAGAAGTTCACCCTGCCTCACCTGCAAGAATTTGACAAGTGAAATGTTCCATCTCCAGTGTTTTAAGTGAAGTATGTGAGCTGTTTCAGTTCTGTTTTCAAGACATATAACAATAGCTCCAAGATTCTGTTTTCAAGACATATAACAATAGCTCCAAGATGCTATTAAGTACATTGTGGATGTATTCTAAGAGATACAATAAAACCGTGGTTTACAAGTACTTTGGTCTATTAGTGTTCTGCAAGACGAGCAGAATTATTGGGCAATATCTTGCAATATAAGTAAGTGAGGGGGAGGCAGTCACCAGAGGGGTCCTGCAACGTTCCACCATGGCAAACACCCTCGCCTTCCCATCCACCTTCTCTTTCCATCAGCTGTGCTCCTGTCCAGTCCTCTATCCCAGAACCATCTGCTTGCCACACACTTGCCCAGTCCTCCCTTCTGGAGCCATTGGCTCCTGCAGGCTTCACAAGCAAGTGAGGGCACACACACCAAGCCCTGCCTCCTTCCACACAGCTGGCAGCCTTTGCTTTTCTTTCTTGGGAAGCCCTCTCAACTCCTCACTGGTGAGCTGCTTAAGGGGCAAATGGGAGACCGGATGTTTAAATGCATACTTAGCCATATAATCTCGGTTTTTCTGGTACCATGTCTCAACTGCCTCTGCTCTTTCATGCAGTGTGTAGCATTTGTCAAGAAGAAACCCTTGCATTTTCCAATAGTTTAATTGTATTGTCAGCCTGGAAAATCATGTCAAAGTTGAAATTTGAGTTTGCTCTCTTGGGAGCTTTTGGTGGAATTAGAGAGATTACTGGGCATTTATTTGTATAAAAATATTTATTTTTATTGATTTATATATGATTTAGATATTTATTTATCATTTTATTGTATTTAGAGCCCACCTTTTGTTTATTATTTTTATTAATTTGTTTTATTTTCCTTTATGTTTTGTATTATTTTTATTATTTTGTACTATATTACACTATCGTAATCATTTTTATGTGAATATTTTGGGTTGTAGAACAAATCATCTAAATTTCCATTATTTCCTATGGGGAAATTTGCTTTGATATATAAGTGGTTTGGATTACAAGCATGTTTCGGGAATGGATTATGCTCTCATACCAAAGTTTTACTGTCGTATTCCCTTCAACCAACAAATAAAGAGGTATGGCACAAGAGATAGGTTCAAAATCTGGTCACAACTGTATTAACTATTAAATTTCTGAACTGAGGTGGGTTTCTAAGGTAGTGCATCAAACCCAGAGTGACCAGCCCCCTCTCCAGTCTGGGCCAAGGGAGCCCTTTGCCCCAAGACAGTGCTGAACACTGTCAGCTTTGTCCCAGCCAGCTCAAATTGGAGAGACATCTTCATGCCCGCCTCCCCAATTCTTGTGAGTCAAGGTTGGTCATTCCCCAAGGCTGCTTCAGAAGGCCACCCCTGCTTGTCTACCTGAATCACACCATTTTCAGTACCCATTCACGGTACCTAAACACCCTGTGGAGCTTACTGCTACCACCACTCTCCGTACACTAGATCGCACATGAGGGGCTAGCTCAGGATTAACTCTCTTACTCCATTAAACTAAAATTACAGCTAATAGCCCCATCTTAATTTTTCTAATAAGATATCCTCCCCTGCATCTGAAAAGTATATACTGTCACCCCAGAACAGCTCAAGACAATCAAACTGGAGGTCCTTGTGTTTCATGTAAAGACCCCCCCCAACCCTGTGTTTAAGGACCCAGGCTTTCATTTTGCTGTGGATGCCATGCCACGGGTGATCCAGTTCGAGGGGCTCACAAACACCTCCATACAGATCTGTACAGAATGACTGGCCACCTATGGATAATCACCTTGGGCTTTATGAAGTTTACACACCGCCCTCAAGACCAGCTCTTTTCCCTTCAGCAAACCTATATGGTTATCCCCCTGGATGAGCCACTATAACATGTGGGGCCAATGGCTGCCAGTCTCTCAATCAGGCATAAGATTATCCAAATTATCCTTTCCTATCCATCAACAGAGTGAAAAGGCCTGTATTGAGGCGGGGCTCAAATAAAAGCCCTGACCAGTGCTGACATAGCAACAGTCCTCCTGGTCTGCTTGCCGTTCCTGCCCTTCTGTTTCTGGAGGGACAGGAATGCACCTCCCCCCCCCCGGCAAGCTGCCTAGCAGCAATGTGTGCAGATGTGGCGTTTTCTAGATAAAAGGGCTGCAAATAGGTTAATGCTTCGAACAGCTAAATGGTCCCTAGCAAAGCAACTTTTTCATTCTGTTGTTTGTTTGTTTGTTTGTTTGTTTGTTTGTTGTTTGTTGTTTGTTGTTTAGCTCAGATATAAACTTTTATTTATTTGACTTTATTTATTTGACTTTTATACCGCCCATCTAGCCCTAGGGCTACTCTGGGCGGTTTACAACATGGGATGACAAAACAAGCTAACAAAGGAATACATATAAAAACAACCTAAATACAAGGAGCATAATAAAACAAAATGTGCATAAATCAACAGCAATAAACTAAAATTAGGCTAAAACAAAGATTAAAAATAGCAGGAGATTGATAAAACAGGGGGGTGGAGAAAAGATATGTCCTTGTTTCATTTCACCTTAGGAAGTTTCTGGGTCTCACTTTTAATCTCACAACCTCCAAAACCCCGCGTGATAAACCTTCCACAGGCTGAGGTGTGGCACTTACTATCACAGAAGTTTTGGTTAAAACCATGAATACCTTTTTGAAAAGATGCAGCTAGAGGAAGATGTTTACAATTGGATTCCTACAGGCTATATTTAAACAGTATACTTGGGTTTGGAATTGTACTTTTCATTTTTGCACACATAACAAATGAGCATATCTTAAAGTAACAAGAACACTGAAATAAAATTCATAACAGATTGGTTGTATTTTGCACCTCACTGATTGGTAATAAATAAGCAGAAACATTCTGTCTAAACTGTTTATGAAGTTTCTTTTAAAAATTTATTGCAGCAGACACATGGCATGTACAAAATGGGGGATAGGCACAGAATACTGTGCCACTTGAGCCAGAAGAACTGGCTGCTGTTTCCTTTGAGGATGACAGGAATCTATGTAGGAACCAACTCAAGACTCAAAGCCAACAGTCCCTCTAATGTTCAGTCTCATTGGGCAGAGCTCCACCCCTCACGTACATGACTTTGCCCCTCTCACATGCAACTGTGCGCCCCTTCTCAATAGTGGCACCGATACTATGGAATTCCCTCCCCTTTGAGTTGAGAACCACCTCCTTCCTTGAAATATTCAAGCGAGGCCTTAAGACTTATTTATTTAGGCAGGCCTTTTGAGCCTCCAGCGTCCACCAACTTTTGTAACATCTTAGTTTTTTAGTTTCATTAGCTGGGGAGCTTTTAACTCTGCTGCAGGTACTGGTTTTTTTTTTTTAATCTTGTTTTTATTGTATTATACTCTATAGTATTTTTATAGTATTTTATAGGTATTGTGTTGTTTTTACATTGTACTGCTTTTATTGTACTTTTATGAATTTGTTGTAAGCCGCCTTGGGTCCCTCCGGGGAGAAAGGCGGCATAAAAATAAAGTTGTTGTTATTATTATTATTATTATTATTATTATTATTATTATTATTATTATT
>JAHTLZ010000010.1:40788578-40808210 GCA_023846285.1 Phrynocephalus versicolor
TTATTATTATTATTATTATTATTATTATTATTATTATTATTATTATTATTACATTTGGGGTTTCCCTGTGGCTGGAACCAGAGGAGCTGGAAACACTTGCTGTGGGTGCATGGAGGAGGAGGAACATTGTAAACAGGGAGGCAAAGTCAAGCTGCATAGCTTAGATGGAACTTTGTTCAATGCCCTCTTTAGGGTAGGGGGGTTCATTGAGATTATTGCCTGCTCTGCAGAGCCACAACCACTACTACTTCGCTGGTGGAATCATTCCAGGGCCACAGCTCACTTTGAGGACTGTTCGGGTTCGTCAGTGGGCACTGGTGATGGGTGCTTATTGCTGTGCAGATAGAAGTTCCAGCCAGCTCAGGAACTGTGCCTGGTAAAATGGCAATTAGTAACCTCTCACCTGTGGAAGTATAGAGAGAAGAACAAGCCATTTACTGCTATGAGTGCCCATAATCTCAGACACAATACCACCCCAGCTTGTCATTTCATGATCAAAGAGCAAGAATTTTCTTGCTGTTTTATAACAAAATCCATGTCATCAGATAGTTCTGAAAGGTCAGAACCAGGACACATTGAGGGATACACCTTTTCAATGTTTTCCTTCTGCAGCACTCACTTAGAGGTTTTCATTTAGCTACCAGACATGATATCCCATTTATTTATATATGCATATATAGATCATGTTCACTAACTTTTTGTCAGTGCACATGTTTCATTTAAACAATTAGGTAATGTTTATTTATTTATTTATTTATTTATTTATTTATTTATTTATTGGATTTTTATACCACCCTTCTGGCAGTGAGGTCACTCTGGGCAGTTATTCAATTGTTTTTATAATAAAGTTCACCCAGTAAGTCTAGAAACAATTACCAAAATGCAATAGTAGGACACAAAAGCAGAATAGATAGTGACATGAAAATGTATTAATCTTTACTGCACTGTCCCCAAGGACAGGGTCTGGGTGGGAAAAAGCATATGAATAACAGTTCATAACATACAGGAACATACAGTTTTAATAAGTAGCTATTTGCATAGCTATAGATATTTAGGCATGTATTGAAATATGTGTTTAAAGATAGGGAGAAATTCTTTGCATGGTACAATGTTTGCTGGCCTATCATTGTCCCTCACTCCAGCATTCAGAACTACAGAAAAGGAATAAGCTACACAATTCTTTGGAAGAAACAGGCCAAAACTTGATTGGTTTCAGAAGTGATCCTTGGCCAGCATTAGGGCATTGGATCCAGTGCACCAATAGACTCAAGTATCTCCTGATGGCCACCTCCACCTGCTTTGGCATCCACTAAAATATCCAGCAGAAGTAGCTGTCTTCTGGACATCACAAGGTCATTCACTATTCCATGATTCTCATCTACCTGGGGCAAGGGTTAGGCTCGTGGACCACCAAGCGAAGACACACCAAGACCCTGCCCCAATCTCCTTGTATAGGGAGGTTCATTCACAGTGTTGTGTGAGTAAGATCCTGTCATTACCCTTAAGCTATCTGGATCTACCCCAAACTGAGGTTATGACAAAACTGATTGTGGCACAAATGCATTGTTCCAGTGACACCCAGTCCTTCACACTTACAACCTATGAAATAACTTTAAAAACAACACACAATTCTACTGTCATGAAATGGGAGGAGAGGGAGGAGGAAAGAGGAAAGCCAGTGAGCAGTGGACTGGAGGGGACTTTTTCAGTTGGGCTAGCAAACCAGAGTGGAAACCCTCCTTTTCTGGTAAACGTATCTTGCAGTTCCCTCACTGGTCAATGCAAAGCCAGCAAGTGAATCCCACTTCCCACCAGCTCATTAGGAGCTCATTGGAGAATCTTTGGAAACTTCACTGTCTTCATTCCACTAGACTGTATGGCTACTACCATGCCTGCCCTGGCATCTCGAGCCCAGGGAACCCATCTAGGTAGTAAACAATGGGTGCTCAGGTAAGTCTGGGATCTCTGTATTCATTTATCTATCCTCTGTCTCTTCTCAGTTGGCAAATGTACAAGGCCATTAAGTATGGAATCAATTCTATGGCTTAGGTGGATCCAGATTTGCTTTGCAGTGAAATCAGGGTAATCAAAACTAGAGACCAACTTTGAATTTTATACAGATCAAGGGCTTGTGTAATTGTCTATTCAGAGCTTTTGTGGGTATGGCTAAAGACTAAAACTACTAGGTTAAAAATAGTGTTAGTAATGTTTAAAATACTGAGCATCTGAGAAAGTTGTGTAGCAGTGTTTTAAAGAACAGTACACCTGATGCTAATGTGATAAAAAGACCATGAGACAATATCATTGTGAACTGCAGATGCCGTGCCAGAACATTGGCAGATTGTTCCTTTTCTGAAATGTCAAAGCTGTCTAGTTTGGAAGAAATTTTTAAAATGATGCATCATTAAGTACATAAATATATGTGCACTTAGATTGTTTGAAATATTGTTGCAGGACTTTCAGGAAATTCAGCTTAATTATATTTTATGATGAGAAATTGTTCTTTGTGTCCATTTTATATATTTGTTGTTTTTATTCTCTGATGACATTCCCCCTGCGGCTTTTAAACACCTCTTTTTACATCCCCATGCACATATAATCACATATGCAAGTGCACTCTACCAAAGATGCCCCAGTATCAAAGTTGTATAAAAACAACACTGTTACAATTTGATATGGGCATGAACCAACCAGGAAGCTTGTCAAAAACTGATGGTTTGTTGATTTGGGTCACTCCTAATTCATCATAAGCAATGAAACAAAATGAACCAAGCCAACAAATATTTTATATGACATTTTGCTTGTTTACTCATTTTTCCTTCTTCACCCCTCACAATTAGCTTTTGTCTTACAGTGACCCCCACATACCTATTGCAGGAGTTAGGAACCCAACCCAACCCGCGATAATTGAAAAATCATGATACGGGGCTGCAATTTGGGTCAGGCCTGGGGGGCCTAGCTGGGAGCCCTTGTACTTAGACCCAGCCTGGAGCTGCCCCGAATGGGCCTGCGAGGGCCTTCCCAGGCCTTCTGGAGCCCCCAAAATGGCTTTCCTGCGAACTGGATTCACAAGAAGGGCATTTTAGGGCTTCCAGAAGGCCCGGGAAGGCTCTTGCAGACCCATTCGGGGAAGCACCAGATCTGGGTAAGTATGGGAGGCCTGAAACAGGCCTTCCCCCCTTATCCCAGGAAACTCGCGGCTTTCCCCCAATTGGGTGTGTTGGGAGGAAGCCATGGTTCATTTAAAATGCCTTTAAGCAACTAAGCCAAGTGCTTGGCTCGGTTGCTTAAAGACATTTTTTTAAAAAAAAAAAACCTGCCGCTTCTCACCCCCCCCACACACACACACCATCGGGCGGGTAGAGGGAGAAGTGGCAGTTCTTTCAAACTTTTTCTCTCTCCTGAATCAAGTTTCTTCTCTGTTTCTTCCTCTACAAACCCCATTGGGGGGGGGGGGAGTGGAGGGTTTAAACCCTTTTTTTTCTTCATTCGGGGTTCCACTGTACTGCGATATAGTGGGACTGCAGTATATGAACTGGGAATGGGCGGGGGACCACTGCATCAGAAGCACTGGACTTCTGGGAAGGACTTAGAGACCACTGAATTGGCAGGTCAAGCAGCCAAATGCACAGCTCAAAGAGCTCTGCTTTTTCTTATTTATAAGACCATTTGTATTGGAATCAGTGTGCTGGTGTCCAGATAGATGGTAAGATGTCAGAAGAGGTGTCAGTTATGAAAGGTGTTTATCAAGGTTGTATTCTCTCACCTCTACTTTTTAATATCTATTCAGAAGGAATTTTCTGGGATGCTCTTGAAGGAAAGAACCAAGGTGTGAAGGTGAATGGAGTTCTTGTTAATAACATAAGATGTGCTGACGACACTGTCCTGCTTGTAACAAGTCTGGCATTTTTGCAAGGATTATTGGATTCTGTTGCTGCAGAAATCAGTGCCATGGGATTGCGACTTAACGTGAAGAAGATAAAATGGATGGTTATCATTAAAAAACAAAACGGTGCACAGAACCTTCTCAAGATTGGCAGTGATATAACTGAGAGAGTATCATCTTATAAATAGTTGTAATGTCTTCTCAAAGATAACTGGGATCCTTCATGTAAGCCACCCTGGGTCCTTTTCCAAGGAGAAAGGTAGGGGGAAAATATTCTAAAATAAATAAATAAATAAATAAATAAATAAATAAATCAAATAAGCTAGAAATTCCTTCCAGAAAATGAGGAAAGTCTTGACAAACTGGGATTTATCTATCAGACTTCATACTCGAATACTTCAATCCTATGTATTCAGTATACTTCTCTATGGTATTGAAACTTGCACCCGTACAGACACATTATGCAGGAAGCATTAGAAATGTGGATGTACATATGAATTCTGGAGATACTTAGGACAGCCAGAGTCACTAACGTGGCTGTATTACAACGCACGGATAAAAAGCTAGAAATCCTCAATGCCACAAAGAGAAGAAAAATCACAGTATTTTAGACACATAATGCGTAATAAGAAATGCCATCTGCTGCAGGTTATCCTTCAAGGAAAATAGATAGGAAGTGTGGCCTGGGGCATAGAAGAACATTCTGGCTTAAGAACTTAAGCCAATGATCCACAGTGAGCACAGCTGCTCTGTTTAAAATAGCTTTAGATAGAAACCAGTTCAGGTTACTAATTGCCAACATTCTATGAGGGCATGGCAGTAGAAGTAGAAGAATGCACAGGAACCATTTTTACCTCAGAGCCACTTCTGCTATTGAGAGGAACCCTTCTACCATGGAACCAGGTTAGCTCCAGTGGCACATTGCTTCCCTTGTTATGCAGACTGTCTCTCCATCCTCCTCTAACCACAACTCTGCTCAGACCTCAAGCATGGCATTGTCCATAGGGTTTGCAAAAGAGTGTTGTCTTTCCCCTATTCATCTCTTTGGGCCTTTTTACACGACCCCTAAGATCCGCTGGTCCCTTAAATTCGGACCAGAGATCTTGAGGGTCTGTCGCTCTCCCTGCGTTCCCACCCCCTCTGCACTTTCTTGTTCTGTCTGTGTGAGGGGAGGGAGAAAAAAAGGGAGAAAAGAATGCACTCTTACCTCTGGAGTGCCGGTGGAAGTTGGTCCGACCCCCCGTTAGTTCCTGGTTCCTCTTAAGGGGGGCAAAAAAAAAAGCGAGGAGAGCCCGGCACTCTCCGCATCAAAATTTTTCACTCTCCCAGAGCAGGTACTTGAAAGGTGCGCTGGGCCGCGCTTAGGTGGGCGGGGTCGCGCTTAATTTTCGGTTAGCTCCGGAGCTGGTGGGGAAACATTTTTAAGCTCCGGAGCTGGGAGCCATTTGCAGCGGAGCTTAGGGGTCGTGTATAAACACCCTTTATGAATAATGACAGATTCCCTGGCATGAGTCCCTGTTGGAATATCCCCCAAGCCTGCTGGCTTCTAAAGGGCACTTTCCTGGGGAGACCTGCTTTGAGGGTGTGTAACGTAGATGTTTAAAATTCAAACTTCACCAAATTTGGAGGGGGTGTAGGGACAGTGAATTTATCTGTGGTTTCAAGGTCTCTAGGTGGCTGGGGGGCATTTTAGGGCTACCAAATTTCTGAACCAAATCACAACAATCCATAGCTGTTGTTTTCCCAAAGGTTTGTAAAGTTTGTGGTTTGTGAACGTTATTGAACCACAAACTATGGCAAACCTCCATTTTGCTTGTTCATGTCGATCTCTAGAGACAGTCATCTATACTTTCTCGAATTCATCATCACACACTTTGTGATGTGACAGAAAGCTTTGATAATACAAAGGAGCAAGTAACTTGTGAATAGAACTGAACCATTCAGCATTACATGTGATTGGATCACCTGGTGTCAGTAACATGAGATGGCATACTGCTTGCATTCTATACTTTGACTTCCTGGGCCTTCAGCTGTTGCCTGCACAGCATACAAGGCCAGAAAAGTGAACATAAGCACCCTTGTTTAACCTGTATGACAACACCACCATAGGGCCTTTTCACACGACCCCTAAGATCCGCTGGCCACTTAAACTCGGACCAGAGATCTTGGGGGTTCATTGCTCTTCCTGCGTCCCCAACCCTGTTGGGGCTGGGGGGTTAGTCGGATAAGAAGAACTCGGGCCAGGCATTTTGCACCTGTCCCCCGTTCTGACTCCTCAGCTCACTGTCATGAGCCTCGGAGCCACTCTGCCAGCGCCTCCAATCTTTCCTGCCTCCTGCTGAGTGCCAGGTCGGTTCATAATAAAATACCCATCATCCGTGACACCATCGCTGATGGGAGGACCGACCTGGCGTATGTCACCGAGACCTGGGTGGGTGCAGAGGGGGGGCGGCCCTCACCCAGCTGTGCCCCCCTGGGTTTCTGGTACAGGGGGTGGAAAGATCGGAGGGTCGTAAGGGGGGTGGGGTGGCCATTGTTTACAGAGATACTATTCAAATCAGCAGGGCCTCGACATTGGTGATTCCAGGTTTGGAATGTGTCCATCTGTTGGTTGGGCAGCGGGACAGGTTTGGCATTGTGCTCGGTTACCGCGCTCCCCGCAACCCAGCACAATCCCTACCAGAGCTCACCGAGTTCATCGCCGCAGCTCTGTTGAGAACCCCCCGCCTTCTGGTGGTGGGTGATCTCAACGTGCATGCTGGCGGTGACCTGTCTGGTGCTGCTCTGGATTTCATGGAGTCCATGACCTCCATGAATCTGTCCCAGCATGTTTTATGCCCAACCCACAGATCTGGACACACCCTGGATCTGGTATTTTCCTCCACGTCTGAGGATTCGTGTCTGAGGGTGTGGGACATTGTTCCCACCCCCGTGTCATGGTCAGACCATCACCTGCTGTCTTTCTCTGTATCAATCGCTGCCCCACCCCGCGGGGACCTTCAGCCAACTGTATGGGCCCGCCCCCGAAGACTCCTTGACCCTGATCAGTTTCGTGAAGTCTTCGGAGGGCCTCCTGGCAGACTGGCTGACGATCTGGTTGACTCCATGGTAGACCAATGGTTTGACAAAACATCCCGGGCTGTCGACCAGATTGCCCCCAGGCGCCTCATCCGCTGCCGAGCTTGTTCCTCACCGTGGTTCACGGAAGAGCTTCGAGCGATGAAGCAAGAATGGAAGAGGCTGGAACGCAGCTGGAGGAAGAACCAGTCGGCGACTAAGAAGGCTGCAGTCATCGCACAGTCCAGGCGCTATGTTCACGCAATCAGGTTGGCCAGAAGATCTCACAACACCCTGAGAATTAGTGAGGCCTCGAACCGTCAAGCGGAGCTCTTCCGTGTGGTTCGTGACCTCACTAATCCTGGACTGTCCAGGCCTCCTCCTACTGATTTCAGTAGTGAACATTTTGCAGCCTTTTTTCGATCAAAAATTGAGGCCATCCGTACCGGTTTTGAATCCTGTTGCTCTAGCCCACTCTCGGCACCCCCGACGGCTGCGCCCCCTCGGTCTCCTCGCATGGTCGAGTTTGGGCCTGTCACCTCACTTGAGGCCTCCAGGGCAATTGCCCACTGCCGGCCCGCGTCCACCCCCTTCGACCCTTGCCCATCTTGGCTCTTGAAAGCCGTTGGAGGGAGCATATCAGAATGGGCATCTATCATCGCCACAGCCTCCTTCAGGGAAGGGATTTTTCCCTCACGCCTGAAGGAGACTGTGGTAAAGCCCATTCTGAAGAAACCTAACCTAGCATTGGGCGATTTATCCAACTATCACCCGATTGCTAATGTTCCTTTCATGGGCAAGGTGATCGAGAGGGTGGCCGCGATCCGGCTTCAAACACATCTGGAGGGTGAGCACATCCTCCTCCGGGGGGCCGACAGGGGGTGCTCCTCCTTGTTGGTCCTTCTGGACTTGTCAGCGGCCTTTGATACCGTCGACCAAGGTATCCTGCTGGATCGGCTCTCCGAGGCTGGGATCGGAGGCACTGTTCACAGTTGGTTCCGATCCTTCCTCGGGGACCGTCCCCAGCAGGTTCAGCATGGGGGCGAGATGTCGGCTCCTTGGATACTCCCTTGTGGGGTTCCACAGGGGTCGTCTCTCTCTCCCATGCTGTTCAACATTTACATCAGGCCACTGGCAGAGGTCATTAGGGGACATGGAGTCTGCTGTCATCAGTACTCTGATGACACACAGCTCTATGTCTCCTTTTCCACTGCTGCAGATGAGGCTGTCCGGACCCTCGATCGGTGCTTGGGTGCAGTCATGGAATGGACCAGGATTAACAGGCTCAAACTCAACCCCGATAAGACTGAGGTTATGTTCTTCGGGGCTTCCTCATCCAGCTACGGTGGCCCGTTTCCCACCTTGGAGGGTGTTTCCCTCAGGCCATCGGACTCTGTCCGGAATCTGGGAGTAGTCCTGGACCCGGCGCTCACCATGGAGGCCCAGGTGTCCGCCGTGTCCAGGGCTACCTTTTTCCACCTTCGTAGAATTGCCCAGATTCGTCCGTACCTGGATGGGGACTCCCTTAGAACAGTGGTCCAGGCGTTGGTGATCTCGAGACTGGACTATTGCAACGCGCTCTACGTGGGGTTGCCCTTGAATCTGATTCGGCGTCTGCAGCGGGTCCAAAATGTGGCGGCCAGACTGGTGGCGGGTGTGCATCGATTCGAGCACATCACCCCAGTTCTAGCCCGCCTGCATTGGTTACCCGTTGCAGCCCGAATCAGATTCAAGGTCCTGGTTTTGGTTTACAAAACCCTCCATGGCCTAGGACCTGGCTACCTGACAGAGCGGATCGACCAGCGGTCAACTTCGGCCTGTCCAACTAGGTTGTCGCGGGCGCACATGCTGTGCGTGGCCACGCCCAGGGAGGCTCAGAGAACTTCCACCCGCTCCCGAGCCTTCTCTGTGGCTGGCCTGACGCTTTGGAACCACCTACCAGCAGAAGTGCGCCTTGCAGAGTCCCTGCCTGCCTTCCGGAAGGCCCTTAAAACCTTTCTCTTCCGGGAGGCATTTGGATGATTTTTTTTCCTTTGTTTCTTTGTTTCTTTTTCCTTCTTCCCACCATCGCCATCTCCTGCACTTCACTGTCTTATTTGTTTAGTTTCTATAATATTGTGGAATTTGTTTTTTTTTTAATAGGTTGTAAACCGCTCGGAGTTCCCGACCAGGAAGTCGGGCGGTATATAAGCCCCCCACAATAAACCCTCCGCACTTCCTTGTTCCTGTCTGCGTGAGGGGAGGGAGGAAAAATGAGAGGAAAAAATGCAGGCTCACCTCCGAAGCCGCCTGGAGACCCATCATCCTCCTGATTCCTTCTCTTCTGGGTTGTTTTTTTTTTTTTTTTCCCCCCGCCCCCTTTAGTGAAGGGGGGGGGGGGAAAAAAAAACCCAAACAGAAGCTAGGAGAGCCCCACACTCACCAGATTAAATCCGGACCTGGGGATTTTCACCCTCCTAGAGCAGGTACAAGAAAAGTGTGCTGGGACGCGCTTAGGTGGTCGTGGTCGCACTTAATTTCCTGCAAACTCCGGAGCTGGTGGGGAAACAATTGTAAGCTCCGGAGCTGGCAGCCATTTGCTGCGGAGTTTAGGGGTCGTGTACAAATACCCATATGGGTATGGGAATGGGACAAATAGGAGGAAAAAAACATTTGTTCTGGGGTTCTCTTGTCATATTATATAATCTCTTTTGTTCATGCTAACATCTCTTTATTTTGTATTGGTGACTGACTGGCCCGCTCAAATGCAATTCAAGAGATAACAAACTGAGTTATAGTTGTATGGAATATCACATGGAGAATCACGTGATTGTCTTTAGCTTTTATGGACCAAGGTTAACGACATCTTAGGGATTCAGAATGAGGGGAACTGGCCTGGGTGCAATGAGCAGACCTTCATATAATATCTTCCATTCTATTTGTTTAATTTTTTTTTGTTTTTGTTTTTGTTTTGTTTTGGGGGCATGTTCACTTTTATGAGAGGAATTAAACTGACACTTTATGTCAGAAATCCAAGGCCTTAAATTTCTTTGGATTTAAATACTGTACATTGAACTATCTGCCCTGCAGTGCAGCATACAAATTTAATGCTATTGAGACTAAGTCAGAGACAGAACCTTGTGTAAGGAATTCTCAAGAGGAGGCATACGAGTTCGCAGCCAAATATTCACAAACAGGGGAGAAAATACATATCCATTGAGAATTCTAATTCCTTCAAATCAGAATCCCCATCCCCACTAGTGCTCCATGGAACTGGAGAGAGAGAAAACGAGGAAGTCAGAAAGAAGGGACTACCAGAAGCAGAATTCCCTGGACTATAACCTAAATGAAACTATTGCAACTCTTTCTGAAAGTTTGAGTTTTCAGAGCAGAGGAAGTTTGAACTGTGGATTTTTTATTTATTTATTTATTTATTTATTTATTTTGCTCCTTGTACCCATTAAGAGGTGCACTAGCTCTGAAAATATAAAAAGTCAAATCCCTCCCCCACACAATTTATATGGTGGAGTTTAGGTTTTTGAGAAGATTGGTATCTTTTACCATTCATTATTATTAAAAATTAAACTTTTATTAACTGAGAAAGAAATGTGAATTCAGTGTGAGGCCAACTGAAAAGAGCAACAGTAAAGAACAGGAACAGACACTTCCAAGTACTGTTGTTCATCCTAAGATCTGTCTGCTCTAGGAAACCTAAGCTGTGGGAGAAGAGTTAGCAGGGTGGGGTCTCTATGGAACCAAGTGGCCACCTCTGTGGAAGACAATGAATTCCGTTTTATTTTATTTTTTGGAATTGTTGCCTTATTTTTTAAAGAAAATAGATTTTGGAACTGATGTGTTACTGTTTATTGGTATTAAGGTTGAATAAACATTCTGTTTGAAATCTTGGGTTTGAAAAACTAAAATATGTCTTAGAAGACAATAAGTATAAACAGGGTGAAGGAACCATTATGTTATAAGAGAAGAGAAATCCTTTTCTGATCTTAAATTTGTTTGTCATATATTCTCAGTTGGATCAGAGGCCCTGGCTTTTGTATAGGAATAATGTCGTATGGTATCCCAGCATGGCCAAAGGAAATAGACAATATACTGTATGAACATTCTTTTTTTACTGAAGTCATGAGTCGCTTTCAGGAACACCGGAGTGCAGCAGTTGAGTGTTCCCTATTAATGGAGAAAGGTTCCCCCTCCCCCAATATCAGATTCAGTTTCATGATTGAAATACTACCTTGTCCTCTGAAACTGTTCAAAATTCAATGATTGAGATCCATCAGACCCAAATCGGTAACCTTATGGAGAATTATAGAGACATTTTGCAAATTATTAACAGTATTACCCCCCCCCTAAAATATGGAATGGTGTATAAATTACTTTTAAACATAATTCCAGAATTTAATTATTCATATAAGTACTCGAGCTGATGTAAAAAAAAATTTTGCAAACAAAATATTGAGAGACATAGCTGACCAACGTATATAGTTATATATTACTCTGTATGTGTATCTCCACATATGTGAGCCCACATATGTGTGCATGCACATGCTCTCTTAAGTACATACTGTACTTTAATTTTATTTAATGCACAGAATAGGATTGTGACATTTTAAAGTCAGAATAATACTTGAGTTATTTGAATATATTTGAGTACATGATGAAACAAGACTTCCTACAACTGACTTCTTTGAAGAAGTTGCTTTCTCACTTTGGGGTGGCCTGGCTAGCTCCATGAGGTCATGAACTGATTCCTGATCAAGTACAGGGATGTCATCAGCAGTCATCAAAACCTTTGTGCCATGCTCCAGCATTCAAGGAAAGAGAGCATGCTTGTAATTTCTGGTATTTCCGAGGCCAACATCATTTTTTTACTAAGGGGAGGGAAGCTCAGGCTCAGGGGCCCAAGTATTACTTGGTTCCTTTAGCCTTGTCACCCGTTTTCATGCTTTTTTTTCTGGCAATAATTCGAGGAAAAGAAGCCAGAGAACAAAAGTCCCTGCTTTTGATGAAACTGACATCACACAAGACCGTACAATAGGAGGAGGGACTATTGTATATTAATATAATGCATTATAACATAAGCTTTAAAACAAATGATTAAAACTATTTAAAGACTCTGATACAAATTTCCCAAGGCATGTTTTTCCTGAAGAATGTGAAGATTGGATGTACTAGGAAAGTTAGTTATATCAAACGTATCTATGAGTAGCTACATTTAGGCTCAGAGCTTAGAAATATCATTTTCTTATGTGGCAGCCCAAGTGCCCTCTGTTGTTGTTTTTTCTTCCCCACTGTACAGGGCCCTGTCCCATGCTCGTGCACACACAATTTGCCTCTCGTGCACACATAATGCGCCTCTCCGTCACAACCAAAACAAAAACGGTCATGGCGGGTGCAGGGGGAAGGAAAAGCCCATCACAGAGGGAGACAGAGGCATGTTAGCATGTGAGCCTACCTTACAAGAAACCCTGGTGACAGCTCCGAGAATGGCCCCAGCCAACATGGTCAGCCTGGTATTGGGGCATTAGATGCAGAGGAGTCCTAAGGCTGTTCCTCTAATCTCCTCCCGCCCCCTGATGTATCTTGCCCAGTTTTCCCCCCCTTTTGTATCTGTATTTTGATGTTTTTCACTTGTATATTGATGTCTTTTTTACTTGTAAACCGCCCAGAGTTCCGATTTGGAAGATGGGTGGTATAAAAACGAAACAAATAAATAATAAGTAATAATTCTTGCTAGGAAAGCATATAGAGAGTAACTGCCAACCTTTGAGACTACAGAATAATAAATGTGTTTAGATTTAAGTTTGTGATACCTGTAGTATCAAAACAAGATTGATTTAAAACTCTTCACAGAAATGCTGGACACCTTCCCTTTTCGTTCCCCCACCCCCATATTGCCTTTGCTAAAGAACAGTTCTGTGTGCAAGTTCTCTTATGTGATAATTTTATAGGAAATGTGTTCTTAGTATCAAAGCATAATGTAGTCCAATTTTGTCTGCAGTGGAAACTTCCTCTCTTCTCTCTTCTCTCTTCTCTCTCTCTCTCTCTCTCTCTCTCCCCCCCCCATCTTCAGCTTTAAAACCAACTGCAGACAAAGGCAAATGAATTCTAATGGCATTGTTATATCCTATATTCTGCACTTATACACCATTGAACCACTTAAAATATTTGTAGAAAATAAATTAGTTTCACAGCATTGGACAATTCTTTCCAATATTTTTAAACGTTTTTAGACTTGCATATTTTCAGCTATATTTGATTGTCTTGCATGAACAGATGGCAATCTCGCAAACGGCAGCCTTCAAACGGTGTTATATATGTTTTAAGACTTTCTGTTGCCCAGTTCAATAATTCTGGTTTTCTCAGTGGAAAATCTTCCAAAAAGTATTTCTCAAAGGAATGTATTAAAGATAAAATATAAGGATTTTTAAATCAAAGGGACAGTGATAAATTATTCTGGAGGTATTATAAAGATGAACAAAATTGCATTAGGGAATAACTGAGAAAGTTGCTGGTGACTTTTAAAATAATACAGTTATATAGATAAAGACAAATAGTATCTCCATATATTTGTTGTAATCCAATACCATGGCATGATATGAATATTCACTTTATATATCTTTTCTGTTTGCCAAGTCTGTGAAGAATATATATTATGTATAATAACTTACTTTCTGAGGTTTCTTTTTTTAAAAAAAGTTTCATCTCTTGATCAGGAAGTGATATAGATTGCACAGTCATATGACTGACATGAAAATAGTATGAAAAACGTTAAGAGCTGAGATCAGAGGATAGTAATGCAGTAGTGACTTTGTTCAGAGGACAAATGTCCTTTTATGTCATTCATGTCTTGATGCACTATGTGTGATACTAACCAAGGCCACTGGAATTTTAACACTGTGTTCAAAGCTCTTCTGGAATGCAGTTTATCCATGTTTACTGAAAAAAACTATTCGCAAACTACACTTTAATACAATGCAAATAATCATTTGTATATCAGACAAATTATAGGTCCTTCTTTAGGTTCCACCAATATTGGTGCTGGAGACGTTCACTTTTCATAATGGTGTCTGAACCAACTACTGGAAATCCCAAAGGCAATCTATATCACCCTGAGCCTCTCTAGAACCTCCAGTCACCAGATTAAACCAGAATTCAGACCAATTTAAACATGGATAGGACAGTTAAACCCAATGATAATGGCCTCCCCCTTCAAGGAATATGGAGAAAGCAGGCTGTAGATTTATGGCCCCCAGCCAATATTGCCACAACTCACAAGCTTATTTTCAAAGAGGGACTTTCCCCCTTCACTCCACCAATCTCTCGCAATGCCATGAGTGTGGCCTCTTGCTGAAGTCACTTTTTGAAACCTGCCAAGCTCTCCACATAGCTAAATAACAGCGGAGCTATTTGTTTGCATTTCCGTTTGGTGTGTACTGTATGGTGCCATTTTCTGGTGACTGGAAATCCTGAAGATGTATCACACACAAAGAAGAGTATTGAAGGGGGAACACATCACTGTAAGATTTTGAGCTAAATTCCACATGTTCATTAAGCCATTTTGTCTACACTATCAAATACTCTACATAGCAATACTGAGGTGGAGTATAACAAAAGATACATGGGGACTCCAGAGGACAAATTTCTGCCTGTCTAAAAAGAACAGGATCATTTACTGATGTCTATTTTAAAAAAAGTCAATGTGGAGTAGTGGATGGAATGATGGCCTAGGACTCTGGACAATAGGGTTTAAATCCCCACTTGTCCATGGCAACTCACGGGGGGAATGGAACAGGGGAAGCCACTTGAAAACCCTATTAGGATTGCTATCAGTTGGTTCTGACTTGATGACACAAAATACACACTCTAAAGAAAAGGCCAAGTGTGTACTGTTTTAATGTTCGGGGTGTGTGTGTCCTAACAGAAACTCCCTACTAGCCTCTGACACCTTGTTGTCTGGTCCTACACATTGCACTATGTACCTTCCTCAGATTATTTAATTCAGAGCAAAACAAAAAAGTTAACTTGAAAAAAATTCCGAAGGTAACAAACATTGTTCCTAAATTTTGATTCTGGGGTACAAATCTGATCAAAAAGGAATAAAAACAAATTGCTTTGGCTTGAGTCAGGATAGGTTTCAAAGTCCTGAAGAGGCTTGTACAGTTTTCTTGTGTACAACGAGACTGGCCAACACCAGATTTTCACGTGAGCAATGTAATACACTAGTGAAGCAATCATTCAGCTTTAAGATTTAACATGGGAATCGGTTTGCTCATTACTGCTAATTGAGAAACAGATGTTATAACTTGAACACTTGCAACATTTCATTTTGCCTGAAACCTATTAATTATTCACTTAATTCCATTCAGTTTTCCCAATTCAACAAAAGAGATATTTGTGAAGAAAGACCTGCATGCATATAACAAGGTGTCTATGTTTTAATGTACAATTGTATCTGGAATGTAAGATGGACTCCTATGCAGTGCATTCCCTGTCTTTAGCAATGTCCAGTAGCAGTGGTAATAATGCATTAACTGATCAAGAAAATTAAAAGGAGAAAGCCTTTCAAATACAGTGGAACCTTGACTTACATACCGCTTGACTTACAGCATATTTGATTTGCAGCAAGAAGGGGCCTGTTTGACTTGAGTCGCAGGCTTTGACTTACATTTCGGAGCCCCGGCGCAAAGCACCGGAATCGGGCAGCAGCCACGACCCAGCATCGCGGCTGCCACCTCCAAACTGCTCCTGACTTCTTCCTCTCCTCCGGCAGCGGCGGCTTCAGCGAGGCCAGCTCAGAGCACCTAGAGCTGGTCCTCGGCCTCCCCGAAGCCCCCGCTGCTGCCGGAGGAGAAGAAGGGCCGGGAGCTCGGGGCTGGCCTCGCTGGTTAGACAGTCGGCTCAGTCTTGTAAAAAATCTGGCTGCAGAAGTCTGGTCCACAATGGAAGCATTTTAGTTGGGGAGCTGTAAAGTTGTGGGACTCTAATGGTAAGCATAGAGTTGTTCAGAACTTGGAACATCAGGTTAAAAATCAGTAAAACTTAAATGTTAGACATTGTTGCTATGAACATTAAAAAGTGGAGGTGTATAACTTGTGGACTATAATTCCACTGCCTCCCCCTCTCTTTGAAGAGACATTTCATTTACATCCCTGGAAGGAATCTCCTGTCCCAGTCAAATTTGTGTTAAATTGCTGTTTTTGAGGGTCTTTTTCATCATCTGGAACGGATTAATCCACTTTCCCATTACTTTCTATGGGAAAACTTCGTTTGACTTAAGTCATGTTTGACTTAAGTTTAGACCACTGGAACGGATTAATGACATAAGTCAAGATTCCACTGTAATGGCATTTATAACATCAAGGGAAATCCCCTGAAAAATTTACCTTAGTCTTAGCCAAATTATTTGTGCTGCTGAGAAATGTATTGAATATTTGTTATAACAATAAATCTCCAAATTAAGCCTGAATATTCATCATAGGCAAAACTCAGAGGTATCTCTTATTAAAGCTGGCAATGATCTTTATGTAATGGGGATAGGATATATCCACATTCATTAGATCAGAGTCATGTTTAAGAACTTGCACTCAACAACTTTGTATTAATGAGTAGGACAAATATCAATGCACAAAACCCCACAAAACCCACTTTGCAACGTTATATGGTGGCTGAAGTGGCTGTATGGGTATGTTACAGTGACATTTCTGTTATCTCTCCATAAAAACAAATGATGGGGACTAGATTGTTATTGTTTTTGCATAACTTGCTTTTATTTCTACTAACCTTATCTGGTTCTGTGGCTTCCACATCCACTTATTCCTCTTACCAAAATGGATAATGTATAGTAAGCAGTTAATGGATGAAAATTGTAGTTTCCTAACTCAGAGACATCCCATGCAGCTACTTGTGTAACAATCTCGCCTGATTTCGGAAGCTAAGCAGGGTCGGTTAGTACTTGGATGGGAGACCACCAAGGAATACCAGGTGCTGTAGGCATCTGGAGTAGTAACTGGCAAACCACTCCAAGAAAACTCCATGGACATGGGGTCATGAAGAGTCAGTCATGAGTGTAACAACACAACAAATGTGATCATGCAGTGTGTTTCCCAGGTGAAAACTTTCACCATGCTATTGGAGACACATGTATGTGTAAAATCATGTCTTGTACAGGACTTGTCTCTGTTATTTTGCATACATTTTAAGCTTCAGCTGAATTGTTAACCACCTCATGTTACAATCCTGCCACATATTGTTCAGCTGAGAATCAAAGCAGTATGTGCATCTGATGTTGTACATTCTGGTCTATCAATCAAAGTTTAATAAATATGAGCTAATTATTTTGGTATGATACTAGATTCTGTTGTGTTTGGTTTGCAGACATTGTCCACACATCTTGTTTCTTTTAGGATGAATTGTTCTGCTTCTGCACCACTGCTTTTGACCCATTTTACATTTTCCTTGCTATTTTCCCTTTGGACTTAGAAATTTATATGAAATAGCATTTATCATAGTTACCAGTATCCTGTTTTGAAACATGGAATGTGAGACCTGTACCTTGTAATTCTCTTAATTTGCCCCAGTGATCTCCAGTTTACATTTCTGGAAGGTTCTGCAAACAATGGGAGGTTGCACTTTCAGCTGCATTCCTGCTCACATGAGCAGCATTAAAAAAAAAAATCAGTGTCTGGTGCCAGTAACGGAATGAATGAGAGCAAATAAACTGAAACTTATTCAAGACAAGACAGAAGTGCTCCTGGTCAGTCAAAAAGTGCATAAAGGAATATGGTTTCAGCTTGTTCTGGATTGGGTTATGCTCCTTCTGAAAACACAAGTGCATGGACTAGGGGTGTTCCTAGATTCTTCTCTGAGCTAGGATGCCCAGGTTCAGCAGTGACTCTTTACATAATTAAAACTAGTGCACCAGTTGTGCCTGTATCTTAATAATTTGACCACATTCTCTAGTTATATCTCGGCTAGATTTCTGTAACAAGCTCCATATGGGTCTGCCTTTGGAAAATATTCAGAGACTCTGGCGGGTACCAAATTCCATAGCCCAATTGCAAACTTGGGAACATATAACCCAACAGTTTCAGCAGCTTCACTGGCAGCTGATCTGATTCTGGGCACTGGCAGCTGATCTGATGCTGGTTTTAACTAAAGATGGGCTTTTCATTTTGGAAGCAGACTGCCTCCGAAACAAAACACGTGAGCCCAGCTGGCGTTCAGAACTGTAGGAAGGAAATCAGCCAATCCCTTACCTTGCTCTGGGGTCACATGGGGCTAAACTCCAATGAGGAAAAAGCCTGTGAAATCATTGTTACTTTACCCTGGCACTGGCCAATCATACAGGGAGGTGGGATGGTGCATTTCCTTGCACAGCTCCTGATTGGCCAGCACCAAGGCAAAATAATGATGATGTCAGAGGCTTCTTCCTCATTGAAGTTTAGCCTGGTGCAACCCCAGAGCAAGGTAAGGGATTGGTTGATTCCCTTCCTCTAGTTCCGAATGACAGCTGGGCTCCTGCGTTTAGTTCCGAAAGTGACCCACTTCTGAAACAAAAAGCCCATCTCTAGCTTTAACCTATAAAATGATTGAAAAGACTGTATCTTCCACTGAGTCCTCCTGGGAATTAAGGTCATAGCAGAAGTCTTCCTCTTAATCCTACCATCCTTGGTGGGGAAACAAGAGAAGCCATTCTCTGTCATTGCTCCCTGACTCTGGAACTCCCTCCCGCAGGAAGCTAGACTGGCCCCATCTCTGTGGTCCTTCCACAAGCAGGCCAAAACTTTTCTTTAGTGACAGGTTGTTTGTGAGGGGGTTTCACATGAATTGTGTTCTGTTACTTTTAAATGTTTTAGTATTGATTTTAATTACCATTTTAATACAATACTTGTTTAATTCATTTAAAATATCTGTATACTTGCTGCTTATAGCTTTTAAATATATATTTTAATTGTATAAGCCATCTTAGTTCCTTTTAAGCAGAAAGTTGTGGTTAAAATATTTTAAATAAATAAGTAAGAAGGAACAACACACAGGGCAGCCCATTCACTGCATAATTGTCCTTAAGCAGGATGCAGGAAAATTCGTCTATATGGACTGTACACATTTTGACATTTTACTTATGTGCCACCACAATAAATGTGTTTAATTTATAACAGTAATGACCAGAATCCTATTCTTTATGCACCACAGCCTAAGAGCACGGGTATAAACCACAACAACAGTTTGTTGCTAATGAAGGAAATACTCCTTGTGTGTCTTGTGCCACATTAGTCACATGACATGGCACATGAGGAGGAGTAAAAACTGTTAACTCCTAAATTAGTGACAATTTGCAGATATTGTTTACACTGCTGCACTTCATGCAAGTTGCATGATATATATAAACCACAACCATATGACTACCATATAGCAGCAGTAGGATCCTGGCCAGCTCCTTAGATGCCCTAAGCACATTCAATCTCGCCTGATTTCAGAAGCTAAGCAGGGCCGGCCCTGGTTAGTACTTGGATGGGAGACCACCAGGGAATACCAGGTGCTCTAGGTGCCTGGAGTAGGAACTGGCAAGCCACCCCAGTACTCCTGCCAAGAAAACTTCATGGATATGGAGTCACGAAGAGTCGGTCACGACTGTAACGACACAACACAACACACACACACACACACACACACACACACACACACACACACACACA
>JAHTLZ010000010.1:40808220-40838082 GCA_023846285.1 Phrynocephalus versicolor
ACACACACACACACACACACACACACACACACACACACACACACACAGGATCCTCGCCACTGACTTTTAAAAGCTCATTAATTAATGAATTGTTACTGCACTGCAGACATATTTGTTCATAGTGTGGAAATAATTGTGCTGAAGCAGACTTGATTGTGATACATTCCTCTTTTAACATTGTAAATAGAAAATACTATATTCTTAGTTGTTAAAAGCTAATGAACATGTCTTTCCTTGGTTTATTCTTCACATAATAATTGATCTGCCTGCTCCATTTGTTAAAATAGCAATCTTTGTGGAAATCACATTATTTCTCCCAACCTGTAGGATGCATACATACATATATTTACTGCAAGCTGCAAAGAGGTTCAGATCCATGCTCTATTGTTTGTTTAATTTCATTCTGCACATAGGCCATAATAGCAGTTCTGGTAAGAACTGATTTAGGAACGAAAACTGCTATCCCCTGATTGGTTTGAATCAGGACTTCAAATAAAATGGAAAAGCCATCTGCTGTGATGCTTCACTTTTAATTTTCCGTATAAAAGGAGGCAATAATACTCTTTGCCTGCCCAGCCTGGAATAAGGAGGCAAGACAGAGTGCTTGGATTAAAACTTGGGTTAAAAAATTTATTACTTAATCACTGAATTTGAAATTTGAACTTGAACACTTAACCACCTACTACAAGGGTAGTGCAACAGGTCTGGATCTGGAGTCTTTCCTGAACTCCATTCCACTCCTTCATCCTTTGAATTCTTACATTGGAAGTGTGTTGCCAACCTGTTCAGCACACTTCTGAACTTTATAATTACGGAGTACCCCAGGCCACCTTCAATCTAAGCATTCTGGACCTAGGTGTCTCTCTGCCCACATGGACTCCCAGTTTTTCTTCCCTTCACTAAATTTTCTTTAGCTTAATATCTGAGACGAAGGATGTCTTGCACCCTCTGGGTGGCCTGAAATGGAACTCATCTGACTTCCTTCCCTTTGCAGTACCAGCTGTTGTGACTGAAGAAAAGTCATAACCTGCCTTAACCCACACCTGGCCATGAATTAGGATGGCATGGGTGAAAAATCACCTCCCAGGCCAATTTGGGTGCGGGTCAAAAATTCCCATCAGGCCCATCTTCATCCAGTTACTCTCATTGTCAGTCATTAAAGGTGGGTGGGTGGGATGCTGCATTGACACAAAGAGGCTGGGGAACATGCAGGATGCCTTAAAATAGGCTCCTTATCCCTGCCTCCCAGCCCTGCAGGGTGTGCTGCACTCAGCCTCCAGATTGCTTCCAGATTGTTATCAATTGCAGAGGGCCCTTTGTTTCCTATTTCATATTATGGCATTGCATTTCCCTTGGTGTCTAAAGTGAAATGATGGTCACCAATCAGGCGTTGCACACCTTCTTTCCCAACCTACCTGCATTCCTTCAGCTGCAGGCAGAAGATATATACCTATATCTATCAAACCTGGGAAGGAAGGCCATTTGTTCCAGCTGTTCCACTTTGAAATACAGTATGCTGTTGAAAGCTATCCATTTGCATTTGGTTTGTGTAGGTATCCTTTCTGATTCTATCATAAAAAGTAAAACAAATTACCATATTTTTCTGTGTATACAATACTATTTTTTTCTAAAATCATGACACTAAAAATTAAGCAGTGTCATATATACAGAAGTAAGCCTTTCCAGAGGGGTGGGGTTGAGGTGGAAGAGAATCTACACTGACCTTGCTGTTTCCCTTTCTATCCAGCAGTGCTTGATTGCCCATATCTCTGCTTTACTCTTGCAAGGCTTCTTTTCAGCCACACCTTCTTTTCAGTGTGGAAAGACACTCCTTAATGGGCTGTTCAACCTCCAAGCTTTTCCCCACTGAAAAGAAGGATATGAGCCTGCAAAAAAAGCAAAGCAGAGAGGAGTCTTCAGAACATGGAAAGGAAAAAGCAGGATAGAGTGGAAGAGAACTCGGGGAGGATTTATTAATTTTATTAACTTGGGGCTTTAAAAGTAGGGGGTGTCTAATATGGTGGCACCTTATAGACAGAAAAATACTGTAATCATACACTGCCTGGGAGTCAAAGCTTGATCTACACATCCAGCTGCTTCTGCATATGCACAAGGGAGCACATGTTGCATTTGTTGTTTGCAAACCCATATGCTGTACTGGAGTGGAAACCATATAAACTGGTCTTCTTATAACTGGTATTGCATGTTTATGGTGCTTGAATAGGAAGGTAGAGTTTGACTAGGGAAGAAAGAGGGAGTGAATAGGGAGGAGTGCCTCAGAAGCCCAAGCTTCCCATGTAGTTACCAGTGTGCTTCTGTACGTGTAGTGATCTTGCAGCATGCTTTCTGAATTTGACCCTGATTACAAACACTGTTTGTTTATTATAATCTTGTATTAAGTAAAGGCTCCAATCCAGGACCCATTTGTTCCAGATTAATCCCAATAATATCAGACAGACTGCTTCCGGGGGGGGGGGATCATGTTAGTGCTGCTGCCAAGATTATTTTTGATCAGAAGTTAGCAGCAAAAACAGGTTGCAGTATGTTTTCGCAAGAATTAACATTCTCTCCAAAAATGATTTCCAAAGATATGGCACACAGAGGTGCATGACAACAATCACTTAAAAAAAAAAACTCATACAATACAACTTCAGCAGCCTCTGCCAGGAAGAAGACAAAAACTTGATTTGCAGCCAGGATGCCAGGTTTGTGCTAACTATATAGAGACATATTCTCTGCCTAAATGTTATGGAACTGTACCTTTCAACATTTGTTTTGCTTATATAATGAAGAAAAGTGCTCAGTATTATTGGATTGCAAAAATGCTAGAAGAAACCCCTCCATATTGTGTTGTTATAGCATATTGCACTAAAGTTATAAATTCAAGGACACTTTTTCAAAAAAATAAAATAAAATATAAAAAAGAAAAAAAATCAAATAAACCTGAAAATAAAATTCATGTAAGGGATTCTCAGTATGGTATAGTGGCTAGACAGTCGGACTAGGACTTTGGGAAACAGGTTTCTAATCCCTGCTCAGCCATGGAAACTGACTAGGTGTGTGGGGGGGGGGCTGGAATTGGTACAGGCACTTCTTAAAAATGTCTTACCTATGAGGGTCACTGTAAATTGGTGCCAACTTCATTGCACAGAACAGACAATGATTTGTAAAACTAAGATTTCCAAATGTGGTTTTAGAATCCTGTCTTACCTGTCTTTATTGTAATCAGACACATCCTTAGGGAAGTGCATATATGATTACATTCAGAGATTCGAATATGTGATTTGTAAATATTAGTAAAAGACAATCTTGGAAAAAGCGTAACACAAGGTCTTTCAAACTTAGCTTTTAGCCTGCAGTAAAATTAATTCAAACACAGAAAAGGGGGTGGTGGTTCCAGGCAACCTCCTTTTTTTGTAATCCTCCTTTGCTTTTGTAGTTATACTCCTTTCCTCTTTGTTCTGTAGGCCTTGTCTTTTTGAGTATCTGTTCAAACACATCTGTTCAAAACCCTGCCATTATTTGTAATTGGTAAACAAGTGGCAAAGAAACAGCAATAGAAACATAGTGAAGAAGTATATGCCTTGAATACCACTCACCAACAAGTTGCTAGAAGTCGGTGCTTGCACAAAAGTCCTAGGAAATCTGCTTAAACAAAACAAACAAACAAGCTGAAATCAAGAAATAAATCTCAGGACATGCTTGTCTCTCAGTGCCTTCTTTGTGTAGTGATCCAAGACACAAAGGCCACTAGTTTCAAAGATAACATCTTAAAGCCCTAAAAATAAATAAATAATAGGTATAAAACATAATATCATTATAAGTAATGTCCCCCATGCACAGATGCATTGGCATTATTTAAATCCAAGGGAAAGGGACCTGATTCATTTGCCTAAGAAAATATAAAGTCCCTTTCTTCTAGTTCTTTATCTTTTTAAACAGAAACTTTACAAGCATTGCCCTTTACTTTGTATTGTCCAACCCATGAACAAAAGAGTTTTCAGGGCAGTGTTGGTGTACCTATGGCACAGATGTCAAAGGTGGCACTTGGAGCCCTTTCTGCGGGCACTCAACATCGCCCCTTCACAGCCACCTGTATTCAGGTTAAATTGCTATACTGGCACTTTGTTAAAAATTAGTGGGTTTTGAATTGCAGTTTGGGCACTCGGTCTCTAAAAGGTTCTCCAATAGTGTTATATATATACTTAAAATTTTCCACCATTTAAAAATAATGGTGGTGGTGGTGGTGGTGGTGGGAAATATGCTGTTAAAATGGCATATCTATATGATGTCATTTGGTAGTGCTATGGGGGACGCACCTGGAAGCAGCCCAAATGCTGGTTTTAATCCATGTGATTCAGGCAGATGCAAAGTTTATTCGAAATAGAAGGAGAGAGCCCACAAAGATCAAGAGCCTCTTGTGCAATCAGCTAAATTGTTATTTTTCTTCCAGTTTGCATGAACAATAATGTAAAGTAGTTCAACAACACAATATAAGAGTAGCACATATTTTCATCCCTTGCTGTTTGTTTAATCAAAACTATAAGTGTTTAGGTAACCACTACATCTTCTTGATTTAGCTTTGTATCTTACCTATCACTATTCAGATATTCGTCCAGCTGATTAGTCAAAAGACTTCAGTACTCACCAGGTGCTGTAGGCGCCTAGAGTAGGAACTAGCAAACCACTCCAGTATTCCTGCCAAGAAATCTCCGTGGACATTGGGTCATGAAGAGTCAGTCACGACTGTAATGACACAACACACACACAATTGGAATCGAGAGATGGTTTCAGACTCTGATTTTAGTTCATGGGCCTGTTCATACTGGCATATATGGATTGCTGATAGTATGATTTGTATCAGATAAAAAGACTGTGTTTGTTTGTGCTTCCTGTCTTAGAATTTTCCATCTTTCCCTTCTATGAGTTGCCCTGTACTTTCTAACACAGAGCTAGGGCATGATTCATTTTGGCAAGATTTAGAGCCCAGCAGGCTCAATGAGCAAGTGGGGAAGAGCAGCACAAGAATGCTTTCTATGGACTCACCGCGGCATGGTGGCTGTACAGCACCATGAAGCCTGGGGACATCTCTACCACTGCAGCTCCAGAGATCACTTTAGTAGTGGGGGGCAGCAACAAAGGCAGCCACGACAGCAGCAGTGATCATTCTGGAGAACAGATAAGAAGAGCTGGCAGACTGCCAGGAGGCTGCAACAAGCCCTTCTAGCCCAGGTGGCACAACCAGCTTCCCATTTCTGTTGTGGAGCAGAAGAGACTGGCTTGACGACGAGCATCTGAATGAGAGGCAGGAAGCCTCTCCACACTGCACTCAGCTTCCTGTTCTCGTTGGTTGGCTAGGAGGCAAAGAGAGCAGCAGAGAGGGGGTGACTCTCTCAGACACCATGGACTGCTTCACAGAGGCATTCCAGTGTGAGTGGAATGATAACTTAAAAGAGAGTTTAAAATAGATTGCATTGAAGGTAAGTACTTTTTAAGCATGGGCATGGCCGCACCAAATTTCAAAGCACGGAGAAGCTCTAACACACTCTGAACATAATGAAATTGTAATAATTAGACATGGGCATGACTTGGCGAAATTCCCGTTTCTGTTTCCGTTCCTCGTTTCCGTTACATAACGGAACGAAGAACGACAATTACTCCGCCAGAACTCGAACTTGAACCAACTAAAGAAAAATTGGGTCTGATTTGTCGTGTTGTCGTTCCTGGCATCACAGCGATCGTGCGATGCCAAGCGGCACAGAAAAAAGGTTTTAAAATATAAAACCCACCCCGATTCCCAATCCCGGCCAAAAAAGCAGGCGAAAATATGCCTGCCTGAGAGTGCACCGCACCTATCCGAGGGGTGGTTTCGGGGGGGGGTCCCTGGCCTCCCCCCCTCTTGTCCTGGGCTGCTCTGGTGGGGGCTGGGGGGCATCCTCGTCGTCTCGCAGCAACTTTGCATTCGCAAGTCGACTCGCATCGCAACTCGCCGGCCGCCATTCAAGCGGCACAGGAAAAAAGTTTTTAAAAAATAAAAACCCACCCCTGGCCAAAAAAGCAGGCGGAAATATGCCTGCCTGAGAGTGCACCTACCCGAGGGCTGGTTTTGGGGGGGGGGGGTCCCCAGCCTCCCCCCTCTCCTGTCCTGGGCTGCTCTGGTGGGGGCTGGGGGGCATCCTCGTCGTCTCGCCAACTCGCCATGCCATGCGGTGCGGGCGGGGGATCCAAAATGGGGCGACCGCAATATTTATTGAAATTGTTGTGGTCCAATAACACACCAAAGCACCACAGATACATGCGAAAATTGCTATTTTAAAACTGCCAGAATTTTTACAGTAGCACTAGCAGCAGTGGGTTTTTCTTGCAACAAAATGTCTCCTCTCCATTGATTTTATTTTATTTTATTTTATTTTATTTTTTACACCTGCACAATGATGGGCTGGCCATGGGAGGGACCATGCAAATTTTTGGAGCCATTCCACCAATCACATGGCCACTTGGCCAGGTTTTGACTGAGACTTCTGGGATGTGCCAGTCGGGCATAAAAAGCCCACTAACCCTAGCCCGAACCCGAACCCTAAGCCTAAGCCTAACCCATACGCCAGTACACTGTCCTTCTAAGTGGGTCAGAGAGGCACCCAGAGGTGCACCCCACTAACTCACCATAACCTTACCCGTAACCCTAAGCCTAGCCCTTGCGCTAACCCTAACCCTAAGCCAGATCTGTGTACTTGCATTGCACTACACACGCAAGTACGCTTCCCTTCTTAGTGAGCCACAGAGCACCCGACTGAGGGAGCCTTCTCCCAGTGTGCACTGTGACATTGCACTTAGCGGCAGTGGGCCTGTGGTCACAGAGGCACCCAAAAAAGAGGTGCCTCTGCCACCGCAAGTCTGTGAGTCGAGAGGCACCCACCCAAAAGAGAGGTGCCTCTGCCAGTGCCACTGCAACTTGGTGTGCATATCCAATTGGCTATGCATGCCATTTTGTAGCAGGCCAGAGGAGGCACCCACCCCAGAGTGGTGCCTCCAGGAGCCTGCTTTCCCTTCATAGCAGGCTAGAGGAGGCACCCACCCCAGAGAGGTGCCTCCAGGAGCCCGCTACCCCCCTAAACCAGTACTAACGATAGACAAAAAAATGACAAACGAAATGACAATTTTTTGAAAAATTTCGCAACAAACGGAAACGAGCCAAAACGGGCCGGCTCCGACACACGACAACTCGAAAACATCATTTTCCCTGGTCGTGCCCATCTCTAGTAATAATCATGCACACGTTACAGGAAAGCTGTATATGGCAATTTTTACAAATAACTTGATCAAATGGAGGCATATTGGGATATTTTTAAAAAACTTTAAAATTACATTGAATCAGCGAGAGACTCTTTCCTTCACAAAGGAAGAGTCTGTGGCAAATTTCCAGAAATATAGTGGCTGGCTGTGAAAAGGAGGGTTAAATTCACCCCTCTGTACTACAGACATGATGAAAATGTGGATGGATACTAATATTCTGAAAAACAACAATGTGCTTGCAATTTGCATCCTCAGATGAAGACTCACAACTGTCTTGATAGTCTAGGACATCCATCAGACACATATGAAATACATACGTAATGCATGTTACCTTGTTAAAAACATATTTAAAATATTTGTGATTAATATTCCCTCAGCAGATTAAAGGACAAACATCTTCCTTTTTTTGTTCCTTACAGTACTGCTTATGTAGACAGAGTGATGTAAAATCAAAGAGTGCAATGTGACCAGTTATTTAAATGTTCTTATAGAGACAGTGAATATACAGTTTTGTATCTGGTTAATTAATGTATCAATTTAAAATACATTACACTTCATCTTGATTAGGAAAATAATAATCAGAAGTCTTCAGTTTCTTTTCATTTGTTCAGACAGATGGCTCAACGGTGAATATTTTTAAAAGTTTGTCTTTTTCATAATGTGGCAGTCAGAATAATTTTGGGAAGGGACAATTAATCTTAATCAGCCATATGTTCTGTTACTTTTACTTGTTTTGTTCTAAGGAATGGATGTGAAATGCACCCATCTTTCGACATGAATTTGACATTTTCCTTCATTCTTCCTACACAATTTAAATATTTCAGAAAGTGCTAAATATGTGACACATTATTACCAACAAACCTGTATGTAGCCACTCTAAATGAATTTAGATGAGCAGTTTATAGTCAGCTATAGTTTCTCTCAGTGGAATTCAATGTACTCGAAGATCTAATTGACTGGCAGTTTCTTTAGTTCTACATAAAACAGATCTAAAATTATTTCCAGATTAGTTCTCTAAGGAATGTATGTTAATAATCTTCCAGTTGTGGATATGGTAACAGAAGTGCAAGTGCATCAGTGAAACACTAATTTGTTCTCCAACAAGTGCACCTATTGTAAAAAGCTTCCTGCGCATGTGGAGCATCTACACAGGTGATCTATTTGTATAATGGATGAATGGTTCTGCTTTCCTTCCTTTTAAAACTGAGATTTGAAAATAGCTTGTACAAAGCTAATGCTTTCTAGAATAGCTGTATTGAGCGGAAGACTTAATGTGGTAAGGTTGGCCATAAAAATTCCAGGAATAGATCAGACTGCGGTCCAACTGCTCCTGCTTTGTGTCTGGTGACAGCCAACCAGATTCTGTAGATATTCAGTGGTAGCAGATACACTGCAAGCTCACAGGCATACACATATGGAAATGATGGTTGCCCCCTTCCCGATTTCGACTGACTACTTGCTAATCCAAAGTGGGCATGTAAAGCCTTGCTTTTCTTTTCTCCTCAGAAACAGGGATGATAAATCCTTCCTTTTGCCCACAAGGACTGTGTGAGATTTTCTGCCATGCTTGATCCTGTAATGGCATTTAGGAGGACAAGTATGTATATACAGTGGTACCTTGTATAAAGGAATTAATTTGTTCGAAATGAAATTCTGTTAGGCAAATTTTCCGTTGTACAAATTTCCCATAGGAATGCATTGAAAACAGAGTAATCCCTAATCACGACTATTTTTATGTTGTACAGATTCACCCCATAGGCAATTTTGTTAAACAAATTCCCCCTATCTCCAGAATGTTTTATGTTGTACAGATTTTATGTTATACAAGCCATTTGTTATACAAGGGTCTGCTGTATGTAGGTATGTCTGTATAGCACAGAATCTGCAAAAGTGAAGAGCTTTTTTCCCTTATCAAAGAATGTGTGCTTTGCATAAAACATGCAAGAAATGTGCAATAAATAAATAAATAAACCAAACCAAACCAGGAAGAATATTTCATTTGCCTTTTTCAGCCAAAACCTCTCCACTTTTTGTACTTGTTCTTTCTTTCTCAAGGAGAAATGATGTTAGTAATTAGTATAGCAATAACAATATTAGTTTTGTGTAGATTTTCTGCAATATGTAGAGACCTTTCTGGGGGTGAGTGTGAGGAATCAGTCCCCCCCCCACCTGTCTTGCTCTTTGCTGGATGCAAGGCATCTTATAGGGCTGTCAAAGTCGCCATTCAATCAAGATTACCTAAATTTATGAGGATGAGGAATTTAGTAAGCATTCTTCGGATCTCTCTTCCAATGTTACCTTACATTTTTCATTTGACCTATCTAGCTTCTGAGCATTTTTGTAATATCCATTATGGAGGTATAGGCTGATATTTCCTATAACTCTGTGTTGTTTAGTGCCATTGCAAAACAGAAACTATTGAGGAACATATTATATGTGAAGGATAAAAGATACACTGCATACTAGAATTCTGGAGGCCAAGGACATGACTGTTCATATGGGAAATGTAGAATGCTTCACCAAGAACTGTGTATCCTATTATACTGTACATGTGCATGTTTAAATACACGCAGCACGTGCATTGCATGGCTGCTTTAAGGGCCTTTCCATCTGTGAACAAGGATATTATTATCAAGAATATAATACAACATTATACATGTAGAATTAATAAAATAAAACATTGATAGCTGTGTTGGAACGAAAGAAATCCTAAGCTCAATACTGATATTTTAATGGGCCATCCACTTCAGCCTACACAGTATAGAGATTGGAGTATATACAGAAACTATATATGCGTGTGTATATAGAGAGAGAATAACGATGTTAAGACAGTTAAAAACTGCTACTTTCTAGCTGTATGACTTTTGGATATTTTTGGACTACAACTCCTAGACTTACTCAAATACTCAAGAGGAGCTTCAGAATACACACTTGTACCACTCCAGAACAGATCTCTCTTTAGACTGACCACCAGTAGCCCAAAGAAGTAATTGGGTGGGAGTAGCTAAACGTAATGGAAAATTCAGTGCTGAAAGTAAGCTTTGAAAATAATTTACTCAAAGCAATCCCACAGGAGTAACAGAAATCAGTCAGTCAGCCAATCAATAAATCTTGATACATTTATCAGACAAATGTCTTCTGAGAAATTTTGGTTCAATGCTTGTCATTTTTCAAGGCCCAGCATAATCAAAGTCCTTTATGTTACATATGGAGGGATCATTGTAGTTTGATTTTGTCTATAACACAACATGCTCACTATAAACCATGTATTACATAGAAGGCACTATTATGTCCAGCTTTGGCTACATAATAGGGATCAAGTTTTTCCCCCCATTCTCAGAGTTCTTAGAATATCTTGTGGTATTTCACAGTTGTAATTTTGAGCCCATCATAATATTGCAATGTGGCTATGAACATAACTGTCCTCCTCCCCACTCCTTTTTATTATTATGTGTTACTCTGCCTTTACTGCCCACACCTCATTGATCTGGAAAAAGTATGTGGAAGGAGTTTGTTTGTGAGATGTATTGTGAAGCGTGGGAAACATGGGGGTTGGGTGGGGGAGAGTTGAGGCAACTTGGAATAGAGGCAACTATACGATTAAAAATACAACCATCCCATCAGCCAGTTAATAAATGAAGAAAGGATAAGAATACAGTACTGAATCTCATTTAAATTAATTTCTCAATGTTTATTTCCCTGTGAAATTCCTTTTGGAAGGGAGTTTCTTTTGAATCAAATTGCAAGAAAATGGTCATAAATTCTCAATAGACAAAGTTTGCTACATCAGTAATATTTTCCCTATGGCAAGCATGAGAAAATATTAATTAATTGATCTGGAGAATAAATAAGTCTATGTGTATAAGTGATATAAAGTGTATAGAGTATTCTAAGCAGAAATAAAAATGATTACTACTGAATTATTCACCAAGTCTAAAGGTTTCTGGAAAATAGATATGTGGCACTTCGTCATGAAATGACAGATTTCATCACAAATATAGATGAAAGCATGTTAGAATTCAAACTTTGATATGCTAAAAAAATCACAATAATTTCCCTTTATTCTCAAGGATCAACATAGCCACCTTGTTTTTACATTTCTATTGTGCAGATTTCAAACATACAAAACAGTATTTTTTAAACAAGCAGATGATACTACTTTACAATTTCCTCAAGAGTTTTCCAGAACTCTTCATCAGAGGGGGGTTTAAAAAATAGGATGTAGTGGAACAGAATCCTAAAAGCTTGTTGTTGTTGTTGCTTGGGGGGGGGCAGAGGTTTAACCAACATGACCTAAGTTAGAAGGTCAGCAGTTACATGCAGTCCCAACATCTAGATTATAACCAGTATATTTAACATAAATTTATTCCCAAAGTTTGGGGTTTTGCCAACACAGCAGATATATGTTGTATGTGAGGTGACATATGTGTCTGCCAGTGACTTAACAAATTTGCACTTCCCATTTTTAGAATGTGTTTTTCCTGCAAATATATTCTCCAGAAACTTCTAGCCAAATTTGTTTATTTGTTTTCTCTAGCAACATTTGACATAGCAAATTCTTGGCTATTGGGTTGTTAAAAAAACCAATTCCATGTGCATTTTGCAAAGTGGTATTCATTTAGAGTGAGATATATAAGACCTCTTTAATTGCTGCAAATCAGTTTCTTATGAAAAGTTTGCTGAAATCTCTTGTAGCTGCATCGTTGTTATCTTTTTTGCTTTATTTGTGGGTTTGTTTCCTGAAAGTATAACCTATTCGTTCCATCAATCATCCAAAAATGGCAATGAGATATAGAAGTGAAGACCAAATATGCAGTATGACAAAAATTGCAAATTTACAATGTGATTTCCATACATTCATCAAATTTGCAGAATGTGGTTACTTTATCATGATCAAAATATTACACCATTTTAAAATTTATGAGATCAACCTTAAGTCTTGAATATCAAATCAGAATCACATTGATTTCTAAAGCAGATGGCTTAAAAACCCATTAGGTGGTATAACTGCATATTTAAGCATAAAAAATCATGTTTTTTTGTGTGTGTTGGGTTGTTACACTTGTGACTGACTCTTTGTGACCCCATGTCCATGGAGTTTTCTTGGAAGGAATACTGGAGTGGTTTGCCAGTTCCATTCATAGCATTCAATTTTTTAATGTCTAACTTTTTAGTACTGGTAATGGATAGAACAGTTGTTTATTAATTAAAAAAGGACAAGTTTGATTACAAATTTTAGACCAAAGCATTGCTTTAAATCTAATCAGCCATTCTTGAATTGTCTATAAAACTGTTTTAGACTAAGCTGGACAGTGATTTCGGTGGAATCCTTCATAAGTATCAACAGTTTTATATTGTGCAGAAGCATGGACTTCTCCCTCCCTGGTCTTACACGGATATTATGCAGACAATTTATTTGTGAATTTCCTCCCCCTCAGTAAATGTAGAGAGCCTGGAAATGTTGCATTTTGAGTGGAACAGCTGTGTAGTATAGGAGGTTATCTACCTCAGGAATTGATAGACTTAAGTTGCATCAAAACAATGGATCTGTCTAGTGGATCCCAACACTAAGTGGGACAAATGGTAAAGAAAAAGAAGAAGTCTTGCAGAACTGATTTATTTATTTTTATATTTATATACTGCCAGATTTTCCCAAAAGGGAATTCAAGGCGGTTAACAAGTGTAAAATTTCACAATGCAGAATTCAAAGGAATAATAATCAATTCCAAAAAATGAACATAAAAATAATGAACAACCTGACTTTAACTGGAACTACACATTGCTCTAATGAGAGACTAATCGGGAGAAAGGCAGCCTACAAATAAGCCAAAGAAACAAAGTCTGGTGCAAAAGGCAGACACATGAGTTATAAGCCAAAACTGGGGGGGGGGTCCACATAATCAAACAAACATGTTGCTTGTCTCCTGTCATGTTACAAAGACAGTCACAGTTTTCCCCCAACATTTCACCCCAATATATGGTAATTCATATCTCCTTTCCCAACTTAAAAAAAACCTATTTTCATAGTTAATTTCATTGTTTTCCCATCCATATTCTATCTATCTTTACTTACAGTACATCTATTTCCATATAATACACACAATATATTTCCATCTAATATATTTCTTACAAAATTGAACTAGCCTGTATGGTCTTAACAATATACTGGAATCCTAATAATTAATTCTTCAATTGACTAAACCACTTAGGATATGTTTTGGCTAACTTAAGATATAATAAATGTCACCAAGCAGGTATATTTACCTATTCTTCTAAAAGATATCTAATTTCTAAGGTCTTCTATAACTCAAGTTAGTACTTTATAGGCTATTTTAATAGTGTTACATCTTGGTCTACGTACTTCACTTGATGTCTACAAGTTCTTATCTATACCTGAGTGATTAACATTTATTTATATTTCAGATTGATCTTCACATTTCTGTTTTCCATTTCCCATATCATGACAATCAATTAATAGCTTTAGAGTTAGACCGTCAGGATACAAAGACCAAGTTTTTTACATAACCGATTCACTAAGCCAGACATTACCTTCCTGGATTTTCTTTTTTTTTCCTGCTAGGTCCACCATCTTTACAAGTTATTTCTGTATCTTGATAGATTCCTTGTTGTTGGAAAGTTCCCAAGCTCTTTCCTCCTCTGCATTTACATCCAACAGAATGGATATGTCAATCTTCCTCACCTCTGGATTTTGTCCATCTACAAGTTTATCCCTCATAGATCTTATTACATTTGTCTGCAGATTAAAATTTGCCAAACCTGTGTTTTGAATGCTAGAGTGGAACAGAGACCTCAGTGTTTATTTGAAATATTAGAAATTCTACTGATTCTAGTACCGCTGTGCTGTTGGGAACGTCATCCTGTCACACAGAGCTGCTACATTCTGCACAGACATATTATTGCATCCGATGCTGTGGCATCGGGACAGAAGGCCTAAAAGGGGGGGGGGAGATACATCAAACTGATTTCATCCCTTATTTGCAGATTACAACTGTTTAAAGAACCAATAGTTGCAGTTGTGGAAATGATGCAGAAGATATGATACTGATGTGCTTCCCAAGAAATGAAGGTGGTATTAGAAACCACATGAGTTACAAGCATACCCAAATCACAAATAGTGCTTGTTAACAGATTATCACAAATAGCAACAACTCTTATTTATGAACTCTTCAGTTCATCTGAAGGACACATTTATTCCAGACATTTTGGTAACTTTGTGACTCCAAGCAATTGATACCTGCAGCCCTTGTTGAAAAACAGCCTTGAGCATTGCTTTGTGTTTCGATGAGGAATTATTAAGTGGTGAATATAGACTCCGATTCTGGGAGATTTTCCTCTGCTTGCTGTCACTTTGTGAATGGTAGTACACAGAAGAGAATGTCCTGCAGACTATCTTAACTGTTGACATCTGTGCTGTCAAGATTCAGACAGCCCTTTGCTATGTAACATTTGGCATCTTTCCTCCTGCTTTTGAATCATGGCTACAGAAACACAATATTTCACATCCATGAAGCAGAGTTATTTTTAAAGAATTTAATAAACCAGGTTAATATGCATAATATATATATATATGGTTTTGGGGTAAGGAGCAACCAATAAGGGATACAAATAGTAACAAGTGCATTAAAATTACTGGCAATGAACTGTCTGGATGCCCAGCAAACATGTACAAGGTTGTTCATATAAACAGCCTGGCGATAGGTAGAATAGTTACCTAACACAATATAGCTGTTGACACGTCAACGGTGATTGGGCCTTAATCATTGTAGTATTTCAGTAAGTTTTCTTCTAGGAAAAATACTGTTGCATTGAGGGCCATGTTTTGCAAAAGAGAGGAGGTTTTTAAGTATAAATGAGAGAGAGAGAGAGAGAGAGAGAGATTCATTTAAAACCTCTTGATGCGCACTGGAATGTATCAATATATTTCATTTTAGCTTTCTTTCTCTCAAGTCTCAGTATAAAATATTTTAGACTGCAGTTTGAATTACTGTAAACCTCATTGAAATCCGAGAGAAATCCGAGACGCCATGTTTAGAACTGCATTGTTAGAGTGCACACTTATCATGTCTACTCAGAAGTAAATCTTAAGTTTCATGGGGCTTAGTTTCAGGAAGTAAACATGGGGCTGTAGAAAAATGCTTGATGCAAATAGTTGTTTTATTGTTGCTTGGGCAGGAGATGAGTTGCATAATTCTGTTTTTAGGAAAGAGAATCTCATCTCACTAGGAATGTGTAAGTTTTTGGGAGGTTATGTCTAATAGTAAGAAGTGAGTATGTTGCTTTCACTGCTGTGCATCTCCAGTAATATAATTTGAACTGCTAGAGCCCTTGCATCCATTTCTGAATCTATTATTAGTTGATTAAATTAACTGCCTAGATCAGTATAGTGAAAAGAGATGCAGTAATGATATTACAGAATTAGTATGCTATGATGAATTGTCAAGAAAAGTAACTGTGACAGCCCTGTGGCCATATGCACTTAGCCATGCAATTTATAGTCATTTGAAAAGCCAAGGACTTTTCAGTTTTGGTTAGGAAATTTCTGCTTTCTTTTGACAGAAATGGAGGAACATTTGTAGATGAAGGAGTTTACAGTGTGGTTTGTGCACTGTAAGTGAAAACATAAACAAAGAAGCTCTACTTAACAGCTACATTTGGGTGCTTTGCTTTGAACAAGGTAGGGGGAAGGATACTTTTATTGCAGCTGTAGCAATTCCTGTAAACAGATTTATATGATAGTGTCGTTCCTCTACACTGCTACAGGAGATAATGTTACTGTGGGTAAAATAAAAGAAAATCCAATCTCCCCTCACAATTTTCTGTTTTATGGAATAATGTAAATCCTGGTGCAGTATATTGTTGAAAATACAAATAGTTTGTTGATGATTGTGGTAATGATGAGGTGATGATGATGATGGTACAACTGACTGGCCTTGTTGCTCTTCCTGCAAGTATCAGTAAATCAAGTACTGTAATCTAGTTGTTGAACATAGCTGTTGTGAGTTTTTCAGACTCTTTGGTTATGTTCTGGATGTGTTGTTGTTTTTTCCTGACATTTCTCCAGATTCTGTGGCTGGCACATTCAGAAGGCAAAGAGGTCAAGGAACTAGGAATTCTCTCTGTGTTCATAGTTTCCTGAGCTCCTTGCAGTCTGAAGGTGCCGGCCACATAGTCTTGCAAAACATCAGGAAGAAAAAACCTCTAGAACAGTCAAACAGCCCAAAAAACTCACAACAGCTATCAGATCCTGGCCATGAAAGCCTTCAATAATACATTCATGGTTGAACAGTTTGCAAACATCCGTCATCATGAAAACAACCTTGAAAATTATAATAATTCTTAACTACCACAGGAGATATTGCTTTTAAAAATCAGTTCACTCTAAGAACCTTTTTTTTGCAAGACTTTGTATTTTTGGTGCCTCTTAGGTAGCATCTTACTCCCACAAGACTTCCACTCTACACAGAGTTCTGCTTGAATGAAGACTTAGATGTTGAATTTATTTTGAGGGTGGGTGTAGCTTTTATCACACATGCTAATTAACAAACCTTGAAACACCTAGGCCACAATTTACTAATTGTTTCTTCAGAAGTTTGTCAACTATAACTGCAGTATTTATAGTCTTGCACTATTATTTCAAACTACTGTATAGCCAGAATCTTATTCTTTAGGTATAACAGCATATAGTGGTTACATAAAGCTATGTAAAATTTCAGCTGCAAATTGCTGCTTGTTTAGGAATAAAGGCTTATATTTCTTATTGTACACTAGGTATATACTGTAACCCGGGACATGGCCAGGAATAAAAGCAGCAATTTTGCTTCTGAGAGTTACTACAATGGAGTACGTGAAAGAGTATAAGCAATATGATTCTTAACTACAGACACAATGAAGAATATGAATCAAAAACTTCATATTCATTGCAAAGGTACAAAAAGCCTATGTCCCTTTGTTTGGAGAGCTGTGGTTTGAAACCCAATCCTGGACTTTGATGCAATTTTAATACCAGCCTTACTTCCTGCCCCATCAGAAGAGTGCCTGGATGATATCATCTGGCCAGGAAGAATCTCAACGCCTGGCAAACTACATCTTTTGCCAATAATGTACTTGCCATTGGAAGCTCAGCTTGCATTTTTTGTTTTCTTGTGACCTATAAAGGTACCACCTACCTTAGTTTTGCTTCTGCAGGAAACAAGTAACATTGTTGCACTAGGGATTGTTCATAGCATTTCACTAAATTGGACGTGATTTGATATCATGTAACAAGAGCAATGATTAAATAAAGGGCAATTTTAAAATCCTAAACAATTTATGTTCCTATTCTTAGTAAATGACTTTTTTTCTTTCTACAAAAGGCTATCTTTTTAAAGACACTAACCTCCTCCCTTCAACAACTCCAGGATTATGGTCATCAGACTCCTTTGTAGTTCAGAATTCATATATAATTTTTATCCCCCCATGTAACTACAAGTTACATTAAAAATGATTCTTTCTCTCTCTCTCTCTCTCTCTCTCTCTCTCTCTCTCACACACACACACACACACACACACACACACACACATCTCTCCCCTAACCTGTGTTGGCCTCATGACATGCTCTAGCACTCTCTCCAGCCACCACGCAGAGCTACCATGAAAGGAGAGGTCATTTGGGATACTGCCATCAAACCCGTGGCTACTGCACTGCCAAGAAGAGGGTCCTAGGTAAGCCTGAGATCCACTTTTTCAGGTCACTTCCTGGATACGAATAGGACTGACTGACTGACTGACTGACTGGTTGATTGGTTAGTGGGGAAGAATATAACCAAAACTGTGCTGCTCAGATCTATGCAATTCGAGGGAGAACTGTAGATTCATTTGAGTGAAGAAAGGTTCATTAATGACACATTAAACATGTAAGCATTAAACCATTCTTAGTCATACTCACAAGCACAAACATTCTCCAAAGCCCCCTACACCCCATTCAAATAATTTACACTTGAATTTTAGTGTTGTGTTTTTAATGTAGTGTATTTATTGTATTTACATGTTTTTATAGTTCTAATTTTGATGTTTTAATTGGCTATTTTGATTGTGAGCCGCCCAGAGACCTTTGGGTAGTGGGCGGCATAGAAGCTATATAAATAAATAAATGAATGAATGAATGAATTCTGAATGTTTTTTTTTTCTCGCTAGTGAGTTACCTGAAATTTACTCAAGTTAAGCTGTAGTGTTAAGTCATTTTGCACCCTCAGACAAATAACATTCTAATATATATAAGCGAAAGCAGTCGCAGCACTTGAAAATTAACTATTTCCCATATTCAGGAATCAAAATAAAACAAAACAAAAAACGAGACCTATGCAGCTTCTCTGACCAGCCAATAAATCCTTCAATAGCATAACTGTGCTGTCACCTTGGTGATACCAACACATTTTCTGTACAGGACATGAATAAAGAACACACAGCCTGTGGGACATGCTGTCCCCAATGCCATTTTTCCTGGCCTCCCAGGGTCTCCCTGGCAGTCAGATTTGGCTCAATAGCAAGAATACATGTTTCTATATTGAAAACATGCCACAAATGCACACCTTGCTTCCAAGGTGAGTAGCACTTCTGGAACACTATTAGCCTCGGAAACAAAATGTGTGTGTGTGTGTGTGTGTGTACCCAACCTGCCCATGCTTCCCAGTAGAAATAGAGCAGTCTGCTTATGTGCTACTTACACCTGAAGGCTAAGAGCCCCACAAGGCTAATAATACCACCAGAAATCCAAGAAATCCTCTTAGCTTTGCAGACAAGTCACACAAACGACATACCTCTCATTTTCCACAACAGCAATAACAACAAAGCCACAGTTATTGTTGCCATGGGAGCCAATTTCATGGCAGTGGGATATGCCCCTTGTGTTATTTGACAAATGTGGTTCTCTCTGTGCAGCTTTGGATGTTGTCCATCCCATGTGTATAGCATACAGACCCTTTGTAACTGAAAGAGATTAAGATGTCTTGGCTGGGGAAAAGTCATCCAAGGCTACCAGGGAAAGTGGGCTCCCATTGGTGTCCATTCATTGGCAAATATTGCAGTAAGTGGCTAACTGCTTTTATATTTTCCACCCATGAAAAAACTAAAGGCTTCCATATGCATCATGAAGCCGGTTTTCTTGCCTCTTTTTAGGCAGGAAGGAGATTGGGCTGGATTTTTTCATCACTCTGTAAAGGATAGCACAAATATCCTTAACAATATTAGGTTATAGCTGAGACTTTTTTAAAAAAAAAATGCATATTGGGATTTTACTGTGGATATTTTCTGTTTAAATGTGGCAGGCGCTCTCACTCCGAGTGGCCATGCCCAGGGAGGCACGGAAATCGCTTACACGCAACCACACCTTCTCTGTGGTTGGCCCCTCACTCTGGAACCATCTCCCAAGTGAGTTGTGCCTTTCATAGTTCCTGCCCGCCTTCAAACAAGCACTTAAAACCTTGCTTTTTCGGGAGGCATTTGGCAACCTTTAATTTAATTTTTAATGCCTCTTGCTGATGACTTTTACTCATTATTGTAATTTTTTGTTACTCTTCTTTCTTCTTTTAAATTTATTTTCTCGACTCTTTGCTGATGTTGCACGGTGTTCTATTCGGTTCTCTCAACCCATATTGATAACCGCCCGGAGTTCCCTGGAAGACGGGGAGTATAAAAATAAATAAAATAAAATAAATAAATAATAAATATTTCTCTAAATTACATCATATAATTTTTGTTCCTTGTCTACAAGTTCAGGACACTAGTGCATACCAAGAGTGTGCAAGTCTGCAACTACCTGTACAGGGCTGAATACTGAATTTGTTCAGTATATTTCACTGAACATATGACACAAAGTCTGATTTGAATCAGTTCAGCCCTTTTGACTTCCAAGGCAGCTTTTCTTTCCCTGCCATTGGGAAGATTTTACTTTCTGAAGGCAGAATAATTCAAACAGCCCCCCCTCCCCTTGTAATTAGTTATGATACACTCTTGTAAAGATGGGGAACATTTCTATAGGTGGTGTTTTGGTGACATATGTAGACAGTTGGGATACAATGCTCAGGACCAGAGGAACATACTCCTGCATCCTTTCCTCCCTGCACTCATCCTCTGAATTTTTTAATGTCTTACATATATGAGATTAGTGCTAGATGACACTATCACTTTATAACTGGCCCACTGTTATTAGTTTTCCCCGTATTTATGCCCCATGCCATTCCCTGTCAGATTGGCAGAGGCGGAACCAGAGGAAAAAAGGAAGGATTTAGCAGAGGCAGCACATCCAGTATGAACTGTGAACTTCAAAGTCAACCCACAGACCACGTGTTAACACTGATTGCAATTTCAAATATAATGCAGGCTGTTAATCAGATCACAGCATCATGTTTCAGTGTAGTCACACACTTGGAGAGAAGGTAGGGTAGCGAGAGATCTACAGGGTCTCAATCAGTTGATTAAGCTAGAAGTTATGACTGGAAACACTGGCCATTTCGCTTGTTTCTGTTTGTTTGTCATGGGTTCTTAGGGCTTCTAATTAGCTGTTAACAAGCTGTCAGTTGTAGTGTTCATACAAATTAGCAGCCAAGACATTGAGGGATTGATGTACACAGTGTTACAGTATGTTACCTCAAAACACTGTGGGATAAATACTTCTGGTTTTAATCACTATCCTTCCCAGTGTGTTCTCCATTGAGCGAGTAAAGCATGCAACTTGCCAGATTTGTTTAAATCATGTTTACAAATAGAATACATAGTTAAGATGTCAATTAGCCTCGGTCATGAAGAGTAGAAAATAGAAGCAATCTAAAAAAACCCCAAAAACAAATCAAGGGCTAATGGGAATTAGTCTCTTTTTATCTTTTTTGTATTTGAACATGTTTGTGCATAATTTTTGTAGAGGTTTCTATTCATCTCTCCCCACTTTTGCATCAATTTCTCATATTTCATTTTATATGCATTTATAAAGAGGAGTTTGGGCTCCATTGCTTAGGCCACAATATGTGCATCATTTAGCAAGATCAGTTAGTCAATGACACCAGTTACACCCCACTTTTAGTCAAATGAGACTAAATGCATGCTTCCTTAATGCAAGTGGAAAGGAAGAGAGAAAGATGTAGAGGACTGGGCTCGAAAAATAATTAATGATTTTCCCCTCCCAGAAACATTGAAACAGTTTAGTAAGGAAAGTAGGAATATGAACATACTACTTCCCATGTTATGTTCTGGATAGAAAGTTAGCATGGGGCAGTCTCACTACCTGGTTGTCCTTTACATCCTTTTCTGTCATGCCATCTCTGGGCTGTAACATCGGGCATATGAACATCTTGGTTCCAACTATGAGGACTCGGAGGTAGAAATCCAGAGGCTTTTGGCAGAAGACTGCTGGGGTCAGGGCCCCAACTGATGGCCAACCCTGCCAATTCTTTATGCCAGCCTTGCTTACCTCTGCCTATACCTTGCAACCTATAAAAAAAAGAGCAACAGAACTGAGATCATAAACCCCCACAGGGCTTAATTGTAGTTTGACTTCTGTATTTCTTGCTGGAGCTTAATCTCAGCCAAAGGATTTTCTGTTTGCAAATAGAAAACCAAATGTATAACTCATTTTAACTTAATTTAACTCATTTTAACTTATAAAATGAGTAGTGTCACTTTGCACAAAGACACATACAGAGTTCAGTTTCCAATCGCTGATGTTTTTCAAGTCTTGGAATGCTTTCCCCACCACCATCCTATGACATTAAAACATTCTTACTGTTGTGTATGTGTGTTTGTCATTACAGTCATGACCGACTGACTCTCCATGACCCCATGTCCATGGAGTTTTCTTGGCAGGAATACTGGAATGGCTTGCCAGTTCCTACTCCAGGCGCCTACATCACCTGGTATTCCCTGGTGGTCTCCCATCCAAGTACTAACCAGGCCCGACTCGCTTAGCTTCCGAAATCAGGCCAGATCAGGTGTGCTTAGGGCATCTAGGCCAGCATTCTTACTGTTAGTTCTCAGTATATACACCATGACCAGTTCAACCCTGGTGGTTTGAACTCCTCCGTTTTGTGCTTAGCCCTGCAATATTTCCACCCTTTCATCTTTTTTAACAAGCTGGAACAAAGTTCTATTTGTTTGACTTTGCTGCTGAAAGTGACATTGGCAATCTTGTATGAGTCTCTCTGATGAGTGTGATCTTCAACAAGTTTTATTTGCAGTTTACTTGGAAAAGAAACATTGAGATTTGGGTGTTCATTACTGGGAAATCTAAATAACCAGATGTCCTCATGCATTCTAGCTACATATGGTAAAATAAAATTGGATGAAATAGCAAGAATAGTGATACTTTTCTAAGACATATGTTTTTTTCTATGAAACAGGAGGTTCTACTCCATCCATTTATGTGCAAGTGTTAATAAGTTAGCAATGGTAGTTTGGGGGGAGGGTAGAATAAATCTGGCAGAAAATTGCCATCACACTACTGTACTTTAAAAATATTATGATCCTAATATAATATAAAATATAAATCTCTAAAAGACCATAAGCTGGTTAAACAAAAGGAGCAGCAGGGCATTTGGAGCAAAAGTGTCTATACCTTATAAACCCATCAACCAGAGAAATGACATATACTGTACCTGTAAAGCACCGAATGGATGGTACAATCATGACACAGCAAGTTGCATGTAAACAATGAAAGGATGTGGAAGGGAAACAGGATGGCTCTTTGGTTAAATCTACGAATTTAAGGAAAAAGTGGATTTAAGGAAAAGGTTGATTGGAATGATAGTTTTGGAGCACTTCACTGTCCTTTCTGCTTTATACACCCTAAAGGGTGTTATAGTGTTATCAGACTTTTCACTTCACTGATTAGCTCTAATGCCAGATCATTAATAAACAATAAAAAGAACTGGCCCCACTACAACTTCACTATTTTCATTTTCATAAATCTGAACAATTACTTTACTCCTATATTCTGGAACATAGATATTAGCTTGTTTAACCTGATAGATGATTGATTCAGTAAAATATTATCTTCATGTGCATAACACACCCACACCCAAGACACATAAAATGCTTTGCCATCCCAGTTCAGAAATAAAGAGATGAGACACGTTTGATGGGCTGAAGTTGGGTCACAAATAATTGAATCAAATAACTGTATTTAACTGTTGCTGACCTAAAAGCAGGGAGGGCAGAAAAGTGCAAGTGGCTAAGTTCTGTCCCTGATAATTATTAACAGGACACTGGTCCCTTGACCAGCATGCTGCCAAAGTTACAGCAGTCTGGGCAGCCCTCATCTATCATTCAGGGATATATTATTACCATCAGGGCTACTCAGCTGATCCTGAATTATTCCACCTATCCTAATTATAATTAAGGGCTGCTGGACTAAGCATCTTATTCATAAACCTAACTTCTGTTGCCACTCACATAATGTCATTGGAAATATAGGCTTGGAATTCTGGGAATTGTGGTCTAAAACATCTGGAGTGCCAAAGGTTTCCTACCACTGGTCTAGACATAAACCTTATGGGAGGTACCATCAGAAAAGTGTGGTTAGAGTTGCTGCTTTAGGCTCTGTCGGCACCACAGTTATTACTCCATTTTGTTTTTACAAAAACCATCTGCAAGAATTTGAGCACCCCTGTTGTCTTTAGTGGCAATTAAATGTACAGTTTCAGTTGTACTCAAATATGAAATAGCAGGTGCCAATTTTATTGTCTTATGCCCCTAAATCTGCACATTTCTCTTCTGAAACTGAATGTGAAAGAGAAATAGTGGTGGTTGTGGTTAGGAGAGCTGTATAGTACCAGGCACTGAATCCAGGATAGTGGGGAAAGTCCTTCTTTGTTGTGCAAGGGACAATGTTGTCCCTGCCTGTATAACAGCCAGAGGTATGTGCAGGATTTGCAAGGGACCAGGTGGTGGATTTTCAAAAGTCCCAAAAAGAGACTGTTAGAAAAATTTCTTATAAAAATGCATGAATGAAGCTGTCATGACTGAGACAGACTCAAAATGACTTGTATATATCAGCAAAATGATGCCACAGTAAATAGAATGTACATGCACAAACATACATTCCACAAATTAATTTTAATTTTACTCTTCTCATTTCTATTAAACCAACACATGAATGTCATATCCTTTTTTTTCTTTTATAAACCAAACCAAATTAGCTTGACCGTGTTACTACATCTACATGTTACATCACTTTGAGTTGCCTAGTATACACCATCAGGGCAAAATCTACTCATTAACGCTTAATTTCTTTTTCCATCTCTTTGATGAAACCACTCAAATATTTAGGGCAGTTACTTTGGTTTGATTCCTTAGAGGAAAAGCATATTCACCTAAGTAAGCATGCCCTGAATAGCTGTAAATCATTATTTCTCAGATGACCAGTGTCAGCAGGAGTTTCATATACTTCTCTGATGGAATTAAATTTCCAAATTTATTTAATAATTATTAGGGCTACATATAGCAAGTAAGAGTTTGTGTTTCTTTCTGATTTAGTTAATTTTAAAATGGCACTTACCCATAAACACGTCTAATTTTGCCATAAATGTCTATAGAAAAAATAAATTATATCTCTATTGCGTACTACAGTAGACATATGCTAGCAATAATGACCTAGAAAAATCAAACAAGCTTCTCTTCCTTCTTTTCTTCTGTTCCATATTACCATCCTGAATCATCACTAGAGACTGTTTAATTTAATTGGTGACCTTTCATTTCATACTCACATTTCCAAAAATGATCAGTTGGGCACTGTCCTCGGTCTCTTTCAAATGGGAAAAAAGTTGCAAAGAATACTAATATACTTTCAGTGTAGGCATGGGCACAACTTGGCGAAATTCTCGTTTCCGTTTCCGTTCCTTGTTTCCATTACGTAACGGAAACGGTAATGACAATTAAGCCATCAGAACTCGAACTCGAACTGATAAAAGAAAAATTGGGTCTGATTTGTCGTTGTCATTCATGGCATTGCGGCAATCGCGCAATGCCAAGCGGCACAGAAAAAAAGTGTAAAAAAAATAAATAAACCCGATTCCCGGCCAAAAAAGCAGGCGAAAATATGCCTGCCTCAGTGAGGGCACCTACCAGAGGGGTCGTTTCTGGGCTGCTCTGGTGGGGGTCATCCTCGTCGTCGTCTCGCCATGCCATGCGGTGCAGGGGGATCCAAAATGGAGAGGCGACCGCAATATTTATTTTGAAATTGTGGTCCAAAAACACACCAAAGCACCACAGAAACATGTGAAAATTAGGTATTTTAATTGCCTGAATTTTTACAGTAGCAGCAGTAGGCTTTTCTTGCAATAAAACGTCTCCATTGATTTTATTTTATTTTATTTTTATTTTTATTTTTTTACACCTGCACAGTGCCCAATGATGGGCTGGCCATGTGATGGGACCATGCAAATTTTTGGAGCCATTCCACCAATTGCATGGCCACTTGGCCAGGTTTTGACTGAGACTTCTGGGATTTGCCAGTCAGGCATAAAAAGCCCACTAACCCTAGCCCTAACCCTAACCCTAACCCATACGCCAGTACACTGTCCTTCTTAGTGGGTCAGAGGCACCCAGAGGTGCAGCCCACTAACTCACCCTAACCTTACCCGTAACCCTAAGCCTAGCCCTTGCCCTAACCCCAACCCTAAGCCAGATCTGTACTCGCATTACGCAAGTACACTTCCCTTCTTAGTGAGCCAGAGCCGCCCAGAGGAATTCCTCTCTTACCTTGCTCACCCAGTCCAAACTCCAAACCTGTACGCCAGTACGCCAGTACGCTGTCCTTCGTAGTAAGTCAGAGCAAAGGCACCCAAAAGAGAGGTGCCTCACCCTCTGCCACTTGGTACACGATGGCTACACGTACCCTTCCTTTTCCTTTCCTAGCGGGCCAGAGGAGGCACCCACCCCAGAGAGGTGCCTCCAGGAGCCCGCTAACCCTACCCCCCTAAACCAGTATTAACGACAGACGACAAACAAAATGACAAATTTTTGAAAAATTTCACGACAAATGGAAACAAGCCGAAACGGGCCGGCTCCGACACACGACAACTCGAAACGTCATTTTTCCTGGTCGTGCCCATCTCTATTTCAGTGTCTAAACCAACACCAGTGTTCCCTTTCTGCGGATCTGGGCAGGGTTTATCTGCATATTAATTCAAACTTTAAAAAGAATGTTTCTTTCTTTCTTTATGCAGAATTAGTTTAGAAGAGGAAAGCGTGCCTTCAGCATCTCTAGAGCCAGAAGTCAGGAGTTTTACCCACAATGCCTTTTGCAGGAGAAAAACCAGTCTGTAAAGCCTTGGGCATCCTACATGGTTCCAGTACAACCACTGAAGGGTGTGGCTTCTTTTAGGAAGGAGCCAGTCCATCTGATATTTAGCCTTCCTCTTTCCCTGCTCCATTTTTATTAGCATATTTCCCTTTCCAGAGAATCTTGCATTCTCACGTGTCAAAGTAAAACAAGTCACATATCTGTTCACATTCTTTATAGCAGGAATCAACTTACCAACCCATATTAAATAGACAGGATAGTGTAACTTCAGGAGTTAACCTACTATCATAATCATAGGTAGATATTGAAAATTATGGAACTCCATGCTGTGGGATGTGGTGATGGCATCTGGCCTAGATGCCTTTAAAAAGGGGATTGGACAGATTTCTAGAGGAACAGTCCATCAAGGTTACAAGTCATGATGGGGATAGTTGTTATCAAAAGGCTTAAAAGGAGGGGACCTCAACATGTCATATGCAGAGGAGTGGTATCAGGTGACAAGTATCTAGTTGTCTCATGTACGCTCAGAGGCACCTTATGAGGCCATTGTGAGATACAGGAAACTAAACTAGACAGGCCTTTGGCCAGATCCAGTAGGGCTCATCTCCAGTAGGCCTCATCTTCTTAAAAGATTACTCCAGAGTCTCCCAGTCTCCACATAACATAAGCACTCAGAAATGAGAACATAGTCCAGGACTGACAATTCCCATTTTAATAAAATGGCAATAAAACTCCAATTATGTGAACCTATTTTTTTAAGGCTTTAATAGGCTTCATTAGAATGTATATATCTAATAGCGAACCTTCAACACTCCAGATGTTTTAGACCACAACTCCCACAGTCCTTTGCCATTGCAAATACAGGCTTGGAATTCTGGGAGTTGTGGTCCAAAACATCTCAAGTGCTGAAAGTTTGCCACCACTGAACTACAGAGTTAAAGCTTCTGACAATACAAACATTTTTCTTAAAAGCCCTAACAAAAATAATTTCAAATTGTTCTATGATGTGAAGAGCAACTTAGGATCATGTTGGCTCACCCCCAGTGTCAGATACAAGAACTAATAGATGTCTGCAGCACATGCACTGTCATATTGTGTAAAGCATGCAAATTATTGAGAATGGGGGATCACACTTAGTCAGGAAGAGTGCTTTGCAATTGGAATCTGGAAAACATCACCTTTAGTGCAACCAAGGCATTGCCTGCAAGCTGTTCTGATTCTTTCACCACTGACCTGCTATCTGTTTGCTTTCCAACTACTGTGTTCTAACAGAAGACAATGCTGATTATGAAAGTCCTGAGCTTTTCCTAAGCCCTGTGATTATCTCAGCCAGGTCTCCCTCCTTACTGCCTGGTCTCCCATCCTGCTATTTAAAGCATGTGAATGGTCTCCAACAGATATGTGACATGAGTCCTAATATACTACATTGTTGATGGACCATGATAATCCTTTGAAAAATAGTTACATCTTTTCATAGAACCACATTCTAATAGTTTAAATTTTGAAGCACAATGGCCTAGCTCCTTAAAGATCACATCAACTTCTGCTTTGTGATATTACATTATCTGTTATAGATTCAGAAAATCTTACCAGCCAATTTCTAAAGGATTGGGTTTTTGATAGTTCTTTCTCATTGGTATTACACTATTTTATTGGAAATTTCAAATCATTATACAATATGAACTATCCAAATACATTTGTATGTAAGGAGTATAGTGTATGCAAAGCAAATTTGAAATATTTGAATTATACAGACAGGTCCAATGCTATATTATGACCAAAATAATCTCAACTATGGTTTACCTGTGTTTCCCAGTGTGATGAAGTGGATCGAGTGATGGACTAGGCCTCTGGAGAACAGGGTTCAAATCCCTGCTCAGCCATGGAAATTCATTGGGGGAGTGGAACTTGTAAAAATTTCTTTGAAAACCTATTAGAGTTCCTATTAGTCCTTTCTTACTAGATGTCACATCACATCACACAGAGAGAGGGGGGGGGGAATTCATATGGAAATGTCATATAACTGAGTACCTAAAGTGAGCCAACCAAATATTTACTGTTCTTAGGCAAGCAACACCACAGCTCCACTAGTAAAACAATTGTGTGCTGTCAAGGCAATACTGGTTTATGGCAACCCTTTTCAGGGTTTTCTGGGTAGAGAATATCTAGAAGTGGTTTACTATCGCCTTCTTCTGGAGGTCCGCTGGGACTGCACAGTTTGGCAAAGCGAACTCCCCAAGCTCTCATGGTGGGACAAGGGCATGCTTGGAAAAACCAGAAGCACGGTGCTTACAGTACTCTGTGGTAGAAAAGGGACTGCTTGAAGGTTGTAGCCAACTGTCTAGATGGAAGCCAGAGAGAAAAGGCTATTCCCTTGATGTCTTCTTTATCAGAAGAATGAAGGCCAGCATGATGAGCATGTTCTATCTCCCTTGAAATACCAAGTCTCTTGCTGGAAGCAGCTCATTAAGCTCTTCCGTGCATTATTCCATAGACTCTGTTAAGTGTGGGAAGAAGGAGAACGGAGGAAGATATGAAGAAAAAAGATATGTATGTCAGAATGGAGCCAAAGGTCAGGGTGCCTCCATCTCCAACCTGAGGGACTCACTTAGCCTTGCTTTGGCTGGCTTTACAGAGAAGCTCACCTGGATGATTATTCTTTCTCTGTGCCCTTGCCTTGTTTTGTAGTTTCCAAACAAAGTTGTAACCATTCTTGATATGGAACAGGGATTTCCTTTCTCCATCTCACAATCCAAAGAGCAAGGCGTATTACATCAGACCAGGGGCTGATCCCACTCAGCAAGACAGACTTTTTTGGTCAATGTGGTAATTAATGACTAGATACAATTAACAACGTTTACCCATTATGGACTCTACATACTCAGAAGAAATCAAGTACTGTATAATGGGATATACTTTTTCCAGAGGGTTTAATAGCTCTTGAAAAGGCAACATCATGCATATACATATAGGCAATTGTGTGCATGAGCAGCTTTTCCATTTTGAGGGTATCCAGTACGGACACACCAAATTGCACTGTGTATCTTGTGGAATAATCATATGAAAATAACAGAGAATGTAGCAACAATCTTGTAGTATTCTGAAATTTTCCTCTTGCAGCTCCTTTCAGTGGTGGTGGCAGAGTAGGGGGAGTGGTGAGGGGCTCAAGGCAGGACAGGAAGCAAAGAAGCATGAAGGAACCAAAAGTGCTGCTGCAGCAACAGTGCCACCAGTAGCTCAACAAAGAGAGAGAGAGAGAGAGAGAGAGAGAGAGAGAGAGA
>JAHTLZ010000010.1:40838092-40861739 GCA_023846285.1 Phrynocephalus versicolor
AGAGAGAGAGAGAGAGAGAGAGAGAGAGAGAGAGAGAAGCATCCATGTTGCTCCTGGCTATTTGATGGCATCCCAGGGAGCTGTGGCGCACCACAAGGGGCAAGAGGCACTACAGTGAATGTTCTGCCTTCTGTTTTTGACAACCACTGCAGTGCACTGTGGGTTCTTCTCCATAGATAGTAACACATGTGGACAGTAATGACATTTTGCCAACAGAGCAATGTACCTACACAAGATGCTTTTTTAAAAGGGAAATGCAAAAGGGTGGAAGAGGATAAGTCTTGCTTGAGGGGCATAAATGAACACAGCACATCTAATTTATCTTTTAAAAGAGGGAACGGTCAAAAAGGTATGAATCACCATCAGAGGATATATACCATAAGGCCACATTGCAAGACTATGCAGGAGGCACAAGACACGAGAAACTGGAGGCATTTCTATAGTAGGACCACGGCCTAAGCCACATCCATCCACCAGAGCATAGCAAGATCATCTCACAAAACAAGCTCTAGAATCCAACTGGGAACCCCATTCCTTTTCCCACACCCTGCATGAGTCCTAAAGAACATGCACAGCTTTTGATGCCACATTGTCTAAAATGGAAGTGCCCAAGGCACTTTGCTACCCTGTGATCTTTAGGAAGAAACTTCTTTGCCCACCAAGCCTAGAATTAAAGAGATGAGACACATATATGGAATGAAAACTGGGCCACAATTTATTTAAATCACTGGATCAGATTCAGCAATGTTCCTTCCTAAGCAAGGAGGCCCAGAAAGTGCAAGTGGTGTCATTTTAATTGAGCTCATAAATGGCTCAACGCTGCACTGCTGTTCAGCATTGTGCCAATGTTAAAGGTGGTCTGGACAGCCCTCATCTACCGCTCTGTGGGACATTAAATCACTGAGTCTACCTATCTACTCCTAACTTATTCTTACCACTTTAATTACCAATGAGGGCTGCTGGGCTAATATTTATTTATTCTATTACAGCCTCTACCAAGTCTTCTACTGCTTGCACTGCCTGCCAATGAAATGGGGCTATCAGATATGCTCCCTTTCTCCCCTCAAGCTGCTCAATATGGCCTCCAGGCCTCCTTGCAAAATTTTCAAGAAATAGTCCAAACCCAGATCTCACAAATGGATACCGTCCTCCCTAAACAACTCTGGACATCCAAATCTTATGGCAGGGTGAGCAATAACCAACCACTCCTCCACTCTAATAAAATTGCCAATTTACTTTTGTTTTGGCTCTATCAGTTTGCCTGGGGTCCCGTGCACCTCTCCAATCTAAACATTGTGCCATATTGGAGCACACAATTCTCATTACTGGAAAATTACCCTAAGAAACTGAAGGTCATGCTTGACCTTCAGAATCAGCGACTTTCCAGACCACTGGGTCAAGTCATTTCCACCAAGGTGGATCAACAATACATTGGGGGACACTTCTCTCACTGAGTGGGATGTGGCTTCCTTTGGAACTTCCATATGCCCACATCCATTATGCTTTCAGGCTCATAGCCCATGGCAGCCACCATAGATGCCACCCCAATTCAGAATGAATGGGTCCCAAAACTACATCCATGGATTCCAATGGTGCTTAAGGCTTTGGATGTCACTTTCCAGAATTGGTATTTCGTTAAGGGGGACCCATCACCATAAATAAACAGGTGGCCCCAATACCTCTGAGTGCCAGGCACTCAGTCATTACCGCCACCGGGCAGAGTCAGACATCCCTGCATTGCCTCAAGTTGATAACTTGTCCACGGCCTTTTTGATCAGTCTTGGATTTCCTCAATTTTATCTGCACCTCCCGCTGGCCCAGATATAAGCTGGCCCTCCACAAAGAGAATCCCAACTTACCTAGGGAAGCTCATAAGACCTCCACCCGGAACCGTGCTTTTTCTGTTGCCAGTCCCATATGGTGGAATCAACTTCCCAGAGATATTAGGACCCTGGAGCCCCTCACAGCCTTTAGGAAGTGATTAAAAACTTGGCTCTTCCAGGCTACCATTGGTGAGTAATGGAGATGGAATGTTTATTGGTTTCTATTGGTTTTTTCTTCCTGATGCCATCTTAGACTTTTTTTTGACCACTTACACATCCCTATTGTTTGGTTTTATACTTTTGTATAATTGATTTATTGATTGGTTTCATGTTGTGAACCACCCAGAGTTCCTCTGGAAAGTTGGGCAGTCTATAAATATAAATATAAATAAATATAAATAAACAAATTATCAGTTTCCGATGCAGCAACCAATTAGCTAACCCTGAGAGTAGCAAAAAAAAAAATGCATTTACCATGGGTGCTCTAAATAGCTTTACTTCATACTCATTGGTGCAAATTGGCTGCCAGACCGTATAGAGCCTAGCCAAAATCTCAGGAGAAATGGGAGTCCATTTATCCACCAGGGTTCCCTTCTCCTTAGACCACCTCTCAATCATCTTCTGCAACTTAAAATCCACTGATGGCGGAGGCCACCCATGATCCTTGGCATAAAATGACAATGCAGATACCTTGCCCTGTATAAATCTGGGTGCCAAACCTTTTTCATGAGCTAATTGATCACTAGATGCTGGCCAAATCTTCTCGTATCCCTCCCTAATAGAAAATCTATGAACTCTGCTACAGCAGGTACATAACTCTGTCTAGTACCAGGAGCTAATGCCAAGCCCACAGCCTGATTCGCCTCTATTCTCCAATGTGCCATACCTCCTCCAGCAGCACTTCCAGAAGAACTTGGGCATCTGGAACCAACTCTCTGAATAATAGCATATGTTGATGGGAGAAGGCGTCAGCTATATTGTTATCAGCACCCGACACATGATTGGCATGCACAATGACGTTGTATTGCAAACATCACAGGGTGAAGGCCTTAACTAGCTTCATTACTCGAGAAGATTTACATGACAATGTATTGATTATTTGAACAACTGCCTGGTTGTCCTACCAGAATAAAATGGAGGCGTTGGCCCATTGTTCAGCCCACAACCATAGTGCTCCCACTATTGGGAAGAGTTTAAGAAAGGTCAAATCACATGTCACTCTGTTTTTGACCTACTTGGCTGGCCATTGCCCAGCATACCACCTACCTCTGAAATATATACTAAACCTCAGGGCACCTGAAGTGTCTGTGTGTACTTGCAGGTCGACATCGAGCCATAACTCCGTCCCCCCCAAAAAAAGATGTGCCGTTAAAATTTTTAAGAAAGAAAAGCCAAACCCTCAAATCCTCCTTCATACCTATGGACAACTTGGTCCTATGGTGTGGCTTCCTTAATCCCAGAATGGCCTCACATAACCTCTTTAAAAAAGCTCTACCAGGTGCAACGACTCTACATGAAAAGTTCAAGTGACCAATAATCTGTAGTTCACAAAGGGTTGCTTTACACTTACCCAACAGAACTGTCAATCGTTAGTTCAGTTTCCTTAACTTATCAGCCAGCAAGTGACTTGCCTGTTGTACCATGTCTAACTTGATATCAAAAAGGTCAAACATGTTGTTGGGCCATCAGATTTCTCCTCTGATAGTGGCACTCCAAATTCAGTTGTTATCTCCTGACACAACTGCATCAGCTGCTCACATTGTGCAGAACCTGCCTTCCCTGTAAATAAAAAAATCATCTAAATAGTGAACCAGATATTGTGATTGTGCCTTCCATCTAATACACCACTTCAAAAAGGTGATAAACTTCTCAAAATCTGCACATGAAATGGAGCAACCAAATGGCATCACACTATCCATGTAAAACCATTCCTCAAACACAAAACCCAGAAACTCGAAATCACTAGGGTGAACCAGCAATAGCCAAAAACCTGACTTAATGTCACATTTGCGTAGTAGGGCCCCAAGGCCACAACTCCTAAGTAGTTTCACAAGCAGTGCCTGGGAAATCTGTCTGGACCCTAAGAATCATATCCATGTACTGAATCAAAACATGAGCTCTCTCAGGTTTTGCCTTGCTATTGCTAATAATCCCTGTGTAAATGAAAAAAAATTAATCAGCCAATTAGACCAACTGCTATCTGGCTTATGTTTCCTAATTTTTTCCCTATCCTCTTCCATGAGTTTATCAAATTTTTGACTTTCCATTTCACTATTCAATAGGTTGAATATATTGGCACACTCACATTTTATAAATTTATCTATCGTGGTTTGTGATAGATGGTAACCTAAGGGAAACCATCATATTCTTGAAGGATTCTGGTGTGGCTTCAGTGTTACTTACCTGGCCGCCCCCAGCCCCCCCCCCACTCTCAGCTATTGTTCCTGACTAGCCTGGTTCTCCATTTATTTTAAGGTCACTCTTTGCCTATGTCCTGCCTCCGCAGTAACTTCAAGCTGCGGTGCAGGTTGGGATCCTATAGGATTAATTAATGGGGATGGGGCTGGGAGCCCATATCCACCTGCAGCCCATGACCATGACCATGTCATATGTGGTGTATTTAAAGTGTGGGTGCACTCACCTGGCAGAGGCCTGGGCACTTGTATAAGTGACCTGCCACCTGCTGGCCTGATGATAGGTCCAAGGCATGTGATACCTCTGAGTTCAACCTTCCTTCCACTGCATCAGGCTCTGGTGATGTTGTTCTCTCCCATTGTATCACTTCGGTATGAGGGGGTAAAACCACCCCAGGTTCCTGGTACTCAATTGGTGCAGTCAGGACACCTGCTGCCCCCATGGGTGTTGCAGGCTCTTGCTCTAAAAAAGTAATGTGAGACATCATAAATTCCTCATATGTTTAAGTTCCCCCATCTTTTTGGCTTTAGTCTCCCGGCTTGACTTGTGCCTCAAATCCCATGCCTGGCCAGCTTGCTCCACCTTTTGTCTTTCAAGTTTACTGAGTTTCTCCTAGATGCCCCTAAAGTCCAGATAATCCTCATAGTCTGATGATGAAACCCTGGGTGGAGAAGGAGGGGGCCTGGGTTAGGGTTAGGCGTCAGCAAGATGGCAACATTAGAAAGGTGAGCCCATTTCCCGGGATTCTTATTTACAACCCATAGCCTACCTGGGTCACGTGGGGGGATTCAAATATGTCCCATCCCCGGTCTGGCGGCAAAGTGGCTCCTTCTGGCATTTCAGCCATTAGGAGCGTACATTGCCTTAAAAAGCATAGCAAATGTCCACTGCTGTTGAGAATGTGGACAAATCTCATGCACTTCTCTATCACACACCTATTCAGTCCCACTTCTGTACTCTTCCCTCACCTAAAGCATTGTTTGTTAAATGGCAACAGGGCTTCTTATTTGTACTTTTAAAATAGTAGTCCACATCTTAACTTGAAAGTTTTGTTTATGATTTTTTTCATTTGGAAATCATTCTTTATGGGTTTCAAAATTGAGTTGGTTGGTTTGATGATCGTAACAGCTGAAATTCAGAAAGGAAAGGGTATGTGCATAATATAAAAAGTATTCGCACTAAGGGTATTCTTATGTTGTTGGCTGTGATCAGCAACCACCAACCATTTTGTGCTTAACTTGCAGAGACAGGACCTGTATCCAGAGCAAATTATGCAGAATAGCTTAAAGTAGCAACTGCAGCTGAATATTTATTACTGCACATAGAACAAAGAAGTATGAATGATTAAGAAGGAGGGAGAAGTAATTCCTAGCACCTGTCTATCACCTGGCAATGTGTTCCCATTTGGCAGCCAGTGTAGCTGAAATTAATTGTTTATAATGTACTTGCACACAGAGATCCCATGTCTTGCTGGGCTGTGTTGTCATAATGCATCACAGCATAGGCATAAACTGTAAATAAAATTAGTGTACTCAGGTGGCCAGTTCTTCCTTCCTTCCTTCATAATACTGGTAAGCTAGAAGGGAAAATAGGGAATAAAAATATTTCTACTTGATTCCATCATGTCCTTTTGTGCTGTGTAATTTCATTGTGAAACACATTTTTAATATACCTTACTATATCAACTTTACAGAAACAAAACTGGTTTTTGAAGCATTTCATCAACCTCATTGCATACGTTTGTCTTCCTTTATGAGTTATATACTGTGACTTTTATGTAGTAAAACAAATATGCTTAGTTCAGCATTTTCTGCCATTAGGTTTCCCAGCCAGAGCAAGAAGCAACATATGGCCATGCAAAAATGACAGCGTCCTAAGTGATGATAGCAAATACAGTGATTTGACAATTCTGCCAAGGCAAGGTTCAAGTCCTCGCGTAAGCACAAACACAAAGGGCTTGTGTTAATTTCAGTTCATAAACTGAGGCACTTAACATTTCCCATTATGAATTCCCAGTGCAACCAAGAATCCTTAGAAACGGAATTATAAATCCAAACACGTGCATTTGAAAGGAGGTGTTCACATACTTCAAAGGAAAACAATACGGGAGTAGAAAACTGTCCTCAAAGCATATTTTGCATGCACGCACACACTCTCACACGCAAAATCAGCTATGATTTTTTTACAACAATTACTACTATCTATATTTGATTCCATTTTCTAGTTACCCTTAAGCAGTTGTATATGTAGTGACAACACTCAACTGTGCTGTTAGTTTTCCACATTTCATGTGTGTGTGTGTGTGTGTTTTAAAGGCAGAGAAAATACTAGAAAATTACTTTCTTGCTTTTTTTTTTTTAGGATTAACAGGAAATCTTGCATTCCTAATCTCTATTTAGTGAGGATTTACAGAAAGCTACAAGCTGCACTGCAGGACTTCTACTTGCTAATGGGGGAGGAGTTCCATAACGGTGTGCTTTAACATTCTTTAAAAAACAACACATATGAATTCCATAAAACGTGTGATCTGTTGAAGTTTTACTGACAATGTCACATGTTGCTTGTGATTTGAGTGACTGAGGAGGTGTTTTTCTAGGCTGGGGTGATTGCCTGTCTACTCACAACTAACTGTTACTTCTGGGTTTTTAAATTCAAAGAAAACCCTACCTCTTTTCTGACTGTTCTGTCCTTCTCTTTGCCTGCTAGCAGTTGCTTTTTGTTGATGTGTTTAATTTGTTGCTAGTATATGTGGGGTAAAGAAAGCAGTACGCAGGTCTGCAATTTCAAATAACTGTAAGTAAAGTAAGATGTCTGTGAAGATTCTCAGTCATCCAGGTGAGTTTATCTAGAAGCTGAGTCATGGACTTTTTTCTTGAGAGATTAAAAAGGTTTTGTTACTCATCCAAGCAGCTTCATCAGTCTGAGGAGAGTTAGTGGTGAGGTCTCCATTTTATAGTTCACCTTGATTTCACACACCCATGGCTCATAAGTTGGACAAAGGCCTGAATAGGCTGATTAGGTGGACAACAGCCTGAATAGGTTCATAGGTGAACCATGATCTGAAGAGGCTCATTAGGTGGACAAAGGCCTAGGGTGTGTGAAAGTCCCACCTAAGTAACCTTTCCCAACACCCATTAAGTATGGGTTGTCAGCTATGGCATTGCTGGTGTAGGTGTGAAGTGCTTCTGATTTGTCTGGGGATTGATGAAATGGCTGCTTGATAAGTAGCAGACATATGGTGTCTTAGTCCCCCTCCTCTGTTGAGGGGTTTTCAATACACACATGAATAGCTTCACTGACCTCTCTCTCAAACCACCTATCTTCTCTGTCTAATATATGTACATCCTCATCTTTGAATGAGTGCCCTTTGTCGTTCAAATGGAGGTACATTGCTGGTGCCCCTTCTATGTTGGGCCATCCTTCTGTTTAATGGCTGTTTAGTTTCTTCGGTGTAGAGGGCTGCACACTCCTCAATGCATTGCACCACATATACCGTATTGCTCCTCTTGTGTTTTTGGTATCAGGTTCTTTAGGTGAACGAGTCTCTGACTTAGTTTGTTTGTGAGTTTGAAGTAAACAGGAATGTGGCATTTGCCAAAAATCCTTTAAAGCTTTTCAGACACTCAAGCCATGTAAGGGATGACCAGGTTCTTCTGGTGGCTCTGGCTCTCAGGCTGATACATTTTTCTTTTGGGTCAGGACATTGCTTTGTTGTCTTAATCAATGTCTTCAGGTGCCTGTAAGTAAAGTATCATTTTTTTTCTCCTACCACTGTTTCAAAGTAAGTTGCTTAGACTTTAAATGCCAATTAATGAGAATGGTGTGTACTCCGATAAAGTTTTCTATGCTGTGAATCTCTGTCCATTTACCAAGTTACGAATGGAGAATTTTACCAGAATCTGCTTCCTGAAGACCATGAATGCATCACAGTTCAGAGTGCCCTGATCTTTAAAAATAGTGCAAGTGAAACACGTTAAAGGTGAATTTGTGCTTCTTACCCAAGTTTTTCTCATGATGTGTCAAATAACTTTTAAACACTGATAAAAACATTATTCAGGATTGTCAAGGATGATACACTTCAGTCGGTTTGGAGAGAGTCAAAGCAGCAGCTAAAAAGTTGTTACGATTTTCATTCATCATCTTGTAACAAAATCTAGAGTATGTATCTTCCATCCCCTTATAACAATATTTAATGTCTCACCTGTCTAATTAGGATGAGAGGGGGAGAAAGCTTCCCAACTTATCTCAGGTCAGCTAAGCACGTACATCATCAGGTTTCCCAAATCCTTAGACGAGATGTTCTTAATTAGTCCCTTTCTATAATGAGTACTCCCAGTGTGCCTCTTAAGACCACCATGAACAGATGGTGGGCAGCAGTGATGGTGACTGCTAGTTCTTCCTCATTGGGAAGGTTAATGGGTAATTCTTCTCCACCTAGGGAAAGAAAACATTGATCACAAGAGTGTTGCTGAACAAGAATAGAAAATGTAAATTGAAAAACAAATCACGTTTGATTCTTCCCTCACATAGTGTCCTTTTCATTGGAACCTTTGTTTTGTCAAAGGCTCCTTCTGGTTGTTGATGCTGTTGGGAAAAAGAGGCTTTCTGGATTTGTGGCACTAGATGCATTGTGGTCTAATGGGGGCAAGTCTGAATTCCTGAAACCCAACATGGGTGATAGATTGTTATAACCAATAGACCAGAATCTGAGCTCTGGGAAGCCGAATCCCTAGATGGTGGTGGACCCTTCATGGACCAGGTGAAAGCACTGCTGGTGCTGATTCAGATAACCATTTTCCGAGCACTTGTGAGTGCTGAAAATCGAAGGGGAACTAAGCCTTTTCCAAGGGATAAAGACTTAGTTGTCTCCTCAAGAGAAAAGTTCCTCTTCAGACAGAGATGATCTCCTTAGTTGGATGGTTCCTCTTCCCCATACTTGAGCCAGAGCTTGTGATTGAGTATTTCTCCCAGCTGCCTATACACCTACAGATGTTGAATGGAGCCCCAGCAACAAAGCTCCTTAAAAGTTTTCAGCTGAGAATGCATACTATAGGAGTCTATGTCTTTGTTTTTTTCGTGATATGACTTGCTGTGCGTGCTCTTTTGGAATACTTCACTAAGGCTTTTAGACTTTTTTCTGCTTGACTCTTGGACTGGCTTATCTAGGATAGTTTTGAGCTTTGATTCTGCATCTAGTTTACTTTACCTTGTCTTGAGCCAATGCTTGTTGGCTGTATAAGTTACTTTACCCTGGTAGGAGAACAGATCTTTAGAAGATGCTACTTCAAAGTAGGTAACTTCCATGAGTCTGGAGAATCTGTGGGGGACATGGGCCTGGATATATCAGGAAATATCAAACCCAGAAACAATTAGCCATCAGCAACTTAAAATATTAATTGTGGCAGGGTGATGTCACTTTTTTTTTTTTTTTGTAATATCAGGCTGTCACAATCCACTTTTTAAATCTACACTCCAGAAAAGGAAAACATGTTGTTATTGTTCCATGGCTGAGAGGCATATCTCTATGGGGACAGCAAACAAAGAGAGATATGCACATATTTCATGCCTATATTGCATGTATCAATAGAGCAGTTTCTAAGTATTTTTTCCACATTGGATGGAAGAACACAGCAGATACGATGATCATTTTCTTATCAGGCTTTCAATATTTGCAAGGTATTTTAACAGGGCAATAATCTTCCTTCAGCATTCTTTTTTTCTATGTGTTATCCAATGTTAATTAATAATAATTGTATCCTGTCAAGTTGATTCTAGGTAGATAATGACCAGTAGCAGTTTAACAGTCCCTTCTTCTCTGGGTTCTCTGGGTCTCTGCTGCTCTTCTCCATGCAGCCACTGTGGGGAATTGGAACTCCCAATCTCTGGCTCCCCAGCCACATACCTAACCCATTGAGCTATCCAACCAGTTATCCAATATTTTATATTGCTATTCATTTTCTTTGTGGAGTTATTTGAAATGCTTTAAAAGAACATTTTATATTGTACAGTGCATTCTAAAGCATATGTGGGAAAGAGTTAATTTGTCAACTCTGCCACTTGCCAGCTGATATCAGCTAAGTTGGGGGGTGAGTGTGGTTTTATAGGTTATTTTAGTACAGTACAGTACCTTCTCTAAATCCTCAACCCCTCTCCTATTTAAACCAATGGGGTGAAATTACATATGGCAATTCAACTCCAACACTCTTGCTGGACCCAAGATAGTCTTTGGGGAACAGAAAGGCATGGAATGAAAAGCTGCTTCCAATCCACTCTTGTTTCAGGGTGCAGTACCAGCAGGAATATTGTGCTGATAGATTTCAGGCATTTTTCAGGGCAAACAGTAAGACCCCCATATCTGAGGGGATTTCTGTTCTGGGACTGACTGCGGATACAGAAATCTTTGGATAAGAGCTAACACTCTTATCCAGGGTGGCAGCGGTGATGAAGAGGGGAAGTGGAAGGAGGTGGCAGTGGTGGCCAGGGAGGGGGTAAAACCCCTGTCCACCCCTGTCCTTACCTCTGGGCCAGGAGTCTCCACTGCAGGGAGGAGGGATCCTCCTCAGCAGTGGTAGTGATGGCAGCTGTAGAGGTGGCTATGTCATGCTGCTCACCCAGAACATTGGGTTGGTGGCAGAAGAGGCACCCATGCAACTTGCCCAGAACATTAGGGGCAGCAGGAGAAGAGGCACCCACACCATGTCGCTCACCCGGAACATCAGTAGTGGCGACAGAAGAGACAGATGCCTGTAGGAAGTATGGGTGCTTCTTCCACCATCGCCTCGGTGTTCCAGGCGAGTGGTGCTACATGGGCATCTCTTCTGGTGCTCCCGCCGGTGTTCTGGGCAAGCAGTGTGGGTGCCTCTTTTGCCAGGCAACTCTAAAGTGGGCTGGTCACTTTAAGGACCTGCATGGCTAACAGGCCTTTGAACTTCCTGCTTGGGTTCCAGGTGGTGGAAGTAAGAGCAGGAAGTTCAAAACTTCCAATCCACCAGGTACCCAAGCAGGAAGTTCAAAGGCTGGCTGGCCAGGCAGGTCCTCTACCCTTCAAGAGGGTGCCTGGCTGGCCCACAGTGGCAGTGAGGAGGAGGGTGGACAGTATCAGCAAAAGTAAGTTTTATTTTTATTTTCCCCTCCTTGCTGCCCCACCCAGCCCGCTGATCACCAATCACAGATAACAATCTGCGGCTAGTGTATCAGTGGATTAGGGGGTCATACTCTACATTCCCTATGAACACAACTCTCTCCTGCTACCTGGCAGGGGAATGCTGCATCCTAAACTTCAACAGTAAATATCTAGAACATTAGGATTGCTCTGGTTGCTACTGTCTTTATGTCAAACTGGACATAAAGGCCCAGGACATACCCTGAGGCCTCTTTGTGAAGGGCTGAGATGAGCTGGCTTACTGTGTTGGTGGTACATTCAGATTCTTCCAGGGGGCTTCTGTCTAGCTAGTTAGGGGCAGCTGGTGGTAGATGTTTCCTAGGTGGACCAAACTGGGAGACATTTTCTCTCTGATCCGTATGGGAAGGATGTTTCTTGGCTGCAGGGAGAAAGCCAGTTCTTTTGGATCTTGATCTACCCACACGTCTTTGTTTAAATGTTGTTTCTGTTGATGATTCAAGTTTCTTGCTTTGAAATTGATAGCTTTTTTAATTTTATTGTCACAACTTTCTGTACTGTGGTTTGGGTATGGGATCAGATCCAATGGAGAAGCTTGCAGAGCTGGCTAGACATACATTTCCCTTGATGGACGTCACCTGTGGAATGATGGAGGTGGAGGGGCTGGTGCATGCCCTGCTCAGGGACTGTGACACCCATTTTTCATTTGGGAGCAAGAAAGCTTAGTGGCTTGCATTTATGTGGTTCCTTATATATCTTCATGTCATCTTGGAGCTCCCACACCATCATTCAGGTTTGGGTATGCCCATCAGTTAACCATTAGGCTGGCTAAGATGGGTATCCATTATCACTGCTGGAATGAAGATACTAACAGTAGTAGCTTCTAAAGTCATGACCTGTTTATTGCAAAAATGGTTCTTTGATCTGTTGTTGGCACCTTATCCTGCTCTCTCCTGCATCACTGTCTGCTTGGACTGCATAGATTTTTTGAAAATTGGAAAATATTTTTGTTTGTTGTGTTTCCAAAAGAACACTAACTCGGTCATGGTGGCGGGATATTATTTAGTATGTAATTAAAAGTTATGTGATCTCTTTTATCTTTTCTTTTGTGTGAATCCTCCCCTGCATGTGTACCCATGTGTACCCACTTTTTTATTTGTGAAAGAACACATTCATTTATTTACCACTATCAGAAGGTGTCTGGGTGGCTTAACAATTCACAATTGAAATGAACAATTAAAACATCAAAATGCAAATACAATACCATACTATTAAAATACGTTAAAATACAATACATTAAAATGGCCACCAGGACCCACAATCTAAGTTGTATCAGTTAAAGAACTCCTGAAACAGGAAGGATTTTACGTGGAAGCGATAAATCATCTATGTTGTAGCCAGGTGGATCTCACTTGGGAGGGCATCCATAGCCTGGGAGAAGCTGCCAAAACTTCCCTATATCTACAGGCCATCCCTCTCACCTCCTTGAGGCATGGCTCTTTCAGAAGGGCCCCCTGGCTAGATTTTAACTGCCGGTTAGATTCTTATGGAATTTACCCGGCAGTTAATGGAATTCTTGTTCAATTCCTGGCCAGAAAAAATTTCCAAGTGTGTCATTTTGCCCTTTAAATGTAATATTGACTACCTATCTGCATGCACTAATATTTAAAGTGACAAATTCTGAGCTCCAAATATGCTAAAGGATTGGATCATGGTTAGTACATGAGATTAGTAAGATCTACTTGATTTTTATGTATGGTTTCAGCTTTGATATGACTAGACAACTTGGTGCCAGAGATGAGTGACTGAAAGAACCCTAGGGTGTGTGAAGATTCTCAGCCATCCAGGTGAGGTTATCTGGAAGTTGAGTTATGGCAACTGGACTTCTTTTCTTGTGAGATTGAAACATTTTTCTACTCATCCAAGCAGCTTTGTCAGTCTGAAGCATTTCGATCTCACAAGAAAAGAAGTCCAATTTCCATGGCTCAACTTCCAGATAACCCTAGTGGTTTTCATCTTCCTAGTTCAATTAATTAATCTCCAGCTTCTCTTTCAAGACATATTTTAAGTCAGAGACCATACAGTTTTATTTTATTTTTTGAAGGGGGCATATTATTTATATGTGCTTCAATCCAAAAAATAATTATGTATAAACAATTTATTTGTAACAGTTGCATTTGTATTTGGAATAGCTGTATGAGCCTATTTGCTTAACAAGTTAAGAGTTCTCAGCAGGATGATCTTTTAAAAGGGTGTTTAAGGAGATGTAGGATTCAAATTAAAACGGACAGCACAAATTAAAATACCTTAAAGCCTCTGGGTATTTACTAAGTCTTTCCCTCACAAGGTGCCATAGCGTGTGCGCAAGTGTTACAAAGACTTAAACCTTATATATGACATCTGTGTTTGGTATGATACAGGTACGCTCAGTTTTATTTGAACAATATGTAGAGAGATGTTGTCAAAAATATGAAAGCCAGTGTGGTCTGGGGGAAAGTGTGGGGAATTGTTGGTTCAAATCCCTAGTGCTCAGTGAATGTGGGTAACAAAATAAGTAACCACTCTTTGAATATCTTGAAAACCCATTAGCTACATGATGGCATATAGCGGTGATGGTGAACCTTTTAGAGACTGAGTACCCAAACTGCAATTCAAAACCCACTTTTTTTGGCAAAGTGCCAATACAGCAATTTAACCTGAATACAGGTGGCTGTGAAAGGGCGATGTTGGGAGCCCACAGAAAGGGCTCCAAGTGCCACCTTTGGCACCCGTGCCATAGGTTTGCCATCACTGGCATATAGCAAGAACAGTAGTCAATAGTATGGTGTGTTTAAGAGGGTTCTCAGTCTGGTTTTCTTCTGTTGACTTTGGCTCACTTAAAAATAGGTTGGTGAAATAATATTACCAACTTTGCCTTTATTATTTAAGTAGCTGTTGTCTCCTGTTATTTTACATGCTTCAGCAACCAATTGTACAGAGAATATAAAATACACTGTTTAAAGGGAAATATTAAACAGGTCATTTAATCTCAGTGTTTTAATGCAGCTGTTTTATGCTTTGCAACCCAATCCCTTCTAATAACAGTAATTCAGCATTTACTAAACATTTTGTCAACAAACCCTCATACCTTCCCATCAACTTACTCCCTGTGAAGGTGTAATGGGTTCAAGGATTATACGTTGAGTGCCCCTTGTTGGTGACTCACATGCACACTGCAGAGTAGATATTATGCCCTTTCTGACCCAGGGCACAGCATGTCTCCACTAGGTAGTTCTCCTTCATAAAAGCAATCAGAGTTAACCCATGCATAAATGCTCCAATGTCCTCCCTAGGTTGTTTATGAAACAGCCTGGGATTCTGGTCCTCTTCATGTCACTTCCTGGCTATCTCATCTTCCTGACTGCCTAGGTCCCTCCAATTCCTACCACTTCCTTGTGTATCAGTTGCTTACCTTCTCCAAAGAGACATTGAGTTGTAAGAATTCATTTTAAAACCTTTTTTTCATTTGCACCAGTCATTTTAATCAAGGTATGTACAACCCAATAGCTGTATAGAACTCAATCTTCCTTTAAGCAGAACAAACCAAAAAGTGGGATTTGCAACTAGTTTCTAAAATCAAAGAATCATTAGTTTCTAGAAGAGAAATTCAAATTAACATGAAACTGATGCACTGCTATTCTAAAACAAGAGAATAAAATAACAGACACAAGCCACTTTGTTCTATGTAAAAGAGAATACTTAATCGTCTATCAGCAAAGAATTAAAAAGCACCACACTACATGAAAGTATCCTCGCTCTTATTTTACTAGACAAATGAATAGCTAGCATTGGTAAAACTACAAAGCTCTTTTAAAAATATCTTAAATATAATAAAGCAGGAACTAACACATATAAATTGCAATTCTTAAGATCATTGTGTAACTGACAGTAGTTGAGGGTCTTCATATAAGCTTTGTTTTTCTGTAGCTGCTCTTAGATCATGGAATTCTCTTTCCTCTGTTCCTTCTTTGAACAACTGCAAACCCACCTCTTAAGAGAGATTTTGGGGGACTCAGAGATATTTAAAGGAGCTCAAAAAATCTGTTATACAGTGACCCATGCGGTAAGCGTTAGGGATCCGACCTGACCCATGATAATTGAAAATCCACAATATGTGGATGCAAGTCAGGTCGGGACTGGGGGGCCTAACTGGGGGCTCTTGTACTTACCCCCAGCCTGGTGCTGCCCTCGCAGGCCTGTTCGGGACAGCGCCAGTCCTGGGCTAAGTATGGGAGGCTAGAAAAAGCCTTTGCCCCTTACCCCGGGGGGGGTCTTTTTTCATATATTACGGTTTCGCAATATAGCGGGACTGCAGTATATGAACCACGAAAGGGTGGGGGACCACTGTATATGCTTAATAGAATGTTTTAGATACTTCTGTATTAATTTTATTTTCTATGTTTCTAATTATTTCTAGACTTTTAAATATGTTCTTTGAACTGTCTTGGGTACCTAGAAGAAAAATATGATGAAAATAAAATTAAATTGTCCAAAAAAATTAAAAATCAATATTTCAGTCAAATTGTATTCAGAAAATATTCCTGTTCTTGGCTTAACATCACTGACAAAAATAATTTCCAGTATGCTTATGAGTTTTTTAAAACAATACTTTGCTGTTTAATTAAATTGGACTCCAAATCAAATGTGTGAGACTCTTGTTTCTATCAGAATTGTAGTGTTTAATTTGATCATTACAGAGAACGTAAATGTAACATCCACATAGCACAACTGATTCATTAAGGAATCCTCAGAACGGCCTTCGAAAATACCCTTCATGCTGAGGTAGACTCCTATGGAGGAAGAGGAAGTCCTGGAGATATCCTGTTCCGAGCCCATTTAAGGTGTTAAAGGTCAACAAAACTTTGATTTGAATCCAGAAATCATCTAGAAGTTGCATTTTATAAGATCAGTGACATAGTTTGATGAATATAAGAAGCACAAAGATAATTAAGGCCTGGGTTACAGGGAGAGACTCAGTCAAACTGCCAGCATTTCCAATAAGTTGCTTTTAGAAATACAGTTCCCCAGAGAAATACTGAAGTTTAGGGGCAAGAAATCCCTTGTAATTTAGTCAGTTGTTGAAATTAATGAACAGATCTTTACGATAGAAGAAAAGATAGTATGCTATTCTTACTGTGAAGTGAATGTACCCAATTAGTGAAAGATACTTTAAGCCTCTATTTAGATTCACTCAGCATTACCACATAGTTTTCCAGCCATTAGGAATCTTGAGTACTACAAGGTTGGGTACAGAAACTTTTAGGTCACCAAACAGGCACATTTCTTGATCTGATTTTGTGCAGTTCACTGCCCAGCACAGTAGGTGAAGGCCTTCCTCTCAGATACTGCTTTTAGGCAGTAAAGAACTTGCAGGCTCTTAAATGTTGTTCAATTGTTTTTATACTTGATTTTTAAAAAATCTTAATTGGTTTTTTAAATGTGATATTTATATAATTTTACTCTGTTGTGAGTTGCATTGGGTCTCCTGTTTGAAAGACAGCATACGAATGATTAAAATCAATAAAATAATATTGAAACATGAATTTCAGAACTGTTTCAGTTGTCACCTATGCTGGGGCACATTTTAAATACAGTATTGACTAAAGATACTTTGTTCTTGCTGTAATGTGAATGTAGTACATTTAATATATCTAAACATCATATATAGTGTGGTGATTGAAGGAGGTTATACCTTGCTTTCCTGAGCATGCCATTTGCCAGACAAGGCATAAGAAAGACTAAATTAAACTAAACTAATCCTAAAAAAAAAAAAACAAGGTTTGAAATGGGAAGGTTCCCCCCCCCCTCGTGTTGGCAGGCATTTCAGAAGATGAAGCAATAGCATATGTGTGTGTGCAAAGGGATGCTGTTTCTAAGATGGGCAGATGCATAATAAGAGAACAGTGGGGGAGGAGCAGAAGTGATTTGAATGTTTGTGCGTGCACATTCTTTGTAGTCGCCTTTTGAATACAGTCAGTTTGGACGAAGAATGAATGGCTCAACCCCTAGAGAAATGAATGCCTTTTTGTGCCTTTCTCCAGTGCTTCTCCTAACTTAGCTCATTTCAACAAATACGTTAATATTCGATTTGCAAGCTCTGTTTAGATTAACAGTATAAAGCCATGAGACACTCTTAAAACACAAACTCAAGGACGCATAGGCTTGAGATGTTGAAAATCCCAGCTGTGATCATAATGTGAGCTACATGACGGAAAATAAAATTAAATCGCTGATACCAGAACTCAAAAGGATGAGTGTTTCTTTTGTTGGTTGGTTTGATTTTAGCTTTTCCAATGCCATGGGTTCAAGTTCAGTTATGAAAAAAGCTGACCCACAGGTTTTTAACTTTCTGGAACTTGGTTAATTTAAAATGGAAATTAGAAAAATGTGTTTGGTGCATAATTTCAGTAAATTTGTCATGTTCATACCTATTAGCTCGCAATGTTTCTACATGAGCTGTTTTCTAGGAATAAGAAGTCCATATCTAATCCTCTATCCATGTGCCCATCTACTGAAGATGAAGTCAATAAATGCATATGCAATAGATTTAACTGTGGCTACATTTGCCTTATAAGGACTGGGGAATGAAACTTTGTGGGAAGCCTGAGTCTGACTTTTTTTGAGTCAGACTTTTACACAGGCTTTGTAGTCTTACTGAGCAACTAACTTCACTTTTCAGCCATTTACCTGTCATTGTTCTGGGCATGGGGAAATACAGAAGGACTGGGTTGGTTGGTGTGAGGATAATCTACAGTAGGGACATTTACATTAAGAAGCCACATGCTTTTCAGTAAATCACATTCCACTTTCACCTCATTTAAATGAAGGATATAAATGCTAACATTTACAGAAAGGTAGTGAATTTGAATGACAAATTATTGTCAATATTTTGGTAGGACCACTTGATGATTAATTGTTTAATCCTTCGTATTTTAATACCACAGTATATCATAATTCTGAATTTTGCATTTTCCACTACTGTACCTCTGGAGGCTTAAATTGAAGCCGTTTTCATTACAGGAAAAGGGGGTGGGGAGCAGTATATCATTCACCCTGAACAAAGAAAGTACTAAAGAAATTGAAGAAAAAGTTCAGCCCCTTTACAGTGTGGTTATTAGGAACATTGTGGAACAATTCTGAGCTGTTATGTAGTTGATTCCAAGACCTTAATATACTCCCCCCCCCCGACTATGGAAACATACCCAACATGCCTCCCTGCCTGTTCTGAGGTCTGAAGGAAAAGTAAATCACTTTCTGCTGCAGGCTCCATCAAATGGTAAATTCTGGATGGCACTCGAAACCCATTTTCCTTCTGCTACGGTATTACATATGTCAGTGGTAGTAGGAGTTCCCTACAATAGGAATGGTAGGGCTATTGCCTAATTTTTTCTTCTGTCACCTCCCTCACCCAAAAAAAGAATTTTTAAAAGAGAGAGAGATCCATATCATGATTTCTTCTTCCCTTTGGTAAGGACTTTGTTGGGGCTCTGGTATTGACTCACAGACCAAAGACTGCACCAGCAGCGAGACTCCACTCCAGCAGCACACAGGACTGGGTATCTTTGTGCAGCTCTATATACATTATATACAGGGTAAGATACTAACAGAGTTTCCAGCTTTGTAACAGCATACATTGAGAGAGAGAGAATGAACACAAGGCTACAGGACTTATATATCAACATCCACCAGTCACATTATATACACAAGTGGTAGCTTATTTACTCTCCCTCATAGTCTACAGGTGTGTCCTTCTCTGTATCTCCCTGCAGAACAAATTTAACTCTTTACAGATACCAACAGACTTGGTTTTGCCTAGAGTTGAGAAGATGGCAATGGGGTCGATACTCCATTCTGGCACTCTCAAATCTTTGGTATGGGTAGGCTAAGAAAGCAGGTAGAAAACGTCTTTCCAGATGAAGCTTCTTTACTGAAACACCTCACTCACTTAGCCACCAGCATTCATTCATTGTCCCACTCTTCCCCTCTGGGCCACCTGTTGCTCTTGAGATTTTAACAAAGCATTGTTGCCTGCTAGCATCCAACATCTATCACTATGTGTCTACAACCATTTAAAAAACAACCACAATACCTACAACATTTTAAACAAAAATCTGGGGGAGGGGGAAGTCTTTTTCATATTACAAAGCACTTTCTGTGAAGGGCATTATTCTGTTCTACCTTATGGGCAGCCACAAGAGGGAATTCTTTTATCAGTATTTCAGAAGTTAAGCCTCCGCCAATCTCCTTTTGTGAAATGTGTATTCTCTTCAATGCAACACCAGTTCAATACTCATTTCTTGTATTTTTTCCTGTTTATTTTCTTTTTAGTTGGAATCCTAGTCTGAAATCCAGTAGTCCAACGTACAACGTGCGCACAACACTTGATCTTAAGCAAAAGACTGAGAAGCCAAAAGTTTCTTATACTGCTAGTAAAGTGGCCAAATACTGCATGGCCACTAAAACATGTCATGTCTTTTGGCCACGTAAGGTCTCTTTAACTGCCAAGTTCCTACACCAATGAAATTAAATTAAATTAAATTAAATTAAATTAAAATTAAAGTAAAAGTTTCTCACAGCAACTTTATTACTATTTTCCTCTACAGGGTTGAACTCTGCAGAAAAATAAAATGAAACACATATTTCCTCTCCCCACTTTGCCAGAATGGAGCTGTAAACTGAAGTGAAAAGTGCAGAGGCAGCAGTACTGCCAGAACAGTAGCATGGATGCATGTAGATGAAATAATTAGTATCTGCCCAGTCCAGGTACCAGCCAGAAGGCAAAGGTCTCTGCTGCCCTTTTGGGTCCCTTATAAGTCATCAGATAAGTCCATAAGAATCATTTGACCAGTCATATGATTTCCCCTTTATGGGCATTAAGTAAAGTAGGAAAGCCGTTGTTTTCTGGCTTCGGCAAATATGTGACTGGGAGACAGATTAGAGAGGAAGCTAATTACCCCATGGGCTGTTAATAAAGGGACAGGCAGAAGAGGGCTGACTGAGCTAGAGATGTGAAGAAGCCAGTGACCTGCTTTTCTTCTGAGACAGGCTGTCTCCGTATAGCCAGATAGCCTGTCCAAGACTTTCCAACCTTGATGATTGTTTACTGTCCAAGGTGGGGGTGGGGGCATTTCGTTGCTGCTGCTGTTGTTTCACTGAAGTAAGGAACAGTCTGCAGGAGCAGGCATCTGGCATTGTCTTTTCCCATTCAGCAACAGTTATTTTGTTTTTTTTAAAAGGTCCTGTTTCCATAATAGTTCCTTACAATTGCAGATCTATACCTATATGAGTGTAAAAAACGAAGCAGTGTTCGCCAATAGATGGGGTTGTTTCCGTTTTAACAACAGGACATGTCTGAAAGTAGAATGGCACCGGCTAAATTGTTAAATAGCAATATCAAAGACATCTCATCTGGGTCAGAGAAAGACCTTAGCAGAACTGCTGATTAAACTTTTTCATTGTTGACCTACAAGACTATAACAAACTTTTAAATCAGTTTCAAGGGCAGTTCTGATGTCCTGTCAATAATATTGCTGTGCAAGCCTTTTTCGTGCTGGCCTGTAGCAATTATCTTTCACCAATATTAAACTTCAATTTTAGGGCAAAGTGGTGTACTGTATGTACTTTCAGCTGTGTGTGGACCTCTGAAATGCTCCTCCCCTTTTCTCACGGAAGGAATTGAGTGTGCAGTAACAGATATCCATTGCTACTGCAAAGGCTGCAAGTGTGTGTGTAACAATGGCATTGGTCTATCACAATCTTTTACTCGCTCCCACCCCCAATACACACAGTTCATTCAGATTAAATGTGATCAGCACACATGCAAGTCAAGGATTTGATTTGTTTGTTTTCATAATGATAGGCATTAGAGATTGTAGTGATTTTTTCCCACTGCCATTGAGTTGTCTAGATCAATTATTTTGCCCATTTGCAGTTTCCCATTGCTTTCCAACAAATGTGTGGCAAGATCTAGTAATGTCACCTTGAATGAATGCCTGTACAATGGATGTGTGCACTTCAGTGTTTGCGTTTATGGAGAACACACTTTTGAGGCGTTATGTAATGCGGAGTTCTGGGGGTGGGGAGAGATTATTCTTATTCCTCCTGTTGTTACTCCTTGTGATTTTCCAAAGCTCTATCATAAACATAATTAGAAATAAAGATGAACAAAAGCTCACATACTTCCTGTGCTGCAAACTAAACTAAACTAAACAGGTTAATTGATTATTTCCATTAATGTCACTATGTATTAAAACAACCTAGGTATCATGCAATTACAAAGAAAACATAACAATACAAGTAACATGATACAGAGGTGTAAAATCAAATCTATAAAACAAGCACTATAAAAATACAGTAGCAAACAAAGATTTTAGCATGATACAAACACAAACTAAAGACTACGCAGTAAAATACAGTTTTGTTAAAAACAAGGAGCTAAAACCAGCTACAAAACCCACCAATGCATGAAATAATTTGAAGATGGTCGTTCATCCCCCATTGGGTCCACTGCAGGGACTGGGTGGTTTGCTCCTTTTGTTGGCAATCAGATGACATCATTGCTAGTTTGAACTAGCCTATCACCAGAGCTTTACTTCTTGCATTTTTCTGAATCCCTTACAGGGATTACTGTTTTTTGAGTGGATAAACACCATTCTGATTCCATTCCTACACATGAAGTCATTGAGATCAATGCTGAGCAGTGCTTTATGCTTTAAATTTCCTTGTGGCTTTGAATTTCTCAGTATTTTTAAGTGGCATAAGATTACAGATTGGCCATTTGATGTTATTGGGAAATTAAACACTTTCTACCTCTGTAGAGGGGCAGGGAGGAAAAGCAAAACAAAATAAACAATTAAAATGTAAGTTTATTATTACTTGGAGGGAAAGCTCCTTCTAGAAGGAGGAGGAGGAGAAAGCAAAGAGAGAAATTTTACTGTAGTTTTCTTATGGGAGGCCGGCCAAAGAGGGTCACTTTAGGTATGTATGCCATTTGGTTGCAAGGATCTCATGATATGGCATATGAGACCCCTTCCAGACCTTAAGCCGCCCTATTTAGTTTATGCCCACCTACTCCATTTGAGACATGTAGGGAAGTCCTAACTGGCAAAGTTTTGCAAGGTGTGCAGTGAGGTGGGTTCCCAAAACTACATTGGCTTAAGGTCACTCTCAAGGTTAGTCTCCCAAGAGGTGCCTCCTTCCATGACTCTGAATGAGGAACACTGGGAGCAAGTGCTGGTGAGAAAATGTAGTATGAAATCATCTCTTCCTGGTGTAAGTGAACTTAGAAAGTTCTTCACAATCACAACTTTTAGAACTCTTAACATGTCTGATTTTATTTCATGTAGCCATGAGACAGGCCTGTCACTAAAACAGGGCTTAAAGAGAAAAAAGAGATAATCCCAAAATGTTTGTGTTATGGGAACAACTAGGTAGACCAATAAGATTACTCTCGTGTATGGATTTTGTTCTATTCCTCCTCTGACTTGTTGGCTGCTTATTCTCACCTAGTTCTTTCTAGCAAAATCACAACAGGCCACCACACTGGATACTATGGCTTTAAATTGTTCAATTGCTAGATGGTTAGGAATACAGAAGCTCCAGTGCTCAAGGGTTTTACATGATCTTCAGAGGGAGGAAAGGAAATAAGGGATGGGGAATGGATTAATAAATTTTTGTCAACTTGAACATCAACATAGTCTGCAATATCATTTTAAGACTCCAAATCTGTAGAAGGGTGAGGGCAGCTTCACATGGTTTGGAAGCAATGAAGAAAATAAAAGAATGCCACCAGGTAAGGTTGAGGAGGGAAGTGGGGAGCAGAGAGGATCCATCAAGAAAGAAGAAGACCACAGGGAGGAGATGAAGGGGAAAGAAAAGTGAAGTAAAAGGTCACCAGGGTGGTGGACAAGAATGTCTTCGGAGAGAGAACAAGTACTAGATCAGGTGCATAAGTAGGGTAAGTGCATAAGTGAGTGGAAAGAATAAGGGCAACCGGGAGGTAAGAGATTTGTAATAACAACAACAACAACAACAACAACAACAACAACAACAACAACAACAACAACAACAACAACAACAACAACAACAACAACAACAACAACAACTTTATTTTTATGCCACCTTTCTCCCAAAAGGGAGATAGGAACATCTGCTGTATTATTTTATCACATCATCAGCCTGATGTAAAGCATGTGAAAGGTGCTTTGCCCCCCAAGCCCCGAAATAAACAGTCGAGACAACTTTCAGTTTG
>JAHTLZ010000010.1:40871757-40929806 GCA_023846285.1 Phrynocephalus versicolor
TGTGTGTGTGTGTGTGTGTGTGTGTGTGTGTGTGTGTGTGTGTGTGTACCTTGCCGCTTCAGTGAGCTCCTTTCTGACAGAATGATAAGCTTGCAGTTTATTTAGTGTGACTTGATGTGCTTCTGATTATCCCATTCTGCAGTCTGTGTGGTTGCTTAATTCGCTCCCAAATATCTGACATATGTAGTGGGTTGTGATTAGAGATAGGGATGAACCACCAAAATGATGGTTTGTCATGGCTTGTTACAAATATCTCCATGAACTGATCAATCTGTTAAAAAGAGCACCCACACCCCATAGCCTATCCCCCACCACTTCCCAAAGGCCTCGTTGCCTCCCTACCTTCTTTGCCACCACCAATGCCAAGGCTCTGCAGCTGCCTCCCCTGCCATCTTTGCAAAGATGATGGCTGCATCTTCTCTTTGCCCTAGGGGAAGCCACTGCCCCAATCTTTGCAAAGGCTGCCCCAATTTTCCTTAGGCCTGGTCTCAGAAACCGGCAGAAAAGGGGGGGGGGCAAAGACTAATCAGTGATATTTGTGGAGATCATTGATTCATTTTTAAATGTGTCCCCATCTCTAGTTGTGCTAGTAGAACGGATGGTGGAGAAACCATGTTCACATGTTTTTAAAAATATTTTCCCAAGTGACACAGTGCTATTTCAGATATAAGGGAGTATCCATGCTAGGTTGCTATATTGCTGTATTAACCCCTCCCCCCAAAAAAAGAATGTCAACTATGACAAAAGCTGAGAAAAAGGGGCAGGGGAGGAGATGCCAATAAATAAAAGGAGATAAATTGGAGCAATCTGAAGTGGTATAGATCCTTCTCAAGGGAGAAGAAATGCCTCCTATAGGAATGAGAAGATCACACAAGTGTGATCTTTATGGATCGGTCCAAAATTAAGAGTGTTTTAAACATGACCTGAATCATGCCAAATTCTCCTGTCTAGTGACACTCTTAGATTTCTTTTACATTCCAAATAATCTAAAGGTGCTGCTGAAAGTGATACTTTTGGTAATGTGTTGGACATTTAAGTAGATCCTGATGTGTGTGTATAATATCTGTTGATTGGGGCTAAAGAATATAACATGGTGACGAATGCTCAGTAATCAACTCCTCTTGCTTCATATGCTGTCATTCATGAAATTCATATCACTTCTTCTAAATGCAGATCTGGTATAAATAAAAATTCCATTGGGCCATTCCCTGTAGTGAGAAATAAAAGAAAAAGCAATCTGCATTTGAGCATCAAACATTCTTCTAATTAAATTGTTCTTTTAGATCTTTTAGATATCCTATGGAGTGTTAAACCCTCTACAACAGATTAAATAAAATGTTTTTTTAAAGAATGAAATTAGCCTGATGAGAGAAAAGGGGCCAATCAACTGGGAATTATTTCAAGTGCTACATGAGAAACGCACACTTATCATCTATGTAATTAGATTTTAATAAACACTTTTGATAGTTACCTTTAAAGATATATTTTAATGGCAAAGTGGTGTCATGACTAACTGTGTGGGGAAGATTTATTTTTTTAAGTTTTAGTTTTAATTACATAATAATTATGATAAGTATTTTTTCTAAAGTATTGTTTCAAATTATGATTAAATTAATACTAAAATTCATATTTCTAAAAAGGGTGTGTCCACACAGTATACCAGCCTATATGATAAAACTTAGAAGCACTTCAATTTCTTCTTTTGAAAAAATAGCATTTTTCATTTACAAATATTGCCACAGTTCTGCTTCTGAGTGCTGCTGAGTCTTGTAATTTTTACAACATGCTACACATACTTCCTCTTCATATGAGCTAGAATGATATTTTTAAAAGTCAGGGCTCACATGAAGGGTATACACGAATAGCCTAGGCCAGTGATGGCAAACCTTTTAGAGACCGAGTGGCCAAACTGTGATTCAAAACCCACTATATTTTTTTTTTGGCAAGTGCCAATACAGCAGTTTAACCTGAATACACGTGGCTTTGAAGGGGCAATGTTGGGTGCCCACAGAAAGGGCTCCGAGTGCCACCTTTGGCACCTGTGCCACAGGTTCGCCACCACTGGCCTAGACTCCAGCTCCTCAAACTGTTATATTTTTGTGATGAAAGCAAGAATGCAGGGGAGCAGTTCTAGAGTACTCCACTCATCACATATGGAGTACACACATGTCAATAACTATAGGATAAGGCTCATGTCAGATTTTGTTCCATTCTTCTTGGCTGTCTATGCTCTAGCTTTTCTTGTAAGATAAAAGCTTTATGTTGTTAAAATGCACAAAATATGTTTAAAAAATCCCCATATAACAGGCTACTGCTTTATGGAGGAACTCTGGACGATGTACACTATTTATAGCCGTATGCACTCATTTCTTTTTTATCTAGACAATTTTATAATAATATATGCCTATTTTGGGAATCGTGACAAAGTGACAGGATGTCTAGAGTAAATTTTCTATTGATCAGCAAGACCAACAGTCACTCCAATTCAATATTATTTATGTTGGTAATTACTAAATAGAGTGGGCATAGCCTGGACTGGAACCAAGACTGACATTCAGGCTTAATTCCATAATGAGACTTTAATAAACCAGTAATAGGCAGCTTCACAAAATGAAATGAGCAGTGATCACAAACACATAAATCAGATCTGTGGATTTAAATACATAAATGGTATTGATTTTATTTTATTTTATTTTATTAAAATGTGGTCCTAATATAATTATGCATCAGATAGCATTGCTTGATATGGCAACCTTTCAAATGTGAAGCTTCCCTCCCCCTCCCACACACACAACCCAATCCTGAAAGATGATCAGAGATGTGTGTGTCATGTACACAGAGAGGGAGAGAGGACGACTTGTCTTTGTCTGCGTTCTTTGAACAAGTCATGAATGCTTTAGGTGGAAAACGCATGTTTCTTCAAAGAGGAGTTTCACTGTTAATTTTCAGGGATGAGTAGCAGAGATTGGGATAGACACAGGCAGCAGTCAAGGAACAAAAACTTGAGAGGTAGTTAATGTAGTCCAAGGTAGCCTTGTAGGCTTAGAGAAGCAGGACATTTTCTGAGAAGACTAGACTTTTATTTAGGCTGAGAAACAAATTCAGGGGAATAGGGCTTTTCAAACAAGAGCTGAACTTTGGGATCAAGACTTCTGCTGACAATACTGATGCTGTCCCAGATCACACCTTTTAGCACAGACTGCTGCCAGAATCGAACAGGCACAAAGCAGTGGAATTTGGTGCACAGGAGAAGTGTTCCCAATGCCTGGATCTTAGCCTATTCCTTGTGTGCTATGGCTGGTAACAATCAAGCCTTGTCACAAACACCACACATGCCAGGGAAGAAGGAGGTGAGAAGAACTAAATAGATTAGACTCATTAGAGTGTGTGTGAGAGAGGGCGAGAGAGAGAGAGAAAGTGTTTCTGTGTAAGGTTATGGGTATCTATGTTTGTATGACAGCATCAGTCTTAAACACCCATTTAATGATTCCATTTCTGTTACAGCAATGTAATGAACAGGCACCACTTTTAGCATGCACCCTCAAGATCCACCATAGGGAACAGAAATACAAGAGCAGATGACACACCCACCTACCCACCACACACACACAATGTAGATCACAGAAGTGAGTACACCCCTCACACTTTGTAAATATTTTAGTATATCTTTTCATGTGGCAACACTGAAGAAATGACACTTGGTTACAATGTAAAACAGTGAGTATACAGCTAGTATAACAGTATAAATGTGTTGTCCGCTCAAAACAATGCAACACACAGCCATTAATGTCTAAACCGCTGGCAACAAAAGTGAGTAGGGCAGGTTCCACTCAGAACAGGCCTCTCCATAGTCAACCAAAGAACTTGGTTGCCTGTGTTGAGCATTGTATCCAGAGGCTGACTTTGGGAAGTAGATGTATGAGTGCCCCCCCCCTTCCCCCCGGGGGGGGGGGGGGGGGGCGGAATTAGCCTGTCAGTGCTCAGATCATATGCCATACACTGCATCAAACTGGTCTGCAGGGCTGTCTTCCCAGCAGGAAGCCTCTTCATGGAGAACAAGGGTATCATTGGCTATCATACCGGGTTGGAGAGATAGGCAGGATATCTCTCAATGCCATTTGCAGGGAATCATAAGCAGGTGAAGACATCTGCTTGGAAATACCCTGAAGCAAGTGGTGAGACAGAATGCTGGACTGGATGGGCTGTGGCCTGTGGCCTGTTCCAGCAAGGCTGTTCTTATGTTCTTTTGATCTTATGATAACAACCCCAAACATACCTCCAAAACAACTACTGCCTTACTAAAGAAGCTGAGGCTAAAGGTGATGGACTGGCCAAGCATGTATCCAGACCTAAACCCTATTGAGCACCTCTGGGGCATCCTGAAATGGAAGGTGGAGGTGTGCAAGGTCTCTAATATCCACCAGCTCTGTGATGTCATCATGGAGGAGTGGAAGAGGACTCCAGTGGCAACCTGGTGAACTTTACGCCAAAGAGGGCTAAGGCAGTGCTGGAAGATAATGGTGGCCACACAAAATATTGACACTTTGTGCCCAACTTGGACATTGTCACTTAGGGTTACACACTTTTGTTGCCAGCAGATTAGACATTTGTGGCTGTATGTTGCGTTATTTTGAGGAGACAACACATTTACACTGTAATACAAGCTGTATACCCACTGCTTTACATTGTAGCCAAGTGTCATTTCTTCAGTGTTGTCACATGAAAGTATGTTCACTTTTGTATATACATAAATTTGAGAAGCCACAAATGCCTTTGGAGGTATAGTATTGTGAGCCTATAATAGCCCTTGGCCAAATTTCTTAAGGTTCCTATTTGGACCAGGAAAGATAATATAACCTAGTGGTGTAATGAGATGTTTTCATCAGTTTGCATAGGCTTCACAACAAAGAAGAGCTTAGATAATAGGTTAGCCAGTATCAGTAGGCACAAGCAGCCTAATTCTCCACTCTGCACTGAACAATTATGTTACTAAAGTTCTTCCTTCTTTCTAGCTATTTATTTATTAATTACAGTCATTAGACCTGAACTAAAACACAGTAATCTTAATTACAAAGCCAAGTAAAATGGCATACATACCTTCAGTTTAAACATACGCATAATCAAAATAGCAAATGAGCCTGGTAATTTATCCCAAATATCCTCCTAACATCAAATAATTGCTTTCTTGTGTCACTACTAGTAAGAATTTGGTCACTACTAATGACACTTAGTAAAACAGCAATAAATTGGTGATAAACGCCAATATAAGCTTTTAAAAAACAGAAAAATACATAGATTTTATTTTAAAAAATTTAAAAATGTATTGCATACATTTTACATCTAGATTATTATATGTATTTTTCATGCTCAGGTGCAATTTTATGCACTTGACAGGTTTTATTTATACCATTGGTCATGTGTGTAGATTAGAGATGGGCACAAAACAAAACATGAAACACTGTTTTGTCATTTTGTTATGAAAAGAAATGGTAGAACGTGTTACACTATGAAATGAAATGAAACACCATTTTCTCCTCTAGGAATGAAATGATTTGTCCTAGAGGAAATGATAGGGGAGCTTCCTCAAACTCTTCCCTGTAAGCCCCTGAAATTTGGAAATGTTTAGGTGTCAGGGAGATAAGTTATTGAACTCCAAAGGTTATGCTCCTAGGGAAAAAATCATTCTAATTGAATTGGGAAACCACAATAGTCTGCCCCAATGGGTGAATGATTAACGGCTTTGCTTCCAAATCCCAATTCAATTAGAAAAAAATTTCTAGGGTCACCCTCTTTGGAGCCTAATAACTCAGCCCCCTGACACCAAAACCTCTCCAAATTTGGGGGACTTATGGAGAAGAGTCCAAACTTGCTCTGCAGTGATTTTGGTGATGAAACATTCCTGCAATCACTATTTTGGAGTACATGTGTGTTTGGGTGTATCCAAAGAGGACTATTTCAAAGGGATTTCTATTCACCACTGCTGTTTAACATCTAACTAATCCGCATGTCAATAATTTTTTTATAAATCTGATTGGGTAACCATATTTCAGAACAAGCAGGAAAAATCAACTATCTGTTATACATGGATGACTTAAAACTATATGCCAAAGTTCCACAGAGCTAGAATCACTACTAAAAACTCTACAACTATTTAGTGAAGATATTCAAATCAAATTTGAAATAATGTTATTATTGAAGTAAGATATTTCTTTTAGTTTTCCGGACTTTCAATGTGTTCTGTTCCAAAGCCTCACTTTAGAGTCTAGTTGTGTGAGCTGAGCTTTTATACTGGCTATCTAATGATAGTATCTACATATTTTAAGGAAGATCGGACTATAGAAAAGTATACATACCTGTATATCTATCGCATACTTTCTTTCCCTTGAAAACTGTGCATTGTTTCTTTTCATTAACATATGATAACTGGAATGGGTTTCATATCGCTCTCCACCATTCCCCATTTGGCTTGACATTTGCACAGTTCAGATGGAATGCTCATAACCTTTCCATTGCTGCTCACTCTAATGATGTCTGCCCAGTAAATGAGTTGTGAGTACTGCTATTGTAATGAAGAATAGAAGGAAGAAAGACCTGTCTAATTGTGAAAGTCTGTGTTGGAGATGAATAGTTAGCATTTTAAAACCTATTATCATAATGATCACAAACACAATTTTTCTGATCAGCTTACCTTTTTGTTTCTCAATCTGTCTTTTTGTCTGTCTGTCTTCTTTGTTGCCATCAATACTGATTTGCTGAAATCACTTGTATAATTCTTAATTCCCCATGAACTATTTTTTCCTTCACAATTGGTAGAGGAAAGCAATACTACAATTGTTTCAGAGCCTCATCTCATGCCAATCCTGAACCTGTCGTAGATGTCTAAACTCAGACATAATTGCAGTGAGCAAAACATTGTCCACAGCTTTATATCAAAACATTGTCCACAGCTTTATATCATCCACTTGATGTTATTCATTAATTCAACAGATGATAGAGCAAACTAAATAAGATAAGCAAAAAGGTTGACTGTTTGATTGCAAACAATTATTCCTTTTCTTCCTCTTTCCCATAGGTAATCACTAATTAATTACTCTAGAAGGGTCTGCGTAAGGGAATGAGGAACAAATATTTTTCTTTCAGAACACAGTTTTAAGAGAAGAAAGTAAATAATTAAGAACTGTGATGATTAGATGTGTCCCTATCAATCACTATTTCATCTTTATTTTGTTAACAGAAGACCATAACTGTCCTCATGAACCCACAGGATTCCCGAGGGCTTGCAGGATCCCAGAACACCTCGTGAAAAATGCCAGCCATTTAGCCAGTACCAAGTCAAACGTTTTTACAGAGGTTGTTTAAATCCACTCTTGAATGTTTATTTTCAGTGTACATTGAGCAGAATGTTTATTCAACTTATAAATGGCTCATTCGAATTCACTATTTTGCCCCTGACAACATTACATCAACATGTGCCATGAAGTACATTTTGACTTACAGCAAAACTTTTCAGGAATTTCTCTCACATGGAAAGTATTTGGAAGTGCAATTCTGTTTCCTTCTTCCAGGGTGTCCTGGGCCTATGTGGCTTGCTCAAGGCAAACAGTCTGCCTCATCTCACAGGAGGCACCATCACCTTCCCAACCCCTGCTTCCTTAGACCAATACCTAACTCACTAAACTATGCAGCTAGTTTTGACATGTACAACATGCATATTCCAGATTATAAGCAAATCTTGTGTCCACCTCATGTTATGTGATGACTACCTGAAACTCTTTGGGCAGGGCAGCTGCCTTTTGCAGCAATTTCTTTCCTATGTACTAGAGATGGGCACGACCAGAAAAATTGTTTTCGAGTTGTTGTTTTTCGGGATGGGTCCGTTTCGAGTCGTTTCCGTTTTTCGCAAAATTTTTCAAAAATTTGTCGTTTTGTCGTGTCGTTTGTCGTTTGTCGTTACCACCGCGATTTAGCGCGACTTGACTTCCAGTTACCAGAGCATGGGGTTAGGGGGTAAGGGCTAGGCTTAGGGTAACGGTTAAGGTTAGGGTGGGTTAGTGGGCTGTACCTCTGGGTGCCTCTGGCCCACTAAGAACACAGTGTACTGGCGTATGGGTTAGGGTTAGGGTTAGGATTAGCCTTAGGCTTAGGGTTGGTGGGCTTTTAATGCCCTCTCTGGCACATCCAGAAGTCTCAGCAAAACCTGGCCATGCGATTGGTGGAATGGCTCCAAAAATTTGCATGGTCCTATCCCATGGCCAGCCCATCATTGCGTGTGCGCAGGTGTAAACAAATAAAATAAAATAAAATAAAATCAATGGAGATGTTTTATTGCAAGAAAAACCCACTGCTGCTACTGTAAAAATTCAAGCATTTAAAATAGCTAATTTTCGCATGTTTCTGTGGTGCTTTGGTGGGTTTTTGGACCACGATTTCAAAAAAAATATTGCGGTCGCCATTTTGGATCCCCCCCCACCGCATGGCAAATGGAGACACTGAGGATGCCCCCTCCCAGCCTGGTACCAGCAGCCCAGGACAGGAGGGAGGGGAAGGCTGGAGTGGGGACCCCCCCCCAGAAACCACCCCTCTGGTAGGTGCCCTCAGGCAGGCATATTTTCACCTGCTTTTTTGGCCGGGAATCAGGTTTTTTTTTTATTTTTAAAACTTTTTTTCTGTGCCGCTTGGCATCGCGCGATCGCTGCGATGCCAGGAACGACAACGACAAATCAGACCCAATTTTTCTTTTGTCGGTTCGAGTTCGAGTTCTGGGGGAGTAATTGTCGTTACCGTTTCCGTTGCGTAACGGAAACGAGTAACGGAAATGGAAACGAGAATTTCGCCAAGTCATGCCCATGTCTACTATGTACTGCCTTCCTGCCTAAATCAGGCATGGCCACCCATTTCTCTGCAAGCTATATGAAAGGGAATGGTACAAATTACAAGTCTCTTGTAGATTTCAATCCCACTTGTTGCTTAGGTCTCTAGTTAGGCCCTTTTTTCAAGAATACCACAAAGATCAGGAAGTGGAACTCTACATTTCATGTACATTTCTACAGATCTGTAGAAACAGAGCCTGAGAAAGGTATTCCAGGCATGTACACATACTGTCTATTTGTAAACTGACAGCCTATTTGCCCCCTATGTGTCCCATTGTTCACCTGTTGAAATAATTATACATAAATGTTATTTATGGTGAACGTGAAAGAACACATTTTCAGTGAATTGCTGAGATGTGATTCGTTCATTATGCACAACCCCACAGTAGCCAACACATATATCCAACTGCTAACCTATCTATACTGTTAAGTACACAGCATTGGAGCAAGAATGTTTATTCCAAGGTAAGAACCCTCTGTGGTCCTTTTAGAAGCAATGCTAAAAAAATGGACAAAAAAGATATTTATCTACTTCTTCAATAGTTCTTTTTTTTCTTTGTTGTCATTCTTAGGGAGGAATAAGTGAATAAATAAATGATAAATAAAAAGATTGTCCAGTTCTATGTAAAATCAAAATAATTAAGATCACCTACTTATAGGTTTTCTTGAAGTTGCCTCATCTCACATTTGCATAAAATGCATGGAATTGCATGGAATTTTGATGGTATCTTACCATTCAGGAACTTGCTCCCTATAAAAAAACAACTCGGGGCTTTACACAATGCCCCAAATCCTCTTACCAATTTGTGCAGGCACAAACCTTAAGTGAGTGGCTATGTTAAAAGAAGATGAAGAGCACTTAGACAGAACTCTTAAGAAGCTGTAGCAAAGGAATGCACTGGAGGTGGAAGAGCAGCAAGACAAAGCAGAGGAGAATGTTGGTGAAAGAGCAAACATAGTGGAAAAATCACCTTGGGAAAGGGTCACAGGAGCAAAAGAAAGAGGAGACACTCATCATCAGAGGAACGAAAAAATGTTTCCAAATTCTTGAAGAGGATTTTGACAGACGGCATGCAGAGGAAGACATACAGGAGGCCCTGCAGGAGAAAATGAGAGAGGCTGAGGCTCAACCAAACAGAGTCACTGAACCCACGCTTTACAAAAAGAAGAGAAGAGGTTCGTAATAGAAGCTGACTCCTTGCTGTGTGGGATTGAAAGTGAAACATGCTGGAAAGATCCACCAGGAGGATGGATTAGGGATGTGATGGAAGGATTGCCATCACTTATAAAACTCACAGGTGCATATACCTTTCTTCTTATCCACATGGGAATATATTATACAGCCAAGAGAAAGAACAAAGAAATTACATCAGACTTTGAAGCTCTGGGAAAGACATGCAAGGACTTTAGGGCCCAAATAGTTTTTTCATCCTTCCTACCAGTACTTAGAAAAAAGAATAGAAAGGGAAAGAAAAATACCTCAGGTGAATTACTGAAGTGGGAGAATTGAATTTTGGGACCACTGACTATGCTTTCTGGAAGATGGAAATTTCATGAAAAGGAAATTCTAAAGGAACAACTACAAATGGTTCCAACAAGAGGGGGGAAAGGCAGACAGCAAAAAAGACCAATGTGGCTTCACAAAAAACTCAGAGAGCACCTGAAAATAAAAATACATAATAAGTGGAAGGAAGGCCAGGCTACAAAGGAAGAGGACAGGAAAGTAGAAAAGAATTTCAGGAATGGCATTAGGAAGGGAAACAGTGAGAATGAGCTAAGGTGAGCAACAGCATTTGTCAAAGAGTTGAAAGAATGTCATGAGGAGGAGTGGCAGGATCTACTCTTAATCAACCCAGGATACTGGATACTTAATAATCGGCTCAAGTTAAAGGAAGTCAGATTTCAGATGAAAAATCTCCTAACTCTTAGAAGCGGTATGTCTGTGGGAATGACTGAGAATCTGTGGAGAGTACTTGGATGAGTAGTAAAATGTTTCAGTGCCACAAGAAAAGAAGCCCAGTTGCCATGACTCAACTCCCAGATAACTATTAGAGCAGTACAGCAACGGAACCAATAACCTCTGGAGATGGTGAGCTCTTCATTAAGGGGAAATTAGAAATCTATCGGCCAGATGTACTTTGATTTGGATTCCTGCATTAAGCAGGTGGCTGGTCTTGATGGCCTCCTGAACACTTCCAACTCCAACACTGTGCTCAGATTCCATTATTCTATGTTACCTTTATCTTGTTACAACAATTCTATGTCTTTTTTATAATCTTGGGACAATTTTCCAAAAGTTTTATCATTTGAATAGATACCCAAGAGTATTTTGACCAATAGGTGATAATGTATGCAGTCATTGGAGGCTTCATTCTTGGGGAAGGAAAATGGTCCCTCTGGCCACAATTTGGGGGCAAGACAAAAGATATTGAAATGTGGCTCTAAAATTATTCATGATGCCTTTTAATGATATCTTCCTGAGCACGGATTTTGTTCATCTCAAACTTTCATGAAGCAGGATTTCTATAAGAATCTTCACTGAGAGGAGCATGGCATTATAAACATACACAACACACATTTTCCTCCCTCCTTCACCTCACCTGCTCTTTCATGGCTCCCACAATGATACTAGTCAATCCTCACTTTTAGAATAAATTCCCATTATATTTCCTATCTTTGCCCCTACTTTCCTATTCTTCTTATGAGACCTCCTCTGTAATCACATTATTTGGCTTTTATGTTTCAACTTATCTGCTGTATGTCAGTCTTCAATATGCCACTGTGTGCCTTTGCCTTAAAACCTTTCAATATAGTTATGGCATCTGTTCACCTGCATATTTACCCACCCACTCACTCATTTACCCATCGGCCTACTTGTTAGCATGACAAAGTGTCAGAAAAATCACAGAAGCCTTTTCAAAATGTATATATATAAATAATGGACTCCATGAATCTGGCTGTGATGAACACAAGCTAAATCAGTAGTTTGTGCAGATAATTGCCCTGTTAATGGATGTAAGGGACAACAAACAACATACAAATGGGAAAATGTTCTCATGAGGTGGAGGAGAGTAATGATGTCTAGCTCATTTAAAGTTAGAGGGGAAAAGTAAAGTCTTGGATTTTAAAATAATAGCAGCCCTGCTTAGACAGAAATCATTTGCAAGATTTATTTGTCATCTAGTGATTTTTTACAAGTCCCTTAAGAAGAGTCTACCTGCAATTATTACACAGCTTTCTGAGATGCTGGTATCCTTTCTGAAACAGTGTTTCTGCTTTAAGTTTCTTGATTCTCCATGGAGAATGATATAAAAGTGAGGGACAAGCTGCCATTAATTCTGTCTCTGGCACGTGGTGCAAATCTCTAGCAACCCATTGAGATAGAGGGATCTTAGAACTGCAGAGCTGGAAGGAGACCGTATAGATCATCCAGACCAGCTCCTATCAAGGAGGTAAAGTGCAAAAGGGAACTCCCAACCTCTGGCACCATAGCCAAATAACTGGGCTATTCAGTAGTGTTGTTGTTGTTCAGTTGTTCAGTCGTATCCGACTCTTCGTGACCCCATGGACCAGAGCTTGCCAGGCCTTCCTGTCTTCCACTGCCTCCCAGAGTTTGTTCAAATCCATGTTGGTTGCATCTATGACACCATCCAACCACCTCATTCTCTGCCGTCCCCGTTTAATATGGTTTATTCAGGTCTGACTATCACATTATGGTTAGGAAGAAATAGAAATAAACATTTCTGAACTCCTCCTCATGGTTGTCCTGGTGGAGGAAAGAAGGAGAGACCTTATGAACTGAAGCTTTGCAAAGGTTAAACCACTGTTTCTCATACATGCACCTGCCAATTGTTAAGGATTTCTTCGTCTGAAGAGTGTTACATTTGGAAGGATTTGCCTCAGAAAACCATTTTCAGCTGAGCTATATAACCCACCCATCCCCTTTACTCTAAGAACAGCAAACTCTACTTTGGAAAAATGCTTAATCTGTGTTCCAAAAGGATGGTGTGATCAGATTGATAACAAACATCCTAATGTGGTATCATAATTATGTTTCTAAATGCCCTGAGCACATCCGATCTCGCCTGATTTCGGAAGCTAAGCAGGGTCGGCCCTGGTTAGTATTTGGATGGGAGACCACCAGGGAATACCAGGTGCTGTAGGCGCCTGGAGTAGGAACTGGCAAACCACTCCAGTATCCCTGCCAAGAAAACTCCATTGGACATGGGGTCACGAAGAGTCGGTCATGACTGTAACGACACAACACACAGAACACAAGCTACTAAACTTTGTGTGTGTGTGTGTGTGTGTGTGTGTGTGTGTGTGTGTGTGTGTATTGTTTACAATAAGAAAACTCCATGGACATGGGGTCACAAAGAGTCGGTCATGACAAACACACAAATCAAGGGGGAACAAGGAATTAAGTGAGCATTCTTCACATCTATGTCACAGATTACCTTGATGGGGAAGATCTGATTAATTCTAGCTCCCACCACAGTTTCTTAGGATTGCGAGTTGCATGCCTGCCTGCCTTCTCAAATTATTGTATTGCTGTATGCCTGAATTTTTGTGTGTGCTTCAAGTCAATTCTGACATATGGCAACCTTTTTAGAGTTTTCTTGGTACATAATTATTATTATGCTTGGATGACTGGACTTCACCTCTGTCACTACAACACAAATGTCTATGTATTTTATTTTTATGCCAACATAATAAAATTCAATTTGCTAATAGCAATTAAATGTATATACCATACATCATATTTCCTTCACACTGTAATAACAGTGTGAGGGAAATTTAAATTCAGAGATTCTACACGATCTTCTAAAAATCTTCCCAAGAATGGCAGCCATATGGGGGAGCCCTGCTGACACAGATCATATTACATAATACGATTAATATTAGGTTTCTAGCAAGAACGAGTTCAGAGTGACAAGATTTTAATAAGCCATTGTTGGTCCATATTGCAAGATTTTTTTCTGTGCTAAATCTCTCAAATTTACTAAACATTCATATCATAGCCACGTTGAAGTATAAATTAGGATTAGATATCATTTATTTCCTTTAATAATGCATTTCTAAAATCCAGTTAAACCTAAGCAGCTGGCTGAAACAGTGGCCACGTTAATGAGCATTGAGTGCAGTAGAGTATCTCTTGTGTGTCTTTGTGTTTAAAACAATATGAAGATTATGCAAAGGATTAAATAACCAGTAATTCCTTTCCCCCTTAGATATATAACGTAGCATATATGGACTATATGACTCACATGAATATTTAAAATTAGCACTAAATTCCTGGTAACAAGTAATAAAATGTACTCCCCTTTTATATATTCATCACTAAACTTTTGATATTGTAATTGTCTACTGTAAGGAACATTCATCTCAGTATACTAATTATGCCATAAAAGCAGTAATAAATTCAAGAACAAGAAATGCTGCAACTGACACCTAACATGTGAGGCTTTCCAAATGAAATCATGGAAAAATATTAATTAATTCCCTGTTACTTATAATTGTTCTTTGGGTTCCTTTTCCTCCCTTAATATTCACTATTATCTTAGGGATCAATACTTTTGATCCCATAAGACTGGCTACAGGGTGTTGCACTGAACAGTAGGGGTTAGAGTCTAACACCGACAACGCTCCTACATGCCATTTTTCACAGGTATATTTGTCCATGACAGATGCTAAGAGATGCTTAGTGGATTATGATTGTTCTCTATGAGGTGTTCCTCCTTTCAGCTGCTTATGCTTTTTTAAAAAGTCAAAAAAAAGCTTTCAGTATCCGTAATTATAAATTGTGCATAGGAATCTGAAACCGGATGCCACACAATCTGTAATCTTCCTCTATTACCATCAGTATAAATGGATCTTCCTATCCTTTTCTGCCCCCCCATCTTGATTTATTTGAAATTCTAATTAAATATGGGGTCTCTCCCTGCTTCCGCTGTTGATTTCTTACAATTATAACTCTTATGTTTGTTAGGAAACAGATCATCGCAAGGAGCTCCAGTTTCAGGCAGGTATTCAAGCCTCTGGATTTTTCTTCCATTCACTGATTGTGTGAAGTATGCTGTCAAGATGTATGACATTAGCCCCAGTCTAACTGTAAATATTAATAGAATATTAATGTTGTAAATAATATATTATAAATATTAATAGAAGAGAGTAACAGGAGCCGTGTGGTACAGTGGTTAAATGCCTATACTGCCAAGTCTCAGAGTGCCCCTGAAGCAGACAAGAATGGGCAACCAGTATTTCTAGTATTCTAGAAAACTCTGGAAGTGTCACCACAAGCCAGAATTGATTTGAAAGCAAAAGCAAAGCATGCTGCTTAAAACACTCTCTGGGCAGTTTACAATTAAATTATGCAGGCTCCACATCCCCCCCCCACCTGCCCCATGAACTGAATAATCAATTTACCAAACTCTGAAGGATGGAAGGCAGAGTGATCCTTGAGTTTGCTACCTGGAATAGAACCCAGGTTGCAAACACAGCTTTGGCTGCAGTACAGCAGTTTGACTACTGCACTGTGTCACTCTAATATTATCAAATTATAATAGTACAATTTCCCTACATGCTACTGAGTTTCCCCAAAGGAGAATATGAACAGAAACAGATGTCATTCTCCCTACCTAGCCTTTAGACTAGTGCTTCCCAACCTTGGGTCCCCAAATGGTCTTGGCCATCACAGCAAGTGGTATTTTAGACTTTGTTTCTGTTTGGGGTAGTGCGTGGGGTGGCTGTCTAGCATGTCTAGGATTTTAGTGGGGAAAGAAAAATAAATTTGCCATTTTCTGTCTTCTAAGTGTTGAGCTATAATATTGTGATGTGAATCAGGGGGTGGGATGGGGGTAATGGCCATTTGAATAGACTTCAAGAAAACCACCCCATTTTTCTTCAAAGCCTCCTGCGATAGCAGATCTCTTTACAGCATGTATTTTCCCCTGCAGACCCCAGTCATTTCTACTTGCTATGGGCTCTACTTTCTTCTATATGGCCTGTGGAACTAGAGAACATGGTCCTTCAGAGGAGGGGGAGCCTTCTGTTCCCCTGCAGGCAAGGTTTACACTTTATAAATCTTACAGTCATGCCTCTCTCATTATATATCATTGCTTTCAGCATTTTATCCTATTATAAAAAGCTGCCCTATGAGAACTGGCAGTAATGAGGACAGAGAGAGATCAGTCAACATGTGTCCTAGATAGCCGGGCTGCGTTTTCTGCTACCATCATTCATGTTTCATCACCAATTCCACAGTGAGAAACTCAAGGAGCTTCATAAAAATGCTGATTAATGTAGTTCTGTGGGAGATCTGATGTGCTGCAATCATATGAATACAGATCTGGACTGGAAAACAAAATGTGTTGCACGTATTGTCAGGTTAAAGGCTCAATTTAGCATATGCTGAGGGTATTTACATTTCCTCCCATTAGATATTAGTGCATTGGTGAGAGGTGGGAATGGCTAAGAAACAAAATCAAACCTGACATTTATAAGCTTGCCTTAATTAATTTATTCTCTGACCAGTACTTCAAATTATATCCTCCTTCATATGTGTCTGTGTTAAAACATGAGGAGAAACAGGAAGTGCATCTGTAGTTTTAGAGAACAGAGGCAATGCACTGGAGTTAGAATAAATTGTTTTATCCAGCTCTTCAAGGCTGAAATTAAGGTATAAAGAATTGCCAAGGAGACTTGGGGAGCGGAAATAGCAAGTTTCAAGAGAAGGGGGGAAACTGGCAAAGGGAAAAGAGATGAACTGAAGAGTTTAAGAGGTAAATAACTAACTTGTGGGTTACATTTGGATCCTGGAAACTGACATGTGTTGATCATTGGCTTGGTGGGAGGGAAGCCCCTTGGAGATGAATGTCCTTGGACAAAGAGCTGGTGAGGAGGAAAAATGAGGCCCTTCTGATCCATTCCTCAAGATAGAGCTGTAGATAGAACTAGTGTTCCTTTGTTAGATTTACAATACAAGCCCTGTATGTATTTGAAACATCTGCCTGGCTGGATTAAAATATGTATTAACATCAGCAATTAATTATTCGAAGGCATTACATTGCCTGCAACATTTGATACAACTGACAGAATTTAGCATACTGAATTACCATATTGCAGTGTGCTGCTATGGATGACCTATTTCTCAGTTTCCTTTGAGAATTAAGACAGAGGAAGCTCTTGCCAGAGAATCCTTGACCTCAGCATTTAGGTAGCACCGTCATGGCATTACAAGAGGAGAGGGAATTTTGTCAGCCTGGAGAAGCCTTTCATTTTCTGTTGAGATAATATCGATTGGCACTGCATTTTCACCCACATAGTTCTTCATATTTCTGGAACATGCACAGCCCAATTCAATCAAATGTTCAAGATTCCACACGTTTATATTCATCCTGGTTGACCTGGCAAGTATCCCCTCCCTCTTTTCTAGTGAACATGCAATTGTGTTCAATAGAGATGGGCACGACCAGAAAAAAATGATGTTTCGAGTTGTCGTTTGTCGGGACAGGCCCGTTTTGGGTCGTTGCTGTTTGTCGTGATAATTTTCAAAAATTTGTCGTTCTGTTTGTCGTTTGGTCATTTGGGGGTTGGGGTTAGGGTTAGGGTTGGGGTAAGTGGGCTCTGAGAGGCACCTCTCTGGGTGCCTCTGACATCTGACCCACTAAGGGAAGGGAAGTGTTTCGCGGAGCCGCCACATATTTATTTTTTACATATGTTAGGGTGTGTGTGGGGGGGTAAGTGGCAGAGGCACCTCTCTCTGGGTGCCTCTGACTCACTCACTAAGAAGGGCAGCATACTAGCGTACCCGTGTACAGGTTAGGGATTGGGAATGGGATAGTGAGAGTGGGCTCTTCAAGGCGCCCACTTTGACTCACTAAGAAGGGAAGTGTACTTGCGTACAGATCTGGATTAGGGTTGGTGGGGTTAGGGTAAGGGCTAGGGTTAGGGTTACGTTTAAGGTTAGGATGGTTTATTGGGCTGCACCTCTGGGTGCCTCTGACCCACTAAGAAGGACAGCGTACTGGCGTTTGGGTTAGGGTTAGGGTTAGGGTTAGGGTTCGGGTTTGTGGGCTTTTAATGCCCTCTCTGGCACACCGAGAAGTCTCAGTCAAAACCTGGCCATGCGATTGGTGGAATGGCTCCAAAAATTTGCATGGTCCCATCCCATCCCATGGCCAGCCCATCATTGCGCCTGCGCAGGTGTAAAAAAATAAAAATAAAATAAAATAAATGGAGATGTTTTATTGCAAGAAAAACCCACTGCTGCTACTATAAAAATCAGGCATTTAAAATACCTAATTTTCACATGTTTCTGTGGTGCTTTGGTGGGTTTTTGGAGCACGATTTCAAAAGACAAATTGCGGTTGCCATTTTGGATTCCCCCCCACCGCATGGCAATTGGAGAGAGACGGCGAGGATGCCCCACCAGCCTGGTACCAGCAGCCCAGGATAGGAGAGGAGGGGAAGGCCAGGGACCCCCCCCCAGAAACCACCCCTCTCTGGTAGGTGCCCTCACTGAGGCAGGCATATTTTCGCCTCCTTTTATGGCCGGGAATCGGGTTTTTTTTATTTTTTAAAACTTTTTTTCTGTGCTGCGCCGCTTGGCATCGCGCGATCGCCGGTGCCGTGATGCCATGCACGACAACGACAAATCAGACCCAATTTATCTTTATCGGGTCGGGTTCGGGCTGGAGCGGAGTAATTGTCGTTCTCGTTCCTCGTTACGTAACGAGAACAACAAACGAGAACGGAAACGAGGATTTCGCTGAGTCGTGCCCATGTCTAGTGTTCAATAAACAATGCAGGCTGTAATGCCTTTTCTAGTCTTGTAAAGGGGGGGGGGAGCAGAGGATTTCCTGCAAAATCATGTTGGGATTCAGCCTTGCACCAGAGGCTAGCTAAAGAGAAGAGGTAGGATCAGTGAGAAGTTCAGATTTTGACTGATTACTAACACAGGCAAAACATGCAGACTCCTTCTGTTCCCACAGTGAAAATGTGCATTTAGTTTCTCCTAACCCCAAATGTATTGAGGCCAAGCCCCATAGAGATGGGCATGGTTGGAAAGGCAACAGTGGCTGAAATCCAGTCGTAAGTCACAACTAGAGTAGATACATTGAATCAATGGAAATTTAATGAGTCATCTCCTCCATACATTCATTGAGCCTACTCTAGGTATTACTTCCTATTGATTTCAGTCACTGATCCTTATTCTTATCATCTGGTCATCTGATTGGGGAGGAAATTTCTGCCACAGCACCAGACAGAAACCCTCCTGCTCCATCTAAGAAACTTTCCTTAGCTCCAAAACTTTTAAAATATCCATAATTGGAAATAACATTCTTTCCTGTTGTGTGGCTCTTGACAAATATGTCTCCTGTGTAATGAGGATCCCCCAACAAATGTAGTTTCAGACAGCTGTGGCAGCAGCTTTGACAACATTCAGATTTTTGGAGCAGTCACATCACAGCCTTCTTCTTTTTCTAGACTTCATGCTGCAAGTGTAAACACTAAGTGTCCCATTCTTTGGCATACATCCACTTTCCCCCATGGTTTGGCATAATCGCCAAAGCTGCTTTGAAGTAAGATTAGACTACACCAAAGAAACAGGTGAAGAATTCTTACAATATTTAATCATTTCCTTACTTATTAAATTTTGTGGCCCTCCTAGAGTCACAGTGAACTGGGAATCTTACTCTGCGTGCTACCATTAATAGCAATTTCCATAATTATTTTATATTTTAAAAGAAAGACTTTTAAAACCTTTTATGGCTGATAGGTTGTCTGACAGTAAATCAAAACAGATTTAAGGATCATAAAAATCATAAATGAACTTGGGAATGTTTTCATATCTTACCAGGTACCGTGTCTTCCATAAAAGGAAGTCTCCCATGTATAGCCTGCATAATTAAAAATTGTAAACTGCCCAGAGAGTGCTTGAAGTGCTATGGGGTGCTATATAAGCAGAACACTTTATATGCAGTGATGTAATCCTGCATAGGGGGTTGGAAGTAGTGGGACTTGTGTTTTGGTAGCCAGGACCCACCTGAGTCACTCCCCATTGGGTCCATCAGACCACTCATTCCATCCCTTTCCTTCAGGTAGCCCCTGGATCATGTCTCTTCAGACTGTCCTTCCTTCCAAAAATGTGTTACCCATCCCTTGCTTCAGACTGCTTGCCTGCCCGCTTGCCTGATTAGAATAGCTTGAGTGCTGGATGCTGCTCGGTTTATTGTGCCCTAATCTTTTTCAGTGCATACACACAAGGTATCACCTAAACCCCAGAAAAGAAGACATCCGGCTGCAACCATTGATGGGACTGGTTGGAAAACTGTGTTTCTCTCCTCCCCCCTTATCATTTTCCATTTGCATGTGTTTTTCAGGATCCTCTTGCTTCTCCCCACCCCACCTCTCACGAGAAGGGGTGGCAGGTTAGACTCGTGCATGCAAGGGGAAATAGTAGGAAAGCTGTGGCAGAAATGTCTGTCTCTGTATTTCACAAGGCATTCAAGAAGAAGGTGTGTGTCAGGGACTCTGGATGGCAGTTTCTCCCTTCCATCGCAATAAATTCTGTCTCCCCACCCCACGTGCAATACTGTTCCCATGTACCTTTCTTGCTTACCATGTTCCACGTACAGGAGAGCTGCTGGGAGAGAATGGAATACAATAGGCAACTTAGTCAAGAATGTTAAAAAAGACTAAGCATACTTTTGAAGGAAAATCATGATTACCTAGATCACATCAAGCAATTTATTGTATTGTATTGATATACCACCGCCTTCTAGCCCAAGGGGTACTCTGGGTGGTTCACAGCAAACTGAAAATACAAAACCTAAAACCAATGAGAACAAACAAATATAATCATTATAAATGGTAGCATTAGAAAACATAATCACACACAGAAGAAATAAAACATAATCAATAACAAAAAAAATTATAACTGGTGGTCTTGAGCAAGGCAGGCTCCTAGGTTTTAGATGATAAACTATCACTACAGCTCCAAGTCCATCAGCTTCCCAGCATTGCCGCCAGTCTCTTCACAGAGAAATTCCTTTTGGTGCACCAACATTTTGAACAATGGAGTACTCTGTGGAAAGTTTCCCCCCCCCCCCCGAATTTGTCCCAGAAAGCATTGCTAATAAGCAAAAAGGGTAGAAGGAGGGAAGGTGCACCCATAATCATTCAAGTGTCCCAATAGTAGGTATTTTTCCTGAACTGAAATCAATGTAGAATAATGAAAGAAGATTGTGGTGGTTGTTCTAGAAAGGTTTCCAAGAACAGAGCTGACACTGAATCATCACTTCTGGTACTGTTGATCTAAGCAATTGCATGACTGTGAATAGTTTCACTTTACTGGCATTGTTATGATATTTAATGCTTGATACATTAATATTTGTACACACAGAACTGATACTTCCCACATTTGTTTCACGGGGTAACTTGAGAGTTTTATTTCACTCTAATGCAAATTCTCAAACCACTGTTCATTGCAATTTGATTTACTGCCCCCTTTCAATGTTTTGTGTTCAATGCTTTTCTGACTAATTCATTAGACTCATTTGCATGTGTGCAAAGAAGGGGTAGAAGCTGTAATATTTCAAAATGTTGACTTTTGACTTTATTTCCTGAGTCTGATGCAAACCCATGTTGTGAAAAATAATAAATGTAACACAGGGGAGGGAGGGGGGGAAGACTTTCTCTACCATACTGATTTAAATGAAAAGTGACAGCTATCCTATCAACTTGGTAAAATCTTTCTTTCCCTTTCACTTTGTTGCCTGTTCCTATTTCTAACTATAAATGGGAATACACATATTTTACCTCTGTGTTGTGAACCTTTTCAGTATTTTCAGGAGTCCTGGGTTTTCTGTCATGCACCTTGATTGGATGAGATAAGAAATTGTATTTTATTTATGATTTTATTTTAGCTTATGTGAATGTTTTGTTTTATTACCGTAACTTATGATCAGCTTATTAGCAATCAGTTGGAATAATCAATGTATTTAATTCATCTACGGAAAGGCATTCAGCTTTAAAAGTGACATATGAATGAATGCATGAATAATTCTATGTTGGGTTTTAACTTCTTAAATCATCACCTCTCTCTCTCTCTCTCTCTCTCTCTCTCACACACACACACACACACACACAGAGAGAGAGAGAGAGAGAGAGAGAGAATACCTGGACCAAAGAAGTGACCTTTACATTTAAATAATTGTTAAAAAATAATTTATTGCTGTTTTCTTGTGTCCTGTTGTGGCGCTTCTGGATTTCTATAATATTCACAGTGAAAACAAAGAATATGAATTTGAATTCATTTTGTCCCCATGTTGTCATCTTGGCTCATAACCACCATTTGGTCTGGAATGCTATTTAGCAAGCCACCCAGAATAGGATGTGTGCTTGTATTAGCTTCTCGTTTGGTTAAAAAATACTTGGCCATCTATGCCACAGCTAAGAGGAACTCACTGACATGCAAGCCAAAGGGCCCCCCCACCCCTGTATTCTGTCAGCATAAGCACAACATTTTACAACTTACCACTAAGAATTGTGGACTTTTCTGTGACTTCTAATTAGCTCCTTGGAATTAGGATTGTTTACAGCATCCCATTCCCTGAAATGTGATGGACTACAGAGCAGTACTTATGATTTTGTAGAGATAAAGGAACCAAGGGTTGAATGGAACTAGATGTGAGAACCTAGAACAATCAGCCAACGACACAGGTGAAATTCAACTGAGCATACAGTATGGCAATTGGAGGGGGGGGCTAGGTAGGTGGCAAGATGTTAAAAAGAAGCAGCAGCAACACAACTACCACCAACACCAGTTCTGCCTCCAGCACCGGTAACTCCCATTTTCCAGAATCTTATCATGTGAGGCCTTAATCATAACATACCTGATGTGGGGAGTTTTTCCAGGTTCCTTGATGCCCTTGGGTTTGTGGAAGATTCACAACTGTCTAACAGGTTGCTGTGGCATTGGCCACCATGACCTATGCACCAAGAAGGCTTATATTGTGATTATTTATGTTAAAGAAAGTGAAAATGGCATGTAGCCACACTTGTACACTGCACTTTAGGAAAGGCAAATGTAATACAATCAGGACAATGATAAGTAATGTCCCAAGGAAGGAGTTCCTACCAAGAAAAGAAAACTTGAGAGTGAGTTGAGTTTAGCAAGAGAGATGAAAAGTAACAAAAAAGCATTATTTAGGTATTTGTTGTTGTTCTTGTTGTTGTGATGTTACAGTCGTGACCGACTCTTTGTGACCCCATGTCCATGGAGTTTTTCTTGCCAGGAATACTGGAGTGGCTTGCCAGTTCCTACTCCAGGTGCCCACAGCACTTGGTATTCCCCGGTGGTCGCCCATCCAAGTACTAGCCAGGCCTGACCTTCCAAAATAGGCGAGATGGGATGTGCTTAGGGCACCTAGGCAGCTCTTCTTTAGGTATATACATAACCAAAGATAGAGAATGGAAATAATAGCTGAGCTATTCAGTGAGAATGGGAGAAATAACAGACAAAAACAAAGCACAAGTACACACTTTTTAATTTAGCTTATTTCCTCTCCACCTTCCCACCAAAAAATGACCCATCCAGCAAATATGTAGTATAAATGGAAGAGATAGGATTCTATCTTGATATTGGTCAACAACGAGTCAAGGAACATTGTTATTTGGATGAGCTCAGATCTAGAAGCCCAGTGAACTGCATCTAAGAATATTGAATGAATGGGCTGAAGAACCTTTGGAACTACTGTCTATTATTTTCTTGGAATCAAAGATTGGTCAAGATAATTAGAGGAGGGTGAATGTTGCCCTTACCTTCAAGAAGGGCAAAGAGGAAGAACTTGGGAACAACAAACCAGTCAATTTGACATTAATCTGAGGCAACATTCTAGAGCAGATTATAAAGTAGAGATGTGCAAAAAATGAAAAACAAAATGTTGTTTTTTCATTTTGTTACATAATGAATTTACACAAAACGATTTGTCCTAGAGGCACCAAGTTTAGTGGGTAGCTTCCTTGGACTCTTCCCTTTAATCCCTCCAAATTTGGAGAGGTTTGGGATTCAGGGGGTTGATTTATTAAACTCCAAAATGGGTCCCCCATAGAACAAGAGGAAGAGGGAAAATACGGCATTTTAAACTAAAGCCTCATTCATACCCTCTGTGCTTTGGAATGTGAAGGAGGGTGTTTGAGGCGAGTGCTGAAGGTCTTGCTTGGAAGGGTTGTTAAGCGATAAAGCAATAAAAACCCAGTTTCACTCTCTGAAAGAACAAGAGAAAATGTGTGGCCCAGAGCTTCCTTCCTTAGAAAAAGGCAGGCCAAAATAGAACAGAACGGAAACATTTCAGCAGTGGAAATGGAAGCTACCACCAAATTTGGTTCCTCTAGGACCCAGGGGAGCCCTTTTATAGCATAATGAATTGTTTCATTTCGTTTTGTTTCGTTCCAAAAATGTTTTTAAAATGTGTTAATATCAAAAGGCAATGAAAGGAAAAATGAAATGAAATGAAACAAAATACTATATTTTCGATTCATGCCCATCTCTATTATAAAGTGATCAATCTGCAATCATCTTGAAAAAAGTGCAGTAATAACTAGAAGCCAACACCGATTAGGCAAGAACAAAATTGTTCAGAGACAGCTTATCAATGATTCTTTCTCAAACTAGGAGGTAACAAAAGGGCTACAACAGGGCTCAGTCCTGGACCTGGTACTCTTCAATATTTTAATTGACATTTTGGGTGAGGGGGTGTAGGGAATGCCTATCATTTTGCGGGTGACATAAAATTGGGTGGAATAGCTAAGACCTTCTGCTAAGAAAAACTGCATAGAACACCACTGTGAATTCAGTTAGAAACTGCCATTTCAGTGGCTATCTCTAGGACTCCATTTGGCATTAGACCCCTGGGTCAGTGGTGAGCTTTGCATTCTTTGTTCTTTTGAGCCCTTCTAGCATTCATGCCACTTATACTGTAGCTCTCCCTTTAAATGGGCTACGGCACCCGGTGAACTTTTATTTTTGTACTGGTGCCTTCTCCAGAGTAATCTGAGCAGTAGGGTTACCTACAACTAAGTAGGCCAGAAGGTACTCTGATTAACCTTATCTTAAAACCATGCTCTTTGTGCCTGTTGGTACCTTTACTTCCGTCATTCTGGTATTCTCATGGCCTGTGAGCAATGGCTTCACTTCTTGTGTGACACTTACCTGCCCTTCCTCTTCTTGGCATGCTTTCAGGCAGTTATATTTAGGAAATTGGTATATTCCTCCATTCCACTGTCCTCCAAATTCCTTTTGTGTCTCCCGTCTTTCAGCTATCTATTTTCCACCAACTTCATCCCACTTTAAACTGAAGCATCATAGCACATCTACTCCTGGCCTTTTCATCTCCCTCCCACACCCTTTCCTCCATATATCTCTCTTTCACCCAGCCTCTTCTGGCAAACACCCTCAGTAATTTTCCTTGCATTGTGTTTATTTGATTTATAAACTTGCCAAAGTTTTTTTTTTTGTTGTTCCTGGAAAAGCTCTCCCTTTATCTTTGTCCCTCCCTGCCAATGACCCTAAAAGCCTGGCAGTGTGTGGTTGCAGTAAGGATGGGGCAACTCATGCTGTCATTTTTAAAGGCTATCTTCCTTTATTTCTGGTTTAGTCATAAGCCATCTTGTGCCATCTTACAAAGGTGCACCATTACCCAGGCTTCTGTTCTGAATGATGCTTATGCTGTGCACCTGTGCATTTGGTCAAGTGTGCTAGTTTCTGGACTGAAAAGAGAAACTGTTTTGCTAATGCTTACATCTTTCCCTATATTGATTCATGTGTCAGTCAGTTCCCTGAATGTTGAAGAGTTTGTGTCAGGAGTATAAAGAGAATGCTTGATCTATATTTTAAGAACCACCACCACCCAGACTGCAGACGTGAAACCCATAGGACATTAGACAAACATATATACTGTCACATAGTTTCATAGGATGAAGCCAGCTTATTCTCTAAATAGATAGAAGCTTATGCCACAAGAGCTGAAATCCTGCTGAAAAGTTATGGAGGCAATATAGCTGTTAGACATGAACTGGCATACATTAAGAAATCTCCATGGGCATTATATATTGCTCACTTGAGTTCTGTGATTTGCTATGGAACAGATTCTATTGAGATTTATTCGCTTGTGACAAGTTACACAATTTGCATCATTGTGCAACAGAATTACAGCCAGGATGTTTCAGGTTCTCTAGGTGTGACAATGCAGGGGGTAACTGCAGCAAATTACCCCAGCTGATGCCTTGTGGGAACTCTGACGTCTTTCTTCTTTGAACAACAGTCCACAACCACACTTTAAAAAAATCGGCATGTGGCATTAGAGGATCTGCAGTTAAAATATATTGAAAGCCCTGTTGAGTGCACAGTAGCAATCCCTGGTTCCCTGGATTTGTGTGACTATGCTTTATTCACCACTATGCATCATTTTGCTTCAAATAATAGTTAGCTGTCACTATAGTTTTTGCTTTGAACTACAGCAACAAAAATATCTTTTGATCTGAAGAACAGTTCTTTTAAGGAAGCTTTGCAAACTGTGATATACACTATAATATTATGCCTTCAGGAAATCAGTTAGTGGCAACGTCTCATCTCTGCAATCTTGAAATTCTGGCACCAGTGGAAAGAGCACTGAGAGTGAAGAAGTCTTGTCTTCCATGGTGTGTCAGCAGGAGGAGGCATTTAAATTGTGCACTGCTTTCCTGAAGCTACCTTGCAGTAAAATATAAAACAGGGAGGTTAAGCCAAGATTTTCAAATCAGGGTTACAATGGCAGATTCATGACTGAAACTAAAACATAGTAGCTTCAAATATTGTTCTCTGGTAGTGAGTTACTCTGAACAACGTAGGGACAGTTGTCTGAAAGGCAAGTGAAACCGTTCCACCATCTGGCTCAGTATTGTGATGATCAGTCATTTCCCCCCGCCTTATGATAATTATCTATTAGTTATTTTTTCCCATTTGTTCTAATTTTGAATTGCCAAACCATTTTGATTTATTGTATTTGTGCTTATTTGTGTATTTGTTCTTTTTATTGTTATGATTTGATTATTTGGTTTGCTTGATTAGTTTTTATTTTCTATTTTAAGTTGTTTAATCTGTTTTTATATTTTGTATATGTTTGTAAACCGCGCAGAGTAGCTTTTTTGCTAGATTGTTGCAGTATATAAATCAAATAAATAAATAAATAAATAAATAAATAAATAAATAAATAAATCAGTTCTGCAAAAGTAGTCATCCTGGGTTTTGGGGGAGGAATTCTTTTTGCAGTCTTCTCTGGAGGTCCCATGGAAGTACTAACCAGACTTAACCCGGCTTAGCTTTCAAAAACAGATAAGTGTCCTTCAAGTAAGTATATTTTAAGAACCACCACCACCCAGACTGCAGATGTGAAAACCTCGCTGCCAGATGGTGGTATAAAAATCCAATAAATAAATAAATAAATAAATATTGTCCTTGGAGAGGAGGAACTGCAACATTTCTCTTCTTGCCTCACAAGTGGGTCACACATTTTCTTCAACTTTTGAAGAGAGCAAATAATTTTTTTTGTTTGCTCGCATTAAACAGATCTGCAAAAAGCAACACTTGCATGAAAATAACACTACTTGAGCGAAATGGCAATGACAGCTGCTTTGTTTCATAGATTTAAAATTTAACAGAATTTGAAAGGGCATTTCTGCCTCTTTATAATCATCCATTGTTCTGTGGTTGTTGTATATTTCTGCTTTTTTCAAAGAGAAAGGACATTGCAATCATTAGAATTAAGGAAGTACATGGAAAAATTAAAATCAGCAAAAGATACAGATTTTAAAAAGAACATTTTGGACCCTGTGGAAGCCTTGATGAGAAAAATGGTGCCACTCTTTTGCTTGCCTGGAATTGTGAAACCTCAGAGGTGTTGAAAATTCCTGAATGAGGAGTCTTATCAAGATGAGGCGAGATAGGGGTTTTTAAAAAAGGGTATTCTTTGTTGGTTTTATGTGCTGTCAAGTCAGAACTGATTTATAGCTATGACAATAAGGCTTTCAAAGTAAATACTTATGGAATGGTGTTTCCAGTTCCATACTGCCAGTAGCTTTTAGTGGTTAAATCGGGATTTGAAGATAGACCAGCTGAGTCATAATCCACCACTCCATCCATCATAGCACACTTGGATATCCCAGAATATTCTTTAGATTCCTGTACCTTACATTCCTATATTTTCATGGTGCTATAATTAGAGGAAGATATATCATTGTCCAACTCAGATTGTTTACCATAATATTATCTGCACTGATGGTCATTTCAGAGAGACATATTCCCACCTTTGCCTAGAAATTGTGACACTAAATCTACAGAAGCTGATGTGAATGGTTATGCAATCTGAAATAACACGAGCAAGCAATTACTGTGGAATAGGTGGGGTATGGGTGGCTAACTAGAGTTAATCTGATAGCACAGGGTATTCAAATGGCAAATGAGTGAAAAACAGCTCCTGCAGCCATGTTTTAACATAAATGTCCAAGGTTTCATAATCCCACTGGTAAAATATAAATTGCTGTTATTCCCCCTTTGCAAAATGAGGACCAAGACACAGAGAGAAGTGACCTATGGGTCAGAAATCTATCTTCTCAGAAAACCTGATCTGCATAGCTAACCAATCCTTCACAGAAAGGAATATGACACTCTTTGCTTCTTCTTTTTTTAAAAGGTGAGTATGTGCCACCTTTTTAAATAAGTAGCATCTGCATATTCCATAAAGTGGAGAGCTGGAAAAATAATTGCTGCAGTTTTAAAGTGGAGCTGTTTTTTTGAGTGGAAGTTAATTTTTGTGCCTATTTTTAGTGTCTTTGTGTTTTTGTGTAAATAAGAGTCAGTAATCAGGCAAGTGATCTGTTGACACCATTTTCATTTGTTATTATATTATGAAAGGGGTTTCTTTAATGTGGGACTATTTAATGGTACTCTGTCAATTACGAATGTACATGAGTAAGAGAGAATGGAACGTAACACTCTAAAATTACAAGTTTTATACTTTTGCTTCACTGAACTCTTGATTATTTTTTTAAGGAAGAAATTACTCATTACTCTTATGAGTAAGAAATTAATATGCAAATTCAGGCACTGGATTATTTACATATTATTTAAGAGTTAATGTTCATTGCTTTTCCATTACCATTTTAAGAATGTTAATGCAGTAAGAAGCCAGCTTAAAAGAAAAAGAAACAATTTAATGTGGCTGTTATCCAGTCCAATATTAATATTTCTGAAGGAGTTCATACACTGTCACCTCCTAAAAAGTGGTACATTTGAATAGAGTGAGTAGGGTCCAGATGGTTTCTCTAAATATCCTAAGCACTCCCCCCATACAATTTTTGTATGGGGGGAAAATCTTCAATAGAGTCCCTTACCTCTAGAAATGTTGGGTGTGGGGAACAGAATTCTCTCAACAGCAACAGAAATCAGAAAGTTCCCTTTCCCTACGCAGAAACTGGCCTGAGTTGCTGTGGACTGCAAACATTGTATTTTGGTGTTTTTACAGAAGAATTACAATGTCTGATTTTAGTCAGGCACATTTTCAACCTATTCCCAATCCTCGATTACCAACCTGCTGCTGTGGAGGCCCAGATGAGCCAACATCTGGTGCTTCTTCTTGGCATCCTACACCCAAGGCAAAGCCGACCCATTCTCCTGTCCAAGGATCCTACAGCTGTAGTGGTTGGTCTTCAGTGAAGGCACAAAGGATAGGAGTAAGCTCCTCAGATGCCTCTGCCCACTAAATGTGGTTCCCTGCCTACTATCTCCAGTCCTATTGGCTCCAGTCCTAATGTCCAAATGTAAATCATCTGCCTTTGGACTCTCACCTGAGGCCCCACTCCTGCTTTCCATGCTCTCAGGCTATCCTCCTATGAGGGTTTCCAGGTAGTCCACCAAGGGCATGGGTCTCAGCTGGCAGCCTATTGAGGACATCCAGTGCATACCCACCCACATTAAGTAGTGACCAAGCATTAGGGAGCAGATCCATCAAAGAGGCCAGTGTTTGATTGTTGAGTTCTGGCCCTTATTGAGAGATACTTAATCTACCATGCATGATACATGCAAACACCTGTTGGTTTTAATTTTTGCAACCATGTCCGTTACTGTTTTAAGAAATTGTTTCCATCTCTTTTATAGAGACAGAAAGATTCTGCTTTTCTAAATTATGCTCTACCATTGTCCTGTCATTAACAAAAGTTTCAGGAGTATCCAATTGTGCTCACATTTTAATGTATGCTGCCTACTACATCTTCTTCTTGCTAATACTGTTGATGGATGAATGTACATCAGGCATGTCCAAACTTCAGCCCTCCAGATGTTTTGGACCACAACTCCCACAGTCCTTTGCCATTGGGAATACAGGCTTGGAATTCTGGGAGCTTTGGTCCAGAACATCTGGAGGGCCGAAGTTTGGACATGCCTGATGTACATTGATTCATTTTTGTAGTGAAGTATATGCAGCATAAATCTTTCTAAGTTTAGTGTTTTTTTCCATTAGATTATCTGTAACATCCAGTGGCAGGTGTAAAATGTCCAACAATGCTTAATGCAATGCTCTGTGGATTAAGGCCTGTTTGAATACATTATAGCATTTCTGGTGCACTGTCTCACCAAAGTGATGCTACTGCTTCACTTTGTACTTTTAAAAAATCTATGGACTTGACTCCCAATATATTCATTTTATATAGTCAGCACATATTTTTTCCTCTTTTGCCTGTGTTTTTATTTATTTTCTTCAACCATGGGTATACTGCATTTGTGGCCTTGCTGCCCTTAACAATAAAATCCACACCATGAGTCTTACTGTGCAGCATTCTGGAAAGCAGAAAAAGAAGGCAATGGATCAGTGGACTGGCATTAGTGAAACTGTTGTAGACAAATGCTGAGGATTTATTTAACTGACTCAACCTTGTAGTTTCATAAGACACATTCCATGTTATATGATAATAAGCATTATTACTCATGGTGGGCCGTTCCTTTTGGAAGGGGCTTGCAGATTGCAAGCATTATTTTCGTTATGGAAGTATAAAAGTGAGATACAGGAGCAAACTATTACAAATGCAAAGGTAATACAAAGCTATATTACAGTTTTGGTGTTATCAGCAGGAAACTGAAAACAGTTTGATAATAAACCAATTTGCAATTAACCAAACTATCTTTAGTTCAGTTAGGCACCCAAATGGGGTTTTATTATAAGCTTTGGCAGTGCAATTTGAATTTAATACAAGCTCTGTGTTATCTTTAGGTGAGCATTATCGCAATGAATGTAGGTTCTGTTTTTGTCCGTGGTTTAAGAAATAGGGACCAAGCAAAATAATAAAAGAGAAAAGAGAAAAAAGTTATTTGAATCATCTGTTTGTTACTAGAACTCAAAGGCAAAGGGCAATTGGCTTTAGTTATAATTATCTGTATGAATTAACTCATATGGAAAAGTTGTTGGATGCTGCTCTATTTTTCTAGTTTGTATGCATAAGCAGCTTTGTTAAATCATAAAGTGTGTCCAGGTGCTTGCAAATATTTGACACAAATAGGCATGATAGAATGTTGTTCGTTGACCTGATTTTTATGCCCTAGACAGACAATCAGTTTTGTGTGCTCTAAAACAGGTAATGGGATAGTTGTTGCCTGTGGGTTCCATTTAGCCAAGCAAGGTATTTCATGAAGCTCCCAGAGCTCCTGACTGGTTTGTGATGTTTTTATGTGCGCAGGTGAGGAATTATGAAAGCTGCCATGAAAAATCATAACTAACTGATGCAGCACCAGTCATGAATGAGGCATGTGCCCAGTATGTGACTAGCACTGAACACTTAGTTGTGCTGACCTCCACAATTCTTTTCCTGAGCCTGGAAAAAAAGCCATAAGATTCTGGTCATTGTGCTTTTTGTACCCTTTTGGAAGAAATGGAACAGTGGAAGGTCTTCGACTTTGAGCACATGATCCACTTAGATACTTATACACTACTTTGTCTAACAAAACTGTGTATGGGTTGCTCTATTAATCACTTCAGCTTAATGAAGTCTACACATGTTCTGTACATTTCCTTTGTCTTCAGACAGTATAATCACTATTTTTCCGATCCTTTCTTTGCAGTGGTATCTGAGATTAACTGTTCTTTCCAAGTCATCAAAGTTATAAAGAACAGGATTGTGATAGTGCCTGTAGCTGTATTTTCTTTTTGCTCTGATCTCCTAAGCCAATTAAGGTTTGGCCTGGTCAGCTATTAGATTTTGATCTGATGTCTAAACATATAACTGCTGTAGGAAGCAATGGTTTTTGTGAGTAGGATTAACACTTTTGCCTTTACTGAGTGCTCAACATGATCTTTCAGATTCTTTTAAGTAGCTTGCACACCTTTGAAGGCTTTGTTTTTTCTTTGAAATGTGCCATAAACACAGGTTCTGATTTCTGAAGGTGTTTTCCACATGATACAAACAGAAGGAAAGATACAGAATGTTAACCCGCAGGCAACTCTAGATTCAAAAAGGGAAACAGCCAATTAAAGATGCTTTACTTCCAGTTAAGTAATTTTTAAGTCAGAAGGACTGTGATATCATCAGGTGGTGTGATGTTTAAACTATCAGAAATCATACTCATTTTCTGACCTATTTACCTTTAAAATATGGGCTTATATTTATGAAATGAGCTGACACACCAACACACTCTGCTGCCCTCCCAAGCTGAAAACCATTTGCTCCTCTCTCCGAGGATGGTTTGTCCTTCAGTGAAAACCATCTGCCCCTCTCTCCCAGAAGTGAGCGAGCACCATTAGCAGGAGAGGAGCGGCAAAAGGATATCCAATCACAAGGCTTCTTAGCTGGCAGCAACTCGAGCTCGGTGGACCCACACCAGCCATTGCGCCCCATCAGAGCCAGCTGAACCAGCGAGTGAGCCCGTGCTGCATTCCCACCACAGCTGTGAGCGCCTCCCAACGCTCTCTGCTGCCCTTCCAAGCTGAAGACCATCTGCCCCTCTCTCCTGGGTTGGTGGGGGAAACCTGGAAGTGAGTGCCGTTAGTAGGGGAGGAACAGCAAAAGGAGGCCCAGCCGCAAGGCTTCTTAGCTGGCTGCAACTGGATCTTGGTGGACCTGCACCAGTCATTGCACCCGATCAGAGCCAAGTGAGCCATCTAGCCAGTTTCTGCTGCACCCCATCACAGCTATTAACACCCACCTTCAGCCCTTTGGGCTGTCATCGACCAGGCCTCCTTAGCTGGGGCTTTTGATGGAGCTGTTGTGAGCGGCCACTGAAGGACAAATTTAAGGGGTTTCATGTCTTTTCTGTGGCTGGGGAACAACTACAGTGAAAACAAACAAACAAATTCCTCTGGAACTGGCAGGGGAAATGGCTAGGCAACAGGAAGGTCTGGGGATGGGGTCTGTGTTGACCTTTTGGCGTCAGGTGAAGACTTTCCTGTTTAGCCAGTATTTTAATTAACTAATGTTCTTTTAGCTGGGCACTTGAATAGTAGGATTTTACTATATCATTGTTTTAACTGTTTGTTACTTTTATGGTTTTTAACACGTGGCTTTATTGTTTTAATATATTGCAGTATGCCATCCAGAGACTGCTTGGTAATGGGGCAGCTTTTTTTTTTTTTTTTTGGTAAATAAATAATACAGTACAGTACTTGACATTCCTTGGGAAATATATGTATGCTTTTGCTGGTTTTGGCTTAGGCACATGTTCTACAGCTTGAAAATACCCAGAGGTTAATTGTTGAGTAAAGGAGGCTGTACATTTGTTGTTAGGCATTCACATTTACAGACAAGTAAACTGCACCAGAAACAATGCATGGGATGCATCCTAGTATGCTTATTTGGAAGCAGGCAAAACAGAACAATGAAAATATGTCTTTGACTATATCCCACTTTAAAGGAAAGGCGGTGAGCCCAAAGGGTCCTTTGATCCGCCAGAATAATAGTAAAGCAGATAAACCTTCATTCCTTGAAATGGTTCTGAAAATGTGGGTCTCCTGAACTGACACTCCCAGAAATCCCTTCCAGCCCAGCGAGTGGTGGGGGCTTCTGTGAGTTGCAGTCCAGGAACACCTGGGATCCACAGATTGAGAGCCACTGCCTTAAACAAAAGCTGAATATTGACCATGGTGAGTAATATAGTGATATAAATGATATATTGCGAAAAGCTGTATCTCATTTACACAGTATTATTTATGTGTCCATTAATGACATTTCTAATGTGTCATTATTATATCAAATATAGTTTTACCTCTTCCTCACTATAGGATTTTCTGCTTTTGGGGGGATTTCTTATTCCCCTGCTTTTGCCCCAGATACTCTGATGATTAGCTCAACTCTTCTAATTTTGTGTCTCACTATAAGGTGACCAGATACCTTTCCAACCATCCAGTTATATTTCTAGCCATCTTTCTAACAGACAATATATTAGTGCCAGTCTTTCTTCCTGAAACTTCTTTTTCTTTGTGCATTTGTTTCTATCTGTTCCATACATAGCCCATTTCCTGTTGACAAAGCACAGAGTTATTAATATTAGAATCGTTGATTTTTTTTGCTTGGTTAGTTGGTTGGTTAAAATTATTTAAAATTCTCTATCTTAACACTGGACATTATCACACAAGGAGTTGAAGCTGAATCTCTGTGTTCCTGCATGGTGGATTAAAAACCAATTATTTAAAAAAAAAACAGATTTCTAAATAATTATAGTGGGACTTTTCTCCATTTAAAACATAATTTTCATTTTAAAGATGCTTTTTAATTTTGAGACAATGAATAATTGAAAATGAATAATTTTCATTTAACATATGTAATGTATAGCAGAAAGACCATATGATGGAATAGGAACTATACTTTCTAATTCTACATTAGGATGCAATGCGTTAGGACTTCTGTTTCATGGGGTTTCACAGATTTCCTTAGATATATTTTAGAGTCATTTTTGTATCTCTCCAAATGCTCCTCAGATACTCCCCAAGTAGAGTACCTAACCTAGTACCATCTAGAAAGCATACTTTAAAAATGTGTTCTTATCTTGTTTTTGTGTTTCCATAGATATGTATTTATTAACGACATTAATATGGAAATGAGAAAAACAGATTTCTCACCACCTGAATTTCCATTAAACTGAAAGCCCCATACCACCATAATCACATCTGCAATGTGATAAAATATTGGAAATTTTTGACAGTCATATTAAAATATCTAAGATTGTATTCAGTAGTTCACTTTAGTGATTGTTGTGATTATTAACAAGTGGAACCCCCAGCTCTTGTCCTTTTGTAAAACTATGCAAAATCCCCCCCCTCTCTGAAAGTACTCACTATCTTCCAGTTGCCAAAATATTCTAGAAGGGTGAATTAATTGAATTGCCTTTGGAGATGAGGGGAACCTGGGCAAGACACTGTGAAAAATATATATTAAGATTATGACAGTCAATAGTGCACTTTTTGGATGTGGGAAAAATATTACTATTAAATCAGGCCTTTCTGATTAATGATTTAAAGTGTGATTTAAATTAATTTAATATAAGTCAAGTCCATTCTGATGTCCCAGATGCCTGAATGAGGCATCTGTGCATTGGAATGTATAATTGCCAGAGTCTTATCGATAGAAAGAGCATATCACTGTTTGGTATATTATAGGAATTCTGCAACAGTTTAGTTTCTGGAATAGCTTTAAAAACATTTCACAGTAAGAAAGAGAGAGAAGGAAAGACCTCTGCACCATACACAGAGCACTTAGAGAGGAATACTTCTAAAGTTACATCCACATTTATCTTTTGTTTGGAATTTCCTTCCTTGTCTGAATTGCTTTCTGTATAACATATTATTTCTTGCCCCTCTCCTTCCCTGATTGGCAGTAGATCAGGAGGTTGTAATAAAAAAAACATTAACAGGATCAGACTCCACCATGTGGACAAACCACTACTGGAAACTTCAAAAAGTGCTGTTTGCAAATTATATTTATTTTGTCAGTTTTTTAGAAATGTAGGTATTGTTTCTGTGACACACTGAGAGTTCAGAAGTGAAATACATGTATAGAAGAAGAAGCAAATGGGCTGTATCCATGTTTGATTGCGCTTTAAGTGAACAATGAAACCACTGGGATAATGTAGTTAAGCCCCCTTGATTTCAGCGGCTCTGGTCAACATGATTAAGTGTAGATCCATCCTAAGCTATAAGCATTTTAAGTATTTTTTATTTTTCTATTTTTAGATTATATAGACAAAATCTGTGGTTTTTAGAAACAACAAAGACATTATAAAGCATAATAACCATGTGTTGTTCCACTATTGTAGTTGGATTTCTAAGAAAAACTTATAAAGTGACTAATTTCCCTGTAAAGTGCCACTCACATTTACAAGCATTGTAAAGAATGGTAATAATAGTCCTTGTGGGAACAAATAGAGCCTATTATTTGAAGTAAGCCAGTTACTTAAAAGATTGACAATGTAAAGTTTCACTCTCCTCCCCCTACATACAATGCATAAGACTACACTTGAATTTTAAGATCTTATTAACTTGGTCTGATAATAAGGAAGTTCATTTATTGACATGCTATATCCTAGTGTGTGGAGTGTGGTGGCTCAGTGGGCTAGAGCACTGAAACTGTCAGCTGCAAAGTCAGCAGCTCAGCTGTTCAAATCCAAGGTGCCACGCGCGGAGTGAGCTCCCGCTGTTAACCCCAGCTCCTGCCAACCTAGCAGTTTGAAAGAATATAAAAAGCGAGAAGGTAAACAGTGTTCCGTGCGCAGAAATGTGTTTAGCCACGCCGGCCACATAGCCATGGAATTGCATAGAACTGTCTCTTTGGCTTGAAAACAGAGATGAGCACTGCCCCTAGAGTCGGATATGACTAGCACACAAGTTCGGGGGGAATCTTTACCTTCCCCCCCCCCAGTGTAAAGTCATCAAATATCAGCCCTAATAAATCTACTCTGGCAAGTAGCTAGATTTCAATCCACCTTGGATTAACAAAATCAGGCAGAAATCATCTGGTTTCTTGCATCTCTGCCATCTCCTCAGTTCCAAAGCTGGAAGGTTCCATAAAGACATTGAGCCATGTAAGGTACAAGTCAACATTTGACCCCACCCCCAGGGTTTTCCAGCTAGACAGCTAATGTTCTTTCTCCTAAAAACACCCTAACCCTAACCCCTTCCTCTAGTGCAGTGGTGGTGAACCTTCGGCACTCCAGATGTTTTAGACCACAACTCCCAGAATTCCAAGTCTGTATTGCCAATGACAAAGGACTGTGGGAGTTGTGGTCCAAAGCATCTGGAGTGCCGAAGGTTCACCACCACTGTACTAGTGCTTCCTTGAATGTCAGTCAGAATATTTAGGCACAACATCCATTATAAAACCCGTAACTGAAGGACTGCAGTGTCAGAGGAAGTAGATAGAAAAGCATTGTCTTGGGGCACAAAATCCTCTGTAAGTGTCTTACATGTTTGTGTTAAAATGGCACAATAGCATGTAAAATAGACTGTCTTGTATGTTAGAAAGCAGGTGTTGGTCTCCTAGAACACAAACATCAAAAGGAACTGGGTAGGAAGCATTGTGATGTGTCTCTGCATAGCAGTTACATACCCAAGTTTGTTAACAGAGGTGGTTAAATATATCTTTAAAAAAAACTTAAGACTGACAGTATAGAATCTAGATATTCCCAAATTGGGTCTTTTTTACGGCCTGCTGCCATTACAGGTTTTTCTCCTCAAGGGAGAGAGTGAGAATAATATGATAACCCTCAGGCCACTATACACTTAAAGATCTCAAGATGTGGAGTACTGTGCTCAAAAGGTTTCACTTTCATTTCACTGCATGCCCTCCCTCTTCAAACTTTGCTCCTTGTGCAGACCTATTCCATTCCAAAAAACCTTCTATTCATTGAACTTCTTGAAACGTAGCACTTAAGAGGTAATGGAGTTCATTCTGTATACATAGGTTTGCAGAGGAGCAAGGAGATTAAGGTCTTTTTGTCAATTCTGATGTTTATTTTATTGCATTTTTGCTATGGAGGTATGTTATTGTTGAAGACCCAAATGCATAGTATTGAAAATAGCAAAATGAAGCATCTTTGAGAATAACTTCTAGATAGAAAAAATGCCCCAAATAATCAGAAACCTCTGGGAGATCATGACATTGTGAATTGATTAATACAGCCTTATACTACATACTTAAAAACTAATGTCATGATGAATAACCTTTGGACTATAATGTATTTTACCTAGAACACAATTTTAGAGAGATTTTTCCTCAAAAAGCATTTAAATAAAACAAATTTAAAAAAATCCAATTTAAATTTAAAAAATATGATTTAAAAATAATTTTAAAACAATTGATTTTTATCCACCCTCCTTTCCACTCACACCTCTCTGCCACCTGCTTGGCATATTTTGAAAGGAGATTTATCTGCACTGGAGTGAAAGCAACAACCTCCCCATTGCTTCAGCACCCATGAATGTTTGAGCTGGCATCCATAGAGAACAGGTTTTTAGACCAGTGGTTTTCCATCTTTGGTCCCTAAATGTTCTTGGACTGATAACCCCAGAAGTCTTCACCATTATAGCTGTGCTGGTCAAGAGAATTGTAGCCTGAGAGCATCTGGGGACCTAAGTTTGGGAAGTACTGCTTTAGAACAAGGAGGAGGAATAAACTGCAGTTAATGAAGAACAAGTTACCTCAGTGGCCTTGCCACATATTTTTTAATGCACGACCATTTGAGTTTTATATCCCAGTATTTACAGTTAGCTGGGGGTGGGGTGTAGGAGAGAGGTTCTGCTGCTTAACTTAGGGACTTTCACAAGAGAGGTACTCCAGTTTTATTCCACATGAATATGTTAACTTCAGCAGATTTACATCAGCATGAAACTTGCACAACAGATGAATAAATCTGCCCACACGATAAGCAGTGTCTCTGCTTTACTGTGTAATTGACTGTGAGTTTGCATTAGGGTACCTGGGGTGCATCTTTTATAGAAAGACTGAAAAAAATAATAGAGTTGGTCCTAGCTGTTATTACCCTTTAATTTTCCCTCCCTCCCATATGAGGCTGATGGAGCCAAACAATTTCTGAAGAAGCTGTAACTTTCAACAGCTGCTCTGTTAAGGCTTGATGTAGCTACACAGAATCTCTGTTGGAGGCCTTCACGTCACTCTGTGACTTCATGAAGTATTTATTAAATGTACAAAATATGTTGAAGCAGCACATTACTAATTGATGAAGCTTCTATAGTTATCTCTTATGTAGACTCGAGATGTGTGGAAGATAAATTGTGATCCTGGAAAAGCATTTGAGAAACTATAAAATACAGAGGTTACCCTATATAGCGGTACCTTTTTACATGACACATCTGTTTCTTGCATTCTCTTTGGATATGAAAATCATGTTAATGTATTAGGCTGCAATCCTTTGCTGACGTATCTGAGAGGAAAGCAATTTAACTCAATGAAGCCTACGTCTGAATAGGCACATATAATGTTACAGAGCCAATGTTGCGGAGGAATCACGAGGTTCATTCCCAGATGATGTTCAGATTGCTCATCCATTTGTTTATTCACCCATTTGGGACATTTGTACTTTGCTCTTACCATAACTTGGTTTGCAGCATCAATGTGAGATGCAATAGAGTAACCACAACAAACACATAATCAAAATACATTAGATTCTAAAGAAAACTGTTGACAGGCATGTAGAAGCTTTGCTAGCAGCACTGTGTTTAGCCTATGAAATTTGTAAATGCCTGATACAATAACAGTGTTTGAAGATGGTTCCCTGAATAGATAGTGATAAAGGTTTCAGAAAAGCAACTTTTAAGGTAGCGTTCCATAACTAGGAAGGAACAGATGAAAACTCTCTCTTTGTGGGGGCACTTGAAGGACAGCCTTTGCAAAAGAAGTTAACTTTCAGGCGGGTGGACACAAAAACTAACCGTCTACGAGCTAACTGCATCTAAGCTGTGAAGTCCTTTGAAAGTCAAACCCCACTATCTTCAACTGGGCTCAAAAATTAACCTGTATTTATTAAAGGTTAAGGGCAATCCAACATACAACAGTTTGCTGTAGTTCTGGAACATAGATTATCGATGCCCGAGAATACAAAAGGGTCACAGTTGATATATTAGCCTAAGGTAAAGCAATAAATGTTATGTCACTGAGAATATTGGAGCCCCCACTGACATACTCTTCATAATTGCAGACATATTATTAGACATAATATATATCATTATAAAAGAACATATTCCATACTCAATTTTCCCAGTTTTTGCGGGGGGGGCAGCTTTTTTTGGGGGGGGAGGCAAGAAAGAAAAGAAAATGAAGGGGGGGGAGAGAAAAACTCTGCCCCCCCATGGCTTCAAAGGTAACAGAGTACAATGGACCCTTGGATAAAATCTGTACAACATAAAAAATTCCGGAGATAGGGAAAATTTGCTTAACATAAGAACATTAGAACATAAGAAGAGCCATGCTGGATCAGGTCAACAGCCCATCTAGTCCAGCTTCCTGTATCTCACAGTGGCCCCACCAGATGTGTATGGGAGCGCACGAGACTAGATAACATAATTGCCTATGGGGAAAATCCATACAACATAAAAATGGGATTACTTCAATGCATTCCTATGGGAATTTGTATAAAGGAAAATTGCTTAACATAATTTCATTTGGAATGAATTAATTCCTTTATACAAGGTACCACTGTATAAGATTGCACCCAAAGCCTCAAAGAGATTCAGCTCATCTTTCAGGACTTTGGTGACAGTTAGAGATGGGCATGACTTGAAAAAAAAAAATTCGAGTTGTCGTTAGTCGGACCGGTTCCGTTTTGGCTCGTTTCCGTTTTTCGCGAAAAATCGCAAAAATTAGTCGGTTCGTTTTTTCATTTTTTCGTTTTTGTTAGTACTGTTTTTTGGGGGGGTAGCGGGCTCCTGGAGGCACCTCTGTGGGGTGGGTGCCTCCTCTGGCCCTCTAGGAAGGGAAAGCGGGCTCCTGGAGGCACCCGTGGGTGCCTCCTATCCTCACCCACTAGGAAGGGGCAGCAGCAGGCTCCAAGAGACCCCTCAACATGGGGGTCTCCCCTCCTCACCTGCTGCTGCAAAATGGCATGCATAGCCATATGGATATGCATACCACTATTGCAGACAGTCAGACCAGTCCACTGGTACGACCCTCCGTCAAGGACTGGGTCGCACCTGCCATGTCCCACAAAGAAGGGAATCATACTTGCGTGTAGTGCAATGCAAGTAGATCTGGCTTAGGGTTAAGGTGGGTTAGTGCAAGGGCTAGGGTTAGGCTAGTGACAGGTAAGGTTACGGTGGGCTAGTGGGTTGCACCTCTGGGTGCCTCTCTGACCCACTAAGAAGACAGTCTGTGACGTATGGGTAAGGAGTCAAGGGTTAGGGTTAGGGGGCTAGGGCAGGTTTTAGGGGGCTTTTTGGCACATCCCAGAAGTCTCCATGGCCAAGTGGCCATGCGATTGGTGGGATGGCTCCAAAAAATTGCATGGTCGTCCACTCCCACATCATGGCTGGTCACTCGGCCAGCCCATCACTGCGCAGGTGTAAATAAAATAAAATAAAATAAAATAAAATCAATGGAGGACAGAGGAGGAGAGGAGAGACATTTTGTTGCAAGAAAAAACCCACTGCTACTGTGAAAAATCTGGCAGTTTATAAATTTCCGCGTGTTTCTGTTGTGCTTGTGTGTTTTTGGACCACGATTTCAAAAACAATATTGCGTTCGCCGCCCCATTTTGGATCCCCCGCCCGCACCGCATGGCATGGTGACTCGAGTCCAGCTGCCCAGGACGGGGGGGAGGCGGGACGCCCCCTCCAGAAACAATCCCTCCGGTAGGTGCCCTGCGCCCTTAGTCAAGCAGGCATTTTTCTGCCTGCTTTTTGGCCCGGGAATGGGTGGGGGGAGACCCGGGAGAGTTTAAAAGTTTTTTCCTGTGCCGCCCGTGCCGCTTGCTTGTGCTTTGGCGGCCGGCGGCGAGACTGGGCTTTTTGCTGGCTGCGAGCCTGCGGCGAGTCCCACCAGACCAGAGCAGCCCAGGACGGAGGGGGGGAGGCCGGGACCCCCCCTCCAGAAACAAACCATCCCTCCGGTAGGTGCCCTGAGGCACGGCAGGCATTTTTCCGCCTGCTTTTTGGCCGGGAACCGGGTTTTTTAACTTTTAAAAACGTTTTTTCTGTGCCGCGTGGCATCGCGCAATGCAAGTAACGAGCACGACAAATCAGACCAAAATTGTTCGTTCGTCGGTTCGAGCTCGAATTCTGGCGGAGTAATTCCCGTTACCGTTTCCGTAGAGTAACAGAACCGAGTAACGGAAACGGAAACGGGAATACCGCTAAGTCGTGCCCATCTCTAGTGACAGTAGTAAAGAAGAAGTTAGACTGGATTCAGACAAAGTGAGAATGTATATGTACAGTTGTTTTCATTCAGGTATCTCAGACTGTGAAAGACCATATTGCATTGTAGTCTGCTGGGAAAAGGTGTTGGAATTTTAAGAACAAAACAAAACAAAACATGGAATGATGTGTTATATGTGCTTGTCAGCTTTTAGCATGTAAAAGGGGTTTTACTTTGAATTGTCATCTTTGAGCTAATGATATTGCAGTGCAGTTTGCATTTTAATTGTACAGTAGCTTGAAAACTGTGCCTTGCAAAAGAGGTTCAGAAGTCAAACTGGTCTTTGGACTTAAAAATACAAATCGTGTCCATTTCTTTCTATAACACTATAAAGCTATTTATTTCTATACACTCTGTAAAGTAACTATATTTCACATAAACTTGCAAACAAGTCAGGTGTCGGGCGAACAAGCTGAGCAACACAAAGGTGCTTCTTTGCCAACAAATCAGTTGTACTACTTATGTATTTGTGCCTATTTGTAAATTGTATGCCTGTAAAAATTGGTTTTAAAGATGCTTTATAGATGCCCCGTGGTGCAGTGGTTACATGTCTGTACTGCAGGTAATACTGTGCACATGACCTGGTGTTCAATCCCAGGTAGCCGGCTCATGGTTGACTCAGCCTTCCATCCTTCCAAGGTTGGTAAAGTGAGTACCCAGCCTGCAGGTGGGGGGGAAATGTGTATTCTGCATAATTAAAACTGTAAACCACCCAGAGACTACTTGAAGTGCTATGGGGCAGTATACAAGCAGAACACTTTGCTTTCTTAGCCCTGGCCATTTACGTGTGCTTTCTTTCTGAGGCTTGAATATTTTTTTCCATTTAGCTTAATTGTTAACAAGAGATAGTTTGATGGAAAAGATATATTATCCCAGAAGCAACTTAGCTGTACTTAATCAATGTGAACATAGAGAATTAAATTCAAATATTTCAATATTTGAAAGAGTGGAGGTTTATTTTGTGAACTGCCCAGAGAGTACAGGCTATTCTTGGTACAGAAATACAACAAATGAATCTGATTGTTTTTTGACACTAGATTAACATCCATCTCTCTCTCCTCCTCCTCCTCCTCCTTCCCCGATATATGCACCAAGAGAGCAATATCTTCCACATAATAATTAGAAGAGGTTATTATTCTCCATTAGAAAATGCAGGCATTTAGATTTCACTCACTGACATTTCTTTGGCAAATAATCTCAGCCTCCTACCAGTTCTCACTAGGCAAGTGATTAGCAGTGCTTATAAACAAAGTTACAGTATATAAAATGTGACTTAACTATTCCTACCTTAAATAATAAGCACTAAGCAGATATTGCTCTCTCTCTCTCTCTCTCTCTCTCTCTCTCTCTCTCTCTCTGGTCTCCATGCCTTCTTTTCCAAAAGCAGTTTATTTATTTATTTATTTTAAATTAAATTCTGATGCAAATTACTATTGGACAAACACCCTCCCATTTTCCAAAAAAGGGAACAAACCTTTCTCAGTCTCTGGGCACTTTGCAGATATTAAGCCAAATATTTAAAAACACTACTGTCCACCTTTATCTTTACAGCCTGTCCTTCTCCTAACAGGCATAAAACTCCTAACAAGCTTATAGTATTTAAAATATTTCTAACCTGCCTTTCTTTCCAAAAGAACTCAAGGCGGCTTTACAAATGTATACGCTATCCTTATAACTTCATGTATAAGGTATATCAACCTTTAGTGATGGAGGAATTTCACAGGTAAAGTATCTGTTCTGTCAATGCACAACAGTTTGTTCTACTGAGGAGGTGTTGTGTATAAGATTTCTTCTATGCCCACAGGCTTCCATCTTTGCTTAAGCCTTTTTTGGCCATTACTGCCTGAGTCTCTTCCAAAATCTGAATCTGCTTCACAGGTCTGTGGTTTTATTTATTTATTTATTGCATATTCTAGCTGCACAGTAGAGATGAGATATTTCTGATTTCTTGGACTACAAGTCCCATAATTCTCAATTCTTAAAATTTTGGCAGACAAACAGACACCTACATATGGTTCACATGGGACAAAGGCCTCAGCGTGGAGGCTGAGCAAGGCTTACCTCTGCCCAGTCTTCCTGCTCCTGCCCCACTGCTAGCTGGGATATATATATATTTCCGACTAGGAAGCTAGGTCGAGTTAGGCCTCAAAACTTTCAAGCTGAGGTCTTTATCCCAGATGATTCACATATAGGTGTTTGCAATTTGTTCACATATCCAGTAGAACTCCAAGAATGGTGAATTATGTATGGGATCTGTAGTCCAGGAAATCCCACCCATTCCTGACAGATGATTATCTGGGAAAGGCATATGTTTAATCCAGCTGTTCCAGGCTAAGACCAAGGCCTGGAACTGGGAGTCTAAGGTGAGACTCTTTTGTCAAATGCTCTGAAAACATTGTTGTGGCCATTTTGCACATTTGTAAGGTATCTTATTATTGTACCAATTAGTGAGTTACTCATCTATCACTTTGCCAATTAAGAAGAAAAGTATTAGAGTGTAGGCCCCAATTACATATGGGCCCCCATTTTTTTATTTATTTATTTTTGAGGAGACTCACAATAGGTCATTTGTGGTCGGCAGTGTATGGCAACTAGGACAAAACTCCACTGGTTCATGTAAAGGAAATAGATCATCTTCCCCCAACCGCCCTTCCCTCCCTTATTTCATTATCTTGTATTTTGCTGTAATAAGGCTGTTCTTTGCTGAGCTATTTTACATCTTTCCATCATATTGCAGTGATTTCCCCTATTTTCTCCTATTACACTGTATTTTGATAAAGTTTTGTAACCTTTCATTTCCTTGCTGATTTGCTTCTTGGCTTTTGAACCAAGAGTACCTGTTGCAAGTACCCAGGCAAGATTACCATCCCGACACTATTTCAAAATATCTAGTGAATCTTCTATCTTTTGAGATAGCTCCTTCCACTGTTGCCCAGATTTTAGGTAGCAGGACATCCCCCCCCCCCCGCAATGTTTCAATAAAATCTCATTTCTTTCTGAATCTATTGATTCAGGACCTCTTTTCTGAGCAGCATAAAACAAGTTTGCTGCATCTTCTTTGTGAAATTGTTCAAATATTGCAAAGGGTCATCCAATCATGTCTCATTTTTCTTCAGACTAAACAACTGTCTCATGGGACAGTTATGAGACCTGTTACTATGGTTGACATCTTGTTAAGGGCAGTACATTAGGGCTTGCTGATTTTCTTCTTAAACATCGACTCATGACTCTATGAAAAGTCTGAATGAAGCAAAATGGGGTGGTAGTGTTATTTCTTCTCATCTAGACACTTTAGCCGGTAACTGTCTACTTGCAGAGCTCTGTGATCTCCCGCTTACCATCACACCCCTGTTTCAAGGCATAAGATTTCTATAAGGAGGTACAATGCAATAGTGGATATGTATGGAAGAGGTGTTTTGTTCACAAGCTCTGGAAAGCCCAATCATTTATGCAAAGGATCATTGCATGATAAGAGCTGGTGAAGAGGTTTTAACCCAAATTTCAACCAATATAGATGCATGTGCATTGTTTACACATTTTAACCAGTCTTCAATTCTCACCTTGCTATGTGTGTGTCCTTACCTTCACAAATGAAAAGATGCTTGCCTTGTGCAAATGAAGAAAGCTCATCCAAAAAAACCCCACTTATCTCCTTGTGCTTCAAACAAGAAATCTCAGCTGGGTTAGCAAATGCTCAACATAGTATCTCAGCATGTGGAGGTGACATGTCAGATATTTTCATATTCCTTTCTCATTTACTAGTTCTTCCTTCTTGGCAAGATACAGGTTCAGAGTAGCTATTCCATTGTCATTTCTTCCACCTTCTGGAAGTGTTACCATGGCAAGTGATAAATTTGTTAAACCTTACATTCTTGGCAGTTTTACTTCCAACAGATAGTAGAGAAGTTTATGTCTCCCATTGCAATTAGAGCTCCAGTCAGTCATTTTGAAATTTAGAATCGTTAATGTAGTTTACGGGCAAAAGATAGCTCTGTCCCTTCTCTCATTGCTCTAAAGCAGTGATGGCAAACCTTTTAGAGACCGAGTGCCCAAACTGCAATTCAAAACCCACTTTTTTTTTTTTGCAAAGTGCCAATGCAGTAATTTAAGCTGTATACAGGTAACGATGAAATGGTGATGTCGGGTGCCCACAGAAAGGGCTCCGAGTGCCACCTTTGGCACCCCTGCCATAGGTTCGCCATCACTGCTCTACACCATGGCAGAAACAGTTGTAATCCTATGCAATAAAGATACCACTCATACCGAAAGTTCACAGTCCTTAGTACAATACAATTGTGCTAGTAAAATTATGTCATTGGATGCAGCCTTTTCTAGTCAACTTCCAACTAAAAAAATTACCTCTGCTTCCATATGAGAAAAAAAGATTTGGAACAACAAAAACTAAAAGAACTTGCCAAAGATATAAAATATGTTGTAGATGCTTCTGATAGTGTTTTAAATAGGAAGGCATTGTGTAAATATGGGGAAAGGAAGAAACAAATGCATTTAAAGTATGTTCAGAAAAGGTGGCAAGAATAGCACAAGTGAACTGAAAAGCTGCACGCCAAGGGTCCCGTTACATGTCCATTTCTCTTATTTCATAATAGTCAAAAACCAGTGCCACTCTGGTATTTGAGTGCCAATGTTGCAATGTTTATTTCATTGCATCTTCGTGTATTTCTGAGTCTTCCAAGACAGGGTTTTATACAGAGGCTGCCCCAGTGAGGAATGGTGATATTTTTTCTTTTGGATTTGGATTTTGCACTATATAAATTAATCCAAACCTATACTTCGGTTTCTCCAGTTCTTACACAGTAGGTTCCAAAAGTCATAAGACAGTCATAACACATGATTGCTTATGTGCTTCCATGAGGTTCTGTCAACAAAGACGTAGGTAGCCCTGTTGTTCTGTTTCATAATGGGAACAACAGCAAAATCACCAGTGGCAAACTCTATCAGATAAAAGGACAGCACGAGACATCAATCAAAATATTGTGGTGTAAAGTATACAGTGCAAAACAAATGGCATCATCATTTGGCACCAGTAATATGTAAAATAATTGTAATCTAGCAGTGTTTTTGACTATTAAAGGCTTCTTTCCCTTGTCCCAAAATTCCCAAGAAGTCAAAAAAAGCCATAGAGAGCCTAGGAATCAGGAACAGGGGGACAGGAAGCTTTTTAATTAATATAAATTAAATTAGCCCTGGATATGATTACATCTGGTTTAAGAGCCTTGTGGTACTGCAGCTAAAACTGTGCTCATGACCTAGGGCTCAGTCCCAAGTAGCCGGCTCATGGTTGACTCAGCCTTCTATCCTTCTGAGGACGGTAAATCAAGTACCCACTTTTTTTGGGGGGGGGAGGGGGTAGCCTGCATAATTAAAATGTAAAATGCCCAGAGAGTGCTTGAAGTGTTATGGGGCGGTATATAAGCAGAACAATGTGCTTTGCTTTATGCCATGTAATTTTACAAAAGAGGATTTTGCCCAGTATCTTGTGGCACTATTTAGGCTTCCAGACTCATTTTCGTATGAGCTTTTCTGGACTACAATTCTATTCTTTAAGAGCATGGGACACAATTATACATACACAGAGTATGTGGTTGCAAAGTGAAGATACAATGACATGGGATACAGAAAAAGATAAGAAAACTAACACTGACAATTAATTTTCAAGATGTTGCTTACATGAACATTCCATCATAATCATAGTAAAGAGCTAACGTCAAATGTCTGTGTCTAATACATAACTATTTAGGCCTTTTTCTTCAAGATACCGAAGCAATAATTCTGCTGTCCAAAAACAAAGTTATTCTTTGTAAAACAGAAAATCATTTTTGGCTATACACAAGGCAGTTATGAAGACAGTTATAGTAATATAAGTAGTGTGTATGACGGCTCAATCTCCATTTAAGCTTCCAGTTGTAGACTGACATTTATGACTATATCCCAATGCAACTGCCTCTCTCTTTCTCAGATCTCTTTGAAATTCTTTATTCACTGTAACAATAGCCACTTTGAAATCAGTGACAATGTCTCCTGGTTTGTTGAAATATTCTAAGATTGGATTGTTGTGTTTTTTGTGTTGCCATTTCTGATGTCAGCTTTGTGTCAGTTTATTGTCTTGATTGCCTTGTTTGCCCTGCACATGATACAATTTTTCATCACCTCATAGGGATGCAGTAGGATATCTAAGCTGGTATTTGAAACAAGTAACAGATCTGGCAAACAAATTCTCTGGGAATATTGATATTTGTAGTGGCAGAGCTAACAGCACTTTGATGCTGAGCTTATGAGTATTGAAAGAAGTACATACTGTAGAAGCAGGTAATGAAAGGAAGTGCTTGAGAGAACAGAGGGGGAAATCTGCCTTACAAAATTTAGCTTCCACTCATGCAGTTGTGCTGTTAACCATTATTAAAGCTCATATGTGGCTGCTTTTTCCAACCAAAGGACAACCACAACTTTGGAGAAAGAAGTAATGACTTAGGCAAGACAATGAACAGGAAGGTCTACTTGTCTTTCCCAACACAATCCAGATCAGTTGTCAATCTCCTACTGCCAAACCAGATTTGCAGTTTCGCATTGCCAAAGGGAACATCTGTTGATCCAGGTTTAGCTGATAATTAGTCTTTGTGATAGGGGTTCACCCACTTGAGGAAACTAATTTAAAATTGGAGATCTGTTACTCTAACTCTATGACAAAGTGTGAGGAACTTGCTGTAAGCCAGTGGCTGCCTAACCATGGCCAGATCCTTCCTACCTTATTGAAACAGAGGATGGGCTGCTATAATGTGTTTTTCATACAGCTGCTTTTGAAACCTATGTAGATACTTCAGCCAGTTTCTACTGTGGCCACCAAAGAATTGAGATGTCATGTACACTGCTTTTAACTGTTACCAACTTGTTTGTTTGTTGGTCCAATTCATAGTGCTGCTTTTGACATTTAACACCTTCTGTTATGTTCAAGATAATCTTCAAGTCTAAAAATGATATTTGAATCAAGGCCAGGAACAAAAAAGCATGCTGATTTTCAAAACACATCTACTGACATCTAAGTTTAAGCCGTTATTCTGCAAATTTAAAGTTTAAAAAGTAAACAACATATGTCTTAGACTGTGTAGGCTGTAAAGCTCAAGCATGCATAACAAATGAATAAAAAGTACACCATAGATATGTTGACATTATGCTTGCATGCATCACAGTAAGTCATACGTATAGAGCAACCTTTCATTAAATGTACATTCAGTTGTCATTCTAATAAAAGTTTTATCACAACAGAATCAGGCAGTATATTTTGATGCATTACTTTTTTTTAAAAAAAGGATAAAATAGATTATTTTAAAGGGCCACATACCTGAAAATGACTTTTTCCACACCTGTTGTATGTTGGCCATGGTATTTCTCTACATTCTGCATGCTTTTTTAAAACTAATTCTGATATTTAGGATCATTTTCATAGCTATAAGGAATCAAATGCAGTTCCTAGCGTTCCTCAGCCAAACTGTTCCATATCTGACCCAGCCAAACTGGGTCATATCTGACCCATGGATAGGATTAGGTCATATGTTTAAGAGCGAGGCCTTTTGCTTTTAGCCTTTAGTGTTCCTGAAGCTAGCATAATACAAAGGATTTTTTTTTCTTATTCGTCCCTACAGACTACTTCTTGATCCTGACACAATTAGCAATGGTGTAATAAACCGTGGGATGTTACATTTATCTATCTGGGTCTTTGAGATTAGCAGCAAACATGAAAATACCCCTCCCATTCCCATGAACCAGCTGTATGTATTTGTCTTCTGGTTCATACCTCTGGTACTGTAGTTTGTTTTGTAGTCTGTAAAAAAATAAGTTTTGGCTATGGGTTCCATGCCATAATCCATTTGTAGGTTTTTTTTGTTCTTTTTATACAATAATTGCCTTAATTATTGATTCCCTATATTAGTCCATTAAGTATATATTAATGAGGATTTTAAGTTGTGTTCCTGCTATTCGTCTCTCTTAAAGAATACTTTCAGTGTTTTTAGCATCATGTTAAAAAGGCTAGTCAGACCTCTATGCAAGCAGCTTCATTAAAATTCTGTTCTACACATCATCTGACTCACACTTTATAATCTATCGGAACACCTGTTTTCTTTACAATGGCCACAAGGCAGCTCAAAACACTGTGGTATTTAGCATTTAATAATGAGCACAAGATATGTATTTTTGACACTTAAAAATTTCTTTTGAAAAGTGCAAGGAAAGGAGCCTAGCTGAAGAAATGGTCCCTTCTCCCTATTTCACTGCATGTAGTTTAACAACACTTGAACCAACTGGATGTGAGAAGGAGCAATATTCTTGCACATGTGTCAGTGGACTCTCATAGTAGTTTCATTGCGGAAAACTGTAGTTTCAGCTTGTAAGAATTTTCTTCCTGTGCGAGTGGTAAGAAGGAAATGTGAGACATTTTTATCTGCAGTCATGTTAGTTAAAAAAAAAAAACAAAGTTAAATGAAAATCATTCTGCTCTGAAAATGCATTAAAACATACGCAAGTTGCTGGCCACCTCCCTCTTTCAAGACTTTACCTACTGGAAATGATAGAGTGGCAATCACTTAAAGATATTTTTGAGTTAGAATCTACAGTCCAGAATTTAAGTTCAAGTTTGCATTTATGGGACAACATATTTATCTTAATTGGCTTAATAGACATTCATATTTCTATTAAATTGAAACAAATCTGCCTTTTAAACTCATACTTGCATTCAGCCAAATATGGCCACAGTTTCCCAATAACACAAGATGGTTGACATGGAGAAGGAAAGCATACAAGCACATGTCCTCTCCACGGTTTCCATTTCACCATGCTTGTTTAATAGTAGTTCCTTAACTTCCCCACCCCCTGCAATGTTCTTGGATCACAACTCCTCCCAAATGCCCCGAGGAGCAGAACCAACAGCCCTGGCTTCTAGGCACTGTAGTCCATAAACATCTGGGGCCAGGTTTTAGGAACCACAGCTGTAAAGAAATCAGGTCCAAATATAAGCCTGCACTCTTACTACCAAGTGTTGCCAGCAAATACCTCTCTGTAATGGTTTAAGTGGCGGTGGGAGGTGGGGAGAGCTGCCATGACATCTGCATCATAATAGAGGACATTTCTTATCTCACCTGTGAGTGGATTAATGGCCTTCTTTCCACTGAAGGGTCTGAATAAACATTTTCATTTACTTCCTACTGTGTCATTGACAGACAAAGGTGTTATCTAGGAACATTTTAGAGCATACAGTAAACAAAACTTCATTCAGCTACCAGCAAAGCTTCTCTGGCTTTGTACCATTAGTGAAGTGCTAACGCAGTCATCTGTACAGCTGTGAAGAACAAGGGGGAAGAAAGGTAACCTTGCTATTGAACAAAGACAGTCGTATACTTCACTAAGAACTAAATTGTGGAGTGTGTATTCAGCTGCAGGTTAATTTGTCTTGCATAGTCATAGAGGGAGAGGGAGTGATTGCTCAGGAAAATTGCAAATGTTGGAGAAATACTTGGCAGATATTTTAAAATCAAAAGGAAGGGTAGTTTTGTTTTCTCTTCAGTGCCATCAGTTACTACAGTGAAAGTGCTATAGCAGGCAAGTCCAAACTTTGGCCCTCCAGATGTTTTGGGCCCCAAGTCCCACAGTCCTTTGCCATTGGCAATCTAAGCTTAGAATTCTGGGAGTTGTAGTCCAGAACATCAGGAGGGCAGAAGTTTGGACATGCCTGTGCTATAGTGTTCTTTTTTTTTAAAAAAAAAAGTCCCAATTTAAAAGTAAATATCAGTATTTATTTATTTATTTATTAAATTTATATACCTCTCCATCTAGCTGGGTACTCTGGGCAGTTTACAAGGTATAACAAAGATCAATCTAGAAACACAATAAATAAGCAATCCAAAAATAAAAAACATAAGTAATAAAACAATATTTATCAAAGCATCAAACAGGAGCAAGATGGCCTAAAAATAATCAAACAAAAAAAGTGCTTAAACAGCGAATCCTTAATAGCATATATTAATACCTAGCATACCCAGCGAAAGCCTTTTTAAATAACCACATATTTAGATGTTTCTTAAAGACCAGGAGGGAAGATGCCAAACAAATCTCAGGGGGAAGTTGATTCCAGAGATGAGAGGCTGCTACTGAGAATGCCTGATTTCTCCCCAAAGATTTACGAGCCTCCTTCAGCGATGACACCCTCAGATGCCCTGCCTGAGATTATTGGGTGTTATGGGCAGTATTTTGCGGCAGGAGCCATTCTGCCAGATAGCAAGGTCCTAAACCGTTTAGAGCTTTGTATGTCATCATTAAAACCTTGAAATCAATGTGGAAGTGAATCGGCAGCCAGTGTAAAAGTAGATTTCAGTAGCTGGATACTTTGTGAAACTTTCTCAGGGATTGTTTTCCAGTGACAGACTGCTTTTTCCCGCTAAACCCTATTACCTATGGATACTGTTATTAGAAAAGGCTCCTCTGAAAGAGGTGATTCCAGTGCCCATTTTCTCTAAAGGACTCCAATCAGCCAGCTGCCAAAGCAGATGCTGAGTGTGATCAGTGAACAGATCAGGTATGGCAGCTAATGGAAAGGGAGGAGAGAAACATTATGGCACTGAAGGGGAACCTGCAGACTGAGAGAAGCACTATCTAGGCCTTAACCATTTTTTTGGTGTAGCCCACTGCTAGAGGTCATAGTGTCACACCACAGGGATTTTACGAAAGGATAAGCCGCCCTCCCTGTCGTCAGCGGGACACTTAACCTTTCTTTATGGTCAGCACACCCATCTTCTGTTTCAAGAGAATATCTTGAAACAACACAATGCTACTTATGTGGTTTCGGAGGCCAAGGCAGGCACAACATGTGTCGGAGGCCAAGGCAGGCACAACAGATTGGTGGAAAGTAGCTAGTTCTTAAGTCACATAACATAGAAATAGATGCTAATTATTATAATACAATATATGCCCACAAAAACTATTTCCTTTGATTACCTTGTTTTCTAGTTGTCTGATTTCCAGTCTTTGAATCCTGGGCTTGCAGACCTTTGCTTGCGCTGGCTGGGTTTCCAAGGAATTGAATTCCAACCACATCTGGGAAGCCAAAACTGGGAGCCACCGAAGATAAATACAATTTCTTTTAGCACAATCATTTTTTTTAGCTATCTTTGAACACAATGCTCTGTTTATAAACTCATCACATTACATGATAAAATACCTTAAAAGGGGCATTTTTGCAAAATGCTTCATTAAAGGGGAAGCTTTGCTTTAGCATGAAGCAGCGAAATTCAAACAGATAACAATAACCTACTATTAGATAACGTTGCTTGTTTTTCTTCCAACTTGTCAAGCAGGCAGAACTTGTAATGGCATAGATTTGTGGATTTAATTTTGCGCATTTTGCTTCTTAGTGCTCACATTAAGAAGAGGATGGATTTTGTAATATGAAACATGTTTTTTAACCTGATTCCTGGATACACTGTTTCCTTGTCTGGCCTCCATTGACTTTTCAAGGAAATTCAACTAAGGAAAGTCTCTTCATGAAGCTAATTTACAATTAAGGCTTTAGGTGATTAATTGCATTTGTGAAAGGACTGGAGGTGCACAAACATTGCTGTCTTGGCCTCAGAAACAAAAGGGTATTTGTGAACCTTTCCTTTGAATGTTTTTAAAGTTAAGAAAGAATGTTGTCAGAAACCCAACCAACAAAAATACAATCATTTCTTACCATCCACAGTAAAGTGAACCAATCAAATGGGAGAAATTTAAATTTCATTTTGGCACAAACGCGGTGGCATGGCAGTATGGAAGTTGACAATTTGAATGGCTTTAAAGGTGCCCTTATTGAAGTGCTTCCATTTTACTGAGTATATAGTAGCACAGGGTGAGAAGTGTCAGGGAGGTGGTCTGCACCAGGTGCAATATACTTAGGGGGCACAATCCACTCTTCCTTCCTTCAATCCTCCCACCTACCCTGGTCAGCAGCAGATGCCTCCTGGCACGCCCTGCCACCAAGAGCACCTGCTGTCCCAGGAAGCTGACTGATGGGTATGGCAGGGATGGGCCCCAGGATGACGGGGGGGGGGGGGCAGGTCAGGGGCTGGCTGTGGTGGGAGGGGAGTCTGGCTCAACTTATGCAGGAGCTTAGCCTCCAAATCTCTTTCAAGCCCTTTTCTGCAGCTCTCCTTCAAACTGGCCATTACTACCATGCTGGAAAAAGTGGCTCCCTGGGCCAAACATGGGACCAGCTCACCTGTCCTTCTGCCTTGGGAAAGGGGCAACACTACACACATTTTTATATGCTGAGACAAGAGCTTGCTGCTCTTTGTGCTTCTCCCCCTGCAACCCATCCACTTCCAAAGCCTAAAGCACAGGGGCTGGTCAGTTGGGTGCTGGTAATTTTAGGTAGGGTGGGACCCCTAGGGTGGTAGTTTGCTGGTGGGAAGCCAGACCCTCCACTGCTTGAACTTTCGCCACCCACCAGAGTGTACATTCTTATGTACAAATGCATCTTCCGCCCACACCATCTTCGCTTGGGGGTGCATTACTTGCCTTGCCTTGAGTGCTGGCAAACACACTATACTAGGTCTATGATGACCAACAGTTTAGTGGTTCAGTCCAGTTCAGCCAAGTGCTCATATGAGATTGTTCTGTAGACACTATGCAACTCCATTCTCCTTTCTTTGTAAGTTTGCCCATTCCCTGTCCTAAGTGTGCTTCCAACCCTACCTCCCCAGTGTGATCACAGTGCCCCTTTTCCTCTTCTGCCAACTCCAGCACTCAGAAGAGGAGGGTGGACAGACATCAGGGTAGGTGGAGGAGGGAAGTAGATACTGCAGTCAATAAGAGTGTGGTCATGCTGAAAACATGGGGAGAGAAATATGCTTTGACCAGAGAATGGGAAGCATGCAGAGAAGACTGAAGAGGGGAATTCACAATGTCCACAGACAGTGGGCTGAACTGTGGTTCATGCCCATCTCTAGTCATATATATCTAGTAAAATGGAAGCACATCAGTGTATGTGTGTGGCCCTGAAGACATACAAGTGATCTCCTTCTGTAGTCCTGTCCCACCTGAAAGGTGTTTGTGTTTATAGAGAATTGCCGAAGCATAGAAATCCCCCAAGACTCCAGACTGAACTTGGAGATCCTGCAACTTGAGTGCCAGGTTAAATGATATGTTCGGTTCGGATCTGGACTTTGCTTGTGGCAGATTGCACCTGGTTATCCTCAATGTGGCAGTGCCTCGTTCCCCTCAGTTGGTTCAGTTTGGGCCTGTGACATCAGTAGAGACCTCTAGGACTCTAGCATGTTGCTAACCAGCTGCTTCTCCATTTGACTCTTGCCCTTCCTGGTTAATTAAGATTTCTGGAGGAACATGCTGGAATGGGTTTCTTGGATTATTAATGCCTCCTTCAAGGAGGAGTTTCTCCTTGCCTGTCTGAAGGAGACAGTCATGAAGCTCAGTATTTAAGAAATCCAGCTTGGCTCGGGATAATGTGTCTAACTATCTGAGGTGGGAATTGATGGTTCCAATCCTTCCTTGGGGCTTGTGTTCAGCGAGTGAAGCTGGGGGAGGAGTTGCTGTCCCCTTGGACTGCTTGTGCTTCAGGTGGCCACTCCTACAGATGCCCAGAAAGTGTTAACATGAAACTGGGCTTTCTCTGTGGCCACCACTTGGCTTCGGAAGTCCAGCCCTAGCAAGGTCTGCCTGGTACCATCCCTGCCCACATTTAAGAAAGCACAAAAGACTTGTGTTTTTCAGGAGATCTTTGGGTATGGATCTTACTTGTATGGCTCTGTCTGGACACCAGTATCTTTTTAGAGCTTGCCTATTGTTTGTCTATTTATATTTGTATATTTTATATGTTTATTTTACATGTTTGTAAAACACCGTTAGTTGCTTTATACAAGCTGGTGGTATATAAGCCTCAAATAAAGCAAAGTAAAGTAAAAGAACTGTTTGGCTAATTCCCTCCCTTTTCACAGTCCTCTTATGTGCCCATGAAAAGATCAAAGCATCACCTACCAGTTTTTATTGTTACATCAGAAGTGGGAAGTGTGGTTAATGTTAAAAGCAGTTTAAACAAGCCTCCATCATTAAACATAGATGAAACTGACACTAGTATCAGACCACTAACATTAACTACAGTTTCTTTGTGTTTGGAATCATACCCAAATCCTGTTGCATAGCTATGCCTGCATAACTGGAAGTTATGGAATTGTAGTGAAATTCATGGCACAGCAGAAGTCCTATCCCACACAGTTTTCCTCAAGTGCACAGTATTGCACAGTGAATTGTTTTATCAGGGATGCAAGGCAAATTGCCTTGGTATAATTATCTGCAAACCTGTACCGGCTTATTTTTATACTTTGCCAGATGAAACAGGATTTCAGCCAGTATTACTTGAAAACCATGCCATTTGCCCCTTAACTCCTCCCTAGGCCCATGCCAGAGAGTAAATAATGAATTCCTAATCCCATTCCCTGTGCATGTAATTCTAGTCTATGTATGAGTATCAGGGGAAAAAAGCATAACCAGGTTGGACAATCCTGGGCTTATATGCTCTCACATTGGGCAAAGGCATTTTTCTCCATCACAGAAATAATTGTTATTAAGTACTGCTTATGTACATCTACCTAAATTCCCAATTAAAGGATCAATACAAATACAACACATTGTAACCTCAGTAATTATTTGGAAATATTTCATTACAAGGAAGACTGGGCTTTCAACCATTTCTCTTTCTTCTTTACAACTATTAAAGAGATCTTCAAGGTCATATCCTACCCAACTTTCTTCTTTGTTTTGATATGTTTTTAATCTTTGTTATATAACCTTCAAAGAAGCTGTAGTTTGCTCCACAGGACTAGAACATATTCTGAATGTAGCCTGATAGAGGTAATATACTGTGATGAAATTTCTTGCATAGCTATCAGAGATAATAAGGAAAATTATAGGTGTGGTTTTGTGTGGGTTAGTTCTTATTTTTAATCTTCTTGCTCCTGGTGACAGAGGGCTGAGGTTAATGTCATTCATGTAAGAAATAAAATCCACTAAGATCAAAATATCTGTTAAAATTACATTTGAAAACAGCTCAAAGCTCCAGACTCAAGAATTAAGCTATTTTTAAAGTAAAAAGACAAAATCAGTCATGATGCAACAGATATGTCTTGCCTCTGAAAACCCTGTAGCTGTCATCTTAATTCTTTTTTCTGACTTTTCTTCTAAGTAAGAGAAACCCATGACCTTGTTCAACAGTAGAAAACTTCAGAATATCAGAGGTGGCTCTCATAACTCGCAATGGGCTTGGTTTTCAACCTGTCTTCGGTATCTTGTGCATTACAACAAAATGTGAGATTCACCACTTAGTATATTTTGCTTAGTCACAATAAAAAGTTTTGGAATGAATTCATCAAGGAGCACCATTTAAATCATACCAAGGTTGACAACCTCAAAAAATCAAGGAATATTGGGTTTATATAGCTAAACGTCATTTGTTGGCCACTAGGGTTTTGTAAGCTGACTGGAAGGAAAATGTCATCGTTTTCACGTCTAGTGTATTTTATAAAGTTTTAAAGACATCTGGCCTTGCTTCAAAATGTGTTTTCAGGACAATTTTATTTTTATTTTCTTGTGGTTGTTGGTTTCTTGTCCCACCCATCCCCAGCCAGTTCACCTTATGCCCATTATTATTATTATTATTATTATTATTATTATTATTATTATTATTAT